>CM052547.1:18728881-18930453 GCA_028533065.1 Trachops cirrhosus | reverse complement strand
CTTGGTTGTCCGACTTCCATAAACTTCAATTTTCTGTCAGTTCTGGTTGTTATTTTGTTTCTATATCTTTGTTGTCCCTATCTTGGTTGTGCGAGGAGGCACAGTGCGTCTACCTATGCCTCCATCTTGGCCGGAAGTAGTATTTGTCTTTCTATGTGTTATCATTTTTGTTGTTGTAAGTAACAGGGGTTCCTTCTTTTTTATGGCTGAATAATATTCACATATACTCCACATTTTTCTTATTCATTTATAAGTCAATAGACACTTAGGTCATTTCTACGCCTTGGCTCTTTTGAATAATTGTGCAATAAACATGAAGGGTAGAGATATTGAGATAATAATTTATTTCCTTTGTATACATTCCCATAGGTGGAATTGACAGATCACATAGTAGCTCTATTTCTAATTTTTTGAGGAACTCCATACAGTTTCTATAGTAGTTGTGCCCGCTGATGTTTCCACCAACAGTGCAGTATGTTCATGTGCCACCATTTCACCACACCCATGCCAGCACTTGCTGTCTCGCCTGTTTTGATAATAGCCATTCTAACTGGTGTGAGGTGATATCTCCCTGTGTTTACATTGACATTTCCCTGGTGATAAAGTGATGTTGAGAATCTTTTCTTGTAACTGCTACCCATTGTATGTTTTCTTTGAAAATATGTCTATTTAGGTCCTCCACCCATTTTTAAATTGAATTTTGTGTTATTTTGAATTGTATGAGCTCTTTACTTATTTTAAATGCTAACAACTTATCTGATATATGGTTGACAAATACTTCCTGTAGGTTTACTTTTTTTTTTTTGCTGATTGTTTATTTTGCTGTACAGAAGCGTTTTAGTTTGATGTAGTACCACTTGCTTATTTTCATTCTTTGTGTTTCTGGTATCAGATTCAAAAGATCATTAAGACCAATGTCAAGGGACTTTTTCTCTAAGCTTTCTTCTAAGAGCTCCACAGTTTCAGGTCCTATGTTTAAGTTTATAATTCACTTTACATCAATTTTTGTGAATGGTATAAATAGGTATCTGATTTTATTATTCTGCGTGTGAATATCCAGTTTTCCCAGCATCATTTATTATAAAAATTGTCTTTATCCCACTCGGTAGTTTTTGCTCCCGTATCAAATATTAGTTGACCATATATACACAGGTTTACAGGTCTGGGCTCTCTATTCTTTTCCATTGGTCTATGTGCCTGTTTTATTCTAGTACCATACTGTTTGGTTACTGTAGCTTTGTGGTACAGTTTGAAATCAGGAAGCAGATGCCTTCAACTTTGTTTTCCTTTCTCATGATCAGTTTGGCACCCTCATTGGTGTGGCTCAGTTGGTTGGGCATCATCCCACAAGCTGAGAAATGTTGCCTAATGGATTCCTGGCCAGGGAGTGTGCCTGAATTGTGGATTCAGTGTCCAGTTGGGGTGCATGAGGAAGGCAACCTATCGATGTTTCTCCCTCACATTGATTTTTACCCCCTTATCTTTCTTCCTCTCTTCCCCTCTTTCTAAAATCAAAAATAAAAATTCCTAAATATGTTTTTTAAAAAGCTTACTTTTGGCTATTTGGATTCTCTTGTGGTTCCAAATTTTGGGATTTTTAAAAATTTCTGTGAAAAATGCTATCGAAATTTTTATAGGGATTGCATTGAATCTATAGATGGCTTTATAGAGTGGTATGAACATTTTAACAACATGAATTCTTCCAACCTACAAACACAGAGTATCTTTCTATTTATTTGTGTCTTCAACTTCTTTCATCAGTTCCTTATAGTTTTAAGTGTAGAGATCATTCACCTCCTCAGTTAAACTTATTCCTTAGAATTTCATTGTTTTTGAAGCTATTGTAAATGAAATTTTCTTGATTTTTCTTTCAAATATTTGTTGTTAGTGTTTAGGAATGCGATTTATTTTGTACGTTGATTTTGTATCTGGGAACTTCACTGAATTCATTTATCAGTTCTAATAATTTTGGGTGGAGTCGTTAGGGTTTTCTGTGTATAAGATTACGTCATTGGCACACAGTTTTACTTCCTCCTTTCTAATTCGGATGCCCCTCTTTTTGTCTCAGCTGATTTCTCTGGCCAGGACTTGCAGCACCACGTTGAATAGGAGTGGCGAGAGAGAGCACCCTTGTCTAGTGTCTGATTTTAGAGGAAAAACTGAAAGCTATTCACTGTTGAATATGATGTTAGCCCTGGACTTGTCATACATAACCCTTATAATATTGAGGTGTGTTCCCTTTATATGCAATTTGTTGCGAACTTTTATCATGATAGAGTGCTGAATACAGGCAAATGTTTTTTCCTTATCTAGGAGAGCTACGAAAACTTGCCTCAGGAAAAGGGACAAGAGATGGTAGGATATGCTCAGTTTTCAACAATACAGGGCCTCATACTCAAGATACACCCTAATCAATCTCTACAAATTGAAAAATATCCTCAATTGAGAATCTGAGACCGGATTTCCACTATTTCTGTGGCCTTGGGCAAATTGCTGAAGGATTTTACCAAGTTTCCCCAGCTCTTGAGGGAGACCATACTAGAAGACTCATTCCAGGACAGTGTGAAAAGCAATTGTGCTATAGTCACAAAATGTAATTCAGCTGTATAACTGTGAAAGCAGATGGACTACAGACATATATTGAAACATATAATGTTAAAGTATCAAAATAATATTGATGGACCTAAACAATATAAAATTGAGTGGAAGGAGATTACATATAGAAGGATGCTCTTTTAAATAAAATTTAATATCAAATAAAGTGAAACAATATATAATTTTATATATGCATATATATAATAAAACTATATTTTAAAGGGGAAAGAACTTATAACACAGATTCAGGATAAGCATTACCTTGGAACGGAGGAGAGAGTGTGTGAGGGAAAGAGCAGCCAACACAGATGACAGTTTCTGATAATGGTCTAGTTCTCAGGTTGGGTAATGGATTTATGGTGGTAATTACAGATGAATTAATAACTAAATAAACAGATAAATAAGCCAACACTTACTAACCTACTTTTTTTGCTTATTTATTTAGCAAGCATTGAATGGGTATCTTCTATGTGCCAGAGAGAAAAGAAAACAACACAGAACCTATTCCTTTGGG
This sequence comes from Trachops cirrhosus, assembly GCA_028533065.1. NCBI lineage: Eukaryota > Metazoa > Chordata > Mammalia > Chiroptera > Phyllostomidae > Trachops > Trachops cirrhosus. Next base: position 18,927,344 of record CM052547.1, on the reverse strand, counting down.
GAACTGACATCCCCATTTGGAAGACATGTAAGTCAAATAAATAACAAATAGATGCACTGTAAAATATCAGGTTGTGCTAACTCCTATGTAGCAAAATACAGCAAGACAATGGGCCAGAGAGGAACAAGGGGTAACCCCTGGTGGGTGACCAGCAAGGCCTCCCTGAGGAGGTGGCCATGAAGCACAGATCTGAATCAAGTGAGGGAGTGAGCCATGTGAAGGTCTGAGGGAAGTGTGTTCCAAGCAAAGGAGGCATCCAGTGAAAAGCTGTGGGTCAAAATATGCTGGGCATCTTTGAAGAAGTGCAAAAGTACAGTGTGAGTGGAGTGATAAAACCGGGTAGGAAATGTGAGAAGAGACTAGGGCCTGATTGGGAAGGGCTCTCTAGGCTGTGGGGAGGACTTTGGCTTTTATTCTAACTGTAATGGAAAGCCATTGGAGAGCTTTGAGCAGGGAACTGGCAGCCATTGCTTTACCTTTCTAGAGGATCTTCCAAACTACTATGTGGTGATAGGCAGTTGAGGGTCCAAACTGAGCAAATTAAATCTCATCACACATAGTTGAATGTAGTCCCTTCCAATGCTGGCATGCTAATGGCCAGGTTGCCAAATAAAATTGCTTGCAATATATAAATAAACTAATGTCTGTCTCTTTCTGTGTGTGTGTATACACACACATATATATAGTGTGTATATATATACATACACACACGTATATAACACTTATAGGCATATTTGTATGAATTTTACATGTATATTATACCTTCAAGATAATACACTAAAGATCTGGAAACTGGTGAACTGCATAAAACAGCCTATATATGTGTGCATCATGTACTTCTAGTGTAAAAAGGATTTAATAACACTATTCTAAAAACAGAGATATTGCCACATGCAAATACTTGACCAATGGAAGGTATGAACTGGTGAAATGAGTGCATGCTTGTGAGATATGATCTCCTTTTGGTGACTAGGAGCCTCTGCATGAGGTATATCCACTTGGCTAATCAAATCCAACATCAGCTTGGTGAACTTTGGGTGTTTTAGACAAAAACACAACTCATAAATAGGCTACCATTTTTTTCTATGCTGGGCAGATATAGTTTGAACCATGAAATGACACTAAATTTTGTGCATCCCATGGTTTTTCTGGAGGGTTTTATCTCACTTAGGTAAGAACATATTCAAGTATGTAGGACCCAAGCCCTTGCGAGCAAGGAACGTTTTGGATTTCCTGATCGTCCCTGGGAATCACTCTGTGTAATCCCCAGGAATACTGTGTAATACATCACAGGATTACACAGATCTACACATTATTTCTAAGGCCTAATTTTCCCAAGCTTATTTCATTCAGTGTGGGAAGTCTCAAGAGCAATTAGGCATCACACTATCTTCCAGCACCTGTTCACGTATATTTTGGGTATATTTCTATCTTTTTGTCTTTCTACTCACCCCTTGGGATGACCTGCCAGATTCTCTACAGGGATCCAATTTTTTTTTAAATCCAGGTGAAGACCTCTTATTCTCACAGCCCAGCTAAAGTCCTATCAACCCCAAGGTACTCTTGATCACTCTTCTCTCCCAATGCATAAAGATTAGTCACCTGCACTATGCAATCTCACATTAATTACACAATGTTGTTCTCTCACTTTTGTGTAGCGTAAAAGTTTTGGCCCTAGTTTGATGCAAAATTGTTACATCTTTTCTATATTTTTCTGTATTTCACTAGCTTCTTAGAAAAATGCTAAGCACATGTGAGATACTTAATAAGCCATCTGGATTAGAAAAACAACAATGACATACAAGGGGGGACCCCCCCAAAAATGGAATTTATTTATAAAAATTTGTGTATTTATTCTTACATGTTTAAACTTCAATCACCTTCAAAGTACTCTCCATTTGATACAATACACCTACCAAGGCATTTTTTCCACTGTTCAAAACAGTTTTTGAACTCATCCATGTTGATGCCTTTTAGTGCTTCTGCTGTTGTTTCTTTGTTTCACCTCTTCCCCATTTCCCTTTGAGGACCTTTTCATCCAGGGAAAACAAAAAACAAGTTGTTCCAGGAAAGATCAGGTGAATAGGAAGGGCGGGGCACCAGGATCATGCCATTTCAAAAACTGCTGAAAATTCAGCGTGCGTGGTCAGGTGCACTCGTGAATGACCCCTCGTGAAGTGGGCAAATGTTTTGAAAGAGTCTTCAGAAAAATTCACTGAAGCCAAATGCAGCCTCTCACAACCATGCCAGCTCATATACATTGATATGTTAGATTCATATGTTAACAGGTTTAAATAATTACACATGTAACTATATAATTATATAAATAATTATATATTTATATGCTAACTATAAAAGCATATCTTGGAGGTAGTATGGGTTCAGTTCCAGACCACCACAGTAAAGCCAACATTTCAATAAAGTGAATCCTAATCTTTTTGCTGGTGGAGGGTCTCATGTTCAATTTGTAAAAACCACATCAGTAAAGCACAATAAAATGAGTTATGTCTGTATATATTTGATTAAATGAGTATAGTACTTGCCCATGAAGTGCTTTGGAAATTGTAGAATCTGTACAGATGTAATGCATTACTACCAATGCTAATATTAACTGGAATTCAATACTAGACAAGCTACTACTAGTAAGTCTTTTTAATTACCAAATGGTGGCAAAGTACGTTGGGCCACCAAGTGGGCAGTTTGTCACATCCTTGGAATTGTGGAGGCATAGGCTCTGCCTGATGGGATATCGGAGAAGTCACATTGGCTTCTGAGACCCGTTTAGGAGACCTGACCTCTGGGCTCTTCTGAGTCTGCTGAGCCTACTCCAGGGAAGATTTGCTCCCTTCCTAGAAGGAAAACTTGCCCTTTGGCAGGATTTGGCTGTGCATGTCTTCTTTAGCTGCAAATGTTCATTATTTCTATTTGTACCTAAGCCTATATTTATGGATAATCTATTGAAGGAGGAAATATGGCTCAGGTGAGTGGGAGTGACAGGGCTGTATTTAATGGCTACAGCAAATAACCTTCTAACGGCCAAAAGAGTGTCATATCTCACAGTTATGATGTCTTCAAAAGGTGATATTTCTGGCTGTGTCATCATAGCTGTGAAAAGCATTTTCTCAGCATTGAAGAAAAATGGGAAGACAGTGGGGTGATGGAGGTGCCTTCCAGACAGGTTGGTATTAATCAAACCACCCAGCCTCAACTTTTGTCTAGTTTAATGAGAGGCATTTGGGGTTGGGGGAGACGTGGGTGGGAAAGGTACACACTTCCCGGCTCCCAAGGTGGGTAGTTCAGAGCTATGCAACTGCCATGGGGTTGTGCTTTAAGAAAATAGGTTGAGAGCTGGTTTTCTGTGATGGTCCCCAATCCCCTTCCATGTAGCCCTGCTCCTCCATCTCCTTTGACCCATGGTTCTGCCTCTGGCTAGCTTAGTTCTGAGCCCCAAGTTCTAGGTCTATCACTTCAGTGCTCCTGCCAAGCCTATCAAACTTCCTTATATTTCCAATCCATTCGTACATGTGAACTGAGTTCTTCCCACTGTACCTGAAATGATGCTGGATGTTAAAAGGGCCTCAGGTAATACTTCCTCTAGAGGCACAACTTATACAGAAGCACATACTTTGCTGACACTCTAGACTTGCACAAATATACTCACTGAATAATGTAGCCATGAATTTATTTTCTCTGTGTTTGTATAAAGCGTTGGCTCTGGAGTAATCTGAGGATTATTTAGGACTACCAGTCTGCCGTCTAACCTCCATCAATGCCGTTCCTGAAAACGTTTCCCTTTCCCACAAACCCGCTGCCCTCCGGACCTCTCATTCACACCTCCATGAATCCACTCCACGCTACCCTCTGCCTTTCTCGACACTGGCTCCCAGTGTGCTAACATCGTCTCGCCCCTCTAAGTGTTGATCCAGAATTGTAGCCCTATCTTGGAAACACAACAGTGTCCTGTTCACTGATTATTTCCTGTGGTTTATGCCTGAAAACCTGTAAAAGGAAGTACTGTACATTTACTTATACTTCATGATATTAAACCCACATAAGGTGCAGCCAAATGCTCTTGGTTTGTGAAATTTTATTTCTGAATGGAGCCCTAAGTTTCCCGCTTTCTTAATCACACTCTGAACCTAATTAACCATTTCACTATGATAATAGTAACTATTTATATTATATCAATATAGAAAAAGAAGCTTTTATTATTTCTAGGAACTATAAATACAGTTTAATTTAAAGCCACATATAGCACATGAGAAAGTGTTTTTTCAGATCCTCATTTTCTTTCCTCATGAAAATATAAAATATTATCTCAGGGGATAAGGAAAAGAATGTTGATGACCTCTTGCAGTTGATTTCCAAACTGTAACATCAACTCATTTTACTAATCACAGAGAAAAGGTTACCATCATAGGAAAGGATGGAGTTTAGGAGAGTGTCCAGCAGCTTGAATGCATTCCATAAATGCTTGCTATTATATCATATGGATTATTGCTTATATTATATTATACATTTATTTTTATACTAGAATCATATGAGAAGAGTTTTTTCCCCTAAATCCACTTTCTTACTAAATCCAATTTAATAAACTGGGGGTGAGGATAAAGGCTTAGAGATGTACAAGAACACTTGGAATAAGTCCCTAGATGATTCCGATTAGATCTCCCCTGCCTCACCCCCTTCCTCCACCAACCCGCTTCTCCCATAGTGAGCAACTGCCACCATCAATTTAAGGAACTCAGAGAATATGAGTCAGTACTTTATCCTTGAAGTGTAATTTGATTAACAAGTATGAGATAAGTCTTCATTATTATTTTGTTTGTGCAGTGCCAATAATACTACTAATAAAAGTAATTTGTCAGTTTTCATTATAAGCACACTTCCTGGATCTGGACTTTTGATTTCTCTGGTTAGCAGCTACAGTGGTGGCCTGACTGTTTGCAGAGTAACTGGGAACTCCACATAACACAGGAGGAATGTTAACCCAAAAGAACACAGCCACATATGTCATCCACAAAATATGTGATGCAGAGGGTACAGTGACAGTTTCTGCTTGTTTGGAAAATGTGACAGCATTTCTTGTGGTTCTCTTGCTGAGGAGAGTTGTAGTTATCCCAAGTGGATGGCCGCAAAGTTCTGGGGGCAGGTCCCCTCATTATACTTATGTCTCTATAAACAAAAACTCAACAGGAATTAAGATTTCTATTTCACGGCTTCAAAAAAAGGTATCATTTACCAAGTTACACACAACAACAACTGAAGTGTTTGCCCTTAAAGCAATTTGCAACTTGCAAAAGTCATTGTTCAGCTCTGGATTTTCCAAGGAATAACTCAAGTAGAGAGCCTGGTGGAAAATATTACAGTATATGCTGTGTGCATGCATAAGCCTTAAATCAAAGGCAGGACAGGTAACTTGGTTCTGTTTATTTACCGGGGTTTCCATGAGCACATAAGAACAATATCCCATTTATTGTGCAGCTTTCTTATTTCAAATTATATTTAAATGCATGTATTCATCTCAGCCCAGACTTTTCCATTTGAGTTTCTATTTTTAATGAGCCTTTAGGTACTGGATTCAGAGAAATTTTAGCTATTGGTAAAAAAACATGGGGAATGAGTAATTTAAGAGAGTTGAACTATTTACATAAGTAGGTATTTCAGCATTAACATTTATTTTATTTTAACAATTTTAAATGAAAGATTTTATTCTCTCTACCTTTCTAAACCAAACGCATAAATGCTTGCAGTCGACCTGGCCTGAAACAACACCGTCTTCATATCTTCTTGGGGTGTGTGTTCCTAGATAAAGGCTCTCACCTGCTACACTCTTAAGCTCTTATGTGTGCTTTAAATAGCTCCTCTCCCAGGCCAGGATCTGTCAGTTTCACTGGGCAGCCTATCACAATGTCAGTCCCTTCTCTAATTCTACTCGTCCCACTGCCATGAAATCCAAGCCACATCAGCTCTATGGGGGGTTTGGCAGGCTGTTCTAAGAGTGAAAAGCTCAGACTTTCACATAGATATTTGTTTCTTTCTATTTCAACGTTCTGAAGGTGACTGAGATTAGTAATAATGAAATTCCAGGTGGGTGAGACGTTTCTGACCCGTGTAGACTGCCTTTATTTTGCTAATACCCACTGGCTTTATATAATTTTTACAAAGACAGTCAATACCGAAATCATCTAATGCTAGCTACCATCTTTGTTAGATCTTCAACCTGAATGATTCCAATGTATATGCAATACTACTGCTATGGGTATTACTGCTATGACCATCTCTAAGAACAGCAACTGAAAATCTTAGAAGTGAGGGTATTCACTCAATAACACAGGCTTGATAGTGACAGATTTGAACCCAAATGTGGTTTGTCTCTAAAGCCTGTGTCATTTCCACTATATCATGCTATAGATACCCAGTAATCAAAAACATTTTAAACTGTGGCAAGGTTATCCTGGAATTGTATTTTCCAGGTTCTTGGCCAAACTTCTTTTTTCTTTTTTTTTTAAGACAACATCTTGTACATTATTTATTATTTTTTTTGCCTCTTCTCCTGCTGCCTTTTATTTTTTATTTTTTTATTTTAGTTTATTCAGTACAGTTTCTATCCTTTATTCCCATTCCAGCCCACCCACTCATCCCTCCCCTCCTCCCTCCCATTTCCAACCCCCCTAGTTTTGTCCATGTGTCCTCTGTATTTGTTCCGGTAAACCCTTCCCTTCTCCCCTGAAATTCCCCTGAAATTCCCTCCCCTCTCCCAAACTTCTTTTAACTATTACACTTTTAGAATATGTAGTGACTGATTGTTCTATATGTATTTTTTAAAACTGCCAGGTAAAGTTGCTATTACCCCGAAACTACCAGAAATAGCCATCATGAAGAACTTCACATCAGAAAATAGAACAAGGCACAAGTTACTGAGGGAAATTCTGGATTCCCCTCATGGATTCTCCTCCCCACCCCACCGCCGCACTAAGTTGTGTTACTTATTTTTATTTAATTGTGAGTAGGTAATATATTCACATGGTTCAAAAACCAAAAAAAATATTTTAAGAAAATGTGCAGAGTCAAAAGTCTCAATCCCTTCCCTCACTTCCTTCGGTCCCATACCTACCCATCGCAGCAGGCAAGCTTGTACATCTTTCAGCATTTATTTAGGTCCATGTAAGTATTTCATTTTTGGAAGTCAGAAGAATATTTAGCTTTTGCTTTTTTCGGCTAGCAGTATACCTTGGAGAGCTTTCCATGTCACTACACAGAAAGGGTCTTCATTCTTCTCTGCGTAGTTTCACTGTGCCCCGTGGTTTGATTATATGACACTATGTGTGAGCAGTCTCCCACTATTGGACCTGGTGGTTATTTCCATTTGTTTACTCTTACAAACAATGCTGAAATAAATAACTTCAGGCAAACATTGTTTTGCATTTGTGGAAGCTCTAGTATTGATTCTCACAGGTGAAAATCTGAGTCAAAAAGGTTATATACCCTTATAATTTTGGACATTTTTCACTTACTGTCCAAAAGGCTTGTGGTAGTTTGTCCTTTTCATCATGAGCAAAATTGCCTATTGTCCCGATGCCCTGAAACAGAATATATAATTAAACTTTCAGATGTTTGCCAATGTGATAGATGAAAAATAGCATCTCCATAAAATTTAAATTTGCATTTCTATTATTATGAGGAATGTAGAATCATTTCATAAATGTAAAAGATGTTTATATTTCTTTAACTCTGAACTGTCTGCTCTTTCACTTTTCCTATTTTTCTATCAGGTTATCGGTCTGTTACATGAGTTGCCCAGTATTTTTTTCTAGTCTGTCATTTGCCTTTTGACTTTGCTTATGGTAGGGATATTTTTTTTGCTTTGTTTTTGCTGTGCAGAAAATTTTTTTAACATAGTCATATTATCAATCCTCTATGTGGTTTCTGGATGTTTGAGTCATAATTAGATATATTATTTTGGCACCTTGAAACAGGCTTTGGATTTGATAATGTCTAAGTCCATGGCATGGTGACAAGCACACCAGAATAGGACTCAGCAGGCTCAGGCCTAACCTTGACACTCATCATTGGGTAAACATTGTCAACTTAGGTGACCCCTTTGGATATCAAGCTACAGAATCAACTATCACCCACCCTTTTGTTTTCTGAATGGTATAAGCAGTTAGCTTATTTGGGAAACATAAATGCCTTTATAATTGAATAGCCAAATTGATCCTTCTTAATTAATTGAAGCCAAAGAAACACAAGCAATTTATCTGTGCATTAGTCAACTTGGACTACATAACAAAATACTATAGCCTGGAGTGTCTTAAACAACAGAAATCTATTTTCCCACAGTTCTGGAAACTGAGAAGTCCATGATCAAGGTACCAGCTGATTTGGTTCCTGGTGAGAACTCTCTTCTTGGCTTGCAGACAGCTACCTCACATAGTGGCAAAGGAGATCTCTCTCTTCCTCTTTTCATAGGGCTACCAATCTTGTCAGATTAGGGGCCTACTGTGATGACCTCATTTGACCTTAGTTACTTCCTAAAAGCCCTAACTCCAAATACAGTCACATTGGGCGTTGGGGCTTAAACATATGAATGTTGGGGATAGATGATTCAGTCCATAACAAACCGGTTAAACAAATTAACCAACTTTGCAATGCAGAAGCAAAATTCCTTCATATAGATAAAACACTGAGACAGCAATCATCCAAAAGCATTAGAATGACGACATCAGAGCAAAGAGGAATAGGCACCAAGGTTGGAAACATGAGGCTCTATCTCAATTAACAGTCAGTTTGTTTTGGTTTGGTTTGCTTTTTAAAGATGAAGTACAAATGATGAGGATGGAGAGGGGAAGAATTTGTTTCCAAGAAGAACATCTTTAAGAGAGTCTGACTGAAGCCTGAGCATGATCAGCTCAATCAGACTGGATGCTGTGCACCTGCTCAGCTCTGTGCCAGGCAAAGATGTTAAAGAGAGCTGGCCCATCACCATTTCAGACTTTCTTCCATCCCTGGAATCAGCTCGTGTCCCAGCAGTCCTCACTTCCAAAGGCTCAGCTTTCAATCCATGTGACAGGCAGAAGAGCCAAATCTACAGGTATAGTAAAAATATAATGAGGTCTTCCATTGGCAAAATGCAAATATAAAAATGTAACAACATACCCTTCATCCACTAATTTTATAATTCTTTTGAGACAAGCTGTAAAGTTCTTTCGCCTAGTTTTATTTCTCTTTCTTTATATACACACATAATGTTTCCCATTGTATTCTTTATGTTTACAGATAGTCTTTTTGCTCCATTACTTTCCTAAATCAGATGGAAATCACTTGCAATGTTTCCAGGGCTAAACAGGAGTAAAAATGGGAAAAGTGGCAAATTGGACACCAGGGATGGCCCTTAAGTGAGCTGTTTTTACATGGTAACCAGCTCTCTCCTTCTGAGGCTTGGTTGATCTTATTGATCTTAACTGATCTGATTAGACCAGTGATTTTTAACCATTTTCATTGTATGGCACACATAAACTAATTACTAAACCTCTGCAGCACACCAAAAAGGATATATTTTTGCCAAGCTGACAAAAATAGGTATCATTTTGATTCTATCACAATGGATGGCTATTGTTGCGTTGGCTGTTCTCAATTTTTTATTTGACCATCTAAGGGAAATGAGGTCAGTGCCCCTGACTAAATAGTCAGATACTGCATGCTCTAAAAATTCTTGTGGCACACCAGTTGCAAATCACTGGATTAGACTGTACAATGGCCAGTCTGTTAATAAATGCACCGTCCACACATATGGCACTTTACATTTCAGAGGATTGCAATATTTACCGCCTAACTTAATCCTGACAGTAGGTTGAGTAATTAAGTAGGCAGGAACTTTTGTCCTCATTGTATTGATGAGAAAACTGTGGACAGGAAACGCTCAGACATCTGGTATCCAAGTTAGAACTTCAGCTCATGCATTTAGCATCCTGGCTTAATTGATCATTTTGGATTGGGCTGCCTGAATTCAACCTGAAACTGGCTAAACTAGCATGAATGACCAAATTACTGCCAATCAGAAATGCGTCACCTCAGGCAATTGCTGCAGAAGGACAAAGGAGTTTTGGATCCATGTGAATAGCTCTACTAGTTTTGTCTGACTAAATGTGTTTTTTACCAAAATTATCTGATCAAGGTGGTTCAGACAATGAGTGTCTTCACAGAGAGAAAGATAGTGAGGAACCGGATCAGTTACCAGTGGATTTCTGGCTGTGGGTCCTACTTGCTTTGAATCACTAAAATTTGGCTAAGTCTCAACTTCAATCTCTGATGCAGGAATATTCTCCCAGGAAACAGAAACGTTCTATGAAAAGTCTTTCAACTAAATAACCATGATTGTATTATGGATGCTGTCAGAGAAGGTGGAATGAAGGTGTCATGCTGAAGTGGGAGCATCTCAAGGGGTGAAAAGTGGGCTCAAGGGATGAACGTGGAATGATAGACATATGTGTGTCACGGAGGCACACGGACAAAGGTGACTGTAAGATAAGAGAACCATAGAGAAGGCAGTAGAGCCTACAGAGGCTATAACCATCCCTGTGACAGTCACTCTCTTCCTCCTTTCAACCACAAAAGGTCAGGCATAAAATCACAGAAATTCCACCTTTGAAATTCTTATATAGAACAGTGAATACCTTTCCTTATGACTATTTGTCACCTTATGTGTTTTTAGAGAATTTGAAAAATGCAAAAAAGAAAGGATTATTTGTCCATATTTCCACCACCCACAAGTAATCACTGACATGGTATCTTTAGGGCCCTTTCTTCCAGAAACCAGTTGCCTCACGCTGACACTGCCTCCTCCACCTGTCCCACTGCAGAGACTAGCCTGGGACTGAGATCCAAATCCAGATGTCTTCTTTCTCTTTCCCTCTCATCTAACCATGCCAGCCTTGTATCCTGCCCCTTCCCCTCCATGTTTGACTTCCAGTTTCCAAGGATACAGACAGCTCATTTGAAACCCAGTTTGTGCCAATGTGCTGATTAATGAATGCTACTGGGCAAATGCCCCCCCTTTAGTCTTCCCTGGGTGATCAGTATATTCCAGCTATGAGATGCCTTCTGGAGACTCTGTGGCTTGACTCAAATGGAAATATAGGTCACTGTGCAGGCCAGGAGGGAACTCTGTGTGGGGGTAGGGGAGACCTGCATACTGCACAGAATAGGCAAGCAGTTGTTATAGCTAACACTGAATCAGCTCATTGGCCAGACAGTGACAAGCAGAAACAAAAGAACCCTGAGATCCAATCCAAAGTAGCTACTAAGAGGACCTGGATGAAGCTGGGCCCTAAGGTGCTGAGGATCTGGGAGAAGGCAGGCAAATAGTAGGCAAGTTATGGAAGTAGAACAAGCACCCTGGCCTTCTCTGAGCTTCATTTTTGCAAGAAGGAAATAGTAACAGCTAAATTGGGTCAGACCTGCTGCAGTGGCTTGAACAAAATAACAAAGGCAAAAGCTTGCTGTGCAAAGAATTATAGGACACACGAAACCTCATGAGTCCATGGACTCCATCCCTCACCAAGCTGAGGCTTAGATGTGCCCAGAGAAACGTCGGCTGTCACCACAATGCTGGGTTTAAAGATGATGATCTTGGATGTTCCAGCCTCAGAACTGTGGTGAGGACTCCTGAAATCCTCACCAGTGCCTTGGCGTGTTCATGGGTGGTGGGTTCATGGTAGGATAAAGGGATAGTTCCACACCTGCTCCAAATAGCTTCTGGTCAAGATTTGGGGTTGGAAAGGAGCAATGTGCTAGACGTGTTTTGCCTATACTCCATCATTTAAACTTTATAGCCATGATGAAGGCATGCATTATTTACAGAAAGGAAAATTGAATTTCAAAGATGTTAAGTAATGGACCCATGATTATGCAACTAGTAAAGGGTCTGAAACAAAATTGACATTTGTATCTATGCAGCCTACAGAACTTCTTTCTATTATACCAAGTTATCCCTGAGATGCAAATAAATATGGGAGAAAATCACAGATGAATTTCTTTAGGTTGATCTTTATAAAGATCATATTATACAAATGATATTCACTCAAGACTTAAACAACACATGGATAGAACAGCAATTCATCATTCACTTCCATTCTTCAGTTTACTCTCAGAATATCTCCCCTCATTTTACTTTATTCTTTAAAATACCTCTAAATTTGAAACGTAAACTTCAAGTTCCCCTACACTTTCAATAACTACTTAGCCTCCACCCAAGCCCTTCTGAGATTTTTTGTTACATGACAAACCCAAGTCAGCTAGGGGTCTCCTGAGGCCTTTCTGACCAGTTTGGGACTATGGTAGGATCACTTCCAATTCCTCTTTCTCTTCCTACAGGTTGCAGCAAATCAATGTATCTTCTTGAATGGTGAGTTCAGATGGCCAAGTTTTAGTTTGCCCAAGTGTATCCCTTCCCTTCCCTTCCCAATACTGGTTTTCCTAAGAAGTTACCCCAAGGAGAATGTTTTAGGCAATGAGAGAGGTGCTTGTTTTTAATGAGCCCATTAATACTTATTTTATTTTATCATTAGTTATTTATTTATTTTATTTTCTGTTATTATTTATTTGTTTTTTATCTTAGTTATTTTTTATATTTTATTGTTGTTCATAAGCCAGGCAGCAAAAGACAAATACTACATGATCTCACCTATAAGTGGAACCTAATGAATAAAACAAGCAAACGAGCAAAACAGAACCAGAGACATGGAAATAAAGAACAAACGAAGAGAGGTGCTTCTGCATCGGAACTCCACAGACTGTTTCAAGAAATACTTCTGCACGGTCACCTTCCAGACAAACCAGCCCGGGGCCAGACTGGTGCTCCTCTCTCCCCCTCCGGAGGACATGCAATGAGAGGGAAGAATCGACACTCTTGCATGTATGCAGGGTGATCATTAACAGTCTGAGATGGATTCATTAATTCAATGACTAGGTTTCCCGTGGAAAACAGAGTACTTAGAACTCAGGAAACATAAGAGAAAGTAGGAAAAAGGTATTAGCTGAAGAAAGAGGCTGGGAAAGAGGGCAGAGCGTGGGAAGCTGCAATCAGAACCACCTGGCAGTTCTAAGAATTTTCAGGAGTGGGTCTTATGTTGCCAAAAACTCTTCCTCTTTTCAGTTTTACCCAGAACTCTAAAGAGTAATTCATGATTTGCACCTCAGAAACTTGGTCAAAGTTAAGTCTTCAGCTAGTTACCGATTATCTCTACTCTAGGACTAAAACTTTATTCTAGAAGTAAAACTAAAATTGGCATTGCCTATTTGCCAATTTTAGACTTTTGGGACATTAACCTAAAGTGTTAACTATTGGATATTCCTTTCAAGCACAAACTAATATTTTAACAGGAAACCTCTGGTCACAGTATCTTAACACAATGAAACCAGTCTATGGATAGTCATTTCATTTTATTTGATGAGGCAGATAATGTCGGCTAGGAAAAGTCCTATAATAACATAAATTCTTCCTAGTTAAAGAACCAGGCAAAAGTATGAAATTTGTACTGACTTTGGAATTCAAGCACAATAAAATTTTACCTCCGTCTAATGTGATCATTAAAATACTGAGAAGTCATTACCACCACACTATGAGCTCATTGAGGTACAGGGATATTAGCATGACATTCTGATGGAGGGCCCTGATTAGTTAGAAGTAGGTTAGGCAGTGAGTAAAGGAAACCCTAACCTCACAGCAACTGCAAGAGAGTGGTGTCTCACGAAGGTCTGGTAGATGATTCTGGACGGGTATAGTACTAAAGGAGTCCGGCTTCTTCTCTCTTGCTAATTTATAGTGTGTAATCCCAACCTTGCGGTCTGAGATGGCGGCACCTGCGTTTTAGGTAGTAGAATATTAGAAGTCCCCTTTTCTAAAAGAAATGTCAAGAAAGACATTTCCCGAAGTTTCCAATGCCACTTTTACTACCATCACATTGGCCAGAGCCACCTCGCTGCACCTGGATGCCAAAGAGGCTTTATTCCCAGTGTTCATAAAAAAATGCACATATTCTATTACTCAGGGGGAAATGAGTGAACTGATGTCAGGGAACCACTAGCAGTAGCTACCACAAGTCCTATTAAGAATTAGGCAACAATTGGACCAGAAGCCAAGTCCATTTGGGTAGGGGGGCAGGGGCAGGGCGTATGCATTTTGTTTCTATTTCCCATGGCATTGAATATAGATGTGTTCTCACTGAAGCTTTCACTTAGAGACACGACATGTATGTGAATAAACAAATTTAGAGAAACAAGTAGGAAATTAGAAGAGTAGGTAAGTGCTGAAAATGGAAAGTGCAGTGGTTCTTCAGAGGAAAAAGGCTCCAATCGAAGGCTTCTGGGAGAAGCTGAGGCTTGAGCAAGGCCCAGGAGAAAGCTGCCGTTTACAGGCAGGCAGAGAAGAGGAGGAGAAGACACGGGAAATGACAGGAATAAGCGATGGTAGAGACGAAGGGAAATCCAGTCGGGCTCCAGCGCTCCCGCTGCCTCGTGCAGGACAAGCAGTTTCCACCTGTGGTTCCAGTCTTTTCAAATGGTGTGTATGTATTTTTAAATTGTTTAATTTTTATTTTAAGTTCCGAGACCATAGGCTTTCTATAGTTTGTGTAGCATATAAAGTGGTACTGATTTATCAAATATTTACTTAATACAAATATTTATTCAATGCTCAATCTGCACCTAATACCATAGCTCTACTTAGAGCCTTTCCTCTGAGAACCATGCAATTATTCTAATAAAAATTGTAAGGTAATATATATATATATATACACATAAATGTATAAAAAGTCTAGGTTATAAAATCAAGTAAAATGAGATATGAAAGGGCTGATACAAGAAAGAGCTGGTACATGCAGCCTAAGCAAAATCAAACTTGACAATTAAGATGAATAAGCAGGTAAGAGAAAAGGGAGGGTTATGCGGGTAAAAACTTAAGTTTCAGAGTCTGAGGTACCTTCTTGGACACCACTCTACAGTCTGTCTGGAGGGCTCTACTTTAATCTCTATCGTGAGCATAATTTCTAATGAGCTGACTTGCTTTGCATCCCTTTGCCAGATCTGGGTCCCTGCCTTACTCTGACAACCTTTTCCTACTCCCAGGCCAGGAGCAAGCCTCTCAGATGCTACCTGCAGAGGTTTTACTGTTCTGGCTTTTCTGTCACTATGCCTACCTATCAGCACACCCATGAACTTATCTTTGACCCTTTATTGCAGTTGTGCCTAAACAATGATACCACTGTTGGAAGGTTGCCCTGTCCACTGCCTTAACGGGGCTTTCCCCTGAAGTCTGCCACAGCCTCTGAACACACATTGTACTAAGCTCTGACTCTTTTCACACCTGCCCTGCACAACTAATAAATATATGGATCCTTAGATAAGAGATGTAATTGCCTTTTATCAGTCTTGTGTTCCACACTAGAGAAAAGGATTAGTCATCACTTTTATAGAGAGGTGCCCTTATTTGAAGAATAGCATTATATAATCAAGCCAACGTTTTATCTTATGGATGAAGGTTAAACAAAATTAAACCTTATTAATGTGCTCATTTCATTTGCCCTTTGTTCTTTCAAACTCGGGTATATCATTTTGAGGTAATTGCATTATGTATCACAACTCTGCAACTATATACAGTTCACTCCAGTGGATAAAGCATTAGATACAGATAGTAATAATGCCCAGATGATTATGTATCACCATACCCAGAATTTTGAGCAACCTGAAGAAATGAGAGTTCATACAGAACAGGGAGAAAGATAATCTAGGTAGGTAAGATGAGATGGAAGCCAGTCCCATTTGCTTACTCACAATCCTATGTATCAGCTACCGTCTTCAGTAATATGTTCATGCTATCTCATGTCAGAGAGAACTTGGCTGTTGAGAAATTCAGGATGGAATGGAAATGCTTATGCACACTTATAATTTAATTGGCTGAAAAAAGTTTCAGGGCCTTATAGACATTTTTGCTGCATATCATTTCTTCTAATTTTAAATAGTGGAGATTGATTATAGGTAATATAATCAATTGTAGGTACTCATACCATTGTCTGTGAGGAAACTCATTTATTTGTAATACTATATGAGATACCCAGAAGCCAATAACCTTTGTACAATTACCTGAGAGTATGGATAAGCAAAGATACAAATTATTGGATAGGTCATCTTTTCCAACTGAACTCAGAATTGTGTTCAATCAACTTCTCTGCTGACCTGAAACTAAAGATTGTGAGTTCCTGTCTGAAATGAGGGTGTCCCTTAGGCTAGGAGAGTATCTAACCCTTCAATATACATTTCAAAATGCCTGTCATCATGCCCTGCATCCAAGGCTTGCCATATAGATAGATGGATGGATGGATGCTATATCTTTCACTATGAATATATGACATTGCAATAATTGATTTTGCTTTACACAAATTTATTTTACCAATGATTTTTAGTAATGCCCCATATGTGAGTTTATACTTATGGCTACCCTTAACGTCTCAAAATACTTTTCTTTTACTTTTTTCTTTAATACATCTTTTTACTATCAATTATTTAATGATAAAGTTTGAGTTAGTGCTGAGAGAATAGCAGTCTCACTGTGAAAATTCAACCCCTTTTTCTTTCCTTTGGATCACAATTCAGAGTAAAAATGGAAAAACAAAAATATATGCAAATTATTTTCTCAAAGAGAACACGTCCAGATATCCTTGTTTTGAAGGCCCATTGGGGTGCCCATTTGACGAACTTCCTAGTTTTCAGTTCTCTTTTTCTTCATCTGAGTCGTTATGAGAGGGTACAAAGGCCTGGCAGCTGGCTATAAAGGGAAAGGCTCTGCAAACTGCAATTCATTGTGTTGGTTTCTAAACCTGGCTTTGTCAGCTGCATGAAAATGTGGGAAAGTTGGTTTATCTTTCTGGTTCTCAGTTTTCTCTCATCTCCAAAATGAATTGCTTGATCCAAATGATCTCTAACAAACCTGCCAGCTCTATAATTTGAAGTTTCAATGATACTGTGATTTCGTTTAGAAGGGTGAAATCAACAAGCTCATTCAATACATCCTAAATAAGTGATGCAAGGAGCACCCAGGTGTCTCTCTGCTGCTTTCTGGGTGGCAGTGCTGCATTGCAGAGGCTGTATGGAGCTGTAGGTAAGCGGGTGAGTGGATGCTGGAGTCATACTGCTGGGCTTTTAACCCTAGTTCTACTACTTGCTAGCTTTGTAATATTGGATAATTTGCCTCAGCTTCCTGAGCTGGTTCAGTTTCATGTCCCTTGTGCTGGATCATTTGCCACCAGGGTTAAACCAAATGACATTTTTGAAGATCTATCTGATGTCAGGATCCATAGTGCTATATTTGGTAGGTGCTTTGACATGAATAGCCTAACTATCAAGAGGCAAAGAATGACTCTGTGGATTCTAGTCTCAGAGTCTGGAATAAACCCATTGACCGAGAAGGCAGAGTTCAGATTAATGTTTGCCCATGGCCATAGACTCTGTGTGTTTATATATATATATACACGTATATATATACGTGTATATATATACGTGTATATATATATATACATGCTATCCAAAAAAAGTCCAGCCATTGTAATATAATTACAACAGTTTATGTGACATCGAAGTAACCTGGCAGCCAAGGAGAGTGGACTGGAATGTGCATGTGTGAACAATGACAACTTCGCTGTACTAGCCAGTGGGGGCACTGGGCGCTGTTGAGTGAGCATGTGCACTGTGTGGCCATCACATTCAAAATCACTGCGTGAATCTGCATCAGATTTTGCATAAGATTGAACATTCCTCCATGGAAACTCTCTGAATGATTCAGAAGGCTACAGCTATGGGGAACTCATGATTGGCAACTTCATTACGACAGTGCACCCACTCATACATCACATCTTATGTGGAATTTTTTTGCGAAACATTAATTCACCCTGGTGACTCAGCCCCACTACAGCCCAAACTTGGCCCCCTGCAACTTCTGGCTTTTCCCAAAACTAAAATGTCCTCTGAAAGGGAAGAGATTTCAGACCATTGATGAGATTCAGGAAAATATGATGGGGCAACTGGTGGCGATTGGGAGAACTACATGAGGTTCTAAGATGCCTACTTTGAAGGGGACTTGGGTGCCATTGTCCTGTGTACAATGTTTCTTGTATCTTGTATCTTCCTCAATAAATGTCTCTATTTTTCATAGTACATGGCTGGATACTTTATAGACGGGCTGTGTGCATGTGTGTGTGTGTGTGTGTTGCACACGCACACTATTTGTTTCCTGTACTCTTACAGTGCTACAGCACAAACTTGGCCAAAAAGATGCATTCATATATTTTATTACTCAACTACACTTAATCCTCATTTAAGCCCTAAAGAGTTGATGCTACATTTGTCCTTTTTCAGATGAAGAAGCTAAGGCTCAGAGAAGTCGCTTGCCTAGTTTTCTTCCCAATGAGTCAAACCCAAACCTGCCTAGCTAGAAAGTCCAAGTTCTTCCCATGTGGCAAAATGACCTTGGTGTTAGAAACATATAAATTTGCTAAGAGTTTTAGCTCTTCATTCTAAACATACCTGGAGTGCCAGTCTAGCCCATGCCCCATCATAGACACATCCCCCATAATCCTCCTGAAGAAATGTTTAAGGCTGTAAGGTCACGTGTGCACCAGCCTGTTGGCTGCGGTTGTGGCTACCATGAGGGCACCTTTGATGCGCTGGGAGGCAATGAGATTTTTTAGAAGAAAATGGAATCATGAGAAGATTGCAGTTGAGGTTGTCATAGATAGAGAAAACAAGAGTGAGATGTCTGCCGCAGTTGTGAAGGAGCAAACCCAAGCACCTTGCAGAAAAGAAAGTTTGTCTCCATAAGGATGGAACAGAGAGATGAAGAGAAGCACAGGCAAGAGTCAGGCTGACCCTGGAGAGGGAGCAGGACAGAGGAGCTGCCTGGCAACTGCCCAGTTCCCCTGAGGCCTGTTATGCTTCCTGTATCTGCCTTCTTGGAAGCTCCCCTGTATTCTTTCAATAAATCCCTCTCGGGTTAAACAAGCCATCCCTACTACACCTTCTGTGCATACTTCTGCCTGTTAAGGCCCAAGGAGGTAGATTCTTGGGAAAAATGAAGAACCTGGATCTCCTCTGGGACCCACTTCTGGCTCCTGTGCCGCACACAGTGATATAAACATAAACTCTGTATACCTGGGCTCCTAAGGCTCAGTTAGCGATTGGAAGAAGTCCAAATCTTGCTGGGGATTTGGAGCTGTATGAAGTCACAGTGACAAAAAATCAGCCAGGGAGCCAGAAAATGAAAACCCAGAAGATGCTCCTCCCCACGTCTTGCTGCCTTTCAGGTAGGGAAGGCTGCTGTCTTGGAGCATTTATACCAGGAACCGTGCGCCAAGAAAGCTTCCTTTAGCGAATTTTTCACAGCCAGGAAGACAAAGGTTCCAAAACTGCAATTCAGTCATTGTCAGACCTGGAATTCCCTTCCTGGGACAATTACATTTTGCTCCTGCTTAGCTCCTTGTTGCTTAGCAACCATAGTAGCATCAGTGGAAGCCACTGGAGAGAAGAGCCCTTTCCAAAGTGGGGCTAGGGTAGGAATAATCAAGAGTGGAAATTACTCTCTCACTTCCTAGAGAGAGGAAGATAGGATGTGTACCTAAGAGATAAAATAGAGGTGGTAGAGTTAGGATGCATCTAGAGAGAGTCATTTAAATGTCCACATCATATTTAATCATCAAAACCAGTTTTCAAACAGAATTCTTTAACTTCGCAATGTAACTTTATATCTGATATTTCCTGCAAGTCTCACAATGATGGATATCTTAGGGCATGATGATGGCTCTCAGTTTAGAGAGGAGTAAATTGAGGTGGAGGGGCTAATAATGTGCTCAGCTTCACCTGGCCATTTAATGGCAGAGCAAGGCTAGAATCCAAGTCTACCATTATCTATCTTTCCATGGTAGCCTTTATTGACAAGTTGATTTATCATTCATTCATTCATTCATGATATAGGACCAATGTTCATCTACTATGCATAGGTAGGCATGATGATGTCAAAGGACTAAAATTTTAAATTAACCACTGCACCAAACTCACCCCATCCCTCTCACTCTACCACCTAGTCCCTTCTCAGGGTCCAAAGAACTAAAGAAATATCACTTGGCCAAGCAGGACCAGTGTCAGTATCCATTGTGACCAATTGGTCCCATGTCATATTGTTAAATATTTTTGATATTTTACCAATTCTTACTGGACATACATTGGGCTCCAAGTATGCTTTAATCTTCCAGTGAAGATACAGAGGTCTAATGGAAAGTCCTTGACCTCAAGGAGTTCACAGATTGTGGTTGGAGAGAAGTGAAAAATAAGGGCACAAAATCTTTACTGGAATACTTCTTACAACACAGAGCTTATTATTATTCAAGATGATCTGTTCTCATCTCAGGTCTAATCACAGCATTTTCTATTGTATTGAACTGAGCTCTACTTCCTTATAACTGCAGCTGACTGGGATTGGTTATGCCTCCCAGAGCAGAGTCAAGCAAGCTAACCCTTTTTTTTCCTGATGCCTTTCTTACATCTAAAGACAGTTTTCACCGTCCACTTCTGTTGTTCACAATATACTCTCACTGTTCTCTTGGGCCTCTCTTATGTCCTAGCATCAAAATTGGAAAGCATTCTATAGATAACTTGCTCCCCAGAAGACTTTAGAATACCCCTCCTATTGCAAAAGAGGAATCTGAGGTCAGAGAGGTGAGGGTACTTGCCAAATAAGCTTAAAACCAAGTTTCATTAACAATCTGGTGTGTGATCTTTCCATTGCATCATTGAAACATACTCCCAATTTCTACTTTTCCAGAATTGCCTCCAAAACTCTAAATATGGTCCAATATTGCTGCACAGTTCACTATAGTATCTGATTTGGTTAGCTGCACCTTTTATAATGCTACCTAACCTAAGATTGTAGAAATCAAGTGTCCAGATCACATTATGGGGGTATGCCCTTTGTGTTGGATTAGTGGTTCTCAATCATTTGCATGTTAGAAGCACCCAGGACATTAATTATAAAGACCAATTAAGTCAAGATGGGTCCTAAGCAACAGTAATTCTCCCAGGTAATTCTGATTTACAATATGTGTTGAGAAGCATCACATCAGGAAACACTACCTCATTTTCCAAAAAGGGGAGAATCAGTATTATATTTAAACCCAAGAAGTGTGTACGAATATGTGCAGAGGAGTGATTGGCTCTGAGTATTTGATTATACTACTCCATCTCAACTTCTTATAAAAGGAGAATGTGTGGTTTTGACTAATTTCTTTCAGCTCTTTAGCTCAAAAATGTGACAATGACATGACCTATACACTTGGAGCCATACTTTGCTCGCATATATGCCCTTTATTTGGCTCTCAAGCCATGTAGGGAATGAAGGATCTTACAGATCCTTGCAGCATCTGATGTGGGGTCTGGGGCAAGTTGGGGAGTGCTTCTGTGATGGCCATTTTACAGATTAAGTACGTGGGTGCCTAGAACACAGAGCAATAGTCCAACAGGCAGAAAGTCAGGTATTTGGTGATATCAGAGGAACATTTATTCTTGCCCACATGTATTGACATTGCTCATTCAGGCACAGCCCAATCCTCAAAAGTTTTACCTTTGGTTGGAGAAGAACAGATTATAGGGGGAAAAAGTATATGTGAACAAAGGCAAAAGGAAATGCTTATGTTAAATAGATAATAAATATTCAACAAGTCTAAAGAGGATTTGATTTCTGACCTCGCCCTCCTTCTGCCATTTCTGCATCTGTGCTCCATGCAGTTTGTAAACATCTCCTGTCTGGTGGGCGTTTGAATGCCAATCTATCCCACTGTGTGGTGAATTCTGAATTTGTAGCTCTGGTTGCTACCATAGTCCATGCTATATAATTATTTGTAGAATGCTGATTTTGGAGATGTGTAGGAAGAAGAGAGGTATATTGCATGCATGCCCATCAGCTGCTCAGAGGGTCCCTTTATTTTCTCAAGGGCCCTGGGGAAAGTTATCTTAAAATTGCATGACATTAATTTTCAGGCCAACTTCTTTACCAGCTTCAGACTTTCTGTGTTTCAGAATCTAGTTCTCAGATAATCCAAGACTGGCCTACTAGGGAAAGAAGGTAACATTTCCTGTGCCTGTCATCAAGAATTTGAATACAGATCCATGCATCTATAGATATCTATAAATATCTATGTAAAGACATAGATATTTCATTCAGGGATGGGGGCTTCAGTTTTCAGGGATCCTTTATTATTATATTATCATATATTTAAATGTAAACATATATGATATACTATAAGTAACATTAAAAGTAGAAGTATATGCATGTATGCATATCTTTGCAGATGTATGTATATTTTATGTATAGATTTATGAAACCAAGAGTGAGAGAATCCCCCTTTTCTTTCCCCTTCCCTTCCCTTTCATGATGGAAAATGGGCTACATGTAAGAAAAAGCCCAGGCTCAAGCAAGGGACAGAGATCCTTTGCGTGGCTTTGCCTCAACTTTGAGACCCCAGGTAGCCCATTGTATCCGCTCCACTGTTATCTCAGCTTTAGGATGATGGGCTTAAGTAGGTGATATCTCAGGTAAACTTCTGCTGCACCATAATTATGTAAACTTACCATCAATTATAGAAAGACGTTTTAACAAGGCAAGTGCTTCTCGGAGTTGTGCTTCAAAGAAACACAACACAGGAAGATGCTATAAGTATGCCTAGGTTACAGAAGAGAAAGGACTTGAGCAACAGGCAGTCATGTGCTCATGGGTCAACACTTCTGAGTTTGGGGTCTCCCTTTCTCAATTTGGAAAGGGTAGGAAACAGTTAGGCCATTACACGCTTAGGCCTCTGCGAACTTTCGTAGAGAAATCTAGGTGCACAGGGAAATGGGCAGAGGTCATCTGATAACAGAGGATGACTGTTTGGGCATTGTGTTTCGTGATTTCTATCACCAGCTCATATGCCCTGATGATTTTTCTATTTGAGCATCACTTTGCCACTAATAACAATACTCCACTATAAAGGGTAGCGGGAGACCTACTGAAATGTAGGTTTAACAGAGCTCTTGGCGATGATGAGTAACAGAAGAAATGTTTGTGGCCAATCAGAACATTCCTGGGGTGGGGGAAGAAGACAGGGAGGTCATTTGGGTCAGAGAGGAGTTCATTTTCTGTTGAGAATCAGACTGAACTTCATCCAGGAGGTGGACCAGGATGAGAGTTGGAGGGTCCTCCAACCCAGTCTCCCTTTCCTCACTTCACCGCAGCATTTCTATGAAAAGTGTGAGGAGAGTGAAGATGCTCAGGGACAGAATCAAAGGGGCAGCCAATCCAGGCAGACATGGCTGATGTGGTTGTTGCGCGGGGGCGCATAGCATCCTCAGTCACTACCAAATCATTCCTCAATCCGAGTGTCCAAGGTCTCTCTACATGGCAGTCGAGTCGTCTCAGAATCAGAGTTCTGAGAAAACTCTACCTAAGGTCTTCAGGCAAAATCAACTGCAAACCTTCCCGAATCCGTATCTGTCCTATCTTGTCCTATAGTGTGGACCCGTCTCTGAGGAGTTCCATTATTCAGTGGTCTTAAATTGCAACTGAGTGGCCTGAAAATGTTCCCCATTTGCAGCCCAACTACAGGCACTCAAAGAGATTAAAATATCACCATATTTTGTATGAACTGAGACATTCCACCTTATTCTTTACACCACCCTGCATGCCAACGGTCATTTGTCATCTCTCTGTGTCTTTTCTATCATCAAGTATCCAATTTTTGTGAATAACAAGAAAATGCACACAAGCATCTGAATGCATATATGTCGCTTAACAAAAAATAACCCCCCGAAAGTGAAATGTAATTACTAGGGTAAAAAAATGCACCCAGTTTTCAGAGCCTATCACATCTCTCGCCTGGGCGCACAACTCCCCCCAACACTGCTCCTGTTGTGTCAGATAGTGGCAGTGTTGAGCCCGGGAACCGGCGCCGAGCCCGCGGCTGTCCCCGCGGCCGCCCAGTCTTCGCGGCTGACTCTGGAGCGCAGGAGCCTCTGGGCCGCGAGGGCGCCGGGGAGCGGGAGGGGCTCGAGGGGCAGAGAGGGGTCCCCGAGCAGCCTCCACGAACTGTTTTCTTCCTCCCGCGGCAAGAGCCCCACTCGCTCCAATCGATCGAAATTAACCGAAATTCACTGAAAGAGGGAGGGTGAGGGAGAGGTCGCTTGTTACTGGCTACGCCTCCCGGGGCTCCAGCCGGGAAAGCGGCCCACGGTCCGTTGGGCGAGCAGTGTGGGCTCCCGCGCCCCCTCGGAGGCAGATCGAGGGTGGCGGTCCCCGCTGGGCTCCGCCGCGCGGCCGCTTCGTTCCTCCCCCCCTCCCCCGCCCGCGCCCTCCCCCTTCCTTTCACTAGGACTCCGGGACTCGGGAGAGGGCGCGGGAGGCAGGCACACGGGCCCGACCCCACTCCAGCGCTCGCCGGGGACGCGGGCGGGCGGCGAAGGGACGCGGCGGGGGCGCGGGGCGGGCGCGGCCATGGAGCGGCGGCGGAGGCAGCACTAGCGACAGCGGGCGGACCAGCGAGCGGGCGGCAGGGCAGCTCGGCACCGCGGACCGAACTGCACAGCTCAGCAAAAGCGCCCTCGCCCTCCGCGCGCCGCCTCCTGCGAGCCCAAACCCGGCAACATTTTTTAAAGCTCCAATCCGGCCTTTGAAGAAAAAGAAAAAAAATAGCATTGATCGGAGAGACGGGAATATACATACATATAATTTTTTTTTTGGTTCCTGCTAAAATTAGCCGGCTCGCCGCGCGCCCGTGTGCAAGTGTGTGCGAGTGTGTGCGTGCGGGCGTGTGTGTGTGAATGTGATTACTCCAGGACTCCTCGGGCTCCGGAGACGCCATTTTCCCCCTTGATATCTCTCTCCATAAATCGGTGGCGCGGCGGAGGCGGCCGCGCCGGGCGGGAAGCGCGGGGCCGGCCGGGGCGCCCGCCGCCGCCTCCGCGCGCCCGGGGGCCCCCGCGCCCCCCGAGCGAGGGCGGCACGCCCGCGGCTCGCCGTTTGACAGATGCTCATCGCCATGGAGTTACCGCAGCAGCACCTTTGGGGGCTCGGGCGAGCGACCGGAGCCGGGATCTGAGCGAGCGCCGGGGCCAGCGGAGCCGGAGCCACCGGGACATGGGTGAGCACGCGCGGCGACCTTGGCCCGGGAGCCCGGCGCCTAGCCTCCCACCGCGACACGGGTCCCGGCACGCCAGGGGCCCGGGCGGTGTGTGTGTGTGTGTCCTGCATGCAAAAGTTAACGTCGCCTCGCCGGGGCTTTGACTTTGCACGGGGCGGGAAGGGGGAGACGGGGCCGAGGGGGCGGATGCCGGTCCGGGCGAGACTGCCGAGGATGGGCGCGATTCCGGCCCGCTCACGGGTGGGCAGCGATGCTGGCTCATTTGGAGTGGCCGGTTGGTGGTGGCGATGGTGGAAGCTTCAGGCTGCAAGGCTGGGAGCTTATTGAGTTTCGCCTAATCTGATTCTCCCCAACCCCCCCGCCTTTTGCACCCTCCCTCGGTCCTGCCGCCGGCTGCCAGGGCTGGCGGGTTTGGTGTTGGAGTGGACTCGGAGGGGGAGGGGGTAGGGAAAGGGGTGGGAAGGCGGCAGGATTTTTTTTCTCTCTCTTTGTAACTTGCAGGTTAAGTGGAGCTAGAGAGCTACATTGTAACCTAGTTGGGTTTTTTTGGGGGGGAAATGTATCAGAATCTAACGTGTCGTTAATAGAAAGAAGAACAGGGACGAAGTGGTCCAGCCGGCGAAGGTTGGTGTGTGCTTGTGTTGTGGCTCTGTGTTAGTCTTTCTCTTAAAATCTTAATCAATGGATCCGAGTATCTTTCTCGTGCTCTTTGGTTTTGGGACTCTTAAAAGACAAGAATTCCCTTAAAAGCAGACGAATGCCTTTTCTGAAAGCACGCATTGTGTGTGTTTCTAGAGGAGCCGTGGGCTTGGGAATTAAGGGCAGGCTTCCCCGTTTGGTGGTTTCCAAGTGGGAAATCACTCCGGAAAGGGAGCCCTTCAGTATCGATTTATTGTTTTTGTCTTTCAAATCATTATCTCTTTCACTAAAATACTGTTTGAGAAGTTCCACAGAGACAAAGTCAGGTATACTGGACTGGGCAGATCTATAGCAAGATGGTGATAACGGTGATGCTGTTTTTGGTGTCTGTTTGTGATGGAAGCATTGTTGGGTAATAGCAATTTCTGATCGGTAGAGCATGCTGGTTCTAAAAAAATAAGTAACTGCCGAAATGCTGTCTTCCAGTCCCCCTCCCCACACACTACAAGCACCCCTTCTCCCCTGACCCACATCCATTACAACAATTCTGAAATCGGATCCAACTGGAGATATTTTCTTTGGAGATCAGAAAGTTGTGCAATTGGAAGTAGGAGCTGAGGCTGGAGGTCCTGGAAGTGCCAGGCGGGGGTGGGGGGGTGTTCTTATTGCCCCCTGACGCTGCGTTTATTCTTTCTGTGTTGTGTATGTGGGTTCTGAGGGTGTGTATATCGGTCTAAAAGGACTGTTGAGGGAAGGATTTCCGATTTGTTTCCGCTTCAAATAAACTGTCCTGATAATCTCATGGTTGACGTCTAATGCTAAAAGGCCAATCTGTGTGTCTCTTTATCCCTGCAGAAGCTCTCCTCCAAAAGGGCAATTTATTCTGGAATTCTACAGCAGCAACTTTTCCTTCTTAGTCCTCCCCTGCCCCCCCAATCCGCACTCTCCTCTGAAGTTTGGTTGGAGTCCATGGTCCTTAAGGAAATATATTACTTGTTTTTCTCTTACATGATTTTTTTCATTCTCTTCCTTTACTTTCCTGCTCTTGTTTTTCCTGTAGATTTACACCAAAAAAAAAGCCAACAACAAAACTTTATATAAAGTAGCTGTCACTAAAGCTATCTGGCAGTTCAGCCCCATCTGTTACCCTCCTATAGTTCACACCGGTAAACTGTATTTGCTCCATCTGAACTCATATTCAGCTGCAAATGCTTGTGTGTGTGTGTGTGTGTGTGTGTGTGTGTGTGTGTGTGTTAAGAGGTGGGGTTCAAAAGAGGGACCCAGAGAGGAAGAGCTGTGTTCGGTGAAAGCCACACCTTCACCACTGGGGCCAGACCTGAATGGTCTGGGCGAGTTTCCTTTGCACACCCCAGTTAGAGGTTGTCTGGCTGGGATGAGGAGGCGGGGCCAACTGGCCAGGAGGCGTGTGAGGGAGGAGAAAGTTTGTGGCACTTTAAAACGTAGCCAGTTTACAATCCCAGGCCACTATCTCTCCCTTCTCCTGCTTTCGGTGGCTTCCACCATCCCAAGACTCCCAAGGCAGCCTGAGGGAGGCAGGGTCTCTTCTGCTCTGACCGGGGAGCCCCAGGTTTCAGAACTGAGCCTAAGATGCTGTGTTTTCTTCCTCTGTATTTAATCGAGTTTCCTGCTAGAAGAGAACCACGCTTCAGACAGATCAGAAGTGTGTGAATGAACACAGCATTTGCAAATTTCAAAGAATGTAGGCTGAGGAATTAGGAAGATCAAGTACTCTGAAATTGCTCTTTTGCCCCCCCCCATCTCCCCTCCCCCATTAATTAAAAAAAAATGTCTTAGTCTTGGGAAGTTGAATTGGTGTTAGAGCTGGGCTGGGAGAGCTGCTTTCCACTATAGTAACCTGAGCTGGGCTGGGGGGAGGAGGTGGTGAGCGAATGCAGTCAGCAGCCAGAGGAGGGAAACCGACTTGTCTCTGTTAGCAGGGAAAATAGATGTGTCACTGGAATAAACAAACTGGAAGTGGGGGAGGGGGAGGCGTGTAGTGAACATAAGGCAGAGTGGCTGGGAGGTAACAATGTGGGGTAAGAAGGGGCCACTTCTAGCTTTGGAGAAAATATCAGCTGCCTTATATGTTCATGAATGGGCAAGACAAGTGATGGTGTAATCTGATCTTTTGTATGTTAACATCAGAATGTTACATAGGAAGGCACTGTTGGCAGACTCAGTTCTGGACTTCACACAGGGGAAGCCTGGGGTAACCCTGGGTGAACCAAGGAGACCTTGGGGCCATGAGAGCTTCTGGTCCTGTACTTGTATTATTGATGGCAAGCTACTTTGTAAATCATCTGACCTAAGAGGCAGTGGTAGGGAAAGAGAAAATAGTGCATGGAATCTTTGTAGAATTTAGTTGAAAATGGTCAGTGGGGAGAGACAGGAGGCAGGAGTTTTTACTGAAGAAGAAATAAATAGGTAGGCACTTCTTGTGATTTCCCGATTCTGTTTCTGCCATTACTTTGACTTTCAATTCCATTCGGGGCTAAATCAGTATTCATCTGACACACAAGTGCACCTCCAGAAGAAGAGAGTTCTTTCAACTGGTCATTATTTTTAGTTGTACTTCAGTCTCACTCCGAAGCTTCTTTATCCCATGCAAGAGGAGGAGGAGGAGAAGTAGCTAGATGGATGGGACACCCCTTCTGGATTCTCGAAGAGACACTGAAACTTGGCCGGGCCTCAGCCTCCCAGAATGCCAGTTTTTCCCTTGGAGACTTGAAGTTTTAATTGAAACCAGAAAGCTATTGAAGGCAGACCCAGCCAATGAAACCTTGCTTTCTGCTGCTCAGGAATGGGAAATAAATAATTTTTTGCTGATGGCATTTCAAGTTGCTTCAGTTCAGCTCCCTCCAGAAGAATGGGGTAAATCTTTATTAACATATTAGCATTGTTAGGAGTTGCAGCACCTTAACAAATGGCATGATGTCATTGAGTTTGCTCAGGGACCCACTGAGTGGGACAGTTCTGGTGGGGTGGAGTGGGTGTTCAGGAGGCTGCTCTTGTCCTGGAGAGTTGCCCTGAAAACAGGAAACCTAGTAGAGTCCTTGCCACATGTCACTGTGCTTGGTCCTTGGGTTCCTTTGAAGAAGGGAACAAAAACAACTGAATTCCATTCCTATGCAGTGGCATATTATGAAACTGGGTGAGCTTTCCAAAATGTTTTGGGCCAGCATTAGGTAAGAAATACTATCAGCATGCACATTGCCACTGGTTTAGGCCTCTTTTAGAGCTATTTCTGAAGGCGACGTGGTGTTTCACAAACTCTTCGTGACGTGGCAGGCACCTCAGGCAGACAAAGGCTTGATTGGTGCCGAAAATGAAATGCCAAGGTGTCCGCAGAGTGTACTTCATGAATGCGGGGGAAGTGCCATCCTACATTCTTGTCTGGTTCTGAGTTTTCATTTCTAATTTCACTTAGCCGTCCATTAGATTCTGAAGTCTCTTTTGACACACCAAGTTGGGGCAATATCTAGTTTTGGGGGGCTGGTAACCTTAGTTAGGTGACCGAGTCCAAGTTTGTGGCCCTGACAGTTCTCATCAGGAAGTTTTAAAGGTTCAAATTGAATCAGCTTCCCTTTCAGAGTGGGTTTCCCCTCACCTTAGAGGGTGCCTTCTAAGGTTGAGAAAACATTATTTTTTAAAAATGTGTTTTGGCTTAGAAACCCACAGTTGACTTCCTGTCCAGTTCAGAGCAAATGACGCCAGGGTCAAATGGAGTAGGTGAGCCCTGGCTGAGTTGCTCAGCTGGTTGGGGCATCATCCCTTACACCTGAAGGTTGCAGGTTTGATCCCTAGTCAGGGCACATACCTGAGTTGCAGGTTTGAACCCCTGTAGGGGCACTCATGTACTAGAGGCAACCAATCCATGTTTCTCTCTCTCTCTCTCTCTCTCTCTCCCTCTCAAATCAATAAATATATCCTTGGGTGAGGATTAAAAAATATTTTAAAAAATAGAGAAGGTAAGCAGGCCTCAGAGGATCACTTGGGAGGAAGGAGCCATCCCTCCCCTGGGACCGATGACAGATTCTGATGAGCAGACCCATGTAAAACAGCTACAGGTAAGGCCAGCTGAGCTGGCCCTCCGGCACGCAGGGGCTTCTGCTTTCCCACGTGCTAGGGAGGGATGGGGAATGAATGGTGAGCAGATAAGCCTTCCAGGACTTTGCCAGGTTGGGACAACGTTTCCCTAAACCCACTTATTTGTTCTCATCAAAAATATTCTTTTCATATGCGTCGCCCTTTGCCCTCTTCAAAAATACCTTCATGTCCTATTTTCCCTTCCTAGGGCAGTTGCGGCAGTTGATACACTGACTTGTGTAAATGACACAAGTCGGTGGCCGAACTGGGATCAGGCAACTGTGTTAAAAAAAAAAAGTGAAGAATATCACACTTGAAGTGACAAATCTGCTTTGGATCCTGTCCCCACTACTTCCCAGCTAAATGACCCCCACCAAGTTCTTTAACCGCTTTGAGCCTCAGTAACCTAATCAGTAAAATAGGGATAAAGATGCTTACCCTGTCTACTTCACAGGGGTTGTGAGGATTAAATAATACCCGCTAATTTCTGTAATTGAACTCTGAGGGGATTTCCATGCTGCCTCCTGGAAGCTGGTCCTGAGATCCTTGTCGCCGTCGCGCACAGATGAATAACCCCTTGATATGACCAGAAATGCCCACAGGGGCCCCTTGGGTTCTAAGACAGTCAGGGAATAGTTGTTTTCTACTGTTGAGGTGACTCATGAAAAAGAAAGCAGTTGAATTTGTGGATGCTTATGATGCAGTACGTATCGGAAATTCGAAGTCTCAGGCAACATCCAGTTTGGACTCAGGGATGTGTTGGTGCTCAGGAAATGCTGGAGTTTAGAATGTGAAGGGGAAAGGGAAAAAGACATGGAGACACACAGAGGGGAGGCAACACAGAGGAGGGGTGAAGGGGGAGGGTGTCCATCAGGGACTGACAGTGGCTGAGTGGGACATTCAGGACAGAATTTTTAGCCTCTGTAAAGGGACAAATTGATAGCAGGATTACCTGTGTCCTAGCAAACCCAGTCCGTGCCAGAGAGAGGCCTTTGTGCTTTGGGTTGAGGTGGGACCAGGAAAGCTGGGCTTTGACCTGACGCTCTGTGGATTAGGGAATTAGGGAAGGGCTTCACAGTCCATTTGTTCCCTGACTCTTCTGGGTCACCCCTCCTTCTTTTTCGTTCCCATGATTCCTGGCGCACCCCGCTTAGCGGCCTGCTCCAGGCACCTGGCAGTGCTCTCCAGTGAACCCCACTTTACACAACACATGCAGCCTCCTGTCCTGTCACACCGATTTCCGTGCTGGCCAGGGGCACTCGGTGCACGTGTCCACCTCCACCCTCCACCCCTCAGCTCGAGCTGTGTCACCACCTCCTCTGCAGAAGGTGTCCTCATCGGTCCCGTCCAGCCGGAACCGTCTGCCTCTTAGGACGTCGGACCGGCTCCCTCTCAGTGCCTCAGGTCTCCAGAGCACTTCAGGTCTGAAGCACCTGCCTGGCAACCTGCTCATGCGGCTTCTCTGTTTGTTGTCGCTACCTCCCAGGTTGTTGGTCCTTGAAGGAAGGAGCCAGGTTCACCCCACGAAGCCCTGCCCCTGCTAGGGAATGATTTCTGTTTCGTGAGTGAATCACAGAATTTGTGTAAAGGTGGAATATTAAAAGGGAACGCTGTTGAAGGTGTGCTGAAGCTCTGCACTGTGAAGCCACACAGTGAGGACCTCTTAGACAAAGTGAATAATAACCACTTAGGCTAATGGCTTTTTACATTTTTGGCTATCTTTCAGGGACGATCGCCCACTCTTAGTTTCTCCCTCAAAGCCTAAGAGTTAATGATATTTTACCACATGTATATTCTACCAGTCACTGGTTCATTCCTTGAATCCTCAAATATTTATTAAGTGCCTACTAGAGTCTCATGGTCACAATAACACACAGAACTCTTGACTTTCTCTGAAAGTTCCCATTGCATGTTCTGTCCACCACGCTCATTTTGGCACTCAACCCCGCAGACTTCTCTGTTCCTTCGGTCCAAGTGCTTCCACGCTTCTCGGTGACGGAGTGAGCCTTGGCTGCAATGACAAAGAAGGCTGAGCAGAGAAATGCGCCCAGAGAGGACAGTTCCAGGGAAAGGCTCCTGAGAGGCCTGCTGCAGGCTGGGCTGGCCACTCGTTAGTGTATCGTGTTGGACAAGTGACATTGCCTTTCCACTCCTTTAGCTGGAGCCACGTTGAAGTGGAAGGATTTGATGCCTATGAAATTCTGCAATTCTACTTCATGGCGGCCCAACACCCTTCTAGAGCAGTCCCCCCCGAGGATACTTTGCGAAGTGTTTACTCTGGGGAACTAGGTTACAGAGGGGAAATAAGATCAGGAGAAGCTCTCCAGTTAGAACTGAGAGCCAGACTTGGAGCACAGGGAAGGGAGAGGTGAGGAGAGCTAAGTGTGAAGAAGAATGTAGAAGGAGGAAAAAGATTGCTTCTCCGCATCTTTTTTCAGAATTGGTTCTCTTTGGTGAAATAGTTGAGACAAGGGAGATGAAGCAGACAAAGGCAGCTCCTGGAAAATGTAGAATATATTCTCTTTCTGGGCTTTCCTACTGTTTCCTACTGTTTCCCGTGCCCAGTAGACACCTGGAACCTCTGCTCTAGTGACTTGGTGGACCTCACGAATGTAGGAGGCTGGGTGCTATTTTTGTCTGTGTGTAGATCTCACTGGGCACAAAGACTGGGGTCATGACTGTGTTCTCGGGGTGTCTTCTCAGTCCCCACAGCAGAACCTGCCCTGCCCTGGCCTGCGTTCCGTAACTGCTAGTGAGTTGGTATGTATGTATTTTGAGGTCAAAGGGAGTGACCCATAGTTTGTCCGTGCCAGAGAGAGGCCTCCGTGCTTTGGGTGGAGGTGGGACCAGGAAAGCTGGGCTTTGACCTGACGCTCTGTGGAAACTGAGTTAGGGGTCTGAACCAGGAGCACACTGGTTGCATATTGAGGAAGAGGGACGTTCTGCAAGCTACGGAGATGCTGCAATTGCTTTTACCTTAGGACTTGGCATGGGGGGTCGGGAAAGGCACGTGACACTGTTAGCCTAACTGAGTGAGAAGCAATCTCTTCATTATTCCTTCTCTCTGTCAGAGCCGTGCAGTTCTATCAGTGGAAGGAAGCTGCTTGGGGCTTGCACTTGGAGCTGGAAAGACGTGGAGGCGGGAGATGCTGAATCTGATGAATCCAGCACAGCAGCCTCAGCACGTTCATCAGAAGCATTGGCACTGTTGTTGTGCTTGTAGCAAAATAATGAAATCTGGGTGGCAAGTCCCCTTGCAGTTGTTGGTGGCTGTGTCTGTGACCTATTGTTATTTGAACAATGAGAGCTTTGATTTTTTTAAAGTATTGATTAATAATGGTGGCTAAAAAGGATGATTTGATGTGAAAGCCCCGTGGGCCTGCTTTCCGCTCATTATTTTGTACTCCAGAGCTCGATTACAGTCGGTTTTTTGATCCTCAAATATTTATTAAAGTCTCAGCGTTGCAGCTTGTGTGAGCCATTGTTCCTGGCACTGTTGGGCGGGTAAGGTCTGGTGTGAGATGTGGCTTTTGCCTGTGGAGAGTGGACAGTGTCTCTGGAGAGACACGCTTATTAGCTCAGATGGAAGGCAGCAGCCCACAGCCGAGGCGGGAGCCTGACCTAAGAAGAATTACGTTATTTGTGTGACCAGGACTGAGGTGTAGTCTGGGAATGTTTTGAGGAGGATGTGATTTGGGGTTTGAGGGGGCATCAGAACAAGGGGACATTCCTGGTGGTAGAGTCGCT
Organism: Trachops cirrhosus; assembly: GCA_028533065.1. NCBI lineage: Eukaryota > Metazoa > Chordata > Mammalia > Chiroptera > Phyllostomidae > Trachops > Trachops cirrhosus. The sequence continues at coordinate 18,893,640 of CM052547.1, read as the reverse complement.
TTTGCACAAGAGCAGAGGTGGGACAGAGTTTGAATGTGGCTTTGGAATTGCGACAAGAAAGAAGTGCTTCACCTGGCGGCAGGACCAGGGCAGCCCTGATGATGCAGGTCCACCTGGGTGACGTGGACAGGCCGGCCAGCCATAGCCGGCATCTTGGTGGTCTGAGGTCTTCTGACCACAGCGTGCAGGACACACCCCAGGGCCCTCAAAATTGGTCCCACCCTAGGTGTCCAGAGTTTTCGTTCGGGCTTGTCAACGCTTTAGCCCTCTGATTTGGCAAACTGTGTTTGCTCGTTGACGTTTCAACATGAGTATGACCAGACCCCGCTGGGTGCTGTGGGGACCCCAGGAGATGGAGAGAGAATCTTGTGTCTGCTCTCAGTCTAGTGAAGAGACCATGAGAACTCATGAAAACCAGGGGCAGGACAGCCGTGGACAGTCATCTAGGGCTCAGTAACTGAACTCCACTGGGAGCTCAGGAAAGGCCAGCACCTCCAGTGGTTAGACAGACGAGGAAAGCTTCAAGGGGTAGGTGGAACTTGGGCGGAGTCTTGAATAATGGGACTGTCTTGGGCAGCAGGGGAGATATTTGTCTTGTGAATGCAGAGGCAGAAAGGAGACTACTTTCCCGAGACCTCTTCCTGGACATCAGGGTTTTGTGGAGCGTCAGGCAGCAAGATGGATGGGATGGGGTCCTGTGAGGAACAGGCCAAGGCTACACCCCCGCTGAGCTGGGATGGGAGACATGACTGGAGTTCTCAGAGTGAGGGGAGCACAGGGTGCTCTCGCCAGAGAACCTCCACACCCACCACACCTGAGAGAACCCCGACCTCTGACTGGGCTGCCCACCCGTGCTCTCGTCAGCCTCCAGCTCTTTGTTCTGACATTCCAAAGAGTGTTCTCCAGAACAAAACCCCCAAATACATATGAGCACTCAGTATGAGTGAGGACCAGCCACTCTGAGGCACAAAGAGCTCTGTGATGCTCATCTCAAGGAGTTTAATGTGTAATTGGAGAAAGACATGTATGGATTTCAGTAAATGCAATATTGAAATGATAGTTCAGGATGCTGAATAAGAAATATAAAGGAAGGGAAAGGGAGCTAGTATTTGTTTAGCTCTTTGGTATGCCCAGCATCTCTTGTGGCAGAAGCGGAAACTTGTAACTGACAGATGACACTTTATGTCCAATTGACAACAAGAAAAGCAATTGCTGAATCAAATGGTTGGGAATTTGAGGAATTTGAATGAAGACTGAGCCAGGCATGGAGTCAAAATTAGAGGGCCTAGAAAGGAAGAGTGTGGAATTTATTGTTTGATTATTCAGTTTAGTCCCATTGCCTTCAGGGAAGTCTGTCATCTTCATTCCCAATTTACTAAGGGCATGGTGGAGGACCAGAGTGTAAGTGACTCCTGATTCTGGGCCTTTAAAGACTGATGGCATTGTGGTCCAAAGGAAAACAAATGACATTTGGAATCAGACAGAACTACTGCTGTCATTTCAATAAATTTCTCAACTTCGGTTTTCTTACCTGTAAAATGAGTACATCTCAGAGTTGGATCAATTAATAAACTTAAAGGCCTTGTAGTTTACTAGATGCCTGTTAGAAGTTAGAATCCTTTTCTTTACCTTGCGATCACTCCACTTTGCTTGCACGGGACATACAATGATCACATCGACTTCTTACAGGTCTGCCCTGTGATATTTAACCTATCGAGGTGCTATTCTGCATGTGTTATTTACTTCTTCCTTGTGAGATTCTGTGAAGACACTAGGAGAACAGATAAGAAAACTGATGCCCAGAGGGTTTATGTGGCAAATCAATGGCAAACTGGGTTTTGGAGCTCCCTTCTGTAGAAGCAGTTAAGAGTGTTCGGTTGAAAGCCGGCATCACTTTGTGTTTTACAGACATCGTGATGTGCAAGTAAAAGCACGGGCTTTGGATTTGAGTGTGGATCTGGCACGGGTAGTGTGTGCCCGTGAGCAAACTGTTAACCTTCCTAGACCATCGTTCACAGCTGTGAAGTGAGGACAGGTCTCTGCATCGCAGGGTTGTTGTCCCGATTAGACTGATGAGGCCCCTGAAGGCCGCTGGTTGTGTTTAACCCCTGCTCTCACTGCAGCTGTGTGCCTCCCTCAACTGCACAGAGTAGTGCAGGCCACAGGTAATTTGCCAGAGCGAGAGCTCAGACGTGTAGGTTTGAGGATCAGCCCAGCCCATGCTTGAGAGAGGCTTCCCCAAGGGCCCACGCCCAAGGCTGTTTCCATCCCGTTGTGTTATGTTCCTGGTTCCCAAAGGAGGCACTATTTTTGCAGCTGGAGCCGGAACTCCTGCTTAACAAATAGTGTGCCCGGCCTCTGGCTTCAGAAGCTTGATTCTGTTTCCCAGTTGTGGAGATCCCCGAGCATTGGGACTGATTCTTAGTTTTTGTGTTACACTCAGCCAGGGGGAGCTGCGGAACCAGTAAAATTGATGAAGAAATGTAAGGTACCAACCCTGTCTTTGAGGGGTCCTGTTGAGGAGGTAAAGCTCAGCACCAGAGAATGCCAGAGCTGGAGGGAGCCACAGAACTCACAGCGTCACACCCACTGTTCTACACATGAAGATGGGGGGACCAGGGGGAAAAGGGGACTTGCCCAAGGCCACCAGCACCAAATGGTAGAGCAGGGAATTGAATCTGGAATTCAAGACTGAACTCAGTCTGATTTCCTCTATGAAACAAACTGGGAACAAGAGGAAAACAATACTCAGCAACATCAAAATACTGAAGTTGGCAGGTACATACTAAACTGCCCCTATGTGCTTCCCATTGTCGAGGGAAATGGAGAAGGTTGTCCCTCAGGCTTCGCTGGGGGATCTGTGAAGAGAAGGCAGCATTTAGCCAAATGCTCATGGGCGATGCAGACTCTGGGAGTAAATCAAATTTCCCCTGAATTTTGAAGACGCAGTAAGGTGATCCCAACAGGTTCTTTCATAAGTATCTTATTTAATCTTCCATTACTTTTTAAAACAACCTTGAGGTAGAGTTATTACCCAATCAATTTCCGAGTGGAACTTGAACACTTTAAGTATATTTTCCAAGAACGCAATTACCAAGTGAAAAGGAAAAGCTAAGTAATCTAAACCCGTGACATCACATCGGTGCTACTTCCATTCTTTTCCGGGAGAAGCATGGCTGGGACACTGCTGTGGGACACTCACTGCTTGTGCTCGTTTTGCTCTGACCTGTGGGAAAGGCTCTGTCAAACCCAGCCCCTCTCCTCATGGAAGTCCTGGTCTGGTGGGAGAGGTACAGAAGTAAATGGAACATTTCAGCACAGTTTGCCAAGCACTTTGATAGCAGAATGTCCAGGGAAGTTGGAACAAGACTATTTGTGCGTATGAGTGTGAGGCCTGGTGTGTGTGTGCATACACACATATGCGTATGTGTGCACGCAAGGGGAAAGGAATAGAAAAGGAAGGTTCAGCCAGTCTGCATGAAGGAGGTGCAGCTTGACCCAATTCTTGAAGGATGACTTAGAGGTAACCAAATGGAGAATGGAGAAAGGGCAGGCCAGCCAAAGGAAGTAGCAGGGATTCAGGGAGTGATGCAAATCAGTGGGGTTTGGGGGAGCTGCGGATCAGGAGAAGCTGCAGCTCAGGAGAAGCTGCTCGGGAATGTGGTGGGTGCAATGCTCAGGGATCACAGCTTGGAGGAGGTGCATGTGTTCAGGAAGGTACCACTCAGGTGTGTATTATGAAAATGCTACTGAGTCTGAGCTTCATTCTTTGCTGTAGACCATTGGCGTGTTTGCAGGGTCAGAGAACTGTGGTGCGCAGCTGCTTTTGCCCTTGCTGATTGAGAGCTGGCTAAGGGTTGGGTCACTTGATCGATTTATCAGTGTTTATGGAGCACTGACTCTGGGTGTTTCTGCAGCAGGAAGGATTTCAGAGACCCATCATTCAGAGTCATGGGGACCTAAGTCAAATGGCACCTGGCTGGCCTTTGACACAGCCTCTCATTCAGCATTCACTCAGAGAATGACTTTGAGTGTTGCTCCATGGATCAGCAGTTGTGCCAGGCTCTGGGGGGTTCTGGTGTGAGCCAGACAGACACAGCTTCTACCCTCAAACGGCTTACCTTCTAGTGAGGTAGGCAGAGTTGAAACCAAGAATGGCCCATGCATTAATTATAGAATACAGTAAATACTAGGGAAGAAAATTCTATGCGGTAAGGGCACAAAGCTGGGAGTCTGCTCTGCATTGTGAAGCTCAGGAAAGTGTGATTTGACCTGGGCCTGAGTAATAAAGAGGTATTAACTTGAGGATCAGGAAGAGGATTCCAGATACATGCAAAGTACCCCAAGCTGGAAATGTCACTTGTGACTCCCCACTGGAATACCTTAGAAGACAGAGAGAAAGGTGAATGCTCAATCACCCCCAAAGCTGAACTTAGACAATCTCTCACCAGAAGCTGAGATAGGATTCTCATAACTATAGGCCAGCGAGCCTACGTTGGAAATACAGTTGCTTGTCTGTCTGTAGTCAGGTGGGCTCACCCTCCATCCTTTTATGCCTTTTACCCCCTAGGATCAGAAACTTACAATTTCTGTCAATCAGAAAGATAGTCATCAGGTTTACTGCAAGGGCAATGTTAATAAAACAGCTGAAGATGGTCCTTCTCTAACATTATTGCATGCGTTCTCAAAGACTACAGCTCTCAGAAAACAAAGGGCAAGGCTGGAGGAGAGATTTGAGAGGAGTGGAAGAGGGGCGTTGACTTCTGAGCAGAGAAGTTTCCTGGGATAAAGCTCTGAGACATAGACCTAAAGAGTCTTTATAACAGTGCATATGGTGGGTTTCAGCCTTTCAGAGTTTGGAGAATATGGCAGAAGGATCCCCTCTTTGTCCAGCAAAACAATAGTAGATAGATGTCCACTGTTCATGGTACCCTAGTTAATGTACAACACTCTATTTCCCAGATTTTTAAAAAAGATTTTATTTTATTTTTTAATTTTTAGAGAGAGGGGATGGGAGGGAGAAAGGAAGGGAGAGGAACATCAATGTGTGGTTGTCTCTCGTGAGCCCCCTTCTGGCGACCTGGCCCACAACCCAGGTATGTGCCCTGACTGGGAATCAAACTGGCGGCCCTTTGGTTCGCAGGCCAGCACTCAATCCACTGAGCCACTCCAGTCAGGGCCTATTTCCCAGATTTTTTTTAAGTGTGGTGATTCCTGGGTTGTGAACCTTTCCTACCAGGGACAGTTTTCAAGCTATCACCTTGATCCCGCTGAATGTGGGGTTGAGAAGACCCTCACTTGGTATGCTCTCGGGAGCTCCTGGGTCTGGCTTCAGCACCCCACTGTCACTCTTCACTAGGAACTGGGGTGATCGCATCGCTGATAACAGCATCACTCTGAGAGGAGGTAGAATCAAATGGAGACCAGCTTTTTCTGTCGACCAAGACTACCCTGTGACTCTCTCCTCACTAGAGCATGAGTAAAGAGAAACAATCCAAAACGAGACTCAAAATACAGTAAGAGGCACAGTACCAGGGTAATTATTTACTACAAGAGCAAAGCAAGAATTTGAGAAAGCTGCCAGACACCTGCAAGAGGAGGAAGCACGACCCTGGTGGAACAGGGACATAAAGTAATAAGGAGGGGGCGTTCTGAGAGGCAAAGGCATCAGAATCAGCTGAGAGGAGGATGAATAAAGTAAAGATTGCAGGCATACAAAATGTATAATAGCAGAATTGAAAATTAATAGTCAATAAAGGCAAAGGGGCAGGTGAGATCGAATTAAATTGATACTGTGTAGGCCAGATTAGGGTGAACTGTCCCACAATGAAAAATAAAGAAATAAACACAGTAAGAGAGAATGAGAGAAATGGAGAAAGGGCTGAGAATTCTGAGCTAAGAGTATAGGATGAACCTAGAAACAAGTAAGATCCATTGAATGGAAGAAATAATGAAGAGAATAATTGATGGGAACACTGCTGAAATAGAAAGAACCTATATCGATAGATCCAAAAAGCTTGTGTTCCAGGAAGAATAAAGGGAACAATACACTCACTTTGCCATTAATAAAATTCTACAATAATGAAAAATGCCTTCAAGGATCAAGTTAAAACACGTTGCCTACAAAGCAAACAGAACCAGGCTGGCCTCCACTTTCTATTACTTCAAGTGCTAGAGGACATTCTGCAGAGTCTTGAGGGAAAATATCAGACCTGAAGGTTAGATAGTCAGCCAGTGCCTTCTACAAATACAGGGAAAGAAGCGCCTGGCCTTACGGGGATTTGCAGAGTGTGGAGCCGAGGTGGGGCTCAGGATGGAGAGCTCTGGGGGAGTTGGACAAGGTCAAGAATGAGGCCTTCCCGTTATTGTGATTGTTTGCCTTTAAGACCGTTTGAGGTGCATATGTTATTTATAAAAATTTTGTACAAGGAGCACGTAATTCCATTTAAAAAGAAGATAAAAACGGTAACCTAATGAAGAAGATCGTGAAGACTTGTTTTCCATTTTGTTGATGAGACACTCAGGCTGAAAGGAAGGCTTACGAAGACTCCTCCGTGGCAGAACTAGATCCAACATCCAAATCTTCGGACTCCTGCGAGCTACGTCAGGGGCTCTCGCGGTTCTACCGTGTTGTGCCTTTGGGATGCAGCGGTCAGGGTGAGGGTGGCTGTGTGCACCTTGGGGACCAAGCGGATGGGAGAGGTAGATGATTCCAGGAAGCCCAGACTGAGTCCGTTTATTCATTTATTGTCAACCAATGTTTTTTAAGTGTTATGCATTGGGCACTGTACTAGGTATCGTGATTATACGGATGAATAAAATGCAACTGATGACTGTTCTTAGGACACTGAGAGTAAAACTGCAAGGGAAAAATCCCCTTAAACACGGAATAATAGTGCTCTATGGTGAAGGCAGTTGATGGGATTCATACATGTAGTAGGCAAAGCCTAAACTCATCAGAATGGCCAGGAGAGTTTGGTAAGAGCCATGGAGCTGAGCCCAACCCTAGAGCCCTGATTCAGTAGGCGGGGCTGAAAAATTCACATTTCCATGAAACTCTGCAATTAGTGAGAGTTCTCCAGGACTGCGGGTGGAGACTTTTTTAGACTAGGAAAAATTCTTCCATCTTGAATATGTGAAGCGGGGAGAGGATGTACCTCGAGGGGCTCATTTAGGTCATGATTCCCCTGTCCCTCAAAAAAAATAATCCTGTAGGTTACACTGTCCAGTTTGGAGTGTCCCCATAGGTCTGTGGCTTGCAGAGAAAATTACAAAGTCTCAAGTATGGAAGAGACCTTGATCCCACTCCATTTTTTGCTGAGGTAAGTATGGCATAAGGGACTCCAAGTGGCTATCAGTGGGAGAGAGCCAGGAGAAGAGGCCAAGTTTCCGGACTCCCCTCCCAGTATTCTTTCCAAGTGCATCACCTCCCTCTCCTTCTTGCCCCTCTGTTCCCCTGGGACCTCATAACCAGTTATTTCCTAAGCTGTTTCATTGTTCCTATGTGCCCAGCCTCCTCTGTGTCCCTCGGGCAGTCATGGAAGGGTTAACTTTTGTTGGACTGGAGGCCTGAGCCAAGTACAGAGTGTCCATTGTGTGCCCGCCCCCTCTGGAGGAGTTGCTGACTGCTGGAATGTGACAGGCAAAACGTTTTCACCTTGCTTGGGCTTCCCCTCCTCGTGAGTGTGTGAGTGAGTCAGTGAGTGCCTGTGCTCACACCCGCGTGTCGGCAGGGGCGCACCCAAGAGGACGCGCAGTTGTCTCCCAGACTCACCAACAAATTGAACTGTGACTTTGGGATGGCAGGTAAGGGCTGGGAGAAGGCAAACGGAGAACAACAGCTTTGTGTGCTGGAGAAGTAAACAGACAGGTTAGGTTTCTCTGCTCTTTGCTTTTGAAAGCGTCTTTTTATTTTCCTAAGGCAAGGGGTGCACGTGGACCCGAGGGGCTGGGTTATAATCCTCAGCATAGGCGGTGAATTTTGTAGGGCCTGGGTGGGTGGAGCTGCAGTTGGAGTAGTTTGAACCACGGGACTTGGAACAACTGTCACGGGGCTAATTCATTTTCAGTGAGAAGTTCTCCAAGTGCCCAGGTGCTGAGGTGAATGTGAGTTGTACAATCACAGTCCACCTCGGCCTGAAACTGAAATGAAATAAGATGTGTGTACTCAAAACAATGAGAAGACAAGACAAGACTAGTATTTAGTGGCAAACTGTGCAGCTGGGTGAGAGGAAGTCAGGCCAGGGAGTGAATGCTGTGGGTCCAGAGTTTACAAAATATGGCCATCAGGAAGGGAAGACTTGGACATGACCTCGAAATATGGGGAGGAGTGGGATCTGCTTGTTCATTTGTTCATTCATTCCTCCATGCAACAGACATTTGGAGAACACCAGTTGTATGAAAGGCATTGCATGGATTGATGGGAAGAAATAAAAGGAAAGATTCTATGAAAATATTAGGGCAGGAATAATTCTGAGTGTATAACGCTACTGTGGAGACTGGTATGACCTGAAAAGGGAATGCAAATTGGTGACTGGATTCTTAAAGTGAAACCTGAACAAAGAGTCTGGAATTCATGTGTTCCTGAAGATTAGGGTTATTGGAGACAGCATTCCTGTTTTGTCCCTGGTTTTTATTCTGTCACATTCCCAGTGCTGTGGCTCAGGTCCTCATGCAGCAAGAATGGAATTTCAGCTGAGCCTCTCCTTACGGTCTCCCCTGCCTCTAATATCAGGTTCTATTAATTCATCGCTCACATCACTTGCCAGAATTATCTTCCTAAAGCATAACCTTAATAGCATCCCTTCCCTATTGACATCCCTTAAATGGGTTTTCCCATTACCTGTAAGATAAAATCCAACTAATTAGCATGACATTCAAGAATGCCCAGGATCTGGCCGCAGCCTTTTATCTGTAGCCACGCTACTCACCAGTCCCCATTTTGCACCACACCTCCAAACCAAACCTCACTTGTCTCTTCCCCGAACTTTGTATGCTCCTGCACCAGGTCTTGCCTCGCTTCATGCTCTTCCCCCTTCCTGCTCATTCTACCTATTCAAGCCCCTCAAGGTCAAAGCCATATTCTACGCTCTCCTTGAAGCCCTTCGGGGTAGTTTTCCATCTCTGTGTGTATACCTTGCCCAAGTGGAAAACACTTTCTCTTCCCTCTGTTCCTGTCCTTTATTATAGGTCGTATAAAAATCTGTCTTGTTTTATTTTTCAAGTTACTCTTTAGAGTATAACCTCCTTGTATTTTCATTGTGTCCTAGGATCTTGTGGAGAACTGAAAAGATTGTTGAGTTTTCTCTTCTTGTGTATCTCTTACTGCTTGCATTTTAACTTTTGGAACTTTGTCTTCTACATCCATTAGTTAATGATTTATACCACTCAACATAAGGAGCTGTGAAGTGAGCCATTTTTTTAATGGAGGATACTTTATTAGTATGAATAATACATCCACCCTATACATCTAATCATTCCTCTAAAGTTTAGGTTTTACCCTCTTCTCTCATCATCACTGAACCTGCAGTATACATTGTCCTATCTGTAGTTCAAAGATCCAAATGGGTTTAGGGTAGGAATGTTTTATGGGGAATATGCCTCACCTTTTGCCCTAACTCAACAAGGGTAGCTTTATAGGTAGATACCTTGGAATTAAAATCTAACATTATAGATTCCTGCCAGAAGTAGTCATAAGAAAACACGGCTTGTAATTTGTATGGCCCCGGATAGAAGCTGAGAATGACCTCCTGGTCTCTTACTGCTTGACCAGCAGGGGCTTGTTCTAGGGCATCTTGGTGTCCCCAACAGCTAGTGTGGTACCTGACACTAGGAGGAGAGGCCTCAGTGAATGTTGACTTCAATATGAATTTTAAAAAGTTATGTAAGGTCTTGGGTAGGTAGGCAGATCCATCTAGATGAAACAAAGAATCTTGTAAGTAAATGAAACATCAAGTGTCATCTGGTCTAACTCCCCTCTCCTGGTCCTAAGTTGGGACTTTGTCCCTTTGTAGCGTGGAGCATGGGTGGCTGTTCAGTGTTTGACAGCTTCAGCAAAGATGCTTGTGTTCTCATTAGGCAGCTTCTTGTCACCCAGAAATGCCACATTCATTGGGTTTTCCCCTAAGTGGAGGCAGTTGTAAATGTGTCTTTCTGCAGGGCTGAGCAGTTTCCAGAAGCTGAGTATGTTCCTGGGCGTCTCTGGGGAACAGGTCCACATTGAAGCTCTAACTGCCTTGCTGGCTGACTTCTTCACAGGGCATCAGCTGAAAATGCACTGATTCCAGGGGGAGAACGTACACGCCCCCGTCTTCAGCATCCAGTTATTGGCTGTTCTGAACGTGGCTTTGCAGGCATGTTGAAATTTTATGGCGGGCACATCTGCTGACCAATGACTTATTGCTGGGCTCCATGGTAGAAACCTAAGGTGTGCAGTAATGTCTTCTGCTGGGAAACTTGGGGAGCATTCAGGCATTTCAGAAGGCTTCAGTGTGATCTCACCTACAGCACAGGGCTGGGAGGAGACGATGTTTTGAAGTTTGGTGCAGGCCCAGGGCTCTAGGTTTTTGCTGGAGAATGAGCATTTGGGCTTCCTTTTTTGTTTGAAGGTGATGAATCGTGGGACACAGAGTGGGTAACCGTGAAAGGTAGTTTAGCTGACCCTCTGATGGTCTGGACAAGGCCTGACTGATTTTTCTCTTTTCCTTCTGAGGAAGACAGAATCAAACGTACTTGGAACCGGGTGGGGGAGGGTGGTGGGGAGCAGGGTGGGGGCGATTTACTGACACTTCCACAGGCCTGGGAAATGCCACCCTCTCTCCCTTTCTCTTTTTTGTTGTGGTGTCGATGTAATGCCACTTTATTTAAGGACCAGAAAGAGACTTAAAACTGTCCCAGATGACTATTTTTATGTAAATAATTGATAGATTTAGATATCTTTTGTGTCAATGGAAACATTTTTAGGGTTGGTTTTTTCTTTTCTGTTTTCAAGCCTGTGTCTAAACTTTACAGTTGCTTTCAAAGAAATCAGTCGGATTTGCATAATTGAAATAACTCATAATGAGAAGTGATAAGGAAAAGAATGGTCAGGACCTTGACCAACTGTCCTTCCTGTGAGGGGATGGAGGAGAGCTTGGCCCAGGCACCTCGGGGGCTGTCGTGCTCAGCTTTGCAAACTGTTTTTCATCTGTGCGGGAAGTGGTGCAAGAAGTCAACCAAATGCAGTTCCCACAGACCCGAGCATCAACAATTCAGACTTCCCTTTCGTCATGCTTGGGTTTGAGGGTGACTCAGCCAGCTGTGGTTTCAGTTTAAGAAACTTCTAGCTGGTTACTGGACCTGAGGGCTTGCCTCTCCTATTTTCCTTGGGTCCACAGCCATAAACATTGATAACAATTCATTGAAGGCATGTGTGTTTGTGTGTGTGTTGTCCCCTCTGCTCCAGTTGAATCCACGTGGGGATGTGCACATTCTGATCTGATTTCTTTCCATCAGTTTTTCCGACACCCTTGATGAGTGGGAAGGGGCTTCTGGAACTGAGATTGAGCTGCCTTTGAGGTCGTTTTCCTCCCTGCCTCGGCTGATTATCTCTCTCCTTCTCAGTTGCAGATCTGATCTCTTCTGAACACCTCGCCGTGTCTCCATCCTTGGGACTCTGAGCCCAGCAGCTGGACCACTTTGTCCTTGGAATTTTGGGTGTCCTCTCTTCTCACCTTCCCTTTCCCCTTTACCCTTCCCCCTCCTGAGAACTCCTGAAGACTGTAGGATTGTCATGGAGTCTAGGGAAATCTTAAGCAGCTCCCGGCAAAGGGGGAGCGAGTCGGATTTCCTGCCTGTCTCCTCCGCCAAGACCCCGACTGGTCCCGGCTGTGCAGGAGAACCTTTGCTCTCTGCTCCAGGAACTGGAAAAGGGATCCCCGTGGCCGGAGAACGCATGGAGCCAGAGGAAGAGGATGAACTGGGCTCAGGGCGGGATGTGGATTCCAACTCCAATGCAGACAGCGAGAAGTGGGTGGCTGGCGATGGCCTGGAAGAACAGGAGTTTTCGATCAAGGAGGCAAACTTCACAGAGGGGAGTCTGAAGCTGAAGATTCAGACCACAAAGCGGGCTAAGAAACCGCCAAAGAATCTGGAGAACTATATATGCCCACCTGAGATCAAGATCACCATCAAGCAGTCTGGGGACCAGAAGGTGTCTCGTGCTGGGAAAAACAGCAAAGCCACAAAAGAGGAGGAAAGAAGCCACTCCAAAAAGAAGGTAGGAAGCCCTGTTTTGTAGGATTTTTTGGGGGGGCCACTTAAATCCTCAACTTTTAAGGGTCTATCTGCTTATTACTTATTTGCACTAAGTTCTTACTTTATACCATCAGTAGATCCTGCGACTTTAAGTAAAATTATGTGACAAAAACCAATGTTACTATAGGCTAATTGATATAAATAAGAGTTAAGTTCCTATGGCGTCTCATCAACATTATAAGGAAGGTGTTGAACTAAATGACTACTCAAGAACCTGCTGTATTTCTGAATTATCAGTGTCCTTGATGGGATACTTAGGGCCTCCAGAAGAAATGCAGCTGATATCTTGGTGTAGTGTTCAACTATCATTATTTATCATTACGTCTTCTACCCGCCTGAAAAACAATAGCTACCAGAATCAGGAGTCCCAATGTTTCTATTTATTGTGTAGCAGCCAGTTGGCTGGATCAGATCTGGCTAAGCTGTGATAACATTTTGAGGTCTCTGTTTTGCTTTAATATTTCTGTCTGTTCTCCTTGTTAAAGAGTGGGATGTTGGAAAATCTTGGCCAATCAGAACAGTCAAGGAGCATTGTAACCTTTTCAATGACCACTGTACATCTTTCTAACATAGGTGAGCCTTTCAGTCGACTAAGGAAACCCAGTCTTTGTAATAATTTGGGGCCCTTAGAGGGCTGAGAGATCATTATGCTGAAAGCCAGTGAGTGGCAAGCATTAGAACTGGAACTGGAGAAAGAATGGGCAAGCCTGAATCTTTGCCTAACACATCACAGAAGTTTAAGACTGGGGTCTTGAATGAACGTATTTGGTTGTCACCCTCCTAGAAGACAACCGTGGCTGTAGAAAGCAGTTCTATAGGTGATTGGTGGTGTCATTTGGTTGAGAAAAAAATGGGTCCAGATTTCATTATATTATTGTATCACAGGGGTTTGCAGTGAGCTCTTTTCCTGGGAGGGGGTGTGGCAGTCAGCTATGAAAGCAGAGGACTGTCCTAGCCTAGAAAGTTTCTGTTTCAGACAACCTTTGGGATTTGTGCATAGTTGGAAAGGAAGCTTCTTTTTTTTTTAATTTTTTTATTTTAGTTTATTCAGTACAGTTTCTATCCTTAAGTAGGCTTCTTGTTGACAGAGTTTTGGGTTCTAGGTTGTAGGTGTTAACCAGTCTTTGTAACTTTTTCCCTCACATTTTATCATTTATCTGAGCTCTAGCCTTGACGGACCAGATAAAAATGGCACGTATAAATGAGCCTCTCACCTTTGTAGTCCACAGATAATTTGTAGTATTTCTGTTGCCAGTGGTTTTTGAGCTTTAAGGTCATCATTTTCAGTAAACTGATGAGAATCATGTTCTTTCTTTAGTGTAAGGCTTGTGTCCTTTCTCATGCTAGGTGTTTTCCTGATCTGTTGCATTTAAATTCCAAAGACTTGGACTAGAAGAGACTTTCTAGGGCAGTAAGTGCCTCCCAATTGCCTCAGACTCTCCTGGTTTTAAAACTGAAACTCCTGCCCATCCTGCCCGTCCAGGAACCCCTTCCATCCTGGGCACGCTGGGACAGATGGTCACCTGACTTTTAAATCTGGAGCACAGAGGAATCTTTGTAATTATCTTGCTTTTGCACAGCATAGAGGTAGTGCTTTCCCCTCCCTCCTCTCCATTACAACTTTGCTTTCTGCTTCTCTGTTATAAAACCAAAGGTTATCTGGATGCACACAGAAACTTTGGAGGGAATTTGCAAGCAAATATAGCAGCTCAGATCAGGTCCCACGTAGAAAGTGAGGCTCTGCTTTAGAGTTGGGTCTCTTTAGCGTTGGAAATGAGTATCTTTCTCTTTGTCCATTGTGATGGCCAGTTCTTTGTGTGTTATTGGGCTTTCGTATGAGTGGGCACTCTAGAAAACTGTGATCACTGATTTCTCTCCATCCCCATCACTACTAGGATTTGAGCAGCAGATGACAGTTTTGGGTATGGAAATCCAAATTCACTACTCTATAAAGAGTTATAGGTACTTTATATAGGTACTGTTTTACCTAAAATCAGGAGATTGTCCCCAAATATGCCTCCTGCCTATTGGGATGCCCTAGAATAAAACTGTGGAATTTGTGATACCTGGATATTTTGAAAGTTGAAATGTGTAATGGACCTCTATTCTCATATCTGAAATTCTCAGGCTGGTCATTCTCACTCAAAAAGCTGGGTGCTCTCTGTGTGTTTTATTGGAAAGAGAGATGAAATCACTTACTTGAATTTGCAGCCTACCCAGTCAGTATTTCTAGAAGCCTCGGCAATTGAGGGGTGAGGAGCAGAAATAAGGGGAAGGGCAGGAATTCAATGAATTATGCTATAATGGGAATATCTACAAAATTTTTAAATTGTTAGGATCTTACTTCAAGTTGTACTTCTCCATCCTCCCTGCATTTACTTAGGCTTTGAGCTGTTACGTTCCAGAAATAAATGAATAAAGTTATTAGTATTGAGTCTTAAACACTTGATAGATGGTAGGAAACTTCTCTGATCTCTGTTGAATTAAGATGTTAACTTTATCAGTCTTCCAGTTCCTGCTGTTTTGCAAAGAGGGAGTAAACAAAAGCCAAGGCTGAAATGGAGAGGTGGACACCGACCTACCATTTGTATGAAAAAGTTCAATGTCTCAAACTTGCAGAATTTACTTATTTGTGTGAATGGGAAGTATGTAATGAGTAGTTTAAGGTAGGGAAAAGGATGAGGATGGTATTTTCTAAGCAACAGGTTGATGTCTAACTCTAAAATCCAGTCTTCTGGAACTTCTTGTTTTTTTAAATGAAACAAGCAACTCATTGAAGAATTACGCGTGGGGTGGGCCCTGAGACCCAGGTTCTATGTTGGGAGCCAGAGAGTAGGCCCCGTGGAACTGGCCCTTGATCTGGGGGAGGCGCCTGCTTGGGAGTCCCCGCATCGTCAGTGCTGACTTGGAGCAGGCTCAGCAAAGTGAGGTCCATGGGCCAGATCCAGCCCCCTGCCTGTTTGTGTGCAGCCCACAAGCAAGGGCTGGTTGGAAAAAAATCAAAAGAAGAATAATATTTTGTAACATGAACATTTTATGAAATTCAAATTTCAGTGTCCATAAATACAGTTCCTTTTGGAAACGTGCCACATCCATTTGTTTACATTTTGTCTGCGATTGCTTTTGCACCATAACAGTGGAGTCGAGTGGTTGTGACAGAGACTGTATGGCCCACAGAGCTTAAACTAGCTGGTGGTTTTTGGGTTTTTTTTGCCCTTACCAGACCAAAAAAGTGTTTGTCAACCCTTGACTCGGGGAAAAGACATAGAATTTCAGGATAACAAGGATTTTGTCTCATTTTGTTTAGTTTTTAATGATTCAGCCTCCATTTTTTCCTTTTTTACCAACCGATTAATTTTGTTCGAGCCACTGTTTGACAGCCTGAGGCAAAGGCAGCTTATATTGGATCCCAGTGATTTTCTTTTTCATTGGTTTTTGCACAAAGAATGCTCTGTAGGATAATGATAGCATTCCGTACGTATCGTGGCTATTCCTCTGCTAGGTTAACCCTATTCTACGTGTTCTACTGCTTCGGAGTGAAGAGATACGTGCGTGGCGTCCTCAAGAGCTTCATTCCAAATTTCAAACCTAGGACCAGTCCTCCAGACTGAGGAGGCATTAGAGGTGTGCAGGCAACATGGCCACGTAAGTGGTGGGATGTGAGGAGGGAGCCATGAAAGTACCGTGTCAGTGGCTCAGCAATGCATGGATTCTGCTAGCCAGAAGACTGGTCACCTTTCTGCCATGTAAAATTAGGACGACAGCTGTGATGTTCTCTGGAAGAGGGTTTATAATGATTGGATATATGTGAGGTGTAAGAGCAGCATTTGGTAGAGGATGAGAAAAGTCTCAGAACTTATTCCAGGGCCCCAGAACTGTCCTTTGGACAATTCCAGTTTGGCAGATGGACTCTATACAGCTGGCTCTTTACCACGGTACCAACAGTGCTGCGTCTTAGACTTACTCAGGTAAGTGGTGTAGTGAGCTCGCTCGCGTTCCCTTCCAGGTCACTCAGGGAGAATATGAGACTGTGTCTGTAGAAGCAAGTTCAGGCACAACACATGAGCATAAAGTTGCAACAGAGGCAGGTTTTTTAAGAGACGCTCAGCTAGGCAGAGATTAACTGCTTTTCCTTTTTGCTGAGGACTTTGAGGGGGAGTCAGGGACACCTATCCAGGTTCAACAGCACCTGAGAAGGGGAGGAGAGTTCTAGGGGAGCTCCATCCAGTGGCCCAGGGGAGGGGATGTGGTATGATAATGCGCACCCGCTGGCCTTGTGACTTTGGACCTGGAATACAACCTTGCTGAATCCCCGCTTTCCTCATCCGCCAAGTCAAGATGATAATTTCCACATGATGTAACTCAATGAGAGATTTTAGGGGGAAAATGGGCAATTACAAAGCATATGTCATAATGAGCAGTTTGATTTGTTGAACTAAGTCTCAGGCCTTTGCTAGCTGTTTTACATGCATTCACCTTTTTCATTTGCCCTTATAACAGTCCTCCCAGGCAGGTATTATTTATTTACAGATGAGGAAATTGAGGCTCAGTTGCTTCAGAAAAGCAGGAGCAGGAATGGGCAAGGCTGGCCTTTGAGGCCAGTCCTCTTAGACTCCAAAGCTAACGCTGCATTCCAGTCCCTAACTGACCACACCCTAAAGGGCTGCTTGAACGTAAGGATCCAGCATGAGGGCATTTCTTCCACATTGCCCTGCATGAGTTAGGGCAACAGGATCGTTGTCTGGTGTTCTGTCCTTAAATCTGGGATGTTTGCGAGAAATTTCAAAGCCTCATGAGTTAGTCTTTTTCCTTCACTGTACTTAGCAATTTT
Organism: Trachops cirrhosus; assembly: GCA_028533065.1. NCBI lineage: Eukaryota > Metazoa > Chordata > Mammalia > Chiroptera > Phyllostomidae > Trachops > Trachops cirrhosus. The sequence continues at coordinate 18,876,515 of CM052547.1, read as the reverse complement.
TATTTGCTTTTGACCAAAATACGACTTCTGTTTTCTTTCGTTAGGCTCAATTTTCCCCTTTCCCAGCCTCACCAGAGAACCTCTTTCCTCCAGCAGCAAGGACTTCTGCCTTCCGCTCATCAGGCGTCTGCCGTGGTCTCTGAAACATGCTCAGGGTTCATCCTCAGTGTCCCTGCCTCGACCATGCTCATATGTCCACAGCAAGATTCTTGTGTTGTGTTCTGAGCAGTCATAACGCTCTCTTGGGAAGTCTCATGGATCATGCATTCATTTACTCACTCTTTAAACAGCATCCTCCAGGTGTCAAAGTATGGATAGGGAAAAAAGCCTCTTTTGGAGAGGTAGGTGGGAAGCTAGGTTGGCATCAGATTGCTGAGAGTGATGACTGCCAAATAAATACATGGGTTTGCCTTTAATTTTGTAAGTGATGGGAGTGCTCCACAGGCTTTGAACTGGGGAAAGGGAAGGAGTGGGGGCCTGGGGAGCGCAACGACAGTGATGCAGGGCAGAGACTTAAAAGGGGAGAGATGAAAGGGGAGCCTGTAGGTAATGCAGGCATCAGTGAGGTGGACTGCACTGGGTCCTCCATCTTTCCTGTTGGGTGCCAAGAGGCACCTTTCTCTCTTGATCCTCCGTGATTGTAGCAGTTTGGTACATCAGATGCATGAAGGGGTGTCGGGTAGGGGATGAAGGGCAGGGATGAAGGGCAGCTCAGATTGCCGGCCTGCTGGCTGCTGCACCCCTTATCTCCTTTACTCTGGTGGGTGGCCCCGGACGTCCAACAGAGAGCCTTCGACCCTTCTTATGGTTCAGGCATCCTCCCCTTGCCTCATTTTGCCCAGGCCCTTCTCTGGTCACTCCTCGCTGTGCTGCTTAACTGAGGGCTTGCCCCCATTCTTCTTCTCGGGGTGCACATGTGGTGTTTTGAACTCACAGGAGTATGAGCTTCTTCCTCCACAGCTCCCTGAACCTGCCTCAGAAAGCAAGGTCTTACCAGCATTTCTTCTCAGGAGACCAAACTTCCCCTTGTATTTAATTTTTATTTTCTCTCTACAATTTTTTTTAAAGCAGTGTATTCCTATTTATTCACCAGAGTGGCTGGAAATTTTGTTTTCTGTAGGTTGTGGCTAAAGCCACACAGAGGGTGGTGAATGACCTTTCACAAAGCATTTGTCTACACAAGGCAACAGGTACCGTTGACACCTGGAGCCGGAGGCGTGGGGGACGGAACATTGAACTTGGGGAGAAGAGCCCTGGGCACGGGCTCTGTCTCTATTATTGACAGTTTCAGCCTGAATAGTTCACTTCCCTGGGTCTCAGTATCTGCCTGTTTAAAAAAAAAAGGAATGATAACAAAAATAGCGTTTGACCTCTGAAACCTTACTTCTGTTCTGAAAAATGGAAACTTTAAGAGCCAGTCTGTAGATGTGGCAAGCCTTTCTCTTTACAAAAACTAGTTACTCTAAACAACATTTTGACCTCTCTGTGGACCCGCTGTTCCATCATCAGATTGTTTCCTCTTTGACCCAATGTCAAAGGCAAGTTTCAGTGCTGAGCTTAAACAGCCGTGGGATTTACCAAGCTTGCGTTCCATGAGGATATTCTGGGAATGTGTGTTTGGTTCCCTGCTTCCATTCTTGCGTGCTTCTTCTACCTCCTGTGTTTGGAATTCTCCGGGGCTTTAAAGCGGTGTGCTGGCTCTTTCCCACTGGGTTTGATATTCCCTTGGTAGTTACTTTCTTGGACTTCCTCAAGGGACATTTTTTTGGTGAACTCCATGCCATTGAAGATCGATCTGGCAGCCATCAAGCAGGAAAACTGCTGTGTTCCGACAAAGAGTCATTCCTTCCCAGAAGCGTTCAGACCCAGGTGAGGAATATGGTGTCTGTCAGAGAGAGACGCTGCCCTGAGAGTGGATTTGAGACCCTCTCCCTTGATTCCAGGACCCGGCTCTCTCCGCCTTTGGAGGGAGAGAACTGGCACTAGATCCTGGGCTTCCTGTAACCTGAAGTAGGTTACTGAATCTCTTGAAATGGCTTCCTGATTGTATGAAAACCACGGATTGTAGCAGCACCTCCTTGTTGGTGTCTTGTGGGGATGAAAGTGCCTGTGGGCACTTAGCACACGCCTTGCTCAGTATGCATTACTCTTATTCCGTTCTTCAGTACAGGCTCAGCGAGGCTGGGCCAGTACAGGCTGCAGTGGTGCTGTGCGCCCCGGAGGCATGGCTGCCTCAGAAGCCACGTGTTTCCTTAGGCCAGGCCTGCTTTAACATTGCTCCTGGCCGTGTTGAATCGCGTTAGCTGAGTGGCAGTGCCATGTCTTATTTCTGAGGTGTGCACAAGTATCTACCGAGAGAGTATGTCATGAATGCTTTACCATTTGTGGGGGGTGGGGATCGCTATGGGGATCTATTTAGAGGTGGTTCAAAGATCTTTTATCTCTGTGGTCACTTATCTGCCAAGCCAGGGTGGCTGCTGAGCTCTAAGTGTGACTCAAAATGAAAGTTTAAAACCAGTGTCATAAGAACCGTCTAGTGGGGCTCAGATGGCATGCCTTCCACCCTGCCATGTTTCCGGCCTCTGCAGAGTCATCCCTCCTCCCCCCTCGCCACTCTGTATCCTCAGAAAGTCCTCTCATAGCTGCATCACCAGTTGACCTGTGGTTACATTTCTTTCTTTTTCTTTTTTCTTTTGGTACATAATAAAAAGCAAGAGAAACAATCTTTTTTTTTTTGGCCCTTCTTTACCCCATCCTTTGATACTTCTGCTTCCTATGACTTCAAGTTAAAACTATCCCACCTCCAGGCAGGGCAGTGCAGGGTGTCCCAGGACGTCCCCGCCTCCCGTGCTGGTTCCTGAAGATGCTGGTGGCTTTGGTCAGGAAGTCATTGAGCTTGGTTGAGGGACCCACGGCAGAGAGCACAGGGATGTGGCAGGGGGATTTTCAGAGCCTGGGCCCCAGCCTTTGGTTCAGACTCATGACTGCATCACTTATGGGAAATAAACAGCACGTGGCATTGAAGACTTGTGTTGTAAGAGGGTTTGTTTATCCACAATAAGCTAAAAATCATATGATAATTTTGCACTTCCCAAACTAATTTGGGGAAAGGGTTTCAACTTGGATGATCCTGAGGGTGAAACTTGATTTGGAAGGTGCTGTTAAGGCCCTCGGTACCCCTGCTGAGGAGAAACCAGTTGCCAGAGGGAGAGGCTACTTGAGGAGAGGGCAGAAGTTCATTAGAACCGGTCCCCAGGAGGCGTACAGACAGAAACAGCATGCAGAGACCCACTTGGACTTGCAGTTATACCCACTGTATTCAAGAGTCTGAGTTACATGCTGGGCGGTGAAGCAGGGAGTCCTCTGTGCAAGCTGAGGCCGCTGTCTGAGCGTGTGAGAACACGGACAGCCAGAGCTGCGTGGCGGGCAGGCTTGGAGGTCCTCACTCCCGGCTCTCCACACTATAACGGTGGTCTTGCCCTGGCAAGGCTGAGGGGTCTCTCTGTATACCTTGGGTGTGTGTTTCTCTCTGGAGTCCCAGGGTTTTTTTTTTTCTTCCCCCTGCCTGCCCCTCCTTCCCCAAGCCAACTTCCCTCACCTCCCCACCAGCCTGTGACCTCACCAGGCAAACAATGGAGGCCTTTATTTACTCTGAAAAGTCCAGGCAGTTCCCACCTTGGTGCCTGGCCCACGAGGCCATTTGATAATCATCATTAGTATCAAGTGTAGGTTGCTTCAGTGTGTTTGCTAGACCTTGTTTATTGTGTTTTTCCCCGGATCCTCTTCGTTGCCTCCCACATGTTCCACAGTGCAGGGAGTCAGAGGTGGGGGAGGGGAGGGGCTACCATGCCTTGCCAACAAGAAGTAATAATTGGCAAATGTGAATTTGCCCGGGAGTGTGGGCAGGCCTTTATGCGGGGTCAGTTAGTTCATTCGCTTAATGCTGTGCATGAGAACTCAGCTCAGGAGCTGAGTCATTTTTCATGCCACACTGTACCCCTGGAGAACCAGATTGAAGGCGTTTCTCATGGGGAATCATGGGTGTACTACAGGGAATCTGTTTGTGGTGCGTAATAGAATCTCCATGATTTCTCTGGCCGTGGCCTTTTTGGGGAGCAAGAAGGCAGAAATTGGTTTATTGGGGTGTGCGGTTCTAACAGCTTCCTGAACTTCCCAGTCTGCCATCAGGATTGCTGCCATTGAATGGGTGGCAGGTTGCCGACACGCTGGGCTTTGGGTGCTACTGGGTCATGAGGGACAAAATCGGGAGAGTCAGAAAGAAGGGGTCTGAGACCCAGGAGTCCCATCCATTGAGGACACAGGCTGGAATCTGGCCCTGCGTCAGAAGGCAGGGGAAGGCTGACCACAGAAGCTGTGGGGCCACAGCTGGCTCACACTTCCAGAATCGTGGGCTTCATGGAGGGTCAGGAGAGGCTCTGAATATTTCTATTGCAGCCACCCTTTTAAACAAACAAAAGACACCTTCCAAAATCCCTCATGGACTGTTACTTGGCTGCTGCTCAATGGTCCTCGGGGAGGGGACTTGCCATCTTTTGAGGAAGCCCTGGTTTTAGTAAAGCTCCTTCTGTTGCACTAAAGTCATCCTTTTAAAGCCTAAATATTTTCAGTTCCTAAAACTGTTCCTTGGATTCCATGGTTTCCTAATGCTAAACCACCTTGGTTCCTGAGCTACTAGCTGGTCAGTGTCCCTCCTAAAGACATAGGTGGGAAGTGATCACAGAGCAGAGTACAGTATCAGAAGGTGTTCTCTGTACTCTGCAGAGCATCAGGAGGTGATCGCTCCTCTGCTTTAAGCCCAGAGCCTTTACTAATAGGACCCCAGGCTATACCAGCTGCCTGGCAACTTCATCATTGTTGGTGTATACTGAACTCAAGGTCAAGGAAACTCTCCAATTTAATATTCTCTCGCGCTACTTTTGCTGGTCCAGATCACCACTTGCTACATACACTGGGTTCTTCGGGGCAGAATGCAGCTGTGTGCATTATCCTTATTATCTCTTCGTGCACACTGGTCAGATGCTCTGGTTTAGGTCTGCAGATGACAGTGGAGGCCTTTAGAAGGCGTAGAAATAAGGCCACTTTGGATGTCGAAGCTCCTCTTCTGTGCTTTCTCTAGTGGGGCCTCTGTGGATGGCTCTTCTGCATCTGAGAACCTGTTTTCTCATTTACATATTGGCCTCTTGGATCTAACTGAAAAGGTTGTTAAAAATGTGTGATAAATAAAGTCTGTTCTCAGTTACGGGGGAAGCTCTCTGCAGACAGGAGTTCTGTCTTTTAATACAATATTCACTTATTTCCCCAGCCTGTTAAATAAGTCCTTGGCAGCTCTGTGCTGATAAGGATAGTTCTATGGAAAACCCTCTTCTCTGTCAAAACAGCTTCTGCATAGTCAGCCCTGCGCGTTTCAGGTTGGTTTCTTACGAACATCTGAAACCTCTCATCATGCTGCCTGTTTGGGGCTCGCATGCAAATGCACTACAGCAGAGCTGAAGCATCTAAATTCTACAGAGTTGTATGGTGTGTTCAGCGTAAGTGTTGTGTGGGGTAAAGAGAGATCTTATTAGGAAGTATTGATCTCAGGGGCATTTAGGGAAAAACCCAGGGCAGTATATAAACGGTCACAACGGGTGCTCCAGAGAGTGCAGAGTGTGGAAAATTGGTAACAACCCTCACATCTGCCCGGCACCTTTACAGAATGTTCACATTCACCCTCCTGTTGCCTCTTTCTGGTTAGTTCTTAGAATAGTTCAGCGAAGTAGCTGTTATTCTTGTTTTATGGACTGAGGAAGGGACTTTGAGGATTTTTATTTTTATTTTTATTTGTTTTAACAAACTTTCTGGGACTGATGATTCTTAAGCACAAGAAAGACTGAGAATCTTTTTTTTTTTTTTTTTTTTTTTTTTAAGGATCAGGGCAGGTTTATCTCCTAGGCCAGCCTTAATTGCAAAGAACAGAAGAGAAGGCTTGGCTTGCCCCCAGGTCATACTAATTACCAGGGGAAGGGGGGAAGAGACTCATGCCCTCATCACACCCTGAGGCCTCTGGTCTCCAGCAGCAGGAAGTGATCCCTGAAAGGTGCGCTGTCTTTCTGGTCTTGCTGGTATGTAGTCAAGTCCTGTGCAGCTCACCTGATGGCTCTGGCCAGATGCCCTTGGCCCAGACTGTGGGTAAACCTGGGTGTTGCGGCTTCATCCCAGAGACCCACAGCCCACTTCTCAGACTGCCCACAGCCCTCTCCCTGCTGGCCGACACTCAGCAGGGCACGGTGGAGCTAGATGTGGTAAGGAGGGCTGTCTGGCAGCAGTGCAGGGCTATCGCATACGAGGCTCACTGTGACTTACTCTGAAAAGGTGGGATTCAGCAAAGGGCCCCTCCAAAGCCAGATTCCACAAACACTACCTGGCCTGAGACTGGAGAGGAGGCTGGTTAGCCCATGCCAGGGTTCTGGGTCTGAGTCTTTTCTCCCTTTTTGCAAATCGATGTCTGTTTCCCCATATGTAACAAGGGATTGATACTGTTTCTCTTCCTTCTATGTTACTCTGAAAATAATCTGAGCAAATGGTTGTAAAGTGCTTCTTCTGATAGGTTAAGAGAACAATGGAAATATTGGATTGGCCAAAAAGTTCGTTTAGTTTTTTTTTCATATGATGGTTCTAGTAGTGCTTAGTTCTCTTTAATTTCATTTGAAACAATTTTATTAGATTGCATTGTGACAGCTATCATATCACCGTTCATTTTTAAAGAAACTTATTAAAATTATGAATTTTTGTGCATCCATTTTAACATTGAACATGGAAGAAGATATGCAACATTTTTGGAATATTATGCTTTATTATTTTAAGAAAGGTAAAAACGCAACTGAAACACAGAACAAAGATGGGTGCAGTGTATGGAGAAGGCGCTGTGACTGATCAAACGTGTCAAAAGTAGTTTGCGAAGTTTCTTGGTACTACTGACATTTTCGCCAAATAATTCTTTGCTGTGGGGCTGTCTTGTGCATTGGAAGATGTTCATCAGCAACTCTCTACCTTCTGGAAGCCAATAGCAGGAGATAAATGACATAGTCAAAATATCCAAATCAATGACATTATTTGTGAAAATGACAACTGTATTTTTTTATTTTATGGAAAAAACGAAATGGACTTTTTGGCCAACCCAATACAAGGTGCTGTTCTGTTGCACTAGCCTACGGTAGATTCCTGACAAGCTATAGTCTCTAATTAAACTTTTCCATTGCTTTCTCCACCATCCCCTCACTCACTGGCCTCTGTCTTCGCCTGCTTTGAATAAAACCCCCAGACTTGGCTGTGACGAGCAGCAGCTGCGGGTTGGAAGTGGTCAGCAGCCTGGTCCAGATACCCGCCACATGGTGTAATTGCCCTTTGTGAAATTCTGGGGTGAGAGGTCAGCTCTCTGTGCCCATCTTTGTCACTTCTCAGTCATCTGTATCCTGGTGGCAGTTGTGTTATCCCGGCATCCTTCCCCTACCCCCACCTCACCCCCCCCCCTTCATGGAGCCCAGGAAAAAACCATCTGCTGAGTTGGCTTTCAGAAGACTTTTTTTTAAATACCAATTTCTCTTTGTTCCAAGGCAACCTCCAATCAGAGCCGGGGTCTGCCGGGTTTGGCGAAAGGCTGGTATTGTGTTTCGTGCTCCCGGAGGAAAGGTTGTCCACTTGCTTTTCTTTTTGATTCGATCCCCTGCCATTCTGCAGGGGAGTCAGAGGTTGCAGCTGCCGCTGTCAGCTGTAAATGGGGGACCCCCTTGTTTAAGAACCCACACGTTAATCCTTTGGCAGGGGGAGAAAAAAACAAAACAAAAACAACACAAGGAAAATAATTAAAACCATTGCTAACAAAGGTCTTTCTTCCCATTCCCATCTCATCCCATAAGTCACACAAGATCCTGTTAGTGGCTTAAGCTCAGGCCGTGCTGTCATTGGAGGTTTGTTGGAAGCATCTTAGTGTCCAACCTCTTGTGTTTTCTGACTTCCTGTTGGAGAATCTGAAGTGCATATCAGAAGCATCAGAGAATCATTCTCTGATGGAAAATTTAAATTGCAGAGGGAGGTAGTCGGCTGTCAGGCTGCTTTCCTGGGTACAGCAGCGACCATCACGTTGGTACTTAGGATGGCTGAGAACTTTGCCAGCCACTGGACGTATATCGTCTGCTCAATCCTTCCCGCAACCGCGATGGAGATGTTATCATCCCCACTTTACGGAGGCATGAAATGAGGCATGGGGACCTCCAGGTGCTCATCTGAGTCAGGAAGCCGTGGTCCCAGCACGCCTACCTTCCAAACTCTGAGGCAGCTGGCTCGGTGTCTCACATAGAACTTAGAATGGGAGCCAGAGATCCTCCCCTTCAGAGCCCACCTTCTAGAAGATCTTTGGGCAAGGTGTTTTCTTAAGGCCTCTGTTTCTTTTTCTATAAAGCTGCAATCACAGTAGCTAGATGCCAGGGAATCTAGAGAGACAGTGGGTCAAATCTCATGAAAGCTGTGTGAACTCTTCTGTCTCTGAAGCTAGTGCTTTGGTCCTCTTTTTCTAGCCCTTTCCACAAAATGTGTAAAGATCCTCTCAGCAGATTTAGGAGATGCTTTTTGACATAGCCTCTCAAGTTATCTTCAGCTTTGGGAGCAGAGCGCCCTGCTGGCCTGCGGCCTTGTGGGGCCCCCCTAGCTGCACCTGCGCTCCCATCCTTACTCAGCGTCCTTGTTAGGTGATGGGCCTTTACAGGCAAAAGGCATGTCTTGCTTCTTTATGGTGATGAGAGGGTCAGCAAGTGAACACATGCTGAATTCCGTAAGTTGGTAAAAATGTATACAACCATAAAGCTGGTTTTAAACATGCCGTCTTCTCCCTCTTCTCACTGTTGGGCTGGGACTGTGACGCAAAGCATGGGGGGACCTGAGGACCCCCCTAGGATGGAAGATTAAAATAAACAAACAACAGAAAGGCAGAAAGGTCGACAGTTTCTTTTTTGCTTCCTCTTGAGGATACAGAAATTTCCTAGGTAACTTAAAATGTGTGTGTTGATTGTAGTATTTTAAAATGCATTGTAGGCCCCTATAAATGTGGACCATAGGAAATGTGACTTTATTGACCTAGAACTCAGCTTTGCTCCTAAAACGACCTGATAGAGCCCTTGTTCAGCACCTTATCTGAAATAAGGTAATTTTTACTGAATGGTGTCTCCTTTTCTTCACTCTCTAATACACTGTAGGTATGAAAACAAGTCTCGCCTGAAGCAGTTGAAGGGAGGGAGAAGACAGCCCATGGACACGTTAGAGTAGGGGAGGGAGGTTGTCAGGCCGTAGGTTGGTGGCAGTAGGACCAGAGGCAGGCAGTGGGCCTGGGGTCCAGAAGAATTGTCCCCATGCTCATCTCTGCAAGCTGACCCAGGCTCACCATGGGCTATCCAGGGTTCCTCTGTAGAGCTTGGTTTCACCCAAGGCTGCAGATTGCAGAAATGGGGGAGCAGGAGGAAGTAGGAAAGGGGGAATACTGATGCTACAGCTGCCGGACCCAAGAGAGATGCCCTGAGGAAGAGAGAGTGACAGAGCTGAGTTGAGCGGAACTTGTGTGCCTCTGTTGATGCTAACTGCCCCACTTACAGTGATCTTTTTCTTCTGCATCATTAATTACTCATTCATTAATTTACACATTAATTTAATCAAAGGTGTTTTCTTCAATAACTGTGTACTGCATGCCAGGCACCATTGTGGAGATACAACTGGGCATTGCTCTTTAAGTGTTCCAGGTGGCGTAATGTGGTCTGTCTGAATTGCAAGCTCCGCTGTAGTAGGAACTGAGACAGAAAAGCTTCTCCATAGCATCTCAACTGGGAAGAAGGATGTCAGAATTCTCAAAAAATACCTTGTAGTTGACTGGTTGATTTGATTGAGTGATAGGGACTGTCTGTGGCTACTTAAAAAGAAAGACAAGAAGCATCTCGAAGCAGAACAAAATGAGATGTGACTTGAACGTGCCCATTCTGATAGACATGCGTGGTTTATGGTACTGATGGACTTATTCGATGGGGTGTCCTTGAGATTTCATCATAGAGGGGGGAGAGAGAATAGCCAGGTTGGCTGGAAACCTGAGAAATGATGGCACACATTTTGGCAGAGGGAGCCGAATCCAGGAAAAGAAGTGAAGGAGGTGGAAGTGGAAAGGCCTGGGGCAAATCAGGTGTGAGGGTGGAGGCCTGTGAGAGCTGGCTGCTCCCAGGGGCGGGAGGAAGGGACAGCATCTGAGAGAAAAGGTCGGCAAGGGGTGAAGGGCAGGGAAATCCCGTGTGCTTGCGGACTGAGTCAGCATTTGATGTCTGGGGAAAGGGGCTGCCTCAAAAAGGCTCCATCAGCCCAGGTGACTCTCTCAGAGGGGGAATGGAGCAACCGGAGAAACAGCGGGTGCTGCTGGAGAAGCTCGGCCTGTGGTCCTGGACCCTCACTGCTCCCCTCCAGTACTGGCGGCTTTCATCGGGTGTGGAAGCCACTGCTGACCCTTTCGAAGGGCAGCTAGCTGTACAGGTGGGCTTAGAGAGGGCCCGCCACGGGCTGGACCAGCTGTGCCCCGCTCCCCCTCCAGGGAGGAGCAGGTGCTGAACTTCTGGATGCTTTCCTTCTGGCTTCAATCCTAAATGACCACTGACCTTTGCTCCCAATTTGAAGCCCGCAGCAGATTCCTGTGTGTCTGGGCCTGACTGGGGAGCAGCAGTGACTGCTTCTGCTCATTTCATTTACTGCACGGAGATAATTGCTGGTCTGTGGAGCTTCTCTTTTTCAGAGCAGGACAGCCCAGCTGGGGTGGGAGGTGGGGGGATGCGTTGAGCCTGCAGGGAGTGGAAGCAAAGAGCTGGAGGGGAGGACAGATATTTGAGGATTGGATCCAGGGCAGATCCGTAGAGTATCCAAGGAAATACGTTCTTCTGCCATTATGTTTCTTTGAGAAGTTCTGTCTGAGAAGGTGGTGTGGTGCTAGGTGCACAGACGGCTGTGTGTGTGCGCAGGTACAGCCTCTGGGGAGACAGACACCGCATATGATGTAGTAGAGGCCTGGCCTGAGAAGCAAGAGATGTAGCCTCTGCCTCTGGCCACCTGCCCTTTGTTCTTAGGGGTCACATCTTTTTTGTTTTTTAATCCTCTCCCAAGGATATGTTTTTATTGATTTTAGAGAAAGAGGAAGGGGGAGAGAGAGAGTGAGAGCGTAACAGTGATCAGTTGCCTCCCATACTCGCCCCAACTGGGGATCGAACCTGTGACGTAGGTATGTGCCCTGACTGGGAATTGAACTGGAAATCTTTTTGGTGCACAGGATGATACTCCAACCAACTGAGCCACCTGGCCAGGGTTTAGGGGTCCCATCTTGAGACGAAAGCAATGAAGCAGAAGATCACAAAGTCTTGTCCAGTTCTGATGTTTCAGGAAACCACCATGTAAATATTGACTTACACAGCTAGGTATTTACACCTATGTGACAGTGGAGAAATATTAATACACGTACATGATTTTAACTGATCATCAGTATAATCATGCACGTTTTTTGAATAGCTGCCTATAAGTATAAAGTAAGTATTTCAGGAAAAAAGTAAACGTATTCAGCCACACCTAACATGAATGAAAGAGGACTAGGAGTGAAAGAGGAGAAAGATCACATGTACACCGAGGTGGGTGAAAGAGTGCAGAGCCATCACTCCCAAGTTATAGGAATTTGTCTGGTCTCCAAAGAAACGCCCAGCACCCTCTCTTGGGGAGTTTAAGCCCAAGCATGATACTCATGTTGTCCCAGGTGCTGGACTGTGTGAGGAGGCCAGGGAGGGACAGGCGGAGGGGACACAGTGCTCTTGGTGTGCCTTGGTTTACCTGGAAAGTCTGCAATACAAAGAAGCCTTGGTAGGGCTGATCGGTGAGATCTGACTTTCCCCTTAGTGCTGCGTGAGTAAATGCAATCACCCACTCCAGCACTGGGGAGAGGAGGGTAGGGAGTGTGCAGAGAGCTGCTTTAGAATGTGATAATGCAGCCAGCGCTGGAGAGAGGTGAGCCTGGACTTCGACAAGGAGTAGAGGTGGACTGCGGCCCCCAGTGAGGAGCAAGCGCCCTCGAGTTCTGCTGTCACCCTGACAAGGCCCCCAGAGAGCCTGCAGGCGGGTGGAAGGGAGTGGCCTCTAACACTTGGATTCCTGAGACTTAGTCATTTTCTTACGATTTCATTGATTCATTTTCTTAAGAATTCATACGCGTCCTACTGATACTTAGGAAAAGCTGACTAGAAAGTGCCTGGGGTGAAGAAGAGCGTAAGTCACGCACCAAGGTCCCCAATCCAGCCTTTTGCTGTGAAGATTTCTTTCTGCTAGTAATGCCTGGAGCCGGAATGCCAAAAGGAAGGAGTTCATCATGTCCATCATTTCCCTGTAATAATCCCAAGGTTTAGTTTCTGTAGGTCTGTTGCCCACGATACGTCGAGTTCTCATTCCACCTGGTGTGTTCATTGTCTGTTTCCAGTCGGTTTGGTTTTCCGCTCTGCTTTGCCACCCACTTTTTTTCTATTTTTAAGTTTTTGTTGAATATTTTATAGGGGAGAATATGGTTAATAAAATCATCTAGGTTTCAGCTATACAATTCTACAGCACATCATCTATGTATTGTATTGTGTGTTCACCACCCCAAGTCAAGTCTCCTTCCATCACCATTTATCCCCCCTTTACCCTCCCCTACCTGCCCTCACCCCCCTTTCCCTCTGGCCACCCATTCTTCTGTACTGCCGGGTCCTTCAGCTCTGCACGGGACTCAGTAAAACCCATCTTTTCTGCCCTGTCTCCAAACAAGGCTTTCAGGATAAGGGCGGGGGGGGGCCAGCATCCTTTTGCTCCCACCATCATCTCCTCTGAAAACTTTCTTAACCACTTTCAACGTGACCCATTCATACACAAGGTGGAGGAACAAGTTGCACTTTTTAGTGTTAGGAAGGAACAAAAAAATGCACATGGCCATGATGTGGAATTTCCCGCACCTTTGGATGGTGGGGGTGCAGAGCAATGGTGTGAAAGAACGAATTAGTTATGGCAAATCTTGTTAGTGTCCATTGTAAGCAGAGAAGCTAAGCCATCTGTGGCCACTTGCAAAATTGTTCCTTGTTTGTTCAGGCTCCCCACCGAAGCAAATCTTTGTGGCTTCTGATAATTTGCATACTGTCACTTGTTTGCCAACTGGAGGGTGTCTGGACATGTGTATGTGAGAGGGCATCTGTGTGGACATGTATGTGTTCTGAAAAGAGCCCAGTGTTGGCATGCCATTGAGATAGGTACCTGGGGGCCTGGCTGTCACTGGGCTCTGGGCTGAAGAGGGGAGGGGGCCCTGGGAGACCCTGCTTATATTTCTTTTGGACATTCCTAGGCAACATCTCCAATTGAGTTTTTGTGTTTCCATCTCTTAGTCCCCAGAGTTCCCCTGCTGCCCCGATTTCTCTACCATCTTGGCTTCATCTTCTAAGTTCTTAGTTGGAGGTGTGTGTTCTGCAAAAGGCAGAACCCATTTAGAGCAGCTCACAGCCTAGATATGAGCTAAGACAGGTGCCGTGGGGTCGTGTGTGTGTGCCATCAGCTTGGCTACATGGTGCTGTGTCAGAGATACTGTTGTTTCACATCTGCGTATTCTACAAGTGTTTGCAGTGGGCCTGCTGCAGACACGTGGTGTTCCTGGAGCTGTAGGGGGTCTCAAGGCTGCGTGACCTCCATCACCTCTGACTTCAGGGAGTTTCCGTAGAGTAGAAGTGATGTATGATGACCAGTGCATGCCCGGTGGATGGGAGGAACAAAGTTCTGGAGGTGTTGAGTGGAAGGATTGCTCATTGTGGTCCAGTGGCCACTGAAGGCTTTGAGCCGGAGGGCGTGTGCACGACAGGAGACTGCGGAAGGCGTGCGGTCAGGAGGGCTCTCATGCCAGACTTCCAGGGTGTCCAGGCTGGCTAAAGGTAATGGCAAATGCTGGGCTGCAAAAATTAAGCAGCAGAAATGCTCCTTCTGCTTACCATCACAACATCCTACGAGAAGAGTGATAGAATAGGATAAAATTTGGGGACAAAAGTTGGAATCCTTCTGTGTTTATTTCTAATAGCACTAATAATTTATTCTCTCTGCGACATTGACGACTTACTTGGTCGCACTGTACCTTAATTTCCCCTTTGGAAGAAGAGCATCGTGCTCTTTCCTCCTTCTTTTCCTCTCATGTTCTCTTGCACCAGGCAGACTAGAAAGAAAGTTGGTGCTTTCATCTCATTGGAAGGCACCCTTTGTACTCTAGGGCGGCGTTCTCCATAGCTCTCTGAGAGGGTCAAACTGCTTCCCGTTGTTTGATGGGTGCACACAAAGAATATGAAAGTTGAAAGAGACCTTGAAGATCATCGCAGCAACCTTGTCTTTACAGATGAAGAAACAGAGTCCAGATCAGTGATGTCTCATGATTTGTCCCAATCATGTGGCCAATCAGTGACAGCCTGGAAAAAAAAAACCCTTTCTAGTTGTCACAGAGCTGCTGGGAGCTAAAAAAAAAAAAAAAAGAGCCAGGACACTCAATTGCTGTGGCCAGTCATTGCCACAGCCTATTTGCTTGGCCCATCTTATTACAGTTTGGCACTTCTCTCTTGAACCCTCCTGAACCCACATGGCTTTGCCCAGGAGAATTGGATAAAGGATCCTTTTATTCCCAGCTGCCCTGCGCATGCAGCATTCAGAAAAGAGGGGCTGGCAGTGGGGGTGGGGAGGGAGAAAACATTTGTCTTTCAATACTGTCCTGACATGAAAGCCTCACTGATGGGCACTTGGAGAACCCAGCTAAATAATGGCCACAGCCAAGACAAAGGATAAAACTGACCCACTAGTTATGTGGTTACTTAAACATGATTTACCCTGCATAATGCTGGCTGGGACCTGGGGGTCTCGTTTGTAACGAGCTAAGAGACAGCACCATTAATTACATGGGAAGGAGCATTGTCGGACCGCAAACTAGTCCTGGCCGAAGAAAAGGTCCTTCAGTACCTTCACGTTCTTCCCCACGTTCTTCAGATACTCCCAGAAACATGCAGACAGGGCAGAGCTCACACACTGAGCACACAGGCAAGGTGGGGAAATGAAGAGTGCTAGCGGTCTCGAAGTAGGGTGGGTGAGTGAGTGTGTGTGTGTGTGTGTGTGTGTGTGTGTGTGTGTTGGGGGTAATTAGCTTGAGCTGGGGAAGTTGTAGTGATTGGGAGAGGTGGGGCAGAGTTTTGGAAAAGAATTGTCCTGTGATTTGGCTGATTGTGAAGTCAGCCAGGAGCTCTCCCGCATCGCTGCCCTGGTGGACACGATTGCCACCATGTATGGTGCATCTGACAGCCGACCCTGAGCCTCGGGTCCCCGCTGAACCTCTGATGCCCACCTGACAGAGTTAGGATGTGGGGCTGAGGAGCAAGCTAGAGCTCAGCAAAGGCTCTGAAGGCAGAGGTGGGGAGGCCGCATTTAGGCTGTTCAGAACGGGAGCCCAGTTGCACGAAGTGTCCCATCCACCGTGATGTGCGCATTGTTCTAATCATCTTTTGACCCTGCAAGCAAATCCCAGCAGAGCTATTAACTTAAACTGCGTCAGGGGCGTCACTGAATCTCTCTTTGCTCAAACACAGCAGCCTGAGAACTCAGCTCTGGGTTGGAGAGTCTGAGCTGGAAAGATGAGAAGGTGAAGGCTGGAGGATTTGAAGAGGGCAGGGGCAAAGGTTAAAAGGGAAAGGTTAGCAGCAGGCAAGGGTCCAGGATTGAAATATTTGCTGAAGTCTGACAGGCAACAGAATAGAGGCAGACAAGTGGCAAATTCCTATTTTCTCCTCTAATTGAGAAAATATTTTGAGTGGTATTCAGTCAGACTGCATAATGAGTGCGGGTGGAGGCTGGAGATGGAGAGAGAGAAAATGAGTGAGAGTGTATTACTAAATTTTCCCTGGAAGCCAGAGTGGCTCCAGAGTCCCCTTCTTCTGGGCAGCACAGCATTCATTTCCTCACTCACACTTTTGGCACGTGGCCCCGGGGGACCAGCTGTAGATGGAGGGGTTAGTAGCTGCCCACAGACATTAGCATCAGGTACGTGATGGTAACCTCTTAAGGGTGAGCAGGTACATAAGCATGTGTCTCCAACACAACCTGAGACCCTTGATTCATTGCTGTTGCTGTTGTTCTCCTTCAACACCTAAATCTTGCTGTCATCTGTGCCTCTCCACCGTTCAGTGATCATTTCACATCACCTTGTATTCAAGAGAATATAAAGCAATTACAGGTCTGGCCATCGCAGGGCACTGGTTTCCAGGGGGTTGCCCTGTGCTGCCCCAGCAAGTGTGTGGTGGAGCTGGGGTGCTGGGTGTGTGAAGAGCAGAGTCTGGGTGTGGGGAAGTAGTGAGGAAGCAAAGCGGATGTTTCTTGACTCAGCCATCCCCAGCCGCCCCTCCTCCTTGCTCAGCCCTGCCTGCTCTTGCTGGTGAGGAATGGTTGCGTGGTTCAGCAGTGCAAGTTTACCTAGGTTTGCAGGTTGACGGTGGGCAGCACTGATGCTTAGTTCACGAGGACCTTTCTGAATCACAGGAGCGCGGAGCTGGGGTCATGTTGCACAGGGGAGCCCACGTAAGTCAAGCGACATCCCCACGGAGCTCTGTGAGACTGTGGCAGAGCTGGGACCCTGTCCCAGCCCACTGACTCCCCAGTGGGCTGTGGGGCCACTGCCACCTCTTCCAGGAAGTGATGACTCAGATTATTTTCTTCAGTATCTCTCACCCCCCACCCCTCCTCCATTTTCTTCCCACAGCCACCAGAGCCAAAAATAGACCAAAGTAATTTCAAGTTTAGGCGATGTCCTTTTTACTTAGAAATCTATGGTTACCGCAGGGTGCTAGTAGGCTGGGGGTGGGGAGGGAGGCATGAGAACTTTCAAACCGGGTAGGGTTCTCCTGGTTCTCAGGTGCCAGGAGAAAATAAAAACTGAATAGCTTCACAGAACCCTGTGTAGGTCTCTGAAAGATTCCTTCCACTCAGGCATTCTTTGGTTTTTAAGTTCAGAAGGGAATCTTCTCCCTGACAGTTCAGGGGCCATTTTTAAAGCTTCATGAAATTCTTATGCAAGTTTTCAACATCAACAACTAATTTCTGTGAATCGTAACAGTTTATAAGTAGACACTGCAGGCTTCTGAATTTTATTCCCAGTAATCCTAGGTGCACGTGACTTTCTTTTTTGAGGAAGGTAGACACCTGGCTTTATTGCAGGGACTGAAATTGGAAATCACTGAAAGAGATTGTGAAAATAAATAATAATGGGCATCTCTTAAATTCTGTATGTTAGACACTGAGTCAAGTAAGTCCTTCACAAACAAATTTATGTGTAATCTCCCTAACAACGCCAAGAGGTCTTATTCTTCCCGTACTGCTGATGAGCAGACTGTGGCGTTGGAGGTTACATTCGTAGCCTGCAAAGTAGCACAGAGCACATGTCCAGGAAAAGCCAAGTCGGTCTGATTTGGAAGCTCATGCTCTTAATTGAAGGTGTATAGGTCTTCCCACTTGCTGTTCAGAGGCCCTAGACTGTAATAATATCACTTTGAAATTTCATCAAGTGTTTAATTCCAAATGGCCCATCCTTGAGTTTTTATTAAATTTTTACACTGTTTTTACGCATGCTTCATGCCACGCAAACTGTGTGCTCCGTCACGTAATTTGTTTTTAGAATAATACGTGGGGAAGAGCCCAAGACGAGAGCCAGCCGTGTTCCCATTCTGGTTTCTGCTTTCACCTTCTAGGGTCAACTGCGGAGATAAAGCCCTTCGCCAGTGATCCCCGTGGGGAGGAGGGGAGGGCTCTGGAGATGATGCCTATTAAAGGAGCTTGGAAAGTTTAAAACACTATCCAAGTGCGAGAAAATAATATGTTAACAGCTTTATTTTTCCTCTTTTTTTTCAACAGTCTAAACATGCTTCGACCTTACTTTTCAGGTCCTTCTCTTCGAGATCTTTTTCTAGAATGTTTATTTGGGTAACTAGAATGAAGCGCATGTACTGGAACGTGTGAGCTCTAGGAGAAGGAATATATACCATTAAACTATTTGGTCGGCACGTGTGTAAAAATGTGTGCTTGCATGTGTGTATTTCGACACCTAAACAGCCACAGTCGTTTAAGGTTTAACTGTCACTATCCTCATTCTTGTCACCCATTTGGGGGTAAGAGATGATGATAAATGGTATCTGTGGAGGCTTCCGTCTCTAGGGCCTTCTCATCCTTTACTTTTCATGTGAAAACATTTTCTAGATATTTTGCTCAATGTCTTGTGTGGGTGGTGAAGGTGCATTCAGAAGGGATTCTGAACTTGCTGCTCTAGGGGCAGCTCGGGCCCCGAATGGCTGCCCCTCCCCCATTCAGTGCACACCAGGGGAAATGAGGCAGACCCTCCCTTTGTGTGAGCGCTGGAGGAATATGTATGATCACCGGCTGTACGATCTGAAGTATCAAGAATGTTCTGTCTGCCGACAGGAATAATGTAAGGGACCCCTATTATATCTTCACCAAGCACTCAGAACACCTTGAAGTGAAACCTATCACCTTTATAAAAGGAGATTCTCACAGGTGAAGGGGACCCATGCTGGTCTTCCTGACAGACACTAACCCCCGTCCTCTGTGCTTTGTGAGGGACCTTGGGGTTGTTGAATCATTCCGGGCTCAGATGCTGTTTCCCTATTGGGTCAAGGTATGCCTTTCTGTAGCCTTACCGAACCCCAAAACACAGAAGCCGTGCTAGAGAGTGGAAGCCAGTTTTTGAGACCCCAAACTGAAACCCAGGTCAACTGTAGCTCATAAGAAAAGAGACTTGATTTGAGGGGAGGTTCTTAGAAGTACCCTTCGTGCATTCCCTTGTTTGTTCCGCTGTCACTTACTAGGTTCACTCTAAAGAATTAATGAAGGCTATCTCAGGAAGAAAAGCAAAGTCTTCTCTCATTTAAGACTCATTACTGAGAAATACACTAATTCTGAGAGACTGAATAATTCATGTCTTGTCTATTGTGATCGCTTTAGCACAGCTTGGCTACTTTATTCAAATTCCTGTGTTGTCCTGTCTGATTTATTTCACATACCAGCGCAATCAGGACATAACGAGGAGAAACCTTTGGAAGGTTCAGTGGCAATGCAGTACTAGAAATCGGCAGTTCTCATAACTGGCCATATCCCTGGATATCATTGTATCTGTCTGCTAAACTTACTCACCCCCTATTAAAAATCCCAGAAGGCATGTGTGTTTGGGAAAAAGTCACTGCTTTGCTTCAAATGCAAACAATTGAATTTAAGGTGCATCCGGGGACCTGTTTATTAACGTCCCATAGTGATCATTTGTCCCACTAACATTCGAAGAGTTGAAATTCTGAGGAGTCATCGTCTTCGGTGTTAAGAATATAAAAATCAAAGAAGACACATTGTGTTCCCTCAAGAATCACACAAACTTGAGTGAGATAGGCAAATGAAGTGGAACTTATAAAGGAACGTACTAAATGCAGTGAACGGAAATGATGACCCTCTGAATCACAGTGGGGTCAGGGCGAGAAGGCTTCAGGGGAAAAGCCCTTGGAGCAAGTTTCGAAGAACAAAAGGAGTCAGGTGGACTAAGAAGGAGAGAATGGACATTGGAGGAGGAAAGATGGGCAGGTGCAAAGGCTTGGACTAATGGTTGGATTAACGACACAGAACGTTTGGGAGCAGATAGGAGGGCGGAGCGGTGGGAAGAGTACAGATAAGAACCACCTAATATTCATTGGCTCCTCCTTCCTGTGTGCCAGATAGAGCTGTCAGCCCTTCACGTTTGTGTCTGAAGTAATGCCCATACAACCCTAGGGAATAGCTACTGTTACTACCTCCACCTTACAAATGAGGAAACTGAGGCACAAAAACATTCACCATTTACCTCTGTCACAGAGCTAGTAAGAGGAGGAGTTTGGATTTGAACCCACGGAGTTCACTCTTTGTATCACCTCTCTTTGGATCCTGTGTTCAAGGAGGTTCAACTTTATCCTGGAAACTCTGATTTATTTTAGACACAGGAATGACAGGGACAGAATTATCTTCTGGGAAGGTCGCATGGAGAGCCCTGTGCAGAGGCTGGAGGAGGAGAGGCCAGCTGGAGGCCTTTCACATAGTCTAGGTGAGAAGTGATAAAGACCTGAAACACACTGGTGACAGGAGACGTCATCAGAAGTGAATTGATTCAAACGGCATTGAGCAGGTAGAGCCCGCAGGACTCAGGCTAATGGGATTTAGTTGTTGAATGAGAAGGTGGAATTTAAGTTATCTCCGGGGTAAATGGATATCACCATTCATAAAGAGGGGCAGGCTTGGGGATAGGATGCCACAGGAATTCAGTGTGATTCCTGTTGAGTTTTAAGGGAAGCCATGGGTGTGGCTTACCTCGCCTGGGGCAGTGTGTAGTGTCTGAGGACTGTGGAGAGAGCCTTGGCATTACAGCCACTTAAAAGATGAACAGGGGGAAACATCTTTGCCACGAGTGGTCTGGGCAGAGCAGGAGAAACCCGGAGAAGTCCCCAGGAGTGTATGCTTTATGTAGCACAGGTTGGCAACACTGTTCACTGTGACTTTTGGGAGAGTGTTTTCAATGCAGTTGTGGGTTCAGAAGCCTGTGAAGAAGGGGTGGCAGAAACTGCTGTATAGACACATCTTTCCAGGAGTCTGCCTGTGTAGCTGTGCATTCATGTGAGTCAACTTATTGAAAACACACCATGGAACATTTGCCGGAGCCCAGAGTGGTGAGGCTGGGGCATATTCTGCCTTTGGTGTATGGGTAGTACTGAATTTCGGTCCCTAGAAACATATTGAATGGGACTTGCTTTATCGTGTGCGGGGCTGAGCCCGGTATTATGCAGTATGAGGGAAAATTATATAGCACAGGTTCCGCCCTCAAGCAATGTTTATTCTAGTTATAGGAATAAGATGAACATGGGAAGCCAAGACAAAAGGTGAGCTAAGCTGTCAATCAGTGGGCTGTCACAGAAGGGAGAGAGAGGGTTGCCTGTGGTCCCGGGGGATGCAGGCAGCAAACTATAATGATGGATGGAGTCGAGGAGGGTCTGGGGAACAGGGCGTGAGCCTGGATGTGGAAGCATACATGGGGTGGTATTTCGGGGCTGGGGGAGGGAGGCGGTGAGGAGCACACCTCCCACCTCTTAGACTTAAGGTCTGTCTCTTCTCCAATTGTCTTCTTGCCCATGTGCCTCTTTGCAGCCTCCATCTTTAGGAACTTCCCACGTGCTCACAACCTATGTTGCTTGGTCTCTGCATCCATATATCTCATGAATCAGTCCGCCTACCTAGGGGAAGGTATCTGGACATCTGCTGCCTGTTATGCCTGTGCTCTTTTTAGGCTATCAGCTGGTTCTTCTTTCAGCATTTCCCAGTGGTCCAAAAGGGACATGAAGGGAGCAAGGAGCAAAGCTGTGGGCGGGAGTGGGGGAAAGAAGCAGAGGCTCAGATGGTCCCAAGAGTTTGGGATGATCGGATCATGCTGTGAGCCCTTCATACAGGAGACTGAAGTTATTCTGATCACTACTAGGTAACAAGCCACCCCAACCCTTAGTGGCATTGCAACTACAGCCATTCGATTGGGCTCCCAGTGCTGTGGGCGAGCCTGGTGGGGAGGTCTCTGCTCCTCCGTGATTGGGAATTCCGTTGGAGTGACTGGGACAGCGTGAGTTTGCCAGACCTCTGCCTGTCTCTGGCTGTTGGCTGAGTCTCCCCGCTCCTCTCCATGTCCTATCCCCTGGGCATGTCTGGTGCCGGCACTGGGACGGCTGGCACAGCGGGGGCTGCCAGGGAACTTCGCCGTCTACACTGCCTCTCCATGTGGCTTCCCTGACTGTCCTCACAGCGCGGCAGTCTCCGTGTAGTTGGAATTCTTCCCTGACATCCTTCCACGAGAACTGGGTGGGAGCTATGAGGCTTCTTGTGTACTAGCCTCAGAATTTTCAAATGTCACTTCCACCAGGTTCTCTTGGTCAGGCATGTCACAAAGGCCAGCCCAGACTATCACGTGTGGTAAAAGCCTAGCTTTCTCTACATGGCCACAGGAGAGGAACACACCACTTGTTTAACTGATGTGCTCCTGACAGAAAAGAAGGTCCACAGAGAAGTTGATGAGATTGTCATAATCCTCATGGGGGAAGGCCCTTGCCCAGTGGCTTCAAGAGCCCTGAATTAGGAGCCAAGAGACCTGAGTTGTGGCTATGGCTTTAGCTCCCCCAAACCAACCTTAGGATGGCTTTGACCTGTTGGATTAAAGACCTGGTCTTATGCTGGTTTTATATTTTACTCTATAAGACCGAGATTCTGGACTCAATGGAGTTAGACTGGCTGTAAAAGAAAGGGAATGATTGTCTCCTCCTCTCTCTGTCTGTTTCTCTGTCTCTGCCACACGCACAGGCACATGTACACCAGGCACACACAAATCCTTGTATTCTCTATCAACTAGAGAAAGGGTTAAACGATGGCCATCAGGTCCATCATGGTCCAGTTCCTGCTTTTGCCACTTAATAAACACATGGTCCCCCGAACTCATTTTCCTCATCTGTCAAATGGGGATAACGCCACTTACCTGGTCAGTTGGTAGCAATATGGAATAAAGTGTTCCATGTCTGCTGAGGGCAGACTCTCCATAAAAATCATCATTGTTATTCTGATTATTTGCCCCGATGAAAGTCCAAATTTCCATGATGTGTGGCTGGACTCCTTTACCTTGTCCCCACACCACGTCTGGTCCCATTTGGACATAGTTTCTTTATTACAAATACCAGTGGCTGGGGAGGCGGGGGTGTGCGTGTGTATGTGCCTGTGTGAGTGTGCAAGTGAGTGTGCAAATGTGCTTGAAGGATTTAGATCCAAAATTGACCTGTTCAACTTACTTATCTCTCAGCTAGACAATCATGTATCCTCATGATGAGTTTTGAATTGGATGAAATTTATATCTAAATATATTCTTGGAATTTGCCTTACTGCTCTGTCAGCACGAGTGGGGCTGTGAGATCCTGCCTTCCTTACCGTGCTGCATTTTGACTGCCGAGGCTGCCCGCCCTAAGCCCCTGCTCCTCCCTCCCAGGCGATCACCAAGTTCTAGCTGCCGGAACGTGGTGTGCCCAGCAGGCATCCGGTGACAGAGGAAACCCAAAGCCTGCGTCCCGGCGGATAAATAAATAAAGATGTTTGTCAGAATGCACTGAGTGCCGTTTCTCACCCTTGCACCTTTGACAGGAGCGACTGTATCGTAAGGTGCATTTATTTAAACCCTGACCGCTGCGGAAAAGTGCTCTGCACACGTGCCCTACTTAGCCCTGCCTGCACACACTGCTGCCTTTCTGAGGCCTTTCATTCAGGGCAGTAAATGAGTTTAAAAAGAAGTGCTGTGCAGCCTCTTAGGGCAGTAAACAAGAACAGTTCAGGTCTTTTCAGGAACCTGAAGCCAAGGGATGGTTTGTTTTTTCGGTCTCCAGGAAGAGCACGTACAGAAGGCGGTATTGACCTCGCTGCTTTGGCTGGCACCCACCAGGTCCCTTCCTGGCGCTCACATTCCCCGGGCATGTAACTCAACACCTGTCCCTCTGCCTGCAAACAGAGCTCACAGTGATGGCCGGGCCCCTCCTGCCCCTGCCCTAGCAGCAGCTCGGAACCCTTTCACCTAGGAGCTCCGCCCTGCCAGACCAGAACCAGAGACTACAGTTCTCCCCAGGATTCTGATGTGAGGCCACGAAAAAAAAATTAATCAGAAAAACAACTCGCAGGGGAGGTCCTGGGATCAGTACAGACTTCCATTTCTATTTCCAGATCTTGAGGAAGAAAAAACGTAGACATAATAGTGACCTTTAAGATTGGCAAGTAGCTCCCCTCTTTAGCAGAGATGGGCATGTGGTCTGAATGGCGTTCTCTCACGCTGTGTCAGTGCCAGCCGTGGGAGCCACCCAACACCCCCTACTATTTCCGTCTGACATCGCCAAGCCGAATCTCTGGTAAGTAAATAATTAATTTGGAAGTTGGGGATGTTAGTGGAAAAGTCAGCTGTGACGAGCTCAAATAACAAGCCCCAAATGTGATAGCCACTCTCTGGCCCTCTGAGCAAAGACCTGCCAGTTCTATTGGACCTACCTGGACAGTCCTGTCTTCCGGCCTGTCTCTCCACATTAAAGTCAAGGAACTGTACCTCTCCATCTCTGAATGCCATCTTTGTCCCCAAACGCTTGTGCACACTGGGCAGGCAGGGGTTTTCTCTCCTGAGTCCACCAGGCACATGCAAGCTGCATGACTCACCAGAGAGATGAGTCTCAGTTCCAATACCTCTGTGGGTTTGGGGAGGGGTCAGGCCGTGAATAAACCATTACGTGGCTGATTCTACATCCCTCTCTTTCACCACAGAAACCTCAATTTCCCTTTTTGTGGAAAACAAAACCCTCTTTCAGTGCCTCATCAACGGGACTGTGGCCTTCGAATTGCACGGTGTCCCGGGGAAATTGTAAAGATTAATGGTCCTTTGGGATGGAGTGGCTGGGAGAGCCCCTGCCCCCTGTCCATGGGGGGATGATGCATCTCCACTTCCATCCTTCTGACCTCGCTGCCAACCTAATGTGTACAGGAGGAAATTGATCGGCCTCCCAGCGATTCGAGAACCCACAGATGTGTGGCGGAGAGGCCCTCAGGGCACCCACCGCAGGATCAGCTGGGTCACGCAGTGCCCTCGCCCCCACCACACAATCCAGTGTTTCTGTGGAGCTGGGGGAAGCAGTGAGTGATGATGGGGCCGCAAATATCAGATCACAGTGAGCGGGGACCTGGAGCAGGTACTGAAAGTCAGAGGGCCTCCTGAGGCCTGATCCAGGGAGCTTTCTAGCATGCCAGGCTGAGGTCACTCCCTGAAAGAGATAACAGAACAAAATCAGACACAGATGGCATAAAAATTTGCAAGCTGTAAACGTGATATGAGGGTGACATGTGACGCTTATTGCATGAGTGAGTTTCCTTACCCTTTTGTGCATCTGGATTTGGCACTCATGA
Organism: Trachops cirrhosus; assembly: GCA_028533065.1. Taxonomy (NCBI): domain Eukaryota; kingdom Metazoa; phylum Chordata; class Mammalia; order Chiroptera; family Phyllostomidae; genus Trachops; species Trachops cirrhosus. The sequence goes on along the minus strand of CM052547.1, from coordinate 18,851,396 downwards.
GCTATTAATTAAATACCCACTCGGTGCAAATTTAGCATCTTCCCTGAGCCTTCCGAAGACTGCAGGTATATTCTATGAGCTGCCTGATAGTGAAGCTCTCTTGTAGACTTTGGGAGTATACGTGGAGAAGCTTCTGCCCTTATAAATGCCATTGCTCTTACAAGATGTAATCAAAAGTCAAAGATGCTTGCAGTGTCACCCAAACTGCTATTTAAAGACTTATCTGTCACCACTTTCTGATGGTCTGTTCATTCTCTTACCAAGCTTCCACTTTCCCACTTTCCCACTTTCGTTCATGTTCTTCTGACCTTAAACGCCTTCCTCCGCCTCCCTCATCTAGCCAGCATGTACCTTCTTTCCCCTGAACCTCTATAGCACCTGTCACCAGGTCGGTTATGTAGTGGCAAAGTGGGTCCCCATTGTTACATTTCTCCTGTAGACTATTTAAATGTTATTTGTTTGTTTACTTACTATATTGCTTTCTCCCATGTAGAATGGGACATCTCTTTGGGAGACAAAATGTTTTACTTATTGGCATTTCCCACAGAACGTAGCATAGTACCTTGCACATAGCAAGTACTCAGTAATTACCCACTGACTCTGTATGATTGATTTCTGGATGATAGAGAAGTGTGCTATATTCCATTTCTACCCCTAGGGAATTTTGCTGTCCAATAAGTGAGAAATGAGGTTACCTATAAGTCTACGTAGAGATGCTCATTAACTACAACATTGTGGACTTGGGAAGACAAAGCTAAATTCGCAACATTAATTGGAGAAGAGCACCGAGAGAAAGGGGATTTGGTGTAGGTGCAGAGGGTTTAGTACATGTTACTGAATGCTGTTGAAAATAGGCTAGAAGATTTCACCTGTGGAAGCCTGCTTTTGTAACTGCCAAAGTCATGAGATTACAGGTTGAATTTGAACATCACGGAGATCTGCCCTAGGGGGCAGCTGAATTCAATAGTGTCCCTCCCAAGCATTCTGTGTTTTCCCTTGGAAAACATGCTTCCTTTGTGGAATGTGGAGAGTTTAATTACTTGGAAGAGACAATGTTGAAATTCGGAAACGTGACCCAATAGTGACAACTCTCAGACACACTGATGTTCACCTAGAACAAAAATACATTTCAGCAACTGTTCGCAAGTTGATGGGACAGGCTGCAGGAAACCGGGAGGGGCCGCGCGGCCTTCTGGTGGAATCTTCAGTGCCAACCAAAGCACGGGGATGGTCCTTGGAGGAACCGGCATTGCATGTTGGTGACTGATTTCAAACATCCATTTCAGGCTATAAGCATGACTGCAATTAAAATGGATTCGGGAAGATGGTTTCCCAGCCACAGACGGATATACTTGAAGACTTTTTAAAGTGTCCCCCACTCCCTGCATTTTTAATAGCGTCCAAGTCTTTTCCAAGCTTCGAACCAGAGGGAATAATAATACTTGTTTTAAGCTCACAATTTGGGCTTTAACCAATTTCTGAAATATGATTTCTGAAATATGGAATTATGGACCATTTTGTGAGAGAAGGTCAGCCCTATCAGAGGGTGCATTGGTACACAGCAAGGATGTCGGAGACCTTCACCAGGAGCGGACACCTGAACTCTAATTCTTTTCCACTTACATGCGAGCAGGTCAGCCTCAGGCAAGCCATGTAATTTCCTGGGCTCCGTTGTTTCTTCCCTACAACTAAGGTTGTATTAACTATCTGAGGTTAGAGGTCTGAACCCTTTATTAAATCTGTTAAATTTCCTTTATATATCTAAATTCTTTGATTCCATTATTTAATGAGATTAATCCTGCTTGCTGCGGGGCAACCTTGGCCACTCTGTTCTCTCGACTCCCGCCCTCCCTCCTACACACTTGGTCGCCCTGTCTCCTCAGTTGCTTGTCTCCTTAATTACGTCTGCAGTGTCGAGCCTAGGGCTTGGGGCACAGTAGACACTTAGTAAATCTTTTTAAATGAAGGAATGATTGATGAATTTATGAGTGGCTGTTGAGCTCTGGGAGCTCAGGTCTGACAGATCAGGTGGGAAGGAGAGGCAAATTCAGTTGCAAGTCGGGGAAGTTTCTTGGTGGGTGCAGGTCAGCAGGCCTGGCTTGTTGGAAACCTGCATTGTCTGTCTGGGTCAGGCCCACTTTTGTGACCCAGCAGAAGCACATAACACTACACAATAAAGGCCCAGCCATCCTGGTCTACTGCCTCACAGAGCAGGGTGACTTGTGAATGGGCTGGTGAGTGCGGTGGGTACAGCCCACTCGCACGCAGATGGCCAGTACGTGGTTACTTGTGCCAGGGGAGGAGACACTGGCAATGTGGTTTCTCCATATGCAGACTCACAGGCTGGCCACACACACACAGCGCGACTGATTTGTTTGGGAGTACACTGCACTCACCCATATTTTGCCGTGTGTAATGCACACCCACTTTTTGGCCCAAGCCTTCAGGAAAAATATCTTTCAATTTTTTAATTCAGTATTTTATTTATTTATAATTAGATACTTGTTTTTTATTATAAAGGAAATTTAGCATTTATTTTTGAACATGTTATGGTACAAGAAATTTTATCCAACAAATACCATATTTGTATTTGAGCACTTTTTGCCCAAATTTTTGAGGGAAAAATAAGGATGCACACTATACCTGGGCATAATCATTACATGCCATGGGTATAAAAATGAGTATAATAATCTTATGTATAATGTGCACAGAAATGTGGGTGTGCATTGTACATGGCAAAATAACTGTGTTTTATCTTGTGTGAGCAGGTGACCAGGTGACCTTGGGAGACACCATATGATATAGTGTAAAATTCCCTGGATTCGGAGGTGGAAGACACAGATTATATTTTCAACTCTGGTTTGCTCTGAGTGCATAACCTTAGAAAAAAGTCACTTCCCCATTCCCATCTTCTGTCTGCAGGATGAAGGCATTGGCCTGCTTGATTGTATAGTTCAAAACGAGGAATTTCCAGAGATAGCACTGGTTGCCTTTGAAGGCAGTGAGTTTCCACTTGCTCTAGGTGTCTCCTAGCAGGGGTTCTGGGCCCCAGAAGTGTGTTCTGTTAGAGGGTCTTTCCTGCCTGAGACCCTGATGGGGTCAGCTGACTTAGAACTGCATCAGCATGGGCGAAACTGATGTCAGGGCAGAGAGAGGGATTGCATGCTTTGCTGTGTGTGACTCACAAGTGAATTAATGACCTGCCATGGCTATTTGATAGTGATGGTGTCATCCCCATTGTCCACTATTTTTCAATCATTTTTGAAAGTTCATTGCTGGGCAGTTGCATACCCAGAAGTACCGTGGCTTCACGTGCTCATTTACTTGTGCTTTTTCTCTCCCTCATCTGAGTAGCTGGCACCTGAAGTCTTCCCACGTAATGTGCTGGAGAAGCTGGGGGCTGGGGCTGTGTCTCTCTTCCAAGGCTCTGTCACTGGGGTCTCCAGTCTCGCTTAATGGTCCAGTTGCCTTTGTTTAGAGACTGACATTCATTTTAAGCGTCATATGTGTCCTGTGTTGACATCCTTTCCCCAGACTCCTTGCAGTCCTGTCCTGGTGTCTCTGCTGGTGGAGATCTTCATTCACGTTAAATGGTTCTGACGCTTCACAGTCCTGAGAGAATTATGGTGTCACCTCCATTTTACTGCATTTCATTTTCCTGGAACTATAGAGGACACATTTTCACACATGTTCTAAATATTTATATGTTAAAGAGAACATATCCTCGTGTGGACACATGCACCCATACTCACACACATACACACACATACATACTCGCCCCTTCCGTATGAGTTTCCTGCTGCCACTAGAGCAAATTACCACAAACTCAGTGCCTTCGAACAACGTAATTTTATTATATTGTAGTTCTGGAGGTCGGAAATCTGAAGTGTGTCTCCCTGGGATAAACTCAAGATGTTTGCAGAGCTGCATTCCTTCTGAGGCCTCCAGGAAAGTGCTCTCTCCTTCCTTTCCACCTTCTACAGGCTGCAGACATTGCTTGGGCAGTGGCTTCATCCTTCTGTCTTTAGAATCTGTGACGCCAGGCCCTGTCCTTTCTGCACCATTCTCTCTCCGATCCTGTATTTTCTCCTTCCTCTTTCACTTTTTAGGACCCCCTCGAATACAGGGAGCCCACCTGGGTAATACAGGATAATCTCCCTACTTTAAGGTCAACTGATTAGCAGCCTTAATGCTATCTGCAGTGCTAATTGCCCTTGGTCATGTAGTATAACAAACATTTTCATGAGTTTCAAGGGTTAAGACAGGGGACATCTTTGTGTGGGGCATTCATTATTCTGTTTACTACACCTTATTTTAGTAGTGCTCAACGCTTGGCTTCACAGAACATTAAAAAGTCACGCAACTTTGCCTTTACCTCCTTGATCTGTGAATACTTCCCTAAGCACAGTCCTTTATATTGAGAAATGAAAATAATTTGCTTTTTGTTTAATCCTATTTGCTGTAATTTGTAGAACTGTTAGAGCCATAACACCTTCAAGATATATTTTAATAATAAGACATTTGTATATTTGTAAAAGAGTCTGACTAAATATTTTCCTTTCTCAGAGGTTCTGGAAAATCTGCTTTTCATTGTCGGAAATATTTGAATTTGGATTCGGGTCTTTCACATTTGAAGTATCTGGAAAAGATAGTTTGGTTATGCTACTTGAATCGAATGTGTAAAAGGCACAGAAGAGGTTGACAGTGTTCTCATTAAATTTACAAAGCGGGGATCCTGGGTTATAGTCCAGTAAGTGCACACTATGTCTTGGCAGGTGTCGAATCCCAGACAGGGGCGATTCTGGTTACCGGGCAAAAACCTGACTCTCATGGAGTTGTAGGGGCACACACGGGGAGAGGGGTTGTTCTGGGACCTTCCATGACCTTCAGAAGAATGGAGAGGCTAAAGCATAGACTTGGGTCAGAAAAACAGCAAGTCTGCCCAGAGGTGCTCTGGAAGGCCAGAGGGATGAGGTACTCCTGTTTACTGAGGGTTGTTACAACTCCCTGGACCTCGTCTCCCCAGGTGCTGGCAGGGATCCCTCTCAAGAGACTTTCCAAGGTTAAGCATTTACAGGTTTTGCTGGTCTTAAGTCTGGAGGTGCTGAAGTTTGGGTTTTTATTCCAGAGCGGGACTGTGATCAGTAGGGCGCCAAGTATTATTACATCAACGCCTTTTGGCATTACAAAGTGAGAATAGGCATATGCTTAATGCTTTGCTTAGAAAGGTTGTCCATTGATCATTATATGAATGACCATGTTACACTTTACACTCCGTGGCCATTACACCCAGAGAGGGAAACAGCAAGAAAACTGGTGTCAGAAGAGCTGAGGACTTCCACTGTTTAACACTTGTGATCGATTACTTCATTTCTTCATGCTTGGAATGGGAAAAATGATTCCTGTCCAGTTTATCTCAAGAGTTATTTTAAAGACCACATAGTGTCAAGGGTTGCATTTCTAATACTTTAAAAAGAAAGTGGAACAGAAAGGGACACTGGAAAAAGTAGGTTGTCTTTTGTTTTGAGTCACAAATCTTGAACGTTAATTGATGCATTAACTGGTGGACTGTCGCGCATGGGATGAGACTTGTGGTGTATAGGATGGAAGGCAGATGTGTTTGGGGTGGGGGGAACGTGAGTTGTTTGATCCGTTATCAGTTTAATTCTCATTTTTTATTGTTTTCAAGTGTTTTATCTTCAGTGACATTTTACATTCACAAAACTGTATGGGATGGCTGCCTTGGGAAAACAAACCTGTTGAATAAATTTGAATTACATCTTGATTTCTCTTTTTTTTTTTTTAATCCTCACCTGAGGACAGGCTTATTGATTTTAGAGGGAGGGGAAGGGGAAGGGGGGGAGAGAGAGAGAGAGAGAGAGAAAGAGAGAGAGACATTCATGAGTCGCCTCTCACACGCGCCCTCTGGGGCCTGAACGCAGAAACTAGGCCTGTGCCCTGGCTGGAAACTGAACCTGTGACCTCTTGGTTTACGGGATGACACTCCGACCACGTGAGCCGCACCAGCTGGGGCTGGCTGTGCTCGTGTATGGGTGGAGCTCTACCGCATCTTGGACTGTGGGCTTGGAGATTCTGAGATCATAGAGTGCAGAAAGCTGAAGTGACTTCAAAATTAACTGGGTTTTTTAAAAAGAAAAAAAAATATGGTACAAATTGGGTGCTTGCTTGGTATAATATAATATTTTCATTCATCAGTGAATATTCAGAATACCTGTGCTGTGCCAGGCTTTGAGCTAAGTGCTAACCACACCAAGATGACAGGCCCAGTGCCAGTCTGTAAGGGGTCCACAACCCAGAGAGGAGAAGGGCACTAAGCAATTAGTGTTCCCTCTGCTCCCGCTGGGTCTGGCGGATAGGAGGCTATGCGGGATCAACCCACAACCAATAGCAACCGTCCCTAAGATCGCCTGGGGGTGGGGCAGCAGTGAGGAAAGGCTAAGCGTTTCCTATCTCTTCCTCCAGATAAAGAAAATAAGATGAGGTCCATCAGAGACCAGCTTTCACTGCCTGCCCCATGAGAACCTCTCTTCCTTTCCAGTTTTGTGCCAACCTATGACCCTGGAAGCCGAAGACCTATTTTTCGCCATCATTCTTCTTATTGTTATTATTTATGACGGTCATTGTTTTAACTGCTCCAAAGAGATAATTGCCTTAGTTGCTAAGGCAACCCAACATATTGGGTATAAGAGCAGCCAGCAGAAAGATTTTGCCAAATTGCAGGGCTGGGTGGGAGGTGTGGGGTGGGAGAGCAAGGGAGCTCAGCTGTGGAGCTTGAAAATAGCCATGTTCAAATTATCTCTGCATTTCTTCCACTGAGGAGCGTGAAGCCACTTGGAATCCGGTGCCTGCCAACTCCTCACCCACCCCTGACGCTTCCTATTTTCAACCCAGCTACTGCACTCTTTCACTCACCCTCAGCGCTCAGCCAAGAGCTTCCTTGGGTTCCATTTCCCAGACTTGCATCTTCTGTCTGCTGCTATTCAGCCCTGAAAAGGTTCTTGCCCTTTATTTCTGGGGCCTGCAAGGGTGGAGATGGAGGGGTGCAGCACATAGGAATACATCCCTGGACCCCCTTTCTGGACCCTGTACGTTGCCCATTTCAAACAGATAAGAGGCCCCGCTGATCTTGCTCAGGGCTGGTAGGCTCCTCCCTAACTTGGGGAAGAGAGTACGCTGATGACAATGACCCATTAAATAGATAAACCGAGCAGACATGCAGACACAGGGATGCAGCAGAAGTGGCTGAGCTAGGCCTTGAACCCGTGGTTGCTGACTCTTTTCACGCTATGTGCCTTAATCAGTGCCCTTGGCTTTTGTCGCTGGCTATCATCTTAGTCTGAGGTCTTCAGGTCATTTGGCTCCAATCTGTGTCCTGTAGTTAGTTTATTGTTTGAATCCTGCCCATGGGTCCTTATGGCAAAATGGGGAGTGGTTCAGAGGGGCTCTGGGACAGGAAGAGGGAGGAGACAAGTGTATCTTATTGGCTAGCTTTGCTTTGCAACATTGGGCCATGCAGCAGCAGCTATTGCCATGAAATAGGATAATGGGCAGAGGAAAGGGCAAGATGACAAAAGAGTCTCTTCCCCAAAGATTTGAGTGGTGTTTGTGACTTCTTTCAGCCACTCCATTCTCCTTGTCTTTCTTGCTCACCAGGCACACGCACAGCCCCAGGATGTCCAGAGAGGACCAGCCTGCCTCTGTGTCCTTAGCAGCCTCCAGGGTGTCTTCCTAAGTGTGTCCCAGGGCCCTCTGGTAGAGAGCCGCCTCAGAGTTGATCTATCTGAGCAGGTTAAATAAACAGGTCTGTGTTTGGGTTAATTATCACTGGCTCTGTTGCTCTCCATTACTGCTCCATCCGGGACTCTGGCCAAGGAGCAGATGGGAGAGGCTGCATCATCACCCCTGCCTCCTCATTGTGTCTGGCTCTCCCTCCCTCCCTCCTTCCCTCTCTCCCTCCCTCCCTCCCTGTATTCCTCTCTCTCTTTCGCTCTCTCTCTTTCTGTCTCTCTCTCTTTCTCCTTCTCTCTCTTCATTTGCCTGTGTCCCTCCCTGCCTTATTTTTCTCCCTCTCCCTCCCCCACTTCCCTGCTTTCCCTTCCCCTCTTCCCCTCCCCCTCCTCTTTTGCTCTTTCTCTCTCTCTTTCTCTTTTTGGCTGAGCAAATAGGCCAGATGGCAGTGAGGGGAACAGACAACAAGTGAGGCATGGCATATGGGGAGCTTGTTTAATTTCGGCTCCTGTAGGGAAGTAGATTGGAGGAGGTGAGCTACAAAAGCAGAAAATGGAAAGGGGAAGGGTAAAAAAAAATCCCCAAAACACAACAACAACTGACCCCTCCATGGGGGAAATTGGATTCCATTTACTACTGTTGGCCAGTGGAAGCAGTTGAGAAGGAAGCAACTCTGAAGCAGAAAGTGCCCCTTCTACATCTCCAGGGTGCAGCCCCCCGCCCCCGGTGAGCCTGTCTCGCACCAACACTGCACCCTGCCCAGGAGTCTGGCTCTGGGAGGATGGTCTGAGGGGGCAGTGGGAAGTGGGCAGTAACATGGTAAATGGCTGTCTGTTTGTGCATCAATTCCAGGAGGAAGCTTGGCCAGTAATTTAAAGAGAGAAAAAATAGAGGTGTCTGGCTAAAATAAGAGGTTGAGGGAAGACTAGCCCCCAGCTAACCTGGCTCTTTCTTCTCCTTGGAGCCTTCTTGCTTCGGTTCATGTGCCTTTTCAGTTTGATTCATCCCTCCCCAAGGGCAGCTGCCCACATAACCACACCTTGACCCGTGGACCCTGTTGACCCCTGTGCCTTCATGGAAGAGTCCAGGCACAATCACGGGAACAGAGTGTAGGGACCTCGGTGAGTGGCCCTCCAGCAGAAGCCCTTTGTTTGCGATCAAAATTTATTTCACCTTCATGGTGGCTGCCTAGAACATCAAATTTAAGGCAGTTTTAACTGGAGTTCCAGGAAAGATTCTGGCCACAACATATAAAATGGCCCATGGCTTGGTCCCTCCAGTGCACGCATTCCCACAGATCTGTCAAACATATTCTGCTCCCCACCAGCACCTTTGCACTCTGCCATGGCTGGGGGATGCTCTAGCAAGCCGGTCAACTCCTGCCCTCAGGGAAGGCTGTGACCCAGTGCAGTGCCCCGGACTGGGAGAGAGGGAGGAGCCTTACCAATGACCCTAGGAAAGACACAGCCCAGGCTGAACCCCTGGAGCAGCAGCCTGCCCCCTTCCCTGCAGGAGCCTCCCCAGGCCCACCAGGCAACACTTTCTGCAGCTGATAACCGGATTAGGCAGCAGAATGGAGCAGATGAGTTTCCTGAGGGGCCCTGCTTGGGAACAGGGGCTCCCTGGCCTGGCGTGGGGGCTGCCACTGTCAACACCCTAAGCCCGTGCCTCTGGCGGGGCATTTGCATGTGTGTGCCCTACTGTACAAGGGAGCCAGTGGGAAATGCCTGTGGTGGAGGTTCACACGGGCCATTGCCACACAAAGCCCCAAGGCCGTGCAGCCCAGCGGCTCTGGCTGTCAAATGTCGCGCACTGGTCCCTCACAAGCAGCACAGGTGCGACGACTGCTCATAGCTGCGCCCAACGCAGCCTGTGCCCAACGCAGCCTGCGCCCAAGTGCGGCCCGGCTGCTCAAGCCTCACACAGCCACCGGGCACCCAGGCGCAGAGCCACCGCCCGCCTTGCCCAAGCCTCCTCTTAAATAAAAAGAAATGTTTTTTTCGTGCTGGCTTTCAGTGGCAGGCCGGCGGTTTGATCTCCCCTGAATGCCGTCCCCTTGTTTGAGCTTGGGATTCTGAGAAGATTCGGGGCATTGTCCAGGGTGGCGGGATGTCGGATTGATTTCGGGGCCTTTGTGCGGACGTGGGGCTCCTGAATGAAGCTGTTATGCGCGTCTGGGGCTGGCGGGCAGGCTGTCCGGCTGCAAGCTGGGCCTCCCTTTGTTGTGGGGGCCTCATTGAGTCCACGGAAGAGGCTCATTTCAGGGTGATTTACTACCACCCAAACACCAGCTGTCTGTTGTGCTGATGCCGGGCCCCCTCTGGGGGATCTCCTTCTGAAGCTCCCAGAGGCCCCACCCCTTCTTTAAACACTTACTATATATTCATATTCATGTATATGTATGCACACATACATATTATATATTTGTGTATGTGTATGAGTACATATATCCTCTGTGTACTTTATTTGTTCAATAGAGGGCTCTGGGCTGAGGCAGGCAGGTGATCGAGCTGTTGGGCTGGGAGCCATGTGACCAGGGTGGCAGCCCCAGCTCTGTCCCTTATTAGTTGTGTGACCTTGGAAAAGTCACTGGATCTCTCAAAGCCTCAGTTTCTTCATCAGAAAAAAAAAGTGAGAATACTCTTCTTGAGAGAAAGAAAGTCCTAATGTATTTCTTGAAATATCAATGTATTTTAAAGCTATAAGAATAAAAGAAAAGAGGGTGTCGCCTTACCTTAACATTTTTGTAAAGCCTTATTCAGTGAAAAATTAAGCCCCAAGGCATGGATGCAAGCGATTGTGGGAAAGGGGGCCTCTCAACCTTGCTAGGCAACGTGCCAGGGGTGGAGGGGAGACATCCAGACTCATCTGATGCAGCATCTGAGAGGCAAGGGCCAATAAGTAAATTGGTGCCATGTTCTGCTGGAAGTGCTAAGTGAATATCAAAGAGAGGCCCAGGAGGCAGCCTGGGACCAGGGGAGGAGGTCAGGGAAGGCTGGATTGTTTTGAAGAGGTGATGCAGGATTGTTTTGAAGTTCAGGATGGAACTTTTGAAGAGGAAGTCCTGGGAAAGTTATTCCGTGGCGTCTGAGTGGTCATGGTCATCCCTGTCTGGAAAGCTTTTCCTGATCTTGAAGGCTCCCTTGTTTGAACCGAGGAGCCGAGCCACGATCGGGTTTGAATGAGGGCCAGGGCACAGTCACTTGTGCAAGGTCAAAGGATGGGTAGGTTGTCAGTCAGCCAGATGACCATTTAGAAGGCAGCTCTAATAGTTCAAGCAAGAATAGTGTTCAAGGTTTTGTGCTTCACGGGAGTGAAGACCACGGTGGGAGGGGAAGACATTTATGATGTGCACCTGACCTCAAGACGGGTTAGATACAGGGTGTTGGGGGGAAAAGTGTGAGTCTGCCATGATATCCCCATTTCTGTAAAATAGGACAAATAAGAGTACAACATTTATAGCATTGCTGGCCTGACACATAATAAACACTCAATATATGCTGTCTCTAATAATGATTATTGTTATTGATAGTTTAGGCAATTGAGTGGTTGCCTCCAGGCCATATCCCAAAATGGAGAATCAGCAAAGGAACAGATTTTTTTGGAGGGGAGAGGATGTGGAAGGAAGAGTGGGATGATGAGTTTAAGCATAGTTCCGTCTTCACAGTTGCTATCTAATGGAATGTCTTTGGGAGCAGGGTCTGCACTGGAATTATCTCCAGACCCCTCCATAAGGCTAGCTCAGTGCTCACAACTTGCAAAGCACTTAAGAGGTATTTGATGAATTTATAGATTAACACATATTCTGAATCTTAACAATCAACTCAGAAATAATCTTTTATTCTGCAGATTTTAAACAGTACCAGTTAGTGACATGCACAGGGGCACAGTGAGGAATGAGCAGGTGGGATATGTGCCAGCAAGGAGATGGTGGTCTGGTGTCCATAAAGATGCCAGAAAAGTTCCATGCTCAAGGGGTCGAGGAGGGTTCCCAGTGTTATTCCTGCATGTCTGAGCTTTGCCTTGGGGTGGGGGTGAAGGACAGGTCCAGCATGCCATGGATGCATAAGGCGTCTTAGTTGTGCTGAAGAAGCCTCATGTCTTTATCTAGTGTCTGGTGGGCAGAGACAGATCTTGGTACAGTGGTTGTGCAAGTCAACCAGCTTGTATTAATTTTTTTTTTAATTTATTGATTTGAGAGGTGGAGGAAGAGGGAGAGAGATAGACAGAGAGGGGAGGAGAAACATCAATTTGTTGTTCAGCCTATCTATTCACTTAATTCTTGTATATGCCCAGCCAGGGATGGAACCTGCAACCTTGGCGTATTGGGTTGATGCTCTAACCAACTGAGCTACCCAGCCAGGGCAACCTCAGCTTTAACTACTGTCTGAAGCTGTGTTCCTAGTGCTTAGGGAGACAGCAGGTATGTGGGGCCTCCCAGTTCCCCATGACTCCAGCTTCAACCATATCGACTCTGGTGCCTCTACATACAGGGGATGCGGACTCCTGAGTCTGCTTCTTGTCCAGGCTTCTGTTCAGGGAGACCTTCATGACCCAGGGTGGGGGAAGTTTGCTGTTGGTTTCTACTTTGTGTGGGTTGACAATCTCATGAGCTTTGGAAAGTTTAAATTTAGAACAACTATAGGCTCACACTTCTGGGACCTGCTCCAGGAGGTGTTACAGCAAGTACTAAAATCTCTCAATATTTCAGAAAAAGGGAACTGAAAAGAGCCTTAGAAATCCTTGGGAGATAAAAAATAATAATAATTCTCTTGCCATGGCCAGTGTGGCTCAGTTGGTTGGTGCATTGCCCTGTAGACTGAAAGGTTCAGTTCCTGCTGAGGGCACATACCCAGGCTGCAGGTTCAATTCCCGGTTGGGGAATGTAAAAGAAGGCAACCAATCTCCCTGTCTCTCTTTCTCTCCCCTTCTCTGTCTCTCTGTCTTTCTCCCCCACTCTCCCCCACTTCTCTCTCTAAAAGCAATGAAAAAAATGTCCTCAGATGAGTACATTAAAAAAATTCTCCTTCTTTTGCTGAAGATGAAATAACTCTGTTATAGAGGAGGGGTGCTGGCTCAAGATGCACAGCTAGAGAACAGTTGGGAGAAAATCCAACCGGGACAGCATGGCCTACCAGTCCAGGGCTTGCTCTGCTTTTTATGTACTGTTTCATATTGCTATTCATGAGCGAGATTAAGTAAGTTAATGCCCCTCCCTGTTTCTTAATTTTCCTTGAGAAACATGAAGGCATCGGACTAGGTTAAGTCAGCATTTGACAATAGGCAGTCTGTGGAACACACTGATCAGAAGGTTAAAAGGTGGTAGAGGCCAAAAAGGATTCCGTGGACAAAAAAGATTGGGAAACACCTGGTTAAGCAAAGCTAAACAGATGTCTTTGCAGTAGGACGTCTCAAAGCCTTTAATATGTTAATGAGCATCGTGGTTCTCCAAGTGTGGTCGAATTTATGGTGTTTCACAAATTCATTAGATCACAAGCTGATGCCTACTAGACCAGCTATTTCTGGACCACTCCCAAGTCTGATTCTAGTACAGAGATGTCTCCCTGGCAGAGAGGCTTAGATCTCTGGGTCAGTGGGCCTTTGTAAAGGTGTTGTACTGATTCTTCAGCCTCCTGAGGCTGGACAGGGTTGGGAGAGAGAAGAAAGAGGAAGCTTTGTGAAATGACAATTCCATTAAATGTCGCTCCTCTTCACCAAGAGAGACCAAGGAGAGAAGGGAGGGAGGGCCATTCTGCTAACATGGAAAGGGGACATGGGTATCTTTCTTTGAGTTAGGATGATCAAAGATGATCTCTTTGTTTCCTCATTAATCAGGAAGAATGAAGTTTGCAAATGTAGGCCTAGAAAAGCAAAGGGAAAGAGGGGAGCAAACCAGGACATTCGTTTACTTTTTCAGAGGACGTGGAGGAGGGCAAGCAAGGAAATATCAGCATCGGCTCTGGCCTCATTGCTTCTATTGAGCAAACATCAGGATGCTTCCTGATCTTGGTCAAGCCTCAGGTAGTGCAAGAGAATGTGGTTTCACAAGACGTCGATGGCACAAGGTCAATCTAAGACTATCCAAGGTGCTCCTAGGGAAGAAATGGTGTACGCATGAGCATCATATGTGTGTTCACCTGTGTACCTCAAAGGTGTGCTGCAGGTAAAGGGAACTGTGTCCAGAGCTCATTTAACTTTCACCTAATTGGGTTGGCGTTCCTGGACCTCGGATCCAGGTGCACAGATCAGCCTCTGACAAGCTGCTCTTGGCAATGGAAATGGAGTCTGCTACTTATTGGGTAACGCAGGGTGAATCACGTACCAAGGCACATTTGCACTCACTGCCCGGGCATGTGGGAGGACTCACAAGCAGACACAGACAGATGAAGGAAGGTGGTGAACAAGGGTCTCCCAAAGGCTACCACAGAACCTTTGCTAGCTCTGCTTACACTATCCATATTCCCTTGTTCTCACCTTGACCGCTGAGGCTTCCCTGTTGTGAGCAGAATAGTTACAATGGAGAGAAAGGGAGTAAACTTCAGGGGAGTTGTCTTGGTAATACATTATGTATATATAGTACAGAAACAAGCCTTCTTCTCTCTTTCCATCACTCAAAGAAACACTCCCCCCAGGGCCAGCACTAATAATACTCATGACCCCGTCGGTGGCATTCTAAGATTACCATCATTTAGTTCCATTCTAGTGAGTGTGACTGGACCCGCTTTACAAAAGAGAAAGTGAGGCCCAGAGAAACGTGTCACTCGGGACTCAGAGAAAGAAATCACTTTGGAGGCAGTGTGTGCTTCCAGTTCTAAAATTCTATGATGTCATCAAAAAGAATTGACCGAGAACTAAGCGTCCTCCATATCCAACGGACCCAAATCTCTGGCTGCTCTGTTTGTTTAGGAGACAAGGAATAATCTGGGAGCACCAACACCAGAAGGCTGAGCTTTGTATTAAATTCCAGGGGAACAATTTATTCTTCAAGCAAGAAAGTATGGAGCATCTAGGCTGACCTTTTCTAGGCAAGTAAAGAAAAATGGATACATACAATAATATCTGGGTTCTTTCCTAAAAAGAGCTCGTAGTTAAGAGATAAAGGATATACATATGAAAAGTAAAGTATCATATATCATCAAATCTAAGATGCCACAGATTATGAGACAGTTTCAGAGATATTAGAAATGAAAAGTTATACACCTTAAGATCAAGGAGACATGGTGGTAATACAGAAGGTAAATACAAATAAAAGTTGGTAATCCAGCGTTGTAAGCCGTATGTGTCTGCTCCCCAGTCGTTGCTCTGCTGATGTGCTAGTGCGTGATGAAGTGGCCAGGGGAAGGTACAGACAGTTGAGCTTTGAGCTCTGGGTGGGGAAGGAGGAGTGGCGTTAGTATGGAAGGACGGACGGACAATGTGAGACTGTGCAAGGAATGAAGAATTTCGAAGATTTTCAACGAGTAGAGAGGAGGCAGGTGTGGTGGGGAATGTTACAGTTTGAGGGTTATTGAGCAGAATGCCCAGCTGAGCGATGACCCTGGGGGTAGGTTGCCCAAGAGGATCATGGAGACTCACATTTATTCATAGGTGAATTCAAATACTTGGGTCTTAATCAGCTTGGACAGCTATAACAAAAATACCGTAGACCAGGTGGCTTAAACAGCAAACATGTCTCTCCCAGAGTTCTGGAGGCTGCTAAGTCCCAGATCAAGGAGTCAGTGGAATCAGCTCGGGCTGAGGGCTCTCTTCATGGCTTCCTTCTTCCTGTGCCCTCACACAGCAGACACAGAAGTGCTGATGTCTCTTCCTCTTCTTAAAAGGGTGCTGTCCCATCACAGGGACCTCACCTTTATGACCTCATCTAAACCTGGGCACCCCCACCCCGTCAAAGGCCCCATCTCCAAATACCTTAACATTGGGGATGAGGGCTTCAACGTATCAATTTTGGGAAGACACAAACATTCGGTCCATGATCATTGGGAACCTGTTTAAATTAGGTGTGGGTCCTGGAACTTAAAACAGTGGACAGGCTTAGGGAGCCTTTGAGGGTCTGAAGAAGGCAGCAGTATCATGTGGATCTTTTGAGGGGCTATGGACATCTTGGGTGGCCTTTAATTACGCCAGATGTCACTGGATTCAGCTGGGTTTCCCATCCCAGCTCCATTCAACTTTCCCAGAGTTCTGCTCTGCGGAGGACATGACAGAAGGGAACACATATCCTCTGCTCTCAGGGGCACAGCTAGAAATTACAAAGCTTCAACTTACGAATGATTTTAAGAATAAGACCAGGTAAGACGGAAGGTCTGTGAGGTGCTGATAGTCTGTTATAAATAATGAAAAGATAGGAGATCGGTGTGGGCTGGTTGATAAAGCTTCTTGGACTGGTGGG
This sequence comes from Trachops cirrhosus, assembly GCA_028533065.1. Classification (NCBI taxonomy): domain Eukaryota; kingdom Metazoa; phylum Chordata; class Mammalia; order Chiroptera; family Phyllostomidae; genus Trachops; species Trachops cirrhosus. The sequence goes on along the minus strand of CM052547.1, from coordinate 18,835,258 downwards.
ATTTGTGCTGAGCCTTGAAGATAGCAGAGCTTATGATGAAATGAGAAAGGGCATGAGTAAAAATATGCAAACATTGTATCACTATTTGATTTATCTCTTAGTCGTTTTAGTTCTTGTTATTTATTTATTTCTAATTCAGTTACAGTTAATAGTTTGAGGGCTATTGAGCAGAATGCCCAGCTGAGCGATGAGCCTCATTTCTGGCATTTATCTGCACCATGGAGTTCATGGTGGGGCAAAGCTCGTTGTTTGTTTGTCTAGGGTGTAGTCAGGGCAAAGGCTAGAAGTGAGAGAGGGCGGAAGCAGGATGATAAGGGAAAGTACCTTCCGCATCAGCCTCAACACTGTTCCCTGCATCTTTGGGGAGGAAGATAGAGGGAAGTTCAGAAACTTACCCTATCGGTTTGTAAAAATGTTGCTGCTTAAACCAAGTGACAGGAGTTTGGAAGAGTTTGCAACACAGGAGCAAGGGCTGGAGGAGAGAAAGAAATGAGGGGAACTAGTGGAGTGGAGAGATCAAGGCATTCACATTTGGGTCAGTGCACATTCTTTGCTGTCCGTGCCCCTTCCTCTTTTTCTACCACCGTTTGGCAATTAATCTTATAGGACTTGCGGTCTCTGTTTTATTACCGTTTATAGTTACTTGTGGGCTATATTGCTCTTTCATTTATTTCTTGTTATTTTTTATTGTGATCTGACTCATTTTGTATCTCTGCAATTAAAATGCCTGGGTCTTGGGATGCAGGGACTATTTCTTCCTATCTCTCAAAGAGTTGGACATGTTTTCTTTTACTAAACAATAATGTTGGCTTCAATGCTTTTGGGAAATAGGATACACTTGTTAAATAAAGGAAAAAAATATATATATACAAAGAGCAGAGGAAAACGATCCGTGGTTGCTTATTTGATTTGTATTTACTCGATGGGTTACCCTCCCAGTGCAGCTGACAATCATAATAGGAGACACATCAGGACCCAGCGGCACTTGAATGCCGCGATCATTGGGACATTGACTAGAGGTCAGTGCTGGGGTGAGCCCAGGACTGTCTTCCTCATAGCGAGCCTGGACAGCTATCTCTGGGATCGTAGATGCAAAGTGTGCATGTCATGGTGAGAGACATAGGCAAACAACAGGACTGCTTTCAAAGAACGGGGGAGCTCTTGCGGAATGATCTAAACGGAGTGCCGTGGGTCCTTAAGTCTTTATAGGGGAGTAGAGAGATTGCACTCTAATAGTGGCGACTGCAGACATGGCTGATTATCTCTTGCTGTCTCTTGTCGCCTGTTGAATACAGCTGACACATTTTATTTATTACTTTAAGGGCCATGTAGGTGTCCTGAGAACTCTATGTAACTACCTGGTCCATGGAGTTTTTAACCTAAGATCCAAGGTTGCTATGAAATCTGTATAGGTGGTCTCTTAGGTGTTCCCCTCACCTTCTGAAATTAGATGCACAGCTTTACCTGTATGTGCATTTAAGCATTTTTCTAGGAAGAAAGTGGATAGCTTTAATCAGATTCTGCCGATCGTCTGTGACCCAGGAAACTTAGAGACATTCAAGCTCCTCAGATCTACAGATGAGGAAGCCAAAGCTTAGAGAGGAGTATTTACTTTCTCATGGTCACGCAGAGCTGGGACAAACTATGCAGGTTTCTAGTCTTACGACACCCCGTTCTCTCCCCTATCCCTCTCTGGCAGATCAAGAAGTCACCCTGGTGTGTGGATTATTTCCAAAATCCTACTGAGAAGGATGAGCCACTGCAAAGGGATTAGCGATTGATTTCCTGCCAGGGCCTTTAGTCCAAGACTACTCTTGTGTTGGAACCGTTGTGAACCCACCACAGGCTCACCGCAGAAGAACAGGAGTTTTGTGCAGTGAATCATGGAATCCCAGAAGGGCACTCTTGATAGATCCTAGAAAGCTGGTGTAAAAGTGCTTTTTCACCCTCAGTGAACAGCATTGTAAGGAGCTTCTCCTCCAGGATTGGGGGCCTGAGAATAGGGAATAGAAACATGGTCTCACTTGCCTAATATCATAGAAATGTCTTTGCCTAGCTTTTGAGAATCTTATGTGTTAGACCTAGTGCTACCACCAAATTATAGGAGCACACTATTAAAGAGCCCTTCCCTTTGATTCAGTTGCCCACACCGAAGGAAATCCCTTCCTCAAATCCCTGATGAGTGAGTGCTGGCTTCTTTACCCTGTGACTGGTGTGAGCATGAATGACCCAGACAAACCTTTCAGGTGAACGTGGGCTCCTATTGGAGGCAAGGCATGTGGTGCATCAAGACACGTGCCGAGTGGAAGTCACGGACAAGTGTGTGGAGAAAAATAGTGTAACGCTGATGATGGTAGTAGACAGTGGACCAGGGAGAGCAAGGTGAGGAAGGAAGGGGGAACAGGAGCCACGTCATCGTCATGAACGAGAACGAAGTCAGGAGTCTCAGAGAGAGAGAGGGTAAAGAAGCATGGCAGAACCCTTGGAGAAAATTCGAAGTCTTAATTATGCAGACCAAGTCTGGTTACAGACTTGGTCTGGAACAGGTGACTGTTCAAGGATGCTGGACATCTGGGTACCTGCCATTCTTGGGCAGCTCAAACTTTTAGAAAGTTATTTTTTTGTGTTGCACCAAAATGGTTCCTTATTGCATTTTTCATAGATGGCCTCTGCAGTTTCTTAAAACCATAAAAACTAGATCTCTCATTTCCCAACCCCCCCCCCCCCGACCACAGGACAACTTCTGTGTTTGAAGGCAGCCCTACCTTAGTCTTCTCTTTATTCGACAACCTTATTCCTTCGGTTTCTAGGCGCTCTGCAGGTCATCCTCTGGAACGCTTTTTGAGTGAGAGGTATGCCCCCTATAAAGTGGACTCCATTCCTCCGGGTGTGGTCTGATCAGTGTGGAGCATCGCAGGCTTTATGTAGGGTGCTTTAGTAATCAGCTTGACTGTTCGTGCTGTGCTTATAACTTAAACCTAATTAGCTTTATCCATACTGAGATGGTTTGGGATCAGCATCCCAGCCTATGGAGAAAGTTTCAAATGTGTTATCTTTTGTCCATTTTTTGGTTATTCCTTTCCATTTACATCATCGGTAGGGTTTAATTTTTAAAGAAGCCTTTTATGAGTTGCTATAAGCAGATAATGGAGATACCGAATAGAGCAGGGTCGGGGAGTCTGGCCATTCTGATAGAGAAGTCCCTGCATGTCTCTGATCTTGACCTTTTAAAATAAGCACCACATATTCATAGTAACCCGCAGTAAAACACATATATACCTAGCCCAGGGAATGGAATTCCATCTTGGGAATTTATCTAGACCACTCGAGAATCTGTAGATTCAGTCACCCAGGTTGCTGTGAACTTCGTCACCGTGGTTTTCCTTGGACGTCCCGCTCCCTGTTGGACTCTGCACCTTACCTTCATGCAGCCGTCACTGGCCTTGATGAGCAATTTTGGATGTTTTTTTTTCTGTTTACATTTAAAATCTTCCCTCAGGTATGATTCTGGGATCTACTATGCCCAACCCCCAGCATAGAGGATGAAAGACACTCCTTCTTCAGCCTACTGTTGATTGGAGAATGTGGTCAATAGGTTGATATTAATCTATTGATCAATAACCTGTCTCAGCACCTTTGCTGATTTTCTTGAAGCTATTCACAAAATGTCCTGTGCCTTTAATTCACTGAAAAATAAGAACTACCGACTTGTTTGTGACCTGGAGTAGGTCACAAGACCTCAGTATACGTGTTTTGTATTTTGTAAAATGAAGGATCTTGACTAGAACAAGTTTTATGAAAACATTTCCTGAAATGAGATGGTAGATTAAAAAATGAGGATAGAAGGAAAATCTAATCATTAAGCTTTATAAATGCTTGATAAAAAAATAAGCAAGTGTCTTTATGAAGCCTTTCTCAGAGCCTCCCACATGCTAATGTGCCTCATGAATCTCCAAATGTGAGCGACACTGTGCTGTTCCCCAAACGCTATTTGATTGCAGGGCGCCATGTGTTGGAACAAATATTCTGTGGCTCCCCTTTTGAGAAGTGCGGAAATAGCTGGTTTCCACAGAATCTTTAGGCATCACCATGCTGACAAGTGCATTCTTCTCTCACTGGACCCAGGGCTGAATGTGAAGGACAGGTCGCTGCCCAGCCATCCGCCAGGCTCCCGTGCCCACTGGGAGGGCTTGTCCTTCTGCTGCAGTTATCAGCATGAGGAGGGCATCTCCTGACCACCCCTGACATTGAGGAATGGGAGCAATTCCCTGTACGTGTCACTCCCACCACCCCCTCCTCTTGTCTGCTGTCCTCTCCCCGGCATTCGGGACATCTGCCTTGCGAAGCTCATTAACCTCTTTAATGATGCAATATCCTTTTTCCATATAAACCTCTGCCCTGAAACTTGGCCACTCTCAGTGCTTCCCAGGAGGGGAGCTCTCACTCATGGGTGGCTCTCTGAACTGGAACTTGTCCCTCTATGCTGGGAGGGGGATTGACCCTCAGTTTCTGGTGTGGGGACATGCTTGGGAGAGCACCAAGGGACAGTTGTGTGGATTTCTTGAAATTTCAGAATGATTTTACTGATTCATAAATGTGACATTCGGTGCCCTGCTGATGGATGACAGTGCTCTAAATCCATTTGATGAAAGGAAGATTTGGCTTTTTTTAATTCTTTTGGGGGCAGAGTGGGGTCCATAGTTTAGTTCACCCATCCGACTTCTGAGGCATCTCAGATAAGAAATGGTTGTTAGAGTAAGCCTCTTTGATTTTGTTCAGTAGTACCAGGTGATAGAGGGCAGTGAGGAAGAGGATTTGGGTTCATCTCTTATGTCCCTCCAGTGGCCAGAACTCCACGGCCCCTCCCCTCTGCCCTGACTTTGTCTTTAGGGCTGGGCAGGTTGGGTTGGCATCTCACTTCCGCAACATACTAGCAAGATGAGTGATTCTGGACAAGTCACTCAATCTCTCTGATCATTTCTATCGAGGGAGTGTGATGGGAATTCAATACTTGTAGTCTCAGTTAGTGGTTTGCCAGCTACCTGTGGTCCATAGTACAGCTACACTCTTGCTGGGGCATAGCATGCATGGCATTACATGGAGCCTGCCTCCCAGCTAATGCCAGGTCGCCAGACATACCAACTAGCCATGCCTGCACACATACACACAGGTATGCGTGAGCGCATGTGCTCTGTCTCCTGTCGGCCTCCACTGTGCTGACTGTGATTGTTATTATGAGGTTTAACTAACATTATACTGATACTAGCTAACATTATAGCTAACGTCTATTCAGCACTTACTTTGTGCTTCCCACTATCTCATTTAATCTTCCCAACAATTCTGAAGGCAGTATTTAACAGATGATGAAATAGAGACTTAGAGAGGTTCAATAGTCTGTCTCAGGTCATGCCACTAGGATTTAAACCCTGACTCCAGAATCTGAGCTCTGAACCACTCTGTTATAAAGTATAGGGAAGTAATTTATAAACCATCAAGCGCTCTTCAGGTCAGGGAGCATTCCTCTGGCTGCTAACGGTTTCCTAATTTAAAATGTGCCAAGGGATAATGAGGAGAATCACAGTGATGGGCATTGGGGGACCGTGTGTCCGATTGCTCCCTTTCTGGTTGGAGAGGGGTCTGTTACGAGTGTCTGTGAGGGTCCTAAGATTGAGGAGATGGAAAGAATAGGGGAACCTCAGAGTGACTCTCTCCTTTATCGAGAGAGAGCGAGCTGGACAGTTTCAGCCCCCCATCTCTCCCATCGGTCACCCACTTACAGTCCTGTTCTAATTTGGTCTCTGAGCCTGGAGAGGGTAGTCTGGGGGCAAAGGAGCTCAGGCAATGGATGATGTCAGGACACTACAAAGTTCAGAGACTGACAGGACATGCTCCTACGCTTTATGCAAGTTAAGGGGATAAATAAATCATATCTTAGGCCATTCCCCTGACTTACTACCACTTTCCTTGGGGCCAAAAAGCAAGAAGTAGCTGAGAATAGGTCTCAGGACCTAACTCTTAAGACTCTAAAAGTCGTAAGACAAAAATAGAAATTTTTAAGGTTCTTGCTGTTTATTTGGTACCTTGCATCAATGAACCATTGCATATCCTTAACAATCCTGCCTTTCTGCCTGCCTCTGTTCTGTTTCTTGTTTGGCTGTTATGACGGTTTTATGGGAAACTATGGACCCAGGTTCCTACCTGTGCTTTCCATGTAAGAAAGTACAGACTTGGGCTAAGGGGCATGTGTTCCGTTGTTTACTGATGAAAAGACACCACGTGGGTTCCTGTGATGCCTGTAGGGACCGCCATAGATGCTATATTTGTGTGACATCGGTTCACGGTCTCAACTCAGACTGTCTTGATGACCAGTTTCTTGAATTAATAGTCCAAGCTAGAGAACATCATCTTTCTTCTACTTACTTTGCACTTGGTGAATTAGGGTCTTCTGGGTCTTGGCATGATGAACGCATGCTGAGGTCAGGCACCGTGGTGCTGTCATAGGGCATGGAAAGGTGGCAGCCTCTCGGTTTTGTCTGGTGGTCCATGAGCAGTGATCCCTGCCCTTGCGCTTTATTTCAGGAGGTGTGTTTTCAATCAGCAGACTGTTGCGGCTCTGCAGTTGCCCCTAAGAAATGCCCGGTTTGCTAAGCTTTACCGCGTGGGGGGATACTTTCAACATGTAAAACATAATCCCTTACTGAAACCTTAAATTATCCAAACTGAAAGAACTTTCCGGCTTTAACTGGCTTCTCTCAGCGAGGTGGTTTGTTTTCATTGCTTCATTTCTCCGCTTTTGGCCTTTGAGCTCGCTACTCAGTTTCATTCCTATTTAAAGTCAGTTTCACCTCTCAGTTCCCTTCTTCTACCTTAGCCTTACAGAGTTTCATTTCCCCACACAGTGAGATGGGGTGTTGGGGGTCTTTATAATTAAATTTAAAATAAGAAGATTTCCCTGAAATATGACCAAGGTATTGGACAATAAGGGGAAGGCAATGTGATTTCAGGACAAATCACTCAATTGGAAATCTTTGACCCTTGTATTCCTCCTCTATAGTAATGCTGTTACTATGGAGATCATATGTCTCAATTTTGGCTTCATGTTGGAATCACTAGGAACTTAAAAAAAAAGCCTGATATCTGTGACTTATCTCATAGAGATTAACTAGAAAATCTAGAAATGGGTTCCAGACACTTGTATTTTTTTTGAGTTCCGCAGGTGCTTTTCTGTGCGGCTGGGTGGGAACCACTGGCCTGGATGCTTGTTGAGGGTCTCAGCCCCACGGTGGAGCATGCTCAGGATTATTGTGCTGGCGGTGCCTTTGTTCCCTCAGCGGCAACAGATCAGGTGTAATGAGTCTCCTGGCCTGATGGTTACAAAATCCCTTCTCCTAGCCCAGTAAATGCTGTTTCTGAAATGGTCTTTGATTTTAAAGGTGGTCATCTAGAATAGTTTCAGCTTAAGCTTCTCCCAACTTCCTTGTTGCAGTAGAGGGAGGGAGGGGCCTGTACCTCATCAGACTCCACACAGCTCTCCCTGTATGGGAGGGCAGGAAGCTGGCTGTGTGGGGCACTGCAGAGAGCCACAGGTGAGTCGGGGCTCCCAGGGGCTCCACCTGGCTTCCAGGAGCCCCGCTTTGCCTTGACAACCCAGACTGTCAGTGCAGCAATGACCAGCAAAGCCAAGTTCTAAATCTCCGACAACTGGCCTCATTTCTAACACCTAAGAAAACGGTGGGGCTTTGAATGAAACCCTGCGTATTTTATTAACTTTAATGCATAAATGCTTATTCTGAGCCATTCTGGTTTACTCACCTTCTCTTTCCCTCCCTCCTCTCCAGACCCTGCCAGCCCAAGCATGATAGAAGCATAAAATCTAATCCAAATTATGGATGTGGTATGGGATAACATATATTTTTCAGTTATTTCACAATCAGCAGACCTGGGCTGTTTTTGTTTTTGATGGTGGGTAGGGAGATAGGGAGAAGGCTACAGAATATTTTCCAACACACAATGTATTAAATAGCATTGTATGTTGATTTCTACCATGACTTTTCCGCTTTGAGAAATAAAGGACGACAAAAAGAAGTGAGTCTCAAACAAGATTGAAATTATATTTATGAAATCAAAAACATTTCAATCTTTGCAAATGGACAATGAGTTTGATATGGTATCTATGGTACACAAGATCTTTTATATTGAAACAGATGATAAAAAAAAGGCCACAACATTTGGAATTATCCACTGTGTGCGAGATCTGACTGAGAAACTTTACCCGAAATTGCCTCGGTTCCTCACTACAAAGTAGGTGGTATTGCTTTAATTTTACTGATAAATAAAATAAAACAAAAAATGAGGCTTAGCAAGTTTTACAAAACTTGTTCACACAGATAGCAAGTGACAGAAGTAGGAATCAGTCCAAGTGACCTGATCCCCACGTTCTTGTCAGCACCCCACTAATTCCGAAGAATTGATGGGCCCGTGAATGAGAGGATGTACCCTTAGAGTGTGGGGCAGCAACGGGCTACAGCTCTCTCGTTGGGTCCGTGTTAAGCTATACCAATATATTTCTCGAGACAACCTACCATGTTTTTGTTAGAGCTTTATTTCATATACACTTCACTTTGGAATAGAGCTTTGTTAATCATTATTTAATATGATCCTCATGATAACCCTCTGAAGTGGGCAGAGCCGTGGCTTCACCTCCCCCCCTGCCACTTTATCCCTTAAAGGGAGAAAACCAACACAAGGGGCAATTGATTGCTTTATTTATATTTCCAAGTTGTTTTCAGTGGCAGAGCCAAGGCTGGGACCCTGGCCTTCTGACTTCTCCTGATCTGGTGCTATTTCCATCACTTGTGACTAAAGGTAGATGTTTGTGCACAGCCTGGCCTCATTGTGGTATCCTGAGTGACCCCGGCCATCAAAGGCACAGAGCTAGCTATATTCGGACCATTAGGTAAGGAACTGGACTAGCTGGCCAGACGGGTCTTACCAGCTTTCTCTTTCACCTTGGCCGATCCACAGCTCTACCAAGCTTCTAAACGCAATTTTTTTTTCTGCTCCAGAGACTGCTAATTTCCTTTCTCACTCCTGGCATGCTCTTTTGTCCTGTTCCACTCTAGCCAGCCCTTCCATTCCAGAACTCACCTCCTCAGGAATGCTTTCTTGATCGTAGACAATTCTTCGTATCTCCCCAAGCCCCGAGGTCCCGACATGGTGTTTTTCAAACAGTACAACTCTTTTAGCACTTAGCTCCTAGAGCTTTGAATTTTATTCAGATCCTCCAGTTTATGTGAAGCTATTGATATTTGTCTAGTCTTTCCTGTGTCCCAAGTATGGAGATGGAGGTGGGGGTGAGGTGCTGAGAGTGGCTTCGTGTACGTGGTGGGCCCTAACAGATGTGCATTGGCTGTGTGCTCTTTTCTGGTTTACTATGTAGTATCGCAGTGGTTACGACAGTGTGCTGTGAAACGGGGAAAAAGAAAGTAATTATTCAAAAAACAGGGATGGGTCAAGAGCTTCCCATTGAGCCCGGGAGTATGGGAGCGTTGCCCGGAGAAGGAAAGACTGTGCAAGCCAGTCCCCGGGGTGGCCCAGCCAAGGTCTTCAGAGCATGTTTAACAGTTCTGTCACCATCAACAATTGACATTGGCAGAAGAAGGGACAGACGTTTCTAAACGGTGAATCTGGGTGTCGGAATTTAAAGGTCCTGAACTGAACTCAATTACTACTTGCTTTCAGCTCTTAAGCCCCATCATTTTGTATTGAGTCATTCACTCATCCTATAAATAATCATTGAGCACTAATTTGGGGCAAGCCATAGTGTTAAGTGACATGCAGAATAGAGATGATGAAGATATTGGTAACTGTCATCAAAAAGATATCAGGTGAGCAAGATGCAAACAATTACATGTGTATAACAAGTGCCCTGTGGACAGGACAAAGGGAAGGGACATATTACTTTAGATTTGGAGGAACATTTACAGACATTTTTGTTGATAAATTTAACTGTGTGTAAAAACTATCTTAAACTGGCAGAGGGAGGGAGGGAAGCATCCCAGTCCGAAAGTAAGGAAATATTCCAGATGTTGAGGGGTGAGTGACCACATGGCTTGGAATCAACAGTTGGAATTATGAAATCATGGGTTATAAAGGACTTTGAAGGCCCGGCCATGGAAGTGAAACTTTGATGGGCAAGATCTCTTTTGGATATTTTAATGGTACTGAGCAAGGTGGCATAGCATCCAAATTTGTTTCCCAATGTCTTCACATCTCAAATGAGGAGAGGCAATGCTCACTCCAAGCCCCCTGGCATGTGTCTGTGAAAAGCAGAGGTGATTGACATCAAGACATCTGCACCCCTGTAGGGGTGTCCAACCTGTGGCCCGTGAGCCGCATGCAACCCAGGATGTCTGTGAATGTGGACCAACACAAAATCATAAATTTACCTAAAACATGAGATTTTTGTGTGAGTACATGTCTCAGTGTACTTAATGTGTGGCCCAAGACAACTCTTCTTCTTCCAGTGTGGCCCAGAGATGCCAAAAGGTTGGACATACCTGCTAGGTGGAAGTGTGAGCATCATCAGCTACCTCCAGCCCGAAGCGGGTTATTTGAGGTTGACAATTATTATGTTGACTCACTAAAGCCTCACTGTGTTTAGTTTGGGAACTCAGGAGGGCTGATAGATGCCAGTGGTCATTTGAAGCTGTGACACCCTTGCTCTAATACTCTCCTGGAGTGTGCCGAAAGCCATACTCTTTGGGGAGATATTCTTAAGGTTCCGAACATCAGTTTCTACCTGACCTCTGGGCCACCTTTGACACATATGATCCTTCCCTCCTTGAGACACTTTCCCTCAGCTTCTGGGACAGCACTCTGCTGTCCTCCTAGCCCTGCCTGCTCCCTTTCTGCCCCTTCTGCTGGTTCCTCCTCACGTTCCTGACCTGTGAACTCTGGAGTGTCCCACGACTCAGTCCTCTGACCTCTCCTCTCTATTATACTCACTCATGGCACTGAGTATCATCTACACACATAACACATTCCAATGATGAGCTCCACTCCAGGCCGACCAGCTGAACTCAAAACTCAGACATCCATGCTACTTAGCACAGCATCTGGAGTGCTCCTTTAAAACACCAGTCAGATCAGGTGCTCCTTTCCCTCAAACCCTCCAATGGCTGCCTCTTTCATTCCACGCCAAAATCAGCTCTTTGCAATGGCCTGCAGAGTCCTCAGTGAGCTGGCCCGTTAACCATGTGACCTCCTCTCCCTCTGCACCACCTGATAGGATCCTTCTAGCACCAGTCGACTTCGGGGTCTTGGCTTTTGCTGTTCCCTCTGCCTAGAGGGCTCTCCCCAAACATTCCTACTGCTTGCTCTTGACCTCTCTGCTTACATATAAGTTATCCGTGATGACTTTCCTGACTACTCACTATAAAATAACAGACTCCATCCTTTCTGACTTTCCCCAATCCCCTTACCCTGCCTTATTTTCATACTTAACACTTATTTACCTCTATCTGCTGTGCTATGTATTTTACTTGCTTATTCGTTCATTACCAGCCGTTCTCTGCTGGAATGACAACTCTGAGAGCAGGGACTTGACTCTGCCCCCTGGGCTGTTGTGCCTAGAACAGTGAGTGCCGCACAGCAGAAGCTCAATAAATATTTATAAAATGATACATAAATGGATCTCCTTTAAAAGCAGGGCTCAGAAAGAATGCCTGGGTTAGGATCTGGCCCAGGATGAACTTTGTCAAAGGTCAAAGCAAAGGAGTGGTCCTCAAGGTGGAAGCCTTGGATGAGACCAGGTTTTGCTGCAAACAGCATTTTAAGATCTGGGAGTAAATATCACAAACCAGTTTCCCCCTGTTTTGAATGGGTGCTGACAATTTACCTACAAGGTAGAAGAAGTAAAGATCAGTTGTACTTCGGCCAGTTAGCTGGTTGGTCCTTCTCCCTGTCTGCAGACGGAACCAGACTTGGCTCCTCTTCTGTTCTCGGAGGATATGTGTCCAGTCAACTTAGTTTTTCCCTTTGGTCAAAATAGGGACATAAGGTTTTTCTTTCTAAAGATTTTATTTATTTATTTTTAGAGAGGGGAAGGGAGGAAGAAGAGAGGGAGAGAAATATCAATGTGTGGTTGCCTCTTGCACGTCCCCTGTTGGGGACTTGGCCCACAACCCAGGCATGTGCCCTAGACTGGGAATCGAACCTGCCACCCTTTGGTTCGCAGGCCGGCACTCAGTCCACTGAGCCACACCAGCCAGGGCCATAGGGTTTTTCTTGTTGTTTCTAGCTTTACACAGGCATTTTGTGGGTGGATGTGAAGGCATTCGGCTTTATTTATGGGATGGTTTCTTATTTTATCCTCTCTTGTTTATGTAGGTTTTTTGTTTTATTTTAATGTGATTAATGGCCAGCAACTTCCCTGAACTCTGTGCAAATGGTATCCAGGCTACAGAATAATTATTTAGTGAATGGTGGATCCAGTTTGTGTTGGTGCAGATGAAATTAATCATTATTAGTCATGCCTTCTCTGACAGTCACTGAGGTTACTTGCAGACGCGCTCCTCTTTATTAAGGAGTAATGGCTGTGAGGAACGGTTGCACTGCGCTGTGGCTGTCCCCATATCTTGGCAAGAGAGATAACAGTGTATATCCAGACTAAGCAAACAAACAAACACAAACAAACAAAACCACCCACAAGGTCTCTCTGTGTCTCTCTCTGCTATTACTGCCCACCGCAGAAAAGTCAAGTTTCAATATTGACAAAAAAAGAAAGGAGGCTTCACAGCTTGTGGCTCTCTCAGCGAAAACAAAGTAAATAATGACAATAGTAATTTTTGGTGTTTACTAGAGCAGGACTTCATCCACAGGTGTCTTTTCTTGGTTTCCTTGCCAGTACTTGGGTCTTGGGGACAGTGGTCTCCAAGCTTCCAAAGTCCTAACTATATGAAAGGCGCTTTCTGTTCTGGACTGTGTGTGGATTGGCTTCCAACGAGACAAGCACTTGGCCTGGGGGTAGTTATAATGGAGCGTCCTCTTCTTCTGCAGTCCAAATTGGAATATAGAACATTTGGAAAGTAGAGAAGGATGAGCTGGGTCGGCAGAGCACAGGCAGCCAGGGGACGGGGCTTCCGTTCTGGTTGTGAGACCTGCGGAAAGCGCTTCACGTCTTGGATTTTTCAGACCTGTAAAAGGTTAATGGAGAGTATTACTCAGCCTTAAAAAGGAGGGAGATTCCAACACATGCTCCAACACAGATGAACCTTGAGGACATGCTGAGTGAAGTAAGCCAGTCCAGACAGCACAGACAGACAGATACTGTGTGACTGCACCCCGACGAGGTGCCTAGAAGAGTGAAATCCACAGAGACGTAAAATAGAGCGGTGGTTGCCAGGAAGTGAGGGTGGGGGTGGGGAATCAGTGTTCAGTGGCTACATACAGAGTCTCAGTTTTCAAGACAAAGAGTTCTGCGGATGGATGGTGGTGAGGGTGGTCCAACGATGTGAATGTACGTAATGCTGCTGACCTGTACATTTGCACATGGGTCAGATGGTACATTTTATATTGTGTGAATATTGTCACAACTGAAAATTAAAAATAAAAAATGGAATACCAATCATCTCTCGGACTTACGTCTCGGACTCTATGGTCTGTTATCGTTCCTCAGAGTGGTGGGAGTCCTAAAGTGAAGAAAGCCCTGAGGTCAATCTGCAAGGCCCCAGCACTCGGAAACGAGCTTCACACTTCCACTGGATGTGCGTGTAAGGGCCTGCCGTCCCAGGATGGGAGAATTTCAGTTTTGCGTGCTTCTGTGGTGAGGATTTAGAGCCAGGGGACAGGAGTGAGAGGGAGTGAACTTTGTATCGATGGAAGAAAATTAAAAAAACAAAAAAAGGCTGTCCAAGAGGGATGAACTTCCCCAGGAAGGAGTTGACTCCCCTCACAGGGGTGTCTGAGCAAATGAGGTGGTCAAGTTCAGGGTCCTTCCTACTCTCGTGGGAGGCTGGAGGACAGAGCTCTAAATCCTCTTCCTTTCAAAGTCCTCTTTTCCTTTCCCTTGTCATTGCCATGAGTGTTTCTTTTATGCTCCCAAATAACAACATCTATTACTAACTACAAAGCGAAAAGCAACTCTGGTGTTTAGGACTCCACTGGTTACGTGGGAGCAAACTAAATTATCTAGAGAGAGATCAAATATGCTTGCAAGAAACTGTTTTGCTTTCAGAGGAGTAAAGTAACCACCTGTGACTTGGTCTTCAAACTTCAGGGTTTCTAGTTCAGCAAAGGGAAGGAAATCAACAAACTCAACTCCAAATTGGTATTAAGTTTAGGAACTCTTTTCCTCCTGAAAATGGCTACATTAAATGCTTGTGAGAAAAAGCTTTGATGAATAAGTAACGTTAACGTATATGCTAGTTTAACACTCCATTAAATGTTTCTCTAGTTGGAGGACTTGGGCTGGTTACAATTCAAGTTGCTCCACTAGAGATGTGCCAAGACTGCCTGAGGATTTCGTCCATGTTTACCAAGTTTTTTGGTGATGTCCCATTAGTGGATTTATAGTGATCAAATCAGACATTGAATTGCATAAGAAACTTAAAGTTTCTGAGTTGTTGCAAACCTCATACAGTAAAGAGAGACATGTATTTCATCAGGGCCTCTATTACTTTGACAGTTGCCCCTGGTTACTCAAGAAAATCATGGAAATCCTCAGGGATAAGGTAAAGACTCCAGGTTCTCTACTCATTCAGCATATCCATGGGGGTGATGCAGGGGCAGACAGGCTGGTAGATTCTTACATCTGCAAAGGGTCCTATGAAGAGTGATGGAAAATGTGACATGTTGGGTATAACACACATGCTGATGTCTTTTCTTAAGTGACGAAGAAGAGGTACACGGACGGGGTCGGGGGAAGGGAGAGAAACAAGCTGGAGGGTTGTTCAGTGGTCAGAGCTCAGCCTACAAGACCGAAGGTGCTGGGGCTGGGACTTGCTGAGGTGTCTGGTCCAGAAGAGGAATTCTCACCTGTAAAAAGTTCAAGGGGCCCCACATTTGAAAACTTTCCACGGGAACCTGCAGTGATTCCTGCACTTTAACTCATCTCTCTCTCTCTTAAAATATATTTTATTGATTATGCTCTTACATTGTCCCATTTTTCCCCCTTAGCCCTGTTCCACCCAATACCCTTATTGCATCTAGCAATCCCCTGCTTAGTTCATGTCCATGGGTCATGCATGCAAGTTCTTTGGCTTCTCCATTTCCTATACTGTTCTTAACCCCCCTCCCCACTGTCTACTTTGAACCTACCCATTATGCTGGTTAGTCCTTGCACCTTTCTCCTGTTCTTACCCTTCTGCTTCCCAGCTGATAACCCTCCACGTGATCTCCATATCTATGATTCTGTTCCTCTTCTGGTTGTTTGTTTCATTTGTTTTTTAGATTCAGTTGTTAATAGTTGAGTTTGTTGCCATTTTCATGTTCATAGTTTTGATCTTTGTCTTTGTCTATATCTTTTTATGTCTTTACCTCTTTTGTTTTTCTTCCCATGGTAACAAAACCCCTAGAACCTTTTCACTTAGCCTGAAAACTAATCTTTGCTATTTAGATTTATGTATTTATCAACTTGTTACTAAAAACCACAAGTACCCTGGGAGGGAAGAAGTCCTGATATTTTCTGCAAAGTAGAAGGAGGTCTTTTTTCACAGTGTGCTCTTTACCACTGCTATTATTAGGTGATGATTCTTGGAGAAGCATCAGTTAGAAGAGACCCACTGAGAGGAACTTGGCTCAAACCAAATTATCCCAGCGATTCTCATCTTCTACATGTTTGCTCATTTTCTTCCATGGCATGTGGAATGTCCGGAAGTAAGCGTTGGGATAAAAGTGAGAATGGGAAGTAAAGGATTAAAATGTTTATTCTTTCTCTTAGAATACTGCTCCTAGAAGAATAGTATTCACACACACACACACACACACACACACACACACACACACCCCTCAGTTTCCTTTCCAGCATTTTGTCACAGAAGTTCATGTAGGACCACCTTTCCGTTGTCATGGAGTGGAAATGCCAAGGAGGCTGATTGACAGGCTGCCAGGCATCTGTATAGGCAACTGGCCTGCGGGTCCTCTTTCGGCTTCCAGACCTGACACCACCTATGTGCCCATACGCCGTCTGAACTGTGTAAATGGGGGCCCACCAGCTCCAGTGTGGGCTCGCCACAGACATGGAATTGCAGAAATTCCAGAATCTTTACTATCAACCTCCCATCTAAAGAAAGCCCCAGAGTGTTCCTCACTGCTAGTGGATCCTGAAATTTTTCCAAAAAAAAAAAGGAAAATACCCTCTCCATTTTTCCATTTTTCCTTCCCCTCCCCTCTGCCCAGTTGATAAATAAAACAAAACAAGAAAATGCAGATTCTGTGGGAGTAATGCCGCTGGTTTGTATTCACATTGAGGTGTCAGTGGCTGGCAGCTGATGTGTCCATGAGGACGGCCCTGCAGAAGTAACTGAGGAGGGAGGGAGGGGTTGAGCCTTGTATCCAGCAGGTTCCGATGAGGGAGCAGTAGGAGCAGAAGTAGAGGATGCTGGGTAAAGGCTGGGAGCCTGGCCCTGGCATGGTGACATAGCATCCTCACCTCCCTGGGCTTGGTCAGTTTGACATCAAGCAGTTCTGAGTTTACGTGCTTGGTTTAACATTGTTTTCATTTACCAGTTTTTCATCTGTTGCTTGCCTCGGGGTTGCCCTTTTCTTTGAGAACTTTAGTATTGTTTGCAGTGTCCTTGGGATTGCCAGGGGATTCCTCCCTTTACCTTTTGCACTTGGACGAGACATGAGAAGCACTGCACTATTTGTGATTTTGTTTTTAGCTCATTTCTCAACCTCCATTGCTCAGGAACAGTTCTCAAGAAATTTGGAGTCATTCCTTCAAAAGTTCTCGATGATAACTGTGCAAATGTCAGGGGAGCTCAGTGTGCAGATCCCATCAGAAGATAAGGGAGGCCTCATAGACCAGAGTAGGGGCAGCTGGATGTTTCCCAGCAGTAGGGGGAAGGATTGGAGGCATTTCTTGCACGCAGGGGAGGTGTGAGGACAGCGGCATGTCTCTAGATTCAGGACTGTCACTTGGATGCAATGCATGAAACTACAGGCACAGTGAACGGGCATTCTGAGTCAGTGTGGCCCATGGTGACTATCCCAGTGGCCTGCTACAGACCGGACTGCCTGTCCAGGACCACTGGTTTCAGCGTGCAAGGAGGCCAATACCGTGACCTCCAGTTTCCAGCAGACTGCCGTTGTGGTTCCTGCCTGCATCAGAATGACCTGGGAGTTTTTCAAAAGTACAGATTCTCAGGATCCACCCCAGACCAGCTGAGTTAGGACTCCTGAGGGTGGGTTAGGAGAATATACACACACACGCACATTTTTCAGCTCCCCAGGTGATCCAGGTGAGTAGCCAGCATGGGAACAGGCAGGGAACTGTCCAGAGAACTTATAAGTGAGCCAAGCCAACACCAGCCACCAGTGGCTTCTCCTTAACTGTCTTGGACTCCACAAAGGGGTGTTTTCCATGTGGAGCCCCAAGAGAGAGGTAGAATCCCCATAGAACTGGACACAGGGACAGAATGGGGATCTTCACAGTGTGGGGGATATAGGGAAGCCCATCCATCTCAGGCCTCCCTTGTGCTCAGTGGCACAAGTCACGCCTGGGAAAGAGTCAGCAGAGGCAGAGGCAGGCTTGTGCCTTGCCTTCTCATCAGCATGTGACCCTTTCCACTCTTATCAAAATCTGCCTGGGCATTTCCTGCTGACAGGCCCCCGGGGGTGCAGCAAGAACAGAGGCCAGCTGGGAAAGGGATGGAGGAGAAGCTCCGTGTTGTGGATTCAATATCAGCTCGGTGGTTTCCCCCCCGAGGGATAAATATTGTGCTTTGCGGCTTATATGATGGAACAGACTTCCTAAGTGCACGATTCCAGGAAGAGAGTTAATAAAACCTCTTGATACCTTGCCTCCCTGGCAGCATTTATTTGTCTAGCAGGGAGGCTGTGTGCTGTTCATACAGTGCTGGTGTTAGGTTGACATTTGTTTTGACCTTTAAACTTTCTGCTTCCTCCTTCCCTGTCCTCTCCCCCGCCTGCCTCCCCACCTCCTGTTGTTCCTCAGCAAGTGAGTTTGATCTTCTGTGACCTGGGCTTTTCCAAAGGTTGACTCTCCCAGGCTGGGATTGGGCGGGGTGCAGGCTTTCCCTATTTTCTTTTTCTGCACAGGGGTCTTTGTGCGACTGTAAAATTATTGTCTGGCGGCCGCATGAGCGGCATTTCACATGTGGGGAGTGGGGAGAGTTTTGTTTTTTCTTTAAATAAGAAGAGGAAAAGAAAACACCTCCAGGATTCACATCTGCCTGGGGAGCGAGGGCTGGGCCTCCTGCATTGGCTGGAGGAGGCCTGCGCCTCCTTTGGAGTCCAGCCCAGGCCCAGCGGGGATGGGGGTGGCGGGGGAGCACGTCCCCGGGAATGCGGGTGCTTGTCAGGGAAAGGAACATTCTTGGTTCCGAGGCTTCTTCAGGTCCTGAGGGTATTTTCATAAGGGTGGAACCCCAGGGCTAAAGGAAAATTCCACTCTTGGGAATGTTTCCCTCTTGGGATGTTTCTGTACTTGGTCGTCCTCCCAGGGGGCTGTGCGATGTGCTTGGGCTTCCAGGCTTGGCACTCGCGCTGACTCACACTGGGTTGGACTCTAGCTCCATGGAACTGCACTGGACACCCTGAGATCGGTCACTTAATGTTTCTCTGCCTCAGTTTTTTCATCTGTTTAATGGGATTCATGGGGACACATTTAGAATTAAGTATGATGATACATTCAAAAACGCCTGGAATAATACCTGGCATAAGACAGATACCAAAAGGATGTTAGATCTTAATGTAATGCTTCCTCCTTAATTAAGTGTCTTCTACCTGAAAGAACCTTTAGTTCTGTTGGTATTTTCAGAATACTGTTGGACTTTTGACTGCATGAATGGTGCCCTTTGGTGTGGAACTACCTGGGAGAGCTTCATTTGTTCAAGTTCCTTTTCTTGATCACTGTTGAAGACCAAAGACACTTTCGTCATGTAGGTGCACAGAATGCATTGTTGCTCTCCCTCATCATCCCTCCCTGCCCACTGCTGTTGACTAGGATTCATAATTGTCCATCTCTGTGGTGATTTATAAAAAATAAATGTATGAGTAGAAATGGCCTGTAGAGGAAGCAGGCTCACCAGGGGTGACCCTAGACTTCCCACCACGAGGGTTACTTGTGCTGTGAGACATCTGTCACCACTATATTTCAGAGAAAGGGTGTCTACGTAGGGGCCCTTGATGGCTTCCACTCTAACCAGTTAGCTGCAGGCTTGCCCCGCAGGCTCGTGGTAGGCTGGCTCATAGCCAGACACGACGGAAGGGGCGAGGAGACAGGCTGAGCACATTCTTCTGTGCTGGCTGGGAGGACCAGAGGGCCTGCCGGTCTCCTGCCCACTCCTGCACACCGGCCACACTCAGGTTCTGTTGGGACACATCTTTTCGACACAAGCTGAAATTTGCTTTCTTCTGACTCCCAAGATGCAGAGAAGTGGTAGTTGGGATGTTTGTAGCCTCACTTTTTAAGTGTTTATTCCCAACTGATGGAAACCAAAACCCAAACCAAAATAAACAAGTCAATGAATACCTAGTCCAACCACTAGGGCCCTGCAGAAGATCTCAGGCTAGCTGAGGGGGCTGTGGTCTTGAAATTGGTTCGCACTTCAGATTCCAAGGAAGTATTAATCTCTCTCTTTCTCCCGTCCCCCTTTTGAGTGCTTGAGTGTGTGTATGCGTTCCTTTCTTGGCATGGTCTGGTAAGGTGAAAGGCATAGCTCCTAGATGACGTGTTAACATATTTCTGTTCTCCTGCTACAGCCACTTATAGGTGTCTGGGGACACACGGCCGTTGACTCAGATTGAAAACAAAAGTTTGAGTCAGTGGTATATCATAGTTATTGAAGGGTAATGTGAGAAGGAGGAAGGGAGGCCCGAGATTTATGCACTAATTTGTGCTAGAAATGTGCTTGGTTTGCTCTGGGCTGCAGCTGTGACTTTGAACATGTTCTTCTTAAACGGATGATAGTCTTTACTGCCTCTTCACATGTAGGCATGAGTCTCAGCACAGTCAGCGTTGTCTCAGTTAGAGAGCGTGGTGAGGGCGTGAAATATCATTCTATCCAGGGAACTTTATTGAAATACAGGCTCCTGACTGATGTCTTCCAGGAGCGAGTGTGTGAGTGTGGGGACGTGTGCGCGTGTGTTTCCTGGATGTGCGCATCATGTAAAATATCTCCAAAGAAATCCTGATGCATACCTCGGATATTTACCTCATGCCGGCGAAGCACTAGCGAACCACTGTTGGAGGCGAACCACTGGCTATGACGTGTGCAGGCGCTTAGCAAGAGCTGTCATGCAGAATGTGACTTGGCAGCAGCTGATTTGTGGATAGGGTGGGAATACCTGGGATTCTGCAAATTCAGAGGTGGAGGTGATATGAAGGGTCTTCTTATCCAACTTCTCTACAGATACTCTGGGAGATACTCTTCACCCTCAGCTTGAAAATGTTGTACAGTCTGAATGGGTCCAAGCCAGAATTTGAGCCTGGGTCATCTGATTCCATAGCTCACACTCTTAACACTTAGGCATTCATGCAGATGACAGTAATCTCTCAATCTGAATGAATCACATGTCTCCGGGATATTTAACAGTAGATTCATGACATTCTACATTTTTTACTTGGGTTTTATTCTAAGTCAAATTACTTCAAAGTTGGTATCATACTTTGCAGAAAGGATAATGACAAGGTCCCTAGAGGTAAATTTAGATTTTTTTTTTTTACTTTCCTGAAAATGAGAACGCTTATACTTTTAATCAGTGCGCCTTGCCTTGCTAATGAAGGTCTCTCCAGAAATTAAAACCTTTAGCTAGTGACTGGGATCATTTTTTTCTTTTAATTGCTATTGGGGAAGTAATTCCAGTGCTTATTCATTCAAAAACTATTTGACCAATTACTTTATGCAGGCTCCGTGCAAGGTCCTACACACATTTGCATGAGATGCCCTCCCTGTCCTCAGAGAACTCACCATCTTCTGGTAGAAACAGATGACTCAATCAACTGGGATATTTCTGTGTGACAGATGCAGCTGGCAGGCTGCTGAAGGTGCTGTGGTATCCGGGGCAGGGAAGGCAGGGAGGTTCCCAGAGGAGGTACGAGAAGGCTGTGATGTGTACAGTCCTCTCACTGTGTCACTGTGTGCCTGCAGGATTCACGACTGAAGCTTTGGTTACACTTTTTTTCTGCCCTCACCTCTTCCAAAACCTTGTTTCTGACCCATGAATTAAATATAACTTTTGCCCACTTCAGCTTCTGACCTCTTTTTTCCTAGTAGTTTTATTTCACTTCTTAATTTCTTCACTTAGTCCAAGTAATTAACATAGAGCATAATACTCAAATTTAGGTCAGTTTAGGAATTCCCAAGCTTGTAAAACACCATGTTTAATCATTTCTTTTACTATCTTAGGCTGAAAAATAGTGAGTCACAGAGATTGGATTTAGGATGACGGCACTGAAGACTGTCAGATTTGGAAGGGACACTCATGGCCATCGTACCGATTGCCTGCATGTCATACATGATGCGTCTCTGGCCCGGGGGAGCCCGTGGTGGGTCTCAGTCACGCAGCCAGATAGCAGGGGCAGATCGCTGCTCAGGCCGCTTTCTGTGCGCGCCGGTCTCTACCTAAACTCATCGCGGGGTGATTGCCTCCAGAATGACCCCAACCTGCTGCTGTCTCTTAATTGCTCTTCAACATGCAACAAACCAGGCCATTTTAACTTAATTGCTGTTTACCCTATCTCTCTTTTATTTCTTATGAAGTTGTGAGGTGTGATTATCTCTGTGGAGCCGCCCTGGCAGGTGAGTGGAGGTGGGGTCTGGGCATTACGAGCAGTCACTTCCATCTGAGGGTGGTGTGTGGACAGGCAGTCCAGGACTGGACGGATGTCAAGGGAAGAAATGCTTTTTAGGGCACTTTCACCACTGGCATTTTCTCCCACACCCCCGCCCTGGCTCAGTTGGCTCCCCCGGGCCCCCAACACTCCCATTGAACTGTTCCCATTGACATCTGGGCTGCAGAGCCCTCGCCCTTGACTCCAGAGCATGGCCGTGCTTCCCCGTAGACGGCCCTGTGGACCCAGTCGAGACTGATCTTTCCTAAAAGGCCAAAGGAAATGTGATTCCCAAACCAGACAGAATCGACCCTCACTTTATTTAGTGACACTGTGAGGTGGGGCTGCCAGGATAAGACTCTATCTAGCAGGTTAGAAACTCCCAAAGCCAGAAGGACAGGAAATTTCATGGTCAATATTTAAGCTTCGGGGCTCCAGGACAATTGGGAAGTGAGGGTTAAGAAGCTTTCCTCTTTCCCTCTAATTCCTCGTATTTATCACTTGAGCTCTGCCATTTGGGCTTATCCTTTACGCCTAAAGAAGTCCTGCCTTTTAATCTGTTAGCCAGGGGAGAAAAAGTAAAGAAATATAAAACACCCTAAATCACGCTGCAGGGACGGAGTGTCCCAGGAGAATGTTCGCAGTCAGATGTCCCTAAGCCACGAGAATGTGTTCACAGATGTGCATCTCGGGTGTGGACCAGCGTAGCAGAGGGGAAGGGAATACTCAGATAGGGTGTGGAGGACTTGGGGGCTGGTCCCGGGTGTTTTGCTTACTCTTTGTTTATGCCTCAGTGTCTGCACTGATAAAGTGGGGAGCGAAAGTTTTGTTTGGGCCAGGAGGCCTGGAGGATAAAAATTAGACAAGGAGGGAAGAAATGCTGTAGAGGTCAAATGTGAGCAGTAAAAGTATAAAGTGTAATTGTGGTCTCCTCGGAGGCCGCTTGAGCCTGATGGGTGATTTTCAGAACGGTCTTCTCTTTCCTCCCAGACATTGAAGTTTAAACCAAGGATCGAATGTGAAGCAACTTGCCCAGTATCTCCCGATTTATAAGTGGCAGAGCCGGGTTACACACTCGGCTCATACACTCGCTGAAACTCAACCACAGCACCCGACTTGCAGTAATAATTCCGTCGGCAGGAACTGTCACGTTCTGCTGTTCTGGGCGGCCTCACACTTGTGCCGAGTGTCCTTGTGGACCTGACTTTGCGGCCTGGCCCGGCTCTGTCCAGCATGTGTCTTTCTCAGGTGGAGAGTGCTGTGCCTGTTTACCTCCCACTGTGGTTTTTTTTTAATCCTCAGCTCAGGATATGTTTATTGATTTCTAGAGAGGGGAAGGGTGAGGGGGGAAGAGAGAGACAGACAGACATCAATTGGTTGCCTCCTGTACGTGCCCCAACCTGAAATCAAACCCACAACCTAGGCATGTGCCCTGACCGAGAATCGAACCCGCAACATTTTTTGGTGTACGGGATGACTTTCCAAGCAGCTGAGCCCCCCAGCCAGGGCTTACCTCCCACTGCTTTACTCTCTCCCTTTGAACAGGCATTGACGCCCCCTCCCCCCTCAGTTTCCCCAGGTTTCTGAGCAGCTAAACTGAGGACACAGGAGATTCCTGGAAGAAAGCAGGGACTTGCAACAAGCTAAAATAGGCAGATTTAGGGGCCACGCATAAAAATCTGATTTTTCAAGCACTTTGTCTATTGGGTCAAAATGGCTCTGGTTAGTACTTCCCATGGGAAGGCAGAAGCTGGAGCACAGCCCTCCTGCTCCTGAACCTGACTGTGATAGTTACCATCTCTGAGGAAATTTCTGGAATTTCACTAACAGATTCCCTGGGGGGAGGAAATCAAATGCCTTGTGTGTGTAGATGGGCTAAGGGGTGGGCTGGCGTGCCTTAAAGGGTCTTTATCTGCCAGGCCCCCTCCTTTCCTTCTGCCAGAAGGAGTCAACGCCAAGCCTTGAGTTGTTTAGCTTGGCCTGAAGTTGGAGGCATTGAGGCTGAGCTGGCCTTGTATGAAACCCACTGGCTGATTCCTTTGTCCGAAAGTTGAAAGTGTAATAAATAGCCTCTGGAGAACCAAGATCCCTTCCTCATTCACATCCCTCCAAGACTGGGACTCCCACTCAGCAAACCGTTAAAGCTGGGAGGGAGCCCCTAATCACTCACCGTTGCCCCCACCCAGGTTTCGTTCTAGGCATTTTGTAAACTTGGGCTCATTGTTGAAAAGCTCATCAGAAGCTTACTGGTGACAATTCGGTGTCACTTGGTCAGTATATCCAGGAAGAACTCTCAGGCACAGAATCTGAAGTATTTTTATTTTGATCATGTGATTTTTCTTTCACTCATCTCATGAATTTTATTAAGAATGCAAAACAAAAAATAAAAAAAATAAAAAACTTATATTTTATCTTTTCTGCGGTTCAAGCAGTGGCGAGATACTGTTCTTTTCCATTGAGTGACTCATATTCTTTTACCAGCTAACGCTCTACCGCAGTTTTGGTGCCCCCTTCTCTTGCTGTTATCTGGGCGCCACGCAGGAGGGCGGGGAAGTTGGTCGAGGGCTCCTCGCAGGGTGGCGTTGTGGAGTCTGCAATTACTGCCCAGACCCTGGGACGGACATGGGATCTCCCCACTGGAACCCCTGTAAGGACCGAGCCGCCTGCTAAGGTCTCTGCTTAGCCCCAGGGCATTCACTCCTGTGCAGCACGGGGCGATGCCACTGGGTCGGAGCCTGGGAGCTGGGCAGCAAGCGGAGTGGAAGGAAAAGGATGAACGGCTGGTTGAGGTCCGAGGTGTTGGGTGGCCACCGAGCGGTGGCCTGAGCAGCCTCCCAGCCCCAGCCATGTGTTGACTTTGCCATGAGATCATTACCTTTCCTGGGTTGTTAAATGCAGTTTAATCTTCCTGAAGACAGGGCTGCACAATGTTGCTTCTGTGACTTTAGAGAGTCACTAAGGTTAGAGGAGGCCAGGTTTCCTGAATTCCACCAGGAGAAAATCACAGCCTGTCCGAGTCAGGGGGCGTGTAATGCTTCTGTTCTCTCAAAGTGTGCACCGCGTCACTGTTGTCAGAGCTGTGCACTTGGTGGGGATCTTGGAAGGCCAGAGGACATCGTGGAGTCCCCGCAGAGTGCTTGGGGCTGAGGAAGACTCGCCCCCGACAGAGCGTTGGACTCCCCCCACACCAGGAGCGGAGGCTGCAGTGGTGGCGGGCATACCTCCTGCACTGCCGATGTCAAAATGCAGAAACTGCTGCCGCGCGTGTCAGCTTCTTTTTGTGTCGGGGTGAGACTTGCGATTTTCTTTTCCTTTTACAGCATAATGGCTTGTCAGTGGTGACTTTGGGGACACACAGTTGGCAGGAAAGGACAGGAAGAAGAAGGAAAGGGAGGAAGAAAGGATAGGAGGGAGAGAGAGGGAAAGAGTACTCTTCGTTCACCCAGGCCGCCCACTGCTAATGGGAGGGGACAGCTTTGTGAGGAGGTGGGCTTGGAGGAGAAAATCTAAAAACACACTTGGAGTCACGTGTGAGCTTGCCCCAGGGTAGCCACCTAATTACTGTGGACTATCAATCAGCTCCTTACCTACCTGCTCCGCACAAGGCTCTGAAGTCGCTGCGTTCCCCACCTAGGCCTTGTATTTTTCCCCGAGGTTGTGT
This sequence comes from Trachops cirrhosus, assembly GCA_028533065.1. Taxonomy (NCBI): domain Eukaryota; kingdom Metazoa; phylum Chordata; class Mammalia; order Chiroptera; family Phyllostomidae; genus Trachops; species Trachops cirrhosus. Next base: position 18,809,579 of record CM052547.1, on the reverse strand, counting down.
TTTCTTCCCTTACCTTGATTCAACAGTCGAATAGAGTAAAATTCAAATCACAGCCCCGAAAGATTATCCCAATCCCTACCATCTCTCTCTCACACACACGCGCACACATGCGCACACTTACGCACGTGCATACACCACATTTTCCTACCAACGCTTTGGGACTATGGAAGAGAGTTCCCTCCCTGCTTGGGAGCAGAGTGCTCACCGTGGGTCTGCCTCCAGCACAACCTGTGCCCAACTGTGCGGCCGTCTCATTACTCAGACACAAAAAACACTCAGCAGCAAGCAGGGCTCCTCCAAGACTCCCAGGGAGGCACGTGCTGCAGGAGGTTTGGTTGTACTCCCTGACAGTGATCCTCAAAAAGGCTCCAGAAACAGGCGCCCGTTCCCCTGCCTTCCCCTGCCGTGGCTCAGTGACCTCCCTGGTACCTCACAGAGGATGAGGACATCCAGCTGGGCGGGGAAGAGCCCCAGGCCCCTAACCACTCATCCTGTGCCCGCCCCACTGACTTGTGCCTTTCTCATCTTGGAACTGTCATTTCAGTATTCCTTGCATCCTTTGGGTCCCTAAGATTTTAAATTACCCTTATCACTTTTGAAGATAATGAATCTTAAATGTTGGTTTTTTTCTAAAGGTCCCTTTTTCATACTTTAGGGCAGGTCTCCTTGTTGAGTTTGAGAATTGACTGATGAAATCTTCATGGGGACATTTACCCCATGCACAGTTTATGGCGTATATTCATCCATCCATCCATCCATCCACCCACCCACCCTCCCACCCACTCATCCAGTCAAACGGTGAATATTTATGGAAGACTGGTTATGTGTCACAAACATAAGACTAGCCCTCATCAGGTTACAGTCTGCTGGGGAGGAAAGGCCTTACGGAGGAAATATATAAAGCCTTTGCATGCTGGGCAGAGGAAGTAGAGTGCTACATCAGACCACTAAGAGCTACATCAGCTCTTAGTTCTGAGGGTCACAGAGGTCTCCCTAGAGAAGCGGTATTTAAGTTGAGAGCTGAAGAATAAGGAGTCAGCTAGGTAAATGGTAGGTTGGATGGGGTGATAACAAGTCTGGCTCGGTCAGGAGAAAGAGTCCCAAAGACAGGAGACAGCTTATACAAATGACCCTAAGGCAGCAGGAAGTCCAGTGTTTTGGTGGAGCTCCCAGGGCAAACCTGGGGCAAGCAGGGGAGAGTTGGAGGGGAATGGAAGGAGTGAATGTTGGGGTCTTCCTGGACTTCACTCCACAGACAATGGAAGATCACTGAAGAATATGAGCAGGGGAATGACATGACTTTAGTTAGTTATTTCAATGATTGTTCTGACTACTGTGTGGAGAATGGATTGGGAGTAATAAGAGTGGATATGGGGGTGGGCTCTCCTGACCTACCTTCTTGGAGACAGAGGAGTATTGGCCCACGGTGTTCTGATTGGCACCTCTCCCTCTACAATATTTTTAATATGTCCCGCCCCTTATATTGCTACTCCTACAATGTTAATTTGTGCTTCTTCAGACAAACACACATGCTCTGAGGGGAGGGTGGGCATCGTTTGCATTTCTGTAACCCCCATTACCCAAAATACCAATTCCTGGCATAAAAGGTGCTCAACAAATGTTTGCCAGATTTTGGAATGCATGGAGAAATGCAGCCTAATCCCTCTGTAGACACCCTTTTGAAAGAATTTCCCCCTTGAGCTTTCCCTTGATAGGAGAGTGGCAGGGAGAAGGGAGTAATGCAGAGAACTGAGCAGGGGGCCTGGGTTCTCATCCCACCTCTGCCTCTGAGAAGCTGAGCACGTGGGGCTGGCCAGGCTTCAGCAACCTGAGACCATTTCTCCAAGTGGAAGATGAAGAAGGTAATCTGGAGAAAGCCTGTTGTTAATCACCCAGTTTTTGAAGTTCTGTGACTTAAGTCACTGTAATACTGTTTAAATCAAACCTAACCCTTGTGATTGGCAACCCTCAGCTTCTCGAGTTTGTCATGAAATGTCCTTTGGGAGAGGGACGTCAGAAAACGAGGACTGCTTTGCCGTGGGGTATTGCCTTACTCCCTTCCGGTCTGGAGGGTTAGGGGAAATGAAGACACCCTCCAGCATGCAGGATGGCCTCTCCGAGAACGTGGAGAATGCCCACACCACTCGGAGGCGGGCCTGCGGCTTCTGAAGGGCATAGGCAGAAAGAAGGGATTCCATTACGAAGAGAGAGATTTGCTTTTTGCTTTCTTTCCCTTCAAGAGAAAGAAAGGGGATAAAAGAAAAACAGGACCTGAACTTTCATATCCTGATAAGAATTTCCTGGTATTTACAACATGTAAAATAAACGTTTTTCCCCCAAAGAAATGCATTTTTGCTACTTGGCTGATGTGACCACTCTGGGGGGAAAATACGGTCTTTTGGTTCCAATATGTAGATCAGAAAGAACAAAAGAGTCACACAACTTTCAGGAAAGAAAATTCGAGAGGAGATGGAAAGGCAGCCTGTCAAGAGTGCTAACTCGAAGTTTCAGGGCTGTGCGGAGAGCGCCTAGGTGGGCCTGCTGTTTTTCCCCCCGCTGGGACTCCAGGGCAGGGGAGTTTTCTTCAGGGACTGTATGGTTTCAGGGGAGAGAGCTAGATTGTCTTTTGGGTCACTCGGGCAGTCAACAAGGACAGGTAGAGGCGTACTGTGTGCTTTCCCAGGTGTCCCGGGGGAGGTGGAAATACCTTAGAAATATCCCACCTTCTGCCAGTTTGTAGTCTAGAGGAGCAAGCACCACTGGCGGAGCAGGTAGTGAGGACAGGCAGAGGGAGGTGGCATGTCACCTTGTCCTCACGATCATTCTGTCTCACTCACATCTGGAAGCCTATTAGTTTTCATATCCGTGACCCCATTGGATCTTCACTAGATCCTTACCCGAAAGAGGTTAGTGGACTTCAAAGAGCTCTAGAGTTGCAGTCAGGCTACTAAGACTTCGAGAGACATCTCGGGTCAAATAACTACAGAAGCCACTGTTTCTTCTCTATAAATGTGCGTTCCTCATCCCTGTTCTCATTCTTCCTGGGGTTTTTAGAAGGATCAAATAAAATTATGGATTAGAAATTGCTCTGTAAACTCTGGGAAACTCGACAAATAGGAAGATACCTTACACGTTGTTGGAGACAGATGATAAATGTTTTGCACATTTTGGGGTGAAGGCACCCTGTATTAGGGCTAGTCAAAAGGTAGTATAGATGCTCAGGGTCCCCTGGCTTATCTGTACCAGAATCCTGGGTCTTCATCCCCGGAGAGGTATTTCCAGAGTAATCTGTGGTTGCTTCAACCGCTGTGGGAATTCGGATGAGAATTCAGATGAGAAATAAATTTATGGGGCATAGTTCATAAATCATTAGTGTTCACAGAACTCCTCAGATGCAATCTTTTTTTAACTCACAAAATAGAAAGATGTTCCCCACTCCTACGCATGGTAATTAACGGTGGTCACACAACATTATAGAATGTCGGCGGGACATGGTCAGTGACCTGAGGTGATGCCCCTTTAAAAAAAATTGTTCTGTTGTGTTTTATAGTTTTCTCAGCTTTCCAGGTAGATTGTAATATTTGATTATTTTAGAATCCTATGATATAAGGAGGAAAGACATTTTTATTTAGCCTTGTCTTTTAAGTGCAGGACCTAAGACCTTGGGGTGTTTAAAAAGAATTTGCCTTAGGTCATAATACCTTTTAAGTAGTGAGTCTAGGGTCAGACCTGAGTGTTGAGACCTTAAATTCTTATCTCCACTTGCTAATGCCTCCAGTTGTTTACATTAAAATGTGGGCAAATGGTTTGTTTTGCTGATATTGCAGTTTTCCTGTAGGTTTCCGGAAAGGAAGTGGGAAGCCTTGTTCCAAGCAGTGTGATGTAGGGGTGAGGGTCGGGGCGCTCTGGCCTAGCAGGCTGGGTCCTGGAAAGCCCCTGTCCTGGCCTCAGGGAAGTTGGTGCCTTTGTTCCTGGTCTGGAAGATGAAGGGGTTGGACCAGATACGTGGATGAAAGATGTTATCATTTAAACTTTCTGGAAGATACAATAGGGAGGACAGGACTTTTTCTTCATAACACGCTGTCTCTAGTAGCCCACTTTATTTTGTAGAGTATTTTAAAATTTTCTGGGGATGTACCATCTTATTTCATTCATCCTGACAACATTCTTCAGAGAGCGTGGCTAGTGGATGGTTTTTATGACTTCTTCTGACCGTTTCTGCCTTTCTGTTTCTTAAACAGGCCTAGCCAGACCCTCCTCAGGGGCCTTGCACTTGCTATTATCTGTGTGACCTGCTCCTTCTTGTCACTGGGTCTGGCTCACATGTCACTTCCACAGAGGGCTTTCACACATGCTCTCAGTCAAGGTCCCAGTGGCCCCATTCTCTGTCACAGCGATCTGTTTTATTTCCTGCAGAGGCTTTATACCTGAATTATGAATATTATTCATTTGTTTACATCATTGTCTGTCTCTCCGTGCTGGGATTTAAACACCAGTAGAGCTTTTTCCCTTGTTCTTCATTGTATACCAAGCACCCAGACCAGTGCTTTGCATATAAAAGGAGCTTAATATCTGTTCACTGAAATAAACATCTTAGGAGAAATTTAGCCTCTTGGTCAAGATTACATAGTCAATGAATGGCTGACCTAGGACTAGAATTCAGTCTCTCTGGTCCTAGTTTACTATTCATTCCATTTGATATTATGCTGCCAAAATGTATGCATATTTATACTGGGCAGTTCCTGATGACTACTGATAAAATGTCCAGTGATCCTGAGGCATTGATGTGAAACTGAATGTGTTTCTTAAGGGAGATGAGGAAATCCCCGAGGCTGATACCTTTCAGTTTATGATAACGGAACTTTGTAATCTATGTACGTTGTGTGTTCAACATCAATCACCGCATATTTGTTTAACTCATTTTTAAAGAAAGCTTATTTTAGGCGCCCTTGCTATATTTTTTATTGATGATGTTGGATTTTAACATCCATAAACCCACTGTTGTGCTCACACACCAACAAGAGAACATGAACAGTGACACGTGGCTCAGACTCCTGGTCAGACTGCACAAGTTTTCTCTCTGACGAAGCTCAAAGGGCTTTCGGTGTGAGCCTTGAAGTGGCCAGGACCTGGCTATTCGCTCTGAAATCAGCCTCAGAAGTTACCTGACAAGTGTTTCCTCGGAAACCTTCCCCTTGACCACCCATTAGGAATCTGAGAGTTTGTTTATTAGAGCTTGTTTAGGGAATCAAGCAGAGTTGGGTGTCACCTAGATTCCCTCTTAGTTTCGTAGTTTATTTACTGCCGTAGGGAGCAAATCGCCTTGAGTTTGCCCTCCGTCTTCTCTTCTGAGTGTTAACGAGATTCCCTCTGAGAGAAAATTATTGAGGGTGAACAAGGTTGTGTTACTGACTTCCCAGTCTCAACTTTCTGGTAAGTTCGTTCAGTCTTCCCTTTCCCTTTAGAAACCAGATGATCTGTCTGTCTATCTATCCATCACTCTGTCCTTTTAAGACCATCGCCCCATCCCTTGGTGAGTTGAGGAGTGATTCTTCCCCTCCGTGGTCCCTTTATTGATATATAATGTGCCCAACAGCACGTGGCATTTCAGGTTAGGGCTCAGTATGATTTCATAAAAGGACAGATCAGCCCTGACTTTTTCTCTTATGACTTTAGTTATGTGCCAGAGTTTTTGCCACTTTGGATTTTGTCAAAAAGTCACATCAAACAGTCGCATTGTCCTACAGGTATACTGCCATGACCCCCACCTGAAATCAAAGTATTATGTGTAGTTTTGCAAACAGCAATTTTTTAGCTATTTCCTACTCTTCATCCAGTCTCTCAAGACTTTCCTGTGTTCCCCATTTTTATATACAACCTTCCATAGTTTTTTCACGGGGACCTTCTTCCTCCAGACCATTGCCATCTATCAGCCCCACTCTTGATTTTTCAGAGAGGCTGCTGATGAGATGTGCAGAGATGTGTCCATTTGTCCCGCGCTTCATTTCCGGTCTCTAAGCCAACTTGCTGTTTGTGACAGAGTATCGGCTCTAGTCCTTGGAAGGGCAATATCTTAATAGTTCTTGGTTGATACCTTTTCTAGGGTTTGTGAAAGTGACAGGAGTTGACATCCTGGATTTTCCCCAGGATCATGCTCACTGACTCACATAAAGAGCACAAACATCCTAGACTTTGGGGGTTGATGTTGGCATCAGCCTAGATTTAGACCTAAGTTCTACCCTACACAGAAACTTTCAGCCACGTGGTGTTAGGGCTCTTTGATTTCTTTTTTAGAACTGCATTTTTCTATGTCACACATGTATGGCATCACTGTGCACTGTTGTGTCAGGGGCGAGTACGATGTGAAAATTGGAGATCTGACATTGGGACAGATAAGCCTTTGTGGTAGAGACCAGGGGAACAGACAAGATGAAGACCCCAGGTAGGACCTCTTGGGAGGAGAGAATGTGTTTCAAGCTCTAACACAACATAACCTCTGGCAAAGAGAAGCTATCCATGGGAGAAAGAAAAGATTTTTGGCATCTGTCAAATATTCCCTGAAGATTTTGGGTTTGCTGCTCCCCCACACATGAATACCAAATTCAGTGGTGCTCTGGGTTGGGGAACCACAGGGGACCCCAGCAGGGAGGGGTTGTATTGACTTTCAGTTGATTTACTCAAGCAATTGAGTTTGTCGGGAAATGTGATCGTCTCCATCAGCTGTCATGCTGAGATGTTCCTGTCATGCTGTCAGTAGCTTTCCGTTTCTGATCCTTCTCTCAAATTCACTGTCTGTTAGGAGAGCAGACGAAAGATGCTTTGGGTACTAAGAAGGGAAAGCATTTTGAGCTGTTACCTGGGAATCAGTTTACAGACTTTGAAGCCCTGTCAATTTAATCCTGATGGTGTGTAGTAACGTACAAGGGACAATAATGCTTTTGAAGGTAATTTAGATTTCTCTCCTCAGGAATGATTTTATTTATGAGGAGATGAGCATGAATAGCGCCGGGATGAGAAAGGGTGATGCTTGTGTGGGCAGGCTTGTTTCCTTAGTTATGGTGATATAGCTTAATTCAATATAGTGCAGTCACAGTAATTGGAGGGATATTTCATTTATATTGCGCCTGTCAACCTGAAGTACTTTTCAGAGACTCCACAAACAGGTACTGCTTTCCCTCCCGGAAAAACGCTGCTGAGTCAAAGATGGAACTGAGATGCACCACGGCGGCCCTGGCCAAGTACACAGCTGGGCGAACTACGGTGGGAGAAAGCCGCGGACAGGCACCCCTCACTTTGTGGGACGAGCGAATTAATGGAAACATATGTCGAAGCAGTTTTTTGGGAAGTCAGTTAAAAAAGTACCAAAACCTTAGGTCCTGGCCATTTTTTTAAAAGTATGGGGAAATCCTTGCTGAAGAAAAGAAAAGAAATAAAAGAAGAAACAGAAGGCTTCTTGTACTATGAATAAAGACCTTCCAATTTGTCTGTTGCCCTCATTTGGACTTGTGTATGTCAGTGTTTTGGGTTTTTTTGTTTTTTTCCAAGGCAGGAATAGAGCTATGCTTTAAAGATCAAAGGTAAAATGCAGCCCCACAGAATAACTTCCCAGGTGATGCTGGGTGGAAAAAACCCTTCAGCTCGCCCTTAGGAGTATGGAATCCTGGTTTCTGGCTGGCTCCTGGGAAGGCCCATCTCCATGTTGGAGAGAGTGGTGTCAGTTCTCCTGAGCAGATGGGAGGAAAGGCTGCCCCCACTAGAACCCCTTTCCCCAGCAGCAGGGCGTAGAGGGAGTGGGAAGGGTGTGTCTTTGGCCTTATCCAGGGACTGTAGGGGATGCACTTGCAAGTTACATGTCCCTGGATGGCCACTGGCTTATTGACTGTAGTCCCGTCAGGATATGAAAAGCTCCTCAGGCCATTCCTCTGTTTTCTCTTTTGTAAATATTTTTATGTTTTTAAATTATAGTTTGCATTCAATACTGTTTTGTGTTAGTTTCAGGTGTATAGCATATTGGTTAGACAATCATATAATTTACAGAGTGTTCCCCCTGATACTCCCAGTGCCCTCCCGACACCATACATCATTGTTATTACAGCATCATTGACTGTACTTCCTGTGCTGTACTTAACATCCCCATGACTATTTGTAACGGCCAGTCTCTTCTTCTCAGTCCCCTCACCTTTTTCCCAGTCCCCAAGCTCCTGTCCCCCTTGGCCACCATCAGTCTGTTCTCTGTATCCATGATTCTGTTTCTGTTTTGTTTGTTTATTTATATTGTTCTTGAGATTCCACATATAAGTGAAAGCATATGGTATTTGCCCTTCCCTAACTGACTTATTTCACTGAGCGTAATCCCCTCAAGGTCCATGTAAGATTTAGTTTTCTTTCTTAATAAGGGAGTAATATTCCTTTGTATGTATTTGCCACAGCTTTTTTATCCACTTGTCTATTGATGGGCACTTGGATTGCTTCCATAGCTTGGCTATTGTAAATAATGCTGCAATGAACGTAGGGCTGCCTATATTCTTTCAAATTAGTGTTCTGATTTCTTCAGATACATTCCCAGGAGTGGAATCATTAGGTTATAAAGCAGTGCTCTTTTTAATTTTTTTGAGGGAACGCTGCTCCGTTTCCCACAGTGGCTGCACCAATGTGCGTTCCCATCAACGGTGCACGAGGGTTCCCTTTTCCCCACGTCTTCAGCAGCACTGGCTCGTTGATTTATCGATGCCAGCCATTCTCACAGAGGTGAGGTGCGTCTTCCTCTGCGTGTTCTGGGTGAAGATCCCATTGAAGGCCTGTTGGTGTAAGTTCAGAGGCTGAAGCCATGGGCGGAGTGAGGGAAAACAAGGGCCTGGAAGCCGGCCTTTGCTATGAGAACATTCTGCAAATCTTCAAAACCTTGTCTTTGCAATACTTCCATTCCCTTATTTGTCATTTGTTCTTCTAGATACACTCATAAGAAGGAGTAATATTGTTCATGGAGAAGGCAAGCACTCAGCATTAATTTAATTAGTCAAATCATCTGTCGTAAAAATGATCATTTAAACATATGAACCATTCCCCCCTCAAAGAAACTTATTTTCCCCGTGTTTTAAAGCAAATTGCCAACTAAAAGAGTCTTATATCCCTTGGAACTAAATGTCGTCAGGGGTAGATTTTGTCTAGTGACAGTGGGTAAGAGGACACAAGGATTATACACAGGGCCACAGGGGGTTTGTCCCTGCTGTACCAAAAATAGCTGTGACCTTAGAGAAACCACGTAACTTCCCTATCCCTCCACATTCCCCTCTGTAAATCGAAGACCAAATGGTTGTTGGGGTACTTTCTAGCTTGACATTTGTAAGGTTCTAATATTTAAAGCTACATAAAATCCCCTTATCTAAATGTTTTCTTCCTGTGGGTTTCAGCAAGTACAAGCACGCTATCTTGAATCTGACTTTATTCAGTAACCTGGAGAATGTACGAAAAATAGGACAGGACCTAAGTGCCCGTCCGGACAGTGAGTGGGGGCCGCTCGGCAGCGTTTACCTTCGGGCTGTGTGCATTTCACGTGAACGCCGTCAGCACTGATATCCCCATTTGGGCAGCATTCCATCACCTCCTGCTCCCTTCTCCTGTTTTTCTCCGCTTCTCTGCTTAAAAAACAAACAGAAGATTTTATTTTCTGGTGATTCTCTTGTTCTTATCTATTAACCGAGAAGAAGGAAGTAGGATGGGCACCGTGCTCTGAGCAAACTAGGTCTGTTTCATCTTGCACACATAGTAAACTCACTCCTCCCACATTCCTGAAATTTAGCAAAACCAACTCTGACACGCCTGGTTTATGTTAGTTTTATTTCAGAAAGTACTTTTCCACACTGATTCCTCCTGATAAGGCCTGTCTGGAGCTGCTTTGCTGGCCCCGGGAGAGTCAGAAGTCATTGTGTGACAGCTGTGGGATCCAATTCACTGGACAAACCCAGGGATGATGTCATGTGCCCAGATCTATTCTTTACACCAAATCCCCACCCATTAGGAGATTTTCCCCCCTTCTCCTTTGAATCCTGGTAGCTGCTGCCCAGATTACAGTTCTGTGATCTCTGCAGGAAGAGCGGGCTGTGTTTCATGTGGAAGAAATGGCCACATATCCCACTGTCAGTTTTCCTTGTGATTACTTTTGCTCCAGAAAGGGGAACGCTGGTACTTTTGGCTCAGCTTTAAAAACAACAACAACAACAACAAATCAACACAACAACAGTATTAACAAAGCAGAAAACTCCTCAACCAAACCCATTCGTTTGTGAACAAGTGTTATTCTGTTCTTTCCCTTTGTCGGGCCCTTTGAAAGATAAAAATCGAGTCTAAGGTACTGCTGCTTCCAACTTAGCAGCCCCACGTGGCCTCGTGTTTACAGGGATTTTTGTTTCCTAAGCAGACGGTATTTAATCTTTCATTAATTTCCTCATTTTGATTAATCAAAGCCAAGCAGAACTTCTGATCTGCGATAGCCAGGATAAGGCTCTCTATATGTCCACACCGAAGCTGTTCCACCTAACACGGGCAGCCTTGTCCCCAGGGCATGTAAGATCCCACTGTGCTTACTGAGTAGATTGCCATGATTCATTCACAGAGCTGTGGGGCGTGGCCTCTCAGCACCGGCTGCCCGTCAGAATCACCTGGGGAGTGTTTCTGAACTCGGATGCCTGCGTCTGGCCCCCGAAGTTTCTCTTTAGTTGATGTGGGGGAGCCACCTTGGCCTGGGTTTTTAAGAGGTGTGCTGCAGCCCAAGCTCAGAACTGCTGTCCTGGGGGCTCCCAAATCACATGGCCAGAACTTCTTGCTTCAGAGAAGTTTATGATTTGTGTCATGAGATAAAATATACATTCCTAAATGAGACCACTCTAAAGAGATGTGAAACCTTGGTATACTCTAAGACTATTCAAATACATTTAAGTTTTCAATTGTGGATTCATTCAAGGATATTGATTGTACGCCTACTATGTGCCAAGCACGGCTGCAAGCCTTGAAGGCAGAAAGTAGGCAGAGCTGGTGAGGGCCGTGCCTTCGTGGAGCTTATAAAAGTTCGTGGACAGCTGAGGCGGATGGGCTAGGGAGACCTGGGGACCAGGGTGCCCTGCAGGCGGGCCTGGGAGGATTGGTGGAAAGAATAAGGTCAGGGGGTGAGGGGGACTTCCTTGGGCCTAGAAAGTGGATGGGAGAGTAGGCCATCAGCCATCACAGCACGGAGGAACTTTGGATTTTCCCAAAGCGCCTTGTCTGTGGCCTTGCTCTTTCATAAGTTTCCCGACAGAAAGTGTATGATTTTGGTTAAAATATACAGATTGTGAATCTTCACATCCTTCAAACGGATCTCAGACATGCACTTTCGAGTGAATGCTTTTCCTATTAATTCATGGCATGGGACTGGGACATTCTAGAATAGTGGTTCAGTCAGGGGACGATTTTGCCCCTCCTGCCAGGGGATATTCGATAGTGTCTGGAGGCTTTTTTGGTTGTTACGACTGGGTGGGAAGTGCTCTTGGCTGGCATCTAATGGGTCCAGGCCAGGGATGCTGCTGCACAACCTACAGCGCGCAGGTCAGCCCCCACAACAAAGAAAGATCCAGTTTCGAATGTTAGAGAGGTGGTGGCCGAGAAACCCTTTTCTAGAGATCAGAAAGAGAGGTGGCAGAAAGGCTTCATTCGGGATATTCCTGCGACTGTAGTGACTGCTGCTGTCTGAATGCCTCTCACCACACACTAAACATACACGCACACACTCCCACACACCTGTATATACTTGCACCACTAAAGCATGTAAATTGGTGCTTTGCAGTCCCCTGACCAGCCCCAAGGGAGATGTCATCTTCCAGTGGGTGGGTATATTCAGGGTCTCCACACCTGCCCCAAACCACACTCTTTCCCTGAGCTTTCAACACTTTGGAGAAATTCCCATGGATGGGAAGAATTGCCCCCAGGGTTTCCTGTGCAATTTCCTGCTCAGTTTTAATAGCAGCTGGGTTTCTCCCTGTCTAATGCTGAAACTGAAAGGTTGATTTTTCCCTCTTGGGGGCAAGAAAGCGGAAAAACTCCTCCTTGGATGTTTAGAACTTCTAAATAAAATTTTGGCTCAAGCTTCAAAAAGCACAGGGTGATGTCAGCTGAGGTAGGCTTGTCAGTGGCCCTAACGCTGTGCCTGGGAGAAAGCCGGAAGCTGTTCATATTGCTGCTTCCTCTCACTGTGGACAGGGCACTGGTTTGGAGCCAGAAGCCTGTGTTTGAATCCTAGCTCTGACTTTCTTCACCATGCAATTTTGAGCAGATCGTTTCATCTTCCTCTGTCTGTGCTCCATCATCTGTAATCCGGAAACATACTGCTCATTTGGGGCCTGGGTGAGCATTAGATTTAATGTGTATAAAGTGCTGATACATAGTAGGTGCTTAACAAATGGTAGCTTTGACAAGGTCATCTGAAAATGGAGAGGACAGGACTGGGGGACCCCCGACATCGCATGCAACTCCAGTACTCATATACATGGTCATGTTGGGAAATAGGGAGGCTTGGCTTGCAGTAAAAAATAAGGAGAAAGGGTTTGGTATTTGTGCCCAAGAGAAGATATCAATGTCAGCATATGTACCGGACGATTTTTAGGTTGTATCAACTTCCCTGTGACTGGAGGGAGCAGAAAGAGCCAGGGAGCCAGGCAAAAGCGTCTGGCATCTGGCTAAGAAATGAGGTCGGAGCTGTGCCTGAGCCCACCGCCCAGGGAGCAGGCGGCGTGGCCGACTTGCGCTCTGAGCCTTTCTCGGTAGAACCAGCACAGGGACCGCTGCCAGTGCCTGATGGCGCGTGGACCTCCACGTTGCCCACCGCCACCTGGACTACCTGAACCTGTTGCCCACATTCCTTCTTCCCTCTCCCTGCCAGCCTGGCACCAGGATGTATTAATTGCCTTTTACCTGACCACCCCCCTCTCGCCTTGCCTCTCCTCTGCTCACCACACCTACAAAGCAGGAATATCCTTTTTGATGTTGGCTGATGTTGGAAGTTCGCCTCCGTTTTTTTTTCTCCTTCCAAACAAGAAGAGCCTGAATGCCACACACAGTGTTATCTTGCTCTGACTTTGAAGAGGAATTTCTCCCCTTAGGGCTCTATTCCTGGTGTAGCATAATCTAAGGGGGGAAAAAAGTTTATCCTAGGGAAGCCAAATCAGCCAAGAGTTATTCAGAGTGTCTGACTGCCTGTTATATTTAGTAACTACAGGGAGGCGAGATTGAAGAATGCTCACAGCCTTCCAGCGAGTGGTTCTCTTTGATTCCCTGTGGTTATTTTGGGTGGCCAGATGAAGAAAGTGTCCCTTAGCCTTGTGCTGCTTACCTGGCTATTGTTATTTGGGTGTGCTGGGAAAGGAGATAAAGGAGAAATGCAGCTATGGACTGTCCCAACTGTAGAATTAAAGACTGGGACTTTAAAATTACTTGGTGTCCAAACTTCCTCCTTTTGCTGTGAAACATGTCCAACCTGACCTCACTTGCACCTCTGAACTTCAGTTTTATTATGTATAAAATGAGGCCACTGGGCCTGGTCGATATTGAGGCCATGTGGGAAGTTTCGAATACAGATGTCGTGGCTGCAGGACCAGAGACTGTACACACTGGTGCTCCTCTTCAACTGACTCTGTTGACAGTCACTGGGCCACAGCTGTGCTGCTCAGAGTGTGGCCCTGGGACCAGCAGTGGCAGCAGTGGGAACTTGTTAGGAAAGCAGAGTCTCGGACCCCGCCCCAGACCTGCTGAGACTGAGGTATGGGACCAGCGAGGGGCATTCTGTCTAGCTCTCCAGGTAGTTCTTCTGCATGAAAAAATTTAAAAGGAGTGGATTGGACAACTTTTTAAGGCTTCCTACTAGGTTTCATAATCTATAATCCTATAAACAGCCTAGATAGGCTGCAAGACGAAGCAGAAGCCACACAGCTGGCTAAATAGGTGGTGAAGCCCTTCCCGGAACCCAGGTCTTTGAACGCTGTTCAGAGCTTGTATAATTATCCAATTAGGAGGATGTTTAGGATTTATGGCATGTTTCTCTCTCTTTCTGTCTCTGTCTCCCTGGGCTTAGCTTCTTGCGGGCCTCAGGATTGTAGAGAAACTGTTATTTTTGGTTCATGGCGTACCTGCAGTGCAGGGTATATTGCGAAGAGAAATTATTTTTTTAATTCTTAGGCATGTGGCAAGGGGTGAATTATCTGTGAATTACTGACCACTTTATTGGTTTCTGTAAAGCACTATGACTGAGCAGTTTATGTTGAAGTTTGGTTGGCAGGTAAATATCAAGCTTGCAGGTAAGTTGCAGTTTGCGGAGTGTGAAGAGGGGAGTGGCTAAGGCCAGCACCTTTCTTCAGGACACAACTGTAATTTTCCTAGCACTTTGTGACAATTATCTAGGACAGCTGTCTTTGTGTTGCATTTTGTAAAGTTAATTCACTGTCTGTAGTGGTTACAGCAGTTTCAAAAAGGTGTTCTTTCGCAGGGTCTAGGGTGAATGTTCAGGGTGAATTTAAGATGTGTTAAGAGATCATTGCAGCCGATTGTTCAGGAGATTCATGAAGGGGTTGCTCACAGTGCTCAACCACCCAGAGGCAGAACCGGAACTAGCACCTTGGCCTCCCGACACACAGGCCGAGGTGTCAGGAGTTCGGGAGAACACAGGGGACTTCCAGGAAGATCTGAAGCTGCGCACAGTTGGGGAGATGACTGAAGGCCATGAGACTGGAAACCACAGGCCAGCAAGACTATTGGGAGGAGCCTCAGAGATTTTCCAGGCCCACTCTCCCTTTATGGATGGGGGCACTGAAACTGCTGGACCTCACAGGTGCTGAGACAGACCCCAGGCTCTGTGATGTCATTCTTACCCAGCACGCTCTCTGGCTAGCACGCCACATCACTTTCACGTCACCAAGATAAATCATCGGAAGGTGTGCTGGTCCCCTTCCCTTCACGTGGCACCTCAGCCATTACTCCTGAGTAGGTGTTGAGACGGAATGTGGCTTGGAATCCTGCTCCCATTTTTTTAGGGGTATAGCATGAGACAAAATGTTTCTTACGGTCTGAGATACGCGTGTCCTAATTCTTCCTCGGGTTGTAAAACAAGGAATCGTGGATGGACGCGAGATCTTCTAACTGGTGTCACAGGCAGGGCTCAGATCCAGCAGGGGATTATGGCGTTCCCAGATCTGGCAGAAGCCCTGCCCTCGGGTTTCAAGAAAAATAGGATCACCACGCCGCAGCCAAGCAAGACACTAGTGTGCGATCGATCTGCCGCACAAAATAGTGGTACCTTATCAGGTGACGTGGTTGTGAATAACTTTGCTGATGGCCACGGCATTTCATTGCTAGATGAGGAATCTTCTAAGGGTCCCATTGTTCTCCCTATCTGTGTCTCAGTCTGCCCACCTGCAGGTACTGGGATTCCTGAAGTTGTTCATTGGTTACATTCAGGGGTGAGATGATCTGATGAAAACCTGAAGTGCAATTTTGACGTGAAATAGCAGGTCTATTTTTAAAAGCCCAAGAAGAAAACAACAGTATTTCATGCTGACCCCACATTTTGAAAGACTTAAATCATTCCTTTGAAAATCACCAAATCTATATATAAATATACACATACATACAAATGCCCTTGCCTCATTAAATGGAGTTCTCTGAGCATAATCTCTTGTCTTTTTAATTACTAGTAACAGGGAGAGATGTTCAGGGACTTCCAGGACGAGCAGAGGTTTGTTCCTGTAAGGGATGTCCTCAGACTGTGTTTTGCATCGGTGCCTGTGTTGTGTTTCTATGTTTCAGTTTTCTTTCTCACTGTCAGGATGCTAGTCTTTCTTTTTGATGCTATTAATACACCTAAGCAGTTTTCTCGTCAAACCGAGCTTCCAGCTCGTGCTTCGACTCTGCCATGGGTGGCAAACAACCTAAGCCGGCTGGTGAAGCTGTGCGCAGCCAACAGAGTTCCTTCTCCTCCCTGGATTGCCCTGCTCTCTCGGCTCTGGAGAACTCACTCAGGGACCGTTTGTAAAATGAACATGGATATTCTATGTACTCAGTTTCCCTCAGGATTGTGATCCCTCCTGGGACCACAGAGGAAATGGGAAGAACCTTCTGTGTGACGCCGTCGAATGAAGTTTTAGGGTTGGAAGGGCTCACGAGTGTCACGCTGGAGGAGACCCGGGGATAATCCGGACCCGTGCTTGTCCACCCCCGACTGCATGTGCATTAGGGTGACCTGGGGACATACTAAAACACCGATGCCTGTTTCCTACCTGAAGGGATTCTGATCTGGGCTGGCATCCCAGGATCTGTATTTTTTAAAAGCTCTGCATGTGATTCTAATTGCAGCAGCAGTTGAGAACCAGAGATCTCATGCCCTCCTCTCATATTACAGATGAAGAATATTAAGGCCCAGGGAGGGGAAGTGACAGACAAGATAGCATTGTCTCTGCTGACAGGCAGCCAACAGTCGTACAAATGGCAGAAGGCCGTTATGATAGCCCTCTTTAAATGTAAGCCTTCCTTGGCCAAACAGCTCTGACTCCTTCAGTTTTTCCTCAAGTGACCTGATTCCAGGATTTGTGCCCCCATCCCCCCTACGCATGATTTTTGTAAACTCTGGGAGGCTCGACAGTGACAAAATAATAATTTCCTTCATCTTTCTCTGTTTCTCCTCCCCTGTCCTTTTCTTCTGGACTTCCTTCCACTGGAAAGGGGGGCAGGTGAGGTCTCAGGAATGCACTTGCTCAGTGCTGCCGCCGGTGAGATATTAATTGGCGGGGGCCTGCACCTCAACGAACAGGTTACGGGCAGATCCTGGTGTGTGTTACTGTTTAACCAGAGATGCTCAGCATTGGTCTCATTTGTGGCCTGAATGTAAAGAGAGAAATGTGGTTGACTTTATTTTTATAGATGTTTTCTTACTTTTTAGTGTTGACATATTGGTTTCAATGCCATATGTCAGCGTATTCGGTATGAGTTGTCTCACATATGTTGAAACTTTTGGATAATAGCATTTACTGTAGAAGTTCTAACTCCTAAGCCTCAATTTATCCATGTTCATACTTATGTTTTCCCACATGCATATATAACTGGATATGGTGGAACTTCCACTCTGCTGTTAAAACCAGGGAATGAGATCCAGTTTTCAGCAATCTCGGAGATGTCATGACTTATTCCCGGTTACCTTGAGGAGAAGCCCCAGACCACTGCCCTGGCCCCACCCATGACATGGCTTCCTCTCTGGCTTCTCCATCCAGGCTGAGTAACAGATTCAGACTCGGAATCTCCCAGCATTCCCTTGGAAAAAAGAGCAGCACTACTTGGGACTAACTCCCAGCTGGGAAGCCAAGCCCTGTTCTTCCTTTGAACCCAAAACCCCAGGGGTTGTTGCAAACAGAAGACAAGTGGGAAAAAGAGTGTGTGACCCTTAAGCGCTCTGGTGAGAGAGCTAAATTAGCACAGCAGCCAGAGATTTTTCCCTTTTTAAATCGAGAACACAGCATATTTTACCCACAGTTCTACTTCTGCACGGGGCGCCCATACTCTCCTTCCCTGTAGCGTCTCTGTACCCAGTCCCATCCCAGGTCAGGAGCCACTCGTTTCTGAAACCCTTCTAACTGTGAGGTCCCAGGGTTTTCCTTCCTCCGAGTCTATAGCACGGGATGGTTGAATGAGTGTGTCTGCTCCTGGGGCTGGGCTCTGGTGGACTCGTCTGAGACATGCACATCTCAGCTGAGCCCTGTCACATGATCATTCACACTTAGGCTTCTCTGCTAAAAGAATATAGGACCCATGCATGACCTAAAAGCTACAGACCACCTCCCCCTTTTCTGTCCAGGAAAAATACACATAGGTACAAAATGTTTTATGTAATATCAAGAGATTCATGGGCCAGACTCGTAGAAGGCCCATTAACCACAAGATAAGAACTCTTGTGGGAGGGGGACATGGGTGATATGTTACCCTCCCCAAATACACCCCAATGGTGAAAACATAAGGACTTTTAAGACATATCTCTGAAATTAAAGAGAAGGAATAGTGCTCAAAATCATAAAATCCAAGGATCTCATAGATCATTTAATACAATCCATTCATGTAATAGACAGGAGAACTGCTCCCCAGAGAGGGGCGGTACCTCCCTGAGGCCACATTGAGGTTAGTTACAGAGATGGGACTGAATTGGGTCCCTGTCCCAAAGTTCTCTTTTTCTATCAGTACGATAAAATGCCTTCTCAGCAAGTGAGGTTGACTTATCTATCTGCTACCTGGATTCTTGCTCACTCTGAGGTACAGGGAAGTAGCCATGAATAAAACTTACATACCCTGAGGTTAAAAAGAAAGAAAAACAATAGCTGAATCTAAAATATCACTTCCTCTTCCAGAGAGAATGCATCATTTTTCAGGCATCAGGGGCTTACAACATCAGTACCTGTGGGTTATTGGGAAACCTCCAGTCTTCTCTGTTGAGGTGCGTCTTTGTGAGGACAGCAGGAAAGCCCACACCCAAGGCTGAACTCAACATGTGCCCCGGAAACGGAGGTCACCACGTGTGTCCCAGCTCTTCTCTGTCTGAAGCATTTGGGAGACCAAAATAACTCTCCCTCATCTCCTGTTTGAGGGCCTGAGATCTGAGCAGTCAGTATCTGGAGATAAATTTAATTTGTTCAAAGTCACCCTCAGACTTAGCTGGAAGTCAGCTCACCTGCATTTTGCACCAGGCCTCCCCTGACAAGTGGTGCAGGGTCTCTGCTGATTTTCCCATCCTCTGGTTCCTCAGTCAGTTCATCGGTCAGGTGCATATATGTCTTGAAAACACCATAGACACGGTGTATCTATGTATTATTTTTCCTAGTTCTGGAAGTCTGGAACCAGGTTTCCAGCATGGTTGGGTTCCGGGAGGGTCTTCTTCCAGGTTGTACACTGTCATTTTCTCATATCCTCACGTGGCAGAAGGGGCAAGAGAGCTCTCTCCTGAGGTCTGTCTTATGTGGACACTAATTACCTCCCAAAGGCCCCACCTTCTAATACCATCACTTGGGGGTTAGGGATTAGGACATACGAATTTTCAGGGGACATAAACATTCAGTCCGTTACAGTCTGCTTATTGGTCTACAACTGCATTTTTGCCATTGTGCTAGGCACTGTGGACCAAGTCGAGGCTGCCAAGAGGCTTTTATGTATCGGAGAAGTTAAACTGAAACCCGATGACTTGTATTAGCATGATTATTACTGTCATTCATATCAAAGTGTGTTCCCCATAAAAGCTTAAATAACCAAATGCAAGATGAAGGGCTAAGACCCTTTGTGTAAGAGTCACTAGGTGTGAAGCAAAGACTGTGTGACAGGGCCTTTGGTCAGGTGATTCCCTCTTCTTGGGATTCTTCTCCCTCCTCTTAACTTCCACGTCTCCGACCTAAGCCTCCCTGCATGTGATGTCAGCTTAAACACCGGATTCTCAGGGAAGCCTATCCTGACTACAGGTCCTGCAGCCACCTGAAACCACAGAAATTCAGACACTCTCAGAAACGCATTTCCTACTGGCTCAGGTGCATCTCATTTGTGCTCTTCCGAGCATGTGTGTGCTCACTGCAGTGATGTCGCTTCACCTCCAGGTGTGAGCTGGTATAGTGAACCCACCAGCATAGCTGTCGTATCCCAAGCAGAGTGATAGCCCAGGAGAACTGTGATAACCCTGGACTGGAAACGGGAGGCATGGCTTGCCAGAATGTGTGGGTTTGCGGGGCACAGGGGGCAAACTAGAGATCATAAGAAAGCTGTGTTGGAGGAATGCTGTTGGTTAAGGGACATAGCCAGCCTGAGATGATATAGCAGGGAGGAAACTTGGAGAATCGCACTTCCTATCTCCCTCACCTCCCTCCCTGTGTTGTCCTAATGCGGCCACTCCTTGGCTGAAGTCATAGGGAGAAGCAGCCTGAACCTTCAGCCCATAGAGGTAGGGTCCCTGGCGGAGAGCAGGGTTAGACTGGAGAGGCACATGCAAGTTGTCCAGCCCAGTGGGCAGGTTACCCCAGTCTTCTTTCCTTTCAGCTCCTTTTCAGGTCACTACCTTAGAAACTGGGGAATGCTGTCCACAGCTGACTGATCACTCCCTGCCACAGTTAATATTTACTCGCCTTTGGCCGCTGGCACCTTAGGCAGCAGGTGTGTCAGGTCCAGGGGACGTGCTCCAGCCGCAGGGAGATGGTCAGGACTCAGGCTGTTTGTTGTCAGTAGCGCCCCTGACTAATCAAGTGGGTTTTTCCTTGATGCCAAGAAATCCCAAGGCTAATCATTCACCAAGTCGTTCCTGTTACCTTCTTAGCCCAACAAAAAATAGAGCCTGCCTCAGGAGTCATTTCCTTTTGACGTTTGGGGAAAGTGATGCTACAGTTGTTTTATTTACATTTTGTTCTGAGGGTGGGGAGTTCTTTAAAAGTAGCAGTGGTTTACACTGGGATCCTGCTCACAATTCTGCAAGGATTTCCATGTCCATTTTATGACCTGATCTTCACAGCAGCCCCTAGAGGTGATAGGCATTGATAGAACAATCAAAATGCAAATAGAGGAAAAGCTTTCAGTTTATATGTCAGTATATGGGCACATAATTTTTGACAAAGGAGCCAAAAACACAATGGAGAAGAGAAAGCCTCTTCAATAAATTTTGCTGGGAAGATTGGAAAGTCACATGCAACAGAATTACTAGACTGCTATTTGTCACCATATACACAAGTTAACTGAAAATGGATCCAAAACTTAAATATCAGACCTGAAACAATAACTTACATAGAAGAAAACATAGGTAATGAACTTACGGACCTTGATCTTAACAAAGATG
Source organism: Trachops cirrhosus (assembly GCA_028533065.1). Lineage (NCBI taxonomy): Eukaryota > Metazoa > Chordata > Mammalia > Chiroptera > Phyllostomidae > Trachops > Trachops cirrhosus. Next base: position 18,788,719 of record CM052547.1, on the reverse strand, counting down.
TTATTAATTTGACCTCAAAGGCAAGGGAAATAAAAGCAAAAATTAATGAATGGGACTATATCAAGCTAAAAAGCTTCTACACAGCAAAAGAAACTGACAATAAAACAAAAAGGCAACCACTCAAATGGGAGAAGATATTTGCAAACACCTCATATGAGGGGTTAATATGCAAAATATGTGAAGAGAATTCACACAACTCAACAACAACAAAAAGCGAACAATCCAATTAAATGGGCAGAGGACCTGAACAGACACTTACTTCTCATGAAGACATACAAGTGGCCAACAGATATATTAAAAGATGCTCAGCTTCACTATTAGGAAAATGCAGATCAAAACTTCAGTGAGATACCACCTCACACCCATGCCACAGGTGCTGGAGAGGTTCTGGAGAAAAAGGAGCTCTCATTCACTGCTGGTGGGAATGTAAATTGGTACAGCCACTATGGAAAATAGTATGGAGGCTTCTCAAGAAATTGAAAATAGTTACCATGTGACCCAGCAACCAGAGTATCTACCCCTAAAATCCAAAAATGTATATTCATAAATATATATGTGCTGTCATTTTCATTCAGCATTATTAACGATGGCCAATACATGGAAACAACCGAAATGTCTTTCTATAGATGATTGGATGAAGAAGATGTGGTATATATATACAATGGTATAGGAAAAGATGAAATACTGCCATTTGCAACAACATGGGTGGTCTTGAGAATATCATGCTAAGTCAAATAAGTCAGATGGAAAAAGTCAAGAGCCATATGATTTCACTCATGTGTGGGATATAAAACGGAAAGCAACAAATGAACAAAAAAGGATAAACAAACAAAAATTCATAGACACATACAACAGTACGGCAGTTGCCAGAGGGAAGGGTGAAGAGGGCCAAATATACGGTGATGGAAGAATATTTGACTGGGTGGTAAACACACAGTGCAGTACACAGATGATGTATCATAGAATTGTACACTTGAAACCTACATAATTTTACTAACCAATATCATCCTAATAAGCTTAATAAAAATTTTGTTTAAAAATATAAATAAACAATTTCAAAATTGGTTAGGACCGTAAAGCAAAAGTGCCACGATGGCCATTGTGGTGAGGACGTGCACCGCAGATGAAATGATAAAGACAGGGGAAGGAGACGGGACCAGAAATGGAGGGGGCACCTGCCCCAGCCCCTGTGGACCAGGTGAAACACTGCCAGCATCTCTAGCATTAGAGCAATGGGAGCCCTTAAGTAGGGACATGACCACATAAGGTTTGCCTGTAAAGGAATTCTTTTGGAAACTACGGAGAAGGGATGGAAGGAAGGCAGAGTTACGCTATGAGGGTATTGTGGTAGTTTGGGTGAAGGGTGGGGACGGGGATTAGATGGAAAGTATGAGGCAAGTTTGGAGTGGTTTCTGGGGCAGGAGAAAAGGACTCCTTGACGGTATATGCCTGCGTTTAGGAATTTGTTCAATTGAATTATGACATGAGTCCTAGAACTACACAGTAGAAGTCTTTATTTTGTTACCAGTGAGGGGTGTGTTTGTGTGCACTCGCATGTGTGTGTATGACGTGTGTCTCAACACTGGGACCATCCATACTCCAGTGATTCCCAAGGTTTGGGTATATTCTGTATTTTCTTTTCAGCCAAATTTTAGGCCTGATTTTCAAGCTTGCCATCTAAAAGGAATGAGATGTGGGAGGGGGGTAATTTAACACATACTTTTTAATAGTTCTTGGGTTTTTCGTTCAGTTTACACAGAATCCAAAAGGAACATTTCCCACAGTGCGATTGTTCCACTGTTACCTTTCTAGGCAGACACACCTATAAAATTGTTAACGTATTTATGGGGAGCCACCTGGGCTGGAATCGATCCATCTCATCCTATAGAGAAGGTGGCCCTTCAGTCCACTCTGGGTTAAAGGAACTAGACAGCTGATAGGTGAACTCAGACTAAGGTAAGCTCCTCAGTGCACCGGGCACTAGCCTCCTCACTTCCTCTGCGCAGCCAGGCAGGAGTGATTGGCCCACACCACCCTCCAGGGAGTCTCCTTTTTTAGGTTTGACCAGGGCAGGCACTTCCACCATTTTCCCTCTCAGTGTTTCTGCTGCAGCAGACACAGCCGTTCTTCTAAGGACGCGGACTTTCCCCACGCTGGTTTTGGCTCACCTTTCCTAGCATGGTTTCATGGGAGAGGGACACTTCACCTCTGGTCTGTGGATAAAGAGGTTCCTTCTTGGCAAAAAAATCTTTGCGCAGATGGTTTTGTCTCCAGAATTAATTATGGAGAATGTACCGATTATTCGTTAAGGTACGGGATTGGGAACTTTAGTTTTACAAAAGCATCCGACTGTACGTAAGCAAAGAACAAGGGAAATCTAAAATCTTTGCTTATTTGATCTCTGCCCACTGGGATTCTCTCTTCCCTCTTTCTCTGCTTATCAATACCCTATTTATTCTTCCAGAAAAGAGTCTCCTCTGAAAAATCGTCCAAGGCTTCCCAGATTCCAACCACCTCTTCCTCCCTCAACATTTATCTTGAGCCCATTTATCTGTCCCGTGTAGCCTCGTGTGATTGCTGCTGCGCACAGTTCGTAACCAAAGCCCCTTCAGAGGGAAGGAAATGACTGTGTGCGATGTGGGCCCACAGAATCTAACCAGGATGGCTTACCCAGAACAATGACTCATCAGTATTTAATAGCTAGGTCAAGCTCTGTTGACTCTCTAAACTATTCCCAGTCCTAGCATATCCCCTGTGTGGTGACAGGGTTATCATTTCTTGGTTGTAGGGTATTCAGATGGTAATTCGCCAAACCTCTAATAGCCAAACTTTTCTTCAGTAAACGGCAGCCACATTCCTCTGGCATTAGAGGAGACTTGTGTAGGCATTTCTATGGGGCTGCTGGGTTGGAGGGTACTTGAGTGGGGACCAGAGCGTATTCTCCCAAAGCACAGGGATCCGAGAAGGGTTGAAGTGAAGACCAGAGCATCAGGCAAGTTTTCACGAGAGAACACACCACGGAAGGTCAGGGCCTATGTTTGCTTGCAGGGGTTGAGGGTAAGGGACAGCATTAGGAACCAGGAGTAATGCCCTTTGTCTTCTGAAAGTGTTGTCCTGCATATAGCAGACCAGGAAACTATGTTAGCAGTCATGTCATTTATGTTGAAAATGCCATTCTTTTGTGTATAAACACAGTGGAGATCTGTTCTGTGAAGCCCCAGGCCCTTGACAGCGCTGCTCCGGGTAGGTAGTACAAAGCCTCTTCAGGACTGAGCCGCGGCAGCTGCCTCAGTGGAACTCCAGTCACTTGAGTTACATCGGAGCTAGACATAGAAGGCACGCTCACATCTGCAGGATTGCATCTGCTCCAGGCGGAATGGGCTCCCGGGAGCGCAGGACTTCTTAGGTTGTCTCCACAGATGCTGCTTCCAGACCCATGCCTTCTCTCCCTCTCCTCCATTCTCTTTGCTTTCACATTCGTTTCCTTTTTCCTCTTTTGGCCTCCTGATTTCTGCTGTTCCCCAGACTTTGGCTCTCACTTTCCTCAAGGGTGAAAACAAGGAGTTGGACAACTTTTTGCTGGTGTTCTTAAGTTTTCCTTCTTCTTCTGCCTTATTCTTTCCTCCTAAATTCTCTCTGTTCTCTTCTTTACAGCTCTTTACTTTTCTCTACAGGGTCTGGCACAAATAATGCCCCTTTTTTATTACAAAATCTTTAATTACAAAATCATGAGCGTGTAATTCTGTAACATAACAATATTACACTCAAGCACACCATACGACATTTTAGGGGAAATGTTCAAATTAAAGCTATAAATTATTACACCCATATTATTACCCTCCCAACCACACTCAAGCAGGCTTTATTTCTGCCGGACCCTGTATAACTCCTTCATTCTATCCACGTCTAAACAGAGTGTATTCATTAAAAGAAGCCTGCGTATAGCCTAGGTATGATTTCCTGTTTTCGGGGGGAAGACTCTTCACAGACATAGACAATTATACCTCTTTTCATTAAATAGTAATGTCTTGTCATGGTTTGCTGGAAAACAACAAGGAAGAATGTGGAAAAATGGCATCGTGTTACCTGAATTTTTCCCCTCCATTTCCTTTTCCATGAGCCACTCTAGCTAATCAGTGAATCAGGAAAAGAAAAGAGATAGAATCTAGGATAAGTAGATTGTGTTCAGCCATTCGTACCTCTGGGCAGCCAGTTGCCTAGATATGTGCCCACTTTGAGAAAAGAGGGGCACTTCAAAGTAAGAAAATGGACCAAGATAGCATAGAATTGAATGGATAAACCTTACATGTCGTAAACCGCATATGTCATTATATATATATAATATATATACTATGTATTATAGTATATATATATATCAACCATTTTAGAACATTTTAGTTGGTATTTTCCTATGGCCCAAGTCAACTAATTTATTCCCCCTTCTTACCCACAATACACACATGTGTGTGAGTCCAATAGGCAATGTATTGTGGGTAAGAACGGGAGAATAAATTAGTTGACTTGGACCATAGGAAAATACCAACTAAAATGTTCTAAAATGGTTGTTATGAGATATTGTACTTTGCTTCAAATCAGGTGTATGTTATTTCAAGAAGCACATAGTTTCCTAAAAGATGTATAAAATGAATTTTGTAAATTGAACTGTAGAGTCAGTGGAGAACCTGGGGAAGAACATTCTGGCAGAACATTCCATGTAAAATTGGCCAAGCACCCTGTTTAAAAGCAATCCTGTAGCGAACTTATTTTGTACGGGCTGCTTTTCATGTGTGGAATGTTTTCCCCTTTTTAATGGGTGCTTTAAAAAGTGATGTTTTTACTAATGGATCTCAAAGTATTTTTGTAACTCTCATGGTCTGTGTGAGATTCTGAAGTTCTGCCCAATGTGTAGAAAGCCAAAGCCTATAAATACGGTTCAGCTTGCCCCAAACACGAAGGCCGAGCCTGAGCTTTAGAAGGATCATTAAATCCCTTCCTTTTCTTTTGAGGTGAAAAACCTGAGCTAAACGTGGGATATTAATGATCTCTGACATAGTGAGCGTCATCCTTACACTCTCACTGTGGTCTTATTATGGGATGTTCTTATGTAGCCTCTGCAGAAACCTGAACCTCCCCAGGCCATGTCACCTATCAGTCTGCATGACGTGCTTTTCTCGGGAAGGCAAAGTGAGACGTCACTAATGATTGGAGATCCCTTTGGCATAAGGGTGCTCTGGAACCCTGGCCTCCCCTGGAGAAGCGCTGTGCAGGCTTCCACTCCTGGACTGGGTATTCTCCCAAGACCTCAACTATTTGCAGTCCCCACCTTCTGCCCTTAGAACTAAAGTTTGAGGGCAAATGATAGAAGGAATTTCCCCTCTCTAGAGATTGTAATGTATTAGAGACTTTGAAGGAGAAAATCCCTCTAGACTTCAAGTAACGAAATAATGAATGGAAGTATTTTTGGTATACAGCAGTTGACATGGGAAACCTGGGTAGAGGAACCTGTTCGAGGCCTCTCAGGCACATGGCTGAGGGGTTGACTTGCTCTGTGTGTCTAACATCTGGCAGGCACTCATGGGGACAGATGTGTCCATGTGTGCGCATGTGTGTGAGTGTAGGGGTGTATGTGTGCATGCGCACCTCTTCTTCCTTCCCCTTCTCACAACCTGCCAATGGCTTGCTCAAATCCCATCCACTTCACAAAGCTGTTTTGGACTTCTACAGAAGTGTCCTGGCCGTGGACTTGTTTTCTCTTTAACTTTTATTATGTTCTGTTGGCCTTACAACTTAGTCTGTATTTACATAGTCTGTTGAGCTGTTCTTTTTTCATTTCAGGCATTTACTTTTCCTTCTGAGCTAGATTGCCTATTCCCTGAAGGTATGGGCTGTCTTCTTTATTTGTCCATAGCCTCAGCAAGGCCATGAGCTCAGCTCTGCAATTGTAGGGTTAAAGCATCTTGGATTTGGGGATCCAAAAGAGATTGGTTGGCTCAACTTGTTCATTCAACAAATGAGTTAAGTGAACACTTACTCCACTTGCCAAGGTCAGCCAGATAAGGCAGTGATAGGCCTGAGAGGGGGACCAGCTCACCCAGCCTCTTTCCTCTGCACTAAAATGCAAGTGTCTAAATGAGGTTCCAGGACAAAAGACTGGCAGGGACCCTCATACTCAGCCTGAAAGTATGCTGGTCAGTCTTGAAGTTGTACCTTAGACCTTCTGTTTTCCTTTGCCCTACTTACACAGCTTAATATTTCCACGATTCTACAGCATCATATCTATCTACACATACATGCATGCAGAATATAAAACGAGGGAAATGCCGCATTAGGGAACTGAGAAGAAAACTTTTAATGTAGAAGGAGAACTGATTTACCTGTGAGAAAAGCAAGATAACTTTTTTTAAAAATTGTTTTTCCTTGTGGGTAAATTTCAAACACTGCTTTTGTGTTTTCTCAAAGCCTGTGAATCTGTCTTCTGCCACCAGCAAACTCTAGGAGCAGTGACCACCAGAACTTGTCCCCTGCTAATGGATTATGTTTCAGTCTTCCATGTCTTCTGCTCTCAGGGAAAAGTTAATTCTAAGGTCCTCTCTGTTGTTCCCTCTGTGTCTCTGTGTTTTTTTTTTTGTGAGTGTGTGTGCCTCAGCATCTTTCTCTCGGATCACACAGATCTCTATATATCTATCTAAAGATATTCATGTCCCAGTTTGCTTGGATTTCTCACTTACGTGACTACTAGTAACACCCAAACTCCAAAAATGCTGAAAACAAGCCTACATCTTCTCGCTGAGTTCTGTTTTTCTACCGTAGATCTGTGCTCATGATAGGAAGCTTCTTTTCCTGGTAGTGGTACTTGAATGCAGTATTGGGAAGACTCGGTTTGCCTCCTCCTCACCACCTTAGTCATGGCTTTCCATCTTCTTGTGTCTAACTCCCATCTGCAGCTTCACCCAGCCTAAACATACAGCCTTCCCCTTGGGATTCTGTGATCAGTTGCAGTAAACGCTAGGCAGCCAGTACTGAACCGGGCACCGAATTGCTTTGAGTGGGTTAGTTGTCACTAGGTCCTAACTACACTGTGGGCTCTGTAAAGCAAGATTAGGAGTCTTATATTTTCTTCTGTGACAACCGTTTTGCATAGCAAGACCTTGGCAATGTAATAATGTAAGTTGAGGCTGATCTGGACACAGCGCAAAGAACAGTATATATTAAAACCATATTTTATAGCTTCATATCATTTCTTTCTTGATTGTATATTTACAACATAGACCTAAAGTTTATGCCCACTGATCCACTGATTTTATTTTTCCATCTTAAGAATTTATTTATGTTTTTGCTTTGTGTACTGGTAAGATGTTAGGTGCCATTCTATCAGGAATCATTTCAAATTTGTCTCAGTCAATTTAAAATCATGGGACCTTTTCCACCCTGTCTTAAATTACCCATGCACCATCACAGAGACGTTTTCATTCATATTTATTTGGTGACTTTTTTTCTTTGAGACACTAAGCCAAGAGTACTTGGCAGTTTCACTTTAACTTTGAGAGCCAAAAAAGCCCCCAAATGCTAATAACATGAAATCCCCCGAGCCAGTCAACATTTTATCGTTGTGAATTTATTTGCTGAAAGCCCTGTATGCCTCCTTGCTTAAATTTTCAATTATAACCTGATGCTGGGGAGCCAGTGGGGTCACTTATTTCTGAAAGATTTATGTTTCTAATCCAGGGCATTCTTCACAGTGCTCCTGCCGGACCCTGGTACTCTCCGTGGCCCGAGGGGCCCCTCGTATCAAAGGGCATGAGCTCAGGGCAGCCACTCAGAAGGGACTCTAAATAACTACCATTGCTTTTAATATTTCTTTTTATTGTGTTATCTTCACAGTAATGAGCTCTTTTCCATAATTTTTGAGTATGGATGTAACCAATTTTGGCAGCAACAAATGTTACTTCTGAATGCTCCTTGAGTCATCTTGACCTTCTGATTATAAAAAGAAAATAGGGGTCCCTTGGGATGGGACGGCATGGCAATATGGAAGAAGTTCAATGTTAAGACTGAATACATGTCCAGTTTGCCCCAGTCCCTCTGTTTCTGCTTAAACTCAGAGCCTATTCAGCATTCACCTTTTTGGTGCCTGTAAGAGCTACAGGAGATACGCAACTTGGAAATTGAAGCAAGTATGTATATAACTTCACTTAGGAGTGTTAGGCAAGACCTAAGGAAAAAAGATGTTTGGGTTGGATCTTGAAGGACAAGTAGGCCTTAGCTGGTTAAAGATGGCATCCCAGCTGGGGCATGGTGGAATAAAGGGTTCACAGGGCCGTGATGATACAGAGGATGACAGCTTTGGAGTAGGGAAGTGACAGCCTCTGAACCACGGCAACTGGGTCTTGCTGCTGATGAGCCTGGAGCAGCAACCCAAGGAATTTCACTCTCAGGGCAAAGGGGAATCATCAGAGCTTAGAGATAAGGCAGTGGGATCCTCATACCTGCCCATCAGAAATAGGTTTCCAGGGGCAGAATGGAAACTAGATTGGAGGTGGAAGACATTGAAAACCCACCAATTCTCTGGAGGCTCTTCTGTTTCCAATAACTGCTCCCTCTCAAGAGGTGGTAACACCTTCTTTGTTACTCTTTGCGCTTCCCTTACAGCTCTCCACATCGCTGTAAATTAGCTCTCCTTAACAGTCCTGATTTGGGGATGCTGTCTGTCTCCTGTTAAGACCCTGGCTGGTGCACCCTCCTTCACACTTCCTTACAATAATTTGTTTCTCTGTTTGTCTCTCCACCAGCCTTGGCGCACCCAAAATGGGCCTCCACGTGTTGTTCCTTTCCAAGTGTTCACTAGTTCAGCTAAGTTTTATCTGAGGCATTGGTTTCACGGTCCGGGAGGTTCAGAGTCAACCAGAAACCTTGAGAGGGGAGACTTGAGGAGAGCTGCTAGTTGGGATAAATGGAAAGAAACGACAGAATTCTAAAAAGGCAAGAGCCTGTGTTGACATGAAAGCAGGAGGAACCCATGCAGGGGCCACAGAGATCTGCTTTCCTGGAGCACACGGTGGGCCCTGTGGAGAATCAGCAGGACGTACACTTGGGAAACCCTGTTTCCCTTCCAGAGCTTATTTCCGTTTCTAATTACGTTTGACCCAAGCTAATCTTAACAGAGTTTAGCTGACCCCTGAGCATGGCTTTAGGAAGTCCAGGAAAGAGGTTTCAGAAACTGACCAGAGAAAAAACATTCTCAAAACACAACAGAATTGCCGCCAACCAGCTTTTTGTGAGTAAGGGAGAGTTGATACAAATCCTTTATTTGCCCATCCTGACCCAGAGCTCATAGGATGCAAATGCTGTGCAAACGAGGGCTAGGTGTCCTGCACTGGTATGTAATATCCCACTGTGCTGGTTGCTTTCATGTTTTAGTTGTTGGTAGCAGAATCCTGGAAGGTATTTTTCAGCATAAATGTTTCCACTTGCTCCAGTGGGACACTGTATTTGCCTACCAAGGTTGGTTCGTATGGAGGCAGTAAGGAGGATGAGGCAGGAGTTCACTGAACCCCATTTGTTGAAGGAGTATGAAGAGATATTTGGATGAATCTGAGTAATGTGCTTTTCAAAACTACAATTAGATAACTCCAGAAAGACACAATTTTGGTTTATTCTCATGCAATGGCAGCTCCAAGAAAAACTGAAAGTTTGTACAATTAATTCCACAAATACATATTACCCTCATCTTCCCAGTGTGGACTCACAGATCTCAGGAAGAGTGATGTATGTGTTTGATTCCTGATCTCGGGCTTTAAAAGGAAAATTAGTCTGCCATCCTGAAGGACTCTTTGCAACTATGAAGGAAGTGGTCATAAGGGGAACCAGCCAGTAAAAAACTGGGTAATGGAGTTACCCCTGGCCTGTAGCATTTTGCTGGATCAGGAAGACACTCTGTGAAGCAATTTGTCCTTAATGAAGTTTCATGTTACTGCTAATATCGTTTCTTTAAGTAAGAGTGCTGTCTCTCATTGGCTACAGTTCATTAGCCAGGTGTTCAAGAGCGGGGCAATGGGGCTATGGGGTGGGTGGGGCAGAGAACACTCAAACCCAAATGTTAGGCGGCATGATTCATGGAAGTTCAGCCTACAGTGAACATGAGAATCTCTGGAGCCTGTAGGTCAGTGTATAATTAGCAGGTTAGGAGATGGAAACACTCAGAATAACCCTTCTCAGGAACAAATCTAACACAGAAAGCAAGAGTCCCTACACCCTATTAGACTAGCCAGCGCTGGAACTGACCTTGCCCTCCCATCTGCCCTTTAAAAGGGAACTTGCCTTTTAACCTCCTCCAGGGTTATTTTCTCCCCTATTTGGGCAGTTCCCCATGGATTTAATGGATTTTATCTCTGCTTTTGTTGGAAAGGAAAGCTCTTATCCTGGTACCCATTTCTTTGATTCACAAACAGCCCCACCTTTCCTATCCTCCAACACATACTTAACCTGCTTAATTTTTCTGTGTGATGAAAACATCACTCTTCCCTGAGACCTACAAGTCCAGACTGGGAAGATGAGGATAATATGTATTTATGGAATTAATTGTATGAACTCTCCTGGAGCTGCCTTTGTATGAGAATAAAGAGAAATCTTGTCTTTCTAGGGTTATCTAACTGCAGTTTTGAAAGGCGTATTACTCAATTCATCCAAATGTTTCTTTTATATCCCTTCAAAAATGGGGTTCAATGAACTCCTGCTTCTGAAATACACAGTAAAGGACAGAGAAAAAAATCAAGATTCAAGACCTGTAACAGCTGAGCCTGAATCCCAGCTCTGCCTGGCGAGTGTCCTCCACTGTGAGCATTCATCTGAAATGGAGGTGTTGCACCAGGTATTGTAAAAGTTGCCCTCTCAGTTCTAAAATGATGTAATTTTAAAGGAAGGGAATGAAAAGTGTACTAGAACCTCTTTATAAAGATGGAGGGAGAGTCACCTTGTATACAATATGGGGCTGAAAGAAATGTACCTCAGTCTTCATGGTTTTCTGGTGTTCATTCATGATCAGACTCAAGCAACATTTCAGACAGGAGATGTCCCCCAAATCTGAGTTATGTAGGGGATGGCACTTCCCGAGGTTTCCCAGACCGTCACTGCACAGCTGAATGAATGATACTTGATTTCGCGGTTGGAAATTGGAATTAGAATATCTTTTGCTTCCTAGTATGTCATGACCATTTGGGGTTTGGGAAGCAGTTTTATAGAACTTCAGAGCATGATGTAAATTTGCATGTAGATCTTGACTTGAGGGAATGAGTAAAACAGAAGTCCAAATGGAACCCCACAGGCACCAATTTTTATCCTTTGCTCAGAAATATAAAGAGGAGACGTTTAAAGCCTGAAGGAACGCTGGATAGCACCTAATCCAGGGAGTGGGTGATAAATCCCTTCACGTGTCATGCAGAACTGTGTTCAAATATGAATTATGCGCATTTTCTGGGGGAGAGCCATGTAAATTTCAAGATCCAAAAGGGATTGGGGACCCAGCAAAGGTCCCCCATTCTCATTTTATGTACTGGAAAGCCGAAACCCCACTAGGGGAAGTGGCCAACAGCTCCAGGTGCTTCTCAGAGCCAGGATTTGAACCCAGACTTCTTGAAAACCATTCTATTATTTTTCTTGGGCCTTTTGCAGACAACTTACTGTCAGATTTTAGACCAGACCTTACATTTGCAATTTTTTCAAAAATATAACATATTTCCTTTATTCATGAAAAGACACAACCAGTCTAGCAAGAACATTTCTACCCTGCAGTCTTACCCGTCCACCCGTCTAACAGCATTCACCCAGCTGTGATGTTTAATCACACATGCACACACACATACATGGGTGCTCACACATACACACATGTGCACATACACATGTAACTATTTCATGCATGTCCCTGTGGCACTGCCTCACATTTGTGGCAAAAGGCTGAAAACGGGCTGGCCGCTATTTTGCCTCCCACGGTGTAGCCCCGTGACTGTGACTATGACCCGTACCTGCCTGGGTCTGGAGGGCACGTGACCATCTAGACCTTGTAGTTGTGGAATGCAGTGTTCACCATGACTGCTGGAGATGCCAACAGACCTAAGAAATGATGGGGGCACAGAGCAATTTTACTTAAAGACCTTCACACTGACACTGAGTCAGCCTCACTCTTTCTTCTCACCACTGTGAAAGCAGCGCAGCAGCTCATGCCCCCAGTCGGGGTACAACCCTGTCATGGCTCAGCATCTGCAAGAGGCCTCTAGTCATGCCCTGTTGGTGGGCATTCTCGGGGTGGCTGGTCCAAGTGCTGGCACAGGCATCGGCCTTTCATGTTCCTTAAGACTGGTGTGGCGACTTCGCTGAGAGGACAGCTGGCCAGTTCACCAGAGAATAATAGCTGGATCTGGTTCCCAGTGAAATAAGCTCTGGGAGGCCCAGGAGCATCCGACTGGGCAGCCAGAGCAGCTGCCCATCAACATCCCCAGGGTTCACAGAGTTCAGGGCTGTGGGAGGCTCCGAGGAGTGGAGGGCAGTGTGCTCACGGGGCTCACCGGAGGACACTACGTGTAAGCCTCTGCAAACATTGCCCGTTGTTGCCCGTGTTGTCCAGCTCTTCCAGCCCCTTGGCCTGCGCGTGCACACAGCCCTGCTGCGGACGTTACTCCCTGTGTCACGGTGATAGTTGTCTCACTCCTAAAATTCTTTTTTTTTAAAGATTTTATTTATTTATCTTCAGAGGGGAAGGGAAGGAGAGAGGGAGAGAAATAGCAATGTATGGTTGCTTCCTGTGCATTCCCTGCTGGGAACTGGCCTGCAACCCAGGCATGTGCCCTGACTGGGAATCGAACCGTGATCTCTTGGTTCACAGGCCCGCGCTTAATCCACTAAGCTACACCAGCCAGGGCTCACTCTTAAAATTCTTGAATAAATTTATTTTTTCAAAGTCAGTCATTTTTTTAATTGATACACGAGATCCTTTTGGACATCTATAATTTAGCTAGATGATTAATTTTTAGTGTTCCTTGATTTTTCTAGAAAACAGAGAGCCAAAGGAAATGGTCTCTCAAACCATTGTGGGGTGAATTATTTTATTAACAAAATATCCCAAACACTTTTCCCCCTCATTGTGTTTGGGATATTTTTACACATCATCTTGGCATGGTGTGCCGTCATTTGTCTGGTGCCCAAAGGGGTCTCCTGGTGCTTTGGCTGAGCCTATTTCTCCTCTCCTTGGACACTGGGTGGCTGCCTTTTCTGTGGCAACACTGATGTCGGTTCCCCAGTTGCATATTGAATCACTTCCTGCCAACACCTTGAAAATCAAGTTTGTGGTGGTGAGCTGGGGTGACTCCAACAGGCGGCTGGACCGTGACAGGTTGCGGGGCAGTGTTTCTAAGCACGTGTGGTTGGAGGAAAGCCTTAGAGTGTAGGAATGCCACGCTCCGCAGACCTAGGCTTCCGGCCGTTTCAGGATTGTTTCCTTTAATGTGAAAGCCCCACGGGCCAGGACTGATACCAAGATTGTCACTTCAGTGGTATTAATAATGGGTGACTTTAAGAGGTCAGTGACATGTTCATTTTGAGCATCAGTTTTCCATAGAACAGAGAGGAGACAGGCTGTAAAGAGGAGGAAGGCACTGGCTTATTTCCGAGAACCCTTTCCCATTGATATTCTACAAATAAAACTCAAGTTCAACAGTCCACTCTGTGGCTGTCTTTTTAGATTGTCTTTGAAACTGAGAGATTGCCATTGGAAGATACTGAATGATGATGGCTCATGTCCTAAATTTTAAGGGGCCATAAGAACTGCCTGGAAAGGGAAAGGCTTTTTCTCCCTCTTTCCTAGAGGAAACTCGTCTTCACTATTGAAAGACAAGTGCTGGACAGAGATGGAGAGAAAGAAGCCAAGAGCCTCGTCGCTCAGCCATAGGCCTCCCAGGCTCTTGGATTTCCTGCAAAGTGTGACAGTGTGACAGAGTTGAACGTGTGCTAGACTGAGAGTAGGACGCCTGCTGTGAGATCTTGGACCTCAGTGTTCCCATCTGTAAATGAGAAATTGGAATCAGCCTCCCAACTCCATCAGGCTCTACATTTCTGTGACTTTGCCAGTCATTAAAAAGGGAAACTTACACAGCTTTCTGTGCCTTCCTAGGAAAGAGAGTACATGAGGAGTGATCCAGCTGGATGCAGCAATTCATTTATTCCACAGACACGTCGTACTTCTGCAGGGTGTGCCAAACTCTCTGCTGGGATCTGTGAATGCAAGACTAGAGTCAGAAACTCAGGGTCCTCTGAGAGCTGACACTCTACTAGATCCCATCTGTTTATAGACTTGGGGATCCTGGTGGGTTTTCTGCCCACAAGTAATCTTGAGGCCCCCCCAGATCTGCTGGAGTGTTAGAACAGTGCTGGTGGCTCTGTCTGTCCAGTCAGATTCCTAAATCCTTTGGTCTGGTTCCATTATTAAGTCCACAGTATTGATCAAGTGCTAAAGTTAGCAAGCCTCTAGGCTGGAAATGGAACAGTGAGTAAGGAAAAGGGCCCTTGTCCTCCAGGATCTTCCAGTCCAATGAGAAATGGAGGCAAACAGTGACTGAGGATGTGGCCTTTAGGCGAGGCAAAGGCTAAAGAAGCAGAGAAGAGGCGCCAGCCTAGTGGGAGGGGAGGGGAAGAGGAGCAAGATGGAAGAGACCAAATAGAGAACCTCACCTGGAAGCAGAGGATGAAATCTTTTAGAAGCTACATCTGGTTTATTTAACTTGGGCAATAGTCTCTAAAAATATATCGAGAGTCAGCCTCATGCAAAACTTGCACCAGATGTTAGGTAGTTGTGATGGAAGTGGACATTGCTGGGTGGGGGAGGAGCGCTGGCTCAGAGAAATCAGACAGGAGACTTAACAGGGTCCTGAGAGAAGGGGCTGCCTGACCTCCGCAGGTGATGTAGAGGTCGTGACCTGTTCCCTGCCCTCGTGACTCTTGCCTTTTCCTTGGGGAGGCAGGTTCTTCATCCAGAATAGTGACCATTCAAAAGAGCCAAGTGTAGTCAAGGAGAAAAGTGATGATTTGACAGTAAATTCTCCACATGGTCAGGAAAATAAGCAATTGGCCACAGAATGAGGGGAAAGGAAATAACTTTAGAGTCACCCAGACTTCAGTTTAGTTCTACTTTATAGTCTTTAGCTGAGAACAGAAAGTCATCAAGCTTTCCGTGTCCTAATGTGCAAAGTGAAAGAGGCCATCCCTGATGGTTGGAGTTGTCATGACAGTTGGGTTCTGGGGGTGTGGAAGTGGAGGGGCTCATAGGAGCAACTCTGGCCTCCTGATCAGATGAGGTTCTGATTCTCCAGACTGCACATTATTCCTTTATCCCCAGAGTGAAGGGAAAATATTACCCAGAGGAGGTGCTGATTTAAAGGTAGAAGGATCTTCCTCTGGAGCTAGGGCCTTTCCCGAGTCATGACATCCATCCAAAGCCTCCTTTGTCCTCTCTTCCTTCTTTCCTGTTCTCTTTATCCTACTCTGCTCTGCCTCTTTGGTCCAGACCTCGGATGCCTCCTACAATTCTTTTACAGAAACTCCTGCTCTCTCCTTATGTATCAGTTCTGGAAGAAGAGGTTACCTTGAGTCACTAGCTGGAAAGCTGCTTGTTTTTTATTCAGCCATCAGTCTTGCGTTTGTCCTTCTGGGTCAAGGTAGAGAGGAAGAAAGGCAGGGTGATGGAGGAAGGGGATAAGATTACCTATCTCTGCGAGCTCACAGTGGTAGAGGAGGTGGAAGTGGAGGATGCTGTATGGGAGTGGGAGGAGCTTTGGCCCAAAGGAATCAGGAGCAGATTTAATAGAAGGCCACGTCCAAGTGCCAAATAAAATGACTCTGGTTCCTTGAAGTTTTTAATAAATAAGATAAACGTTATTTATGGCTTCTTACACATCCAGAATTGACAAAGCAGAAAAATTGTGAGTTTAAAGTGGCCTAGGAAATAAGAGCTTCCAGCAATAAGCAGAGACTAAATAAAATTCTCTTTTACACTGAAAGTTTGATTAGAGGACCCCCATGGTAAGTCCGTTCAGGTCAGATCCATGTGAGCAGAGACCCGTGAGGCTTCAGGGAGGAGATGGGTGCAGGCGTGCTGCCCTGTGAACTCTGGCCTCTGATGTTATGCAGTGTACAGCTTGGTCAGCTCTACAGGATATTGCAGGAGGTCAGAATCTGAACAGAGTTTTTAAAATAATTGTATTGCATTTGATAATCTGATTTGGAGAGGAGGTTTTCCTGGTGGATAAGGTAACGTGAGTACAGGTGTGTGGAGGCGGCCAAGAAAATGAAGTCTGTGGAATTCAGGGCCCTTGAATCCTGTTCAGCTGCACGTAGTGTCAGTTGAAATCTCACACTGGTTATATACCCCACCTCCAGTACCATCAGCACACTGTTGGGCAGGGAGGACTGGGCGAGACCATGTGGAGCTCTTGGGCTTGACACACACAGCCAGGAGCTCAGGAATGCTGTTCTCCCCTCAGACCAGAAATCCAGCACCCGACTTACATTTACTGAGCTTGTTGGCCACTAAGGGATAATAGAAGATACAGTTCCTGCCCTTAAGGATCCATCTCTCTCTGGGTGAGGAAACAAAATCAGACAATTCACAATCTAACATTAAAGTGTGGTAAATACCATCAGGGCTTTAGAACTCCGAGATGGGAGCTACTAGCAGGTCTTTGAGTTGAACTTCGCAGTGAGCTGGATGTGAAGATGGAGTGTGTAAGCATGGTCTGTGCCTACTTCCACCGGACGAGGAAGGGAGGGATGGGCAACAGACATTGGGACTATCCAATAAGACTTATTCTGTTAGGACCCTCTGTTGCTGGTATGTATTTTGGCCATTTTCTTGTGGCAGGGGTTCCAAAAATCTGTAGTCTTTTGACACTATTTGTTTTTTTTTCAATTTTATCAAGATATAATTGACATAAAACACCGTGCAAGTTTAAGGTGTACAGTGTGATGGTTTGATACAGGAATGTGTTGTGAAGTGTTTAGCCCCAAAGGGTGACTTAGCACATCCTTCACATCCCATAATTATCATTTTGGGGTTGTTGCTGTTGTGAACGACACCGCTTTTTGATACTATTGATGCCCGTGGTGCGGGGAATATCCCTGTGTGATTTGTGCCCATGGTGCCCTCTCTCATTTCATTGTCCCAGAAGCTCCAAGGAGTCAGCAGGGTGGCAGATAGAACCCCGTGTTCAGGATGAGAATGGAGCCAGATTACATGTTTACTGTACTGGTCAACTAACACACTTGCCATCTGCAGGGTTTTCTTTGAAGTTGAAACATATTGTCTCTGTTGCCAGGCAGATGAGGAAACTGAGACTGAGACAGGCAAAATGACAGCCTGAGGACACACCGAGGCCGGGGGGGGAGGGGCACTCCAGCCTCGCTGGGCCTTCTGTTTCTGCATCTGTGAAGTGACAGACTTGAGAGGGATGATTTTGGAGGACCTTCTCAGCCCAGCCACCTGAATGTGTGTCTAATGCCACTTTCCTGCTTCCTCCCGAATGCTTCCTCCCTAATGCCAGGCTATTTCTTTGGCTGAACAGAAGTGATTTGATTCCCCAAATCAATAAACAAATTAGAACAAAAGTAGAGGGGGAGCCTGGGAACCAAAGGACCACAGATGAAAGAAGAAGGCCGTGGGGGGGAGGGGCGGTGAGGGAGGGGCTCCCAAGGAGCTTCCTGTGAAAGTAGAGAGGACAGGGCAGGCCGGCAGGGGAACTGCAGCCTCCACTGGGCTTTTTCATTCAGTGGCGTCATCTGCCTGGGAATCAGCTAATGGGTGGGAGGGGGGTTAGGGCAGACCCCTGAGGGGGGAAAGTAGCAGGTGCAAGCAAAGGCTACAATACAAATAGTCAAGAAGGATCGAGGGGCCTCGCTAGAGGGGCAGTTGTGAAGCATATCTTGGGAAAATACATAGAGAGGCCAGCAGCTGGCTGAGGGGGTGGGGGAGCAGATGCAAGAGGGGAGAGGGAGGGAACCCTCTAGGGAAGGGCTGGCCAGATTCTAGAAAAGCCAGTAGTGAGTTTTGTGCCTCAGTGGTACCTCTATGCCTGCCTTTACTAGAAGAGAAATTTCCCACTGACGTCCAGTCAGCAGGGTAGGACACAGGCCCCTTCTGTGAGCCCTGGGACATTGGAAAGAGCAGGGGCACAGCCTCCCATGCATGAGTCCTCAGCTGCCTCCTCTCATAACCGGTCAGAGGCCCCCGTTCGGTGGACTAGGACACCTGAGCTCATTGCCCCACCTTGTCCCCTCCTTGCAATGTTTGCTCTCCTAGACCCAGTTTTAATAAAGAAACACTTAGGATTTGTTTTTAAATACCTTTCAAGTTTGTCACTTTCTGTACTCCCTTCCTCCCCCATGGGTCTTTTTAGCTCTTTCTGACCCAGAATACTCTGTGTTTTGCTCTGAGTTGACAAGAACACATTAAACACAGATCCAGCCACCGATTTAGGGAAATTGACGATCATCTGGGGCCTGTTCTGTTTGGGGTCAGATGATAATACTGCCCTTGGGTTAAATCCAGACAGCACACCGGGATCTCCAGGCTCATCGAGAACGGTCCCTCAGATGACAGAATGCAGGTCTGCACTGTGGCCCCAGTGCGGCTGCGTCACTGAGGGAGAACTGAGAGGCCGTGAATCGAAATGACTTCATGGGAGAATGAATGTAGAACTGAGAGCATTCGCTGAGAGACGGCGCTAAGAGTGCGGGCTGCTAGCACAGCGCAGCATTGCCTTTGAAACCCGGAGCCTTCATCTCGTTCCAGAGCAGCCCCTCACCGGGCAACCACAGCCCAAACTAGGCGAGTGACTCTCCTATGGTCATGCAGTTGAATTCGGGGCCTCTTTGTCTTTGTCCATCAGACGTCCCAAAGGCAGCACGCAGGGAAGGATCTGGCGGGATAGTGAGCACTGCATCTGAGTGCTGGTCCTGCGTGGGGCGAGCGAGGTGGCTGAACGCTTTCTAAAATCAGAGTCTCCTTGGTCTGGGATGGACTTGGGTCTGGGTCAGAGCCGGAGGTGCTCTGTGACGATCATGCCCTCCAAACGGAAATCGGGGCATTTGTGTCCCGAAGGGAACAATGAACAACCGCATCCTGTGAACTGAGAAACTGGAACTGTCTTGAGAAATCTGGCACTTGTGGTTCTTGGAAATATACAACTTTTCGGAGTATCTTCGAATCTTCCAAGAATAGAGAGATTATTGTACATGACGTGTATTTTGTGATATATTTGCCATATGGCTTGAATGTTATTTTAACCAGGTGTTTTGGTCACTCTGCATCAGTGTTGAGTTTCATAAATTGTGACATATAATTCTCTTTTACAGCAGAATTAAGTGATTCCCTAAAAGACTGTAAACATCCTGAAAGTGGAAAGACAGATTCAAGCCCTTATCTGTCTACCTCCACATTTTACATTCTTTTGTTAGTTTATGCTTCCTTTTAAGAAACAAAATTCTCTTTTAAATGGAGGTAAAATTATTTTTATTAGAGATATTTCATTACAAAGTGTTTTGCATATAAAAAGGAATTTGTTCTAGTGGAGATTCAGAGGATCATAAAATCACTGAACCTTAAAAAAAGGACTTCAGAGTTCCATGGTCTTCGCTTCCTTGTTTTGCAGATAAGGAAGTGAGGCTCAGAGCTGAGAAGGGACTTTGGCCAAGGTCAGGTGACACTGAACCCAGGACTCCCGGTGGAGTGTGCTTTCACTCTGACACACAGTCTCCTTCAGTCTAAAATTAGTGACCATGGCCATTGGGGTAGTGACCAAAAGTTGCTAAGGTCACAGGTGTCCTTAGTTGGGTTGTTTAGTGTCTTTACTCCTACTCTCACCCCACCAGTGAGTGAATTAACCACTTTTAAAAAGATTGAAATTCTATCTGCCTACCTCTTGCAAAGTTAAAATGGCCTACCGAGAGAACCTGGAGGACTGAATTTTTTTTTATATTTATTATCTTTACAAAAATGTTTATAAAAACATTTTGAGACTTCCTTTTATGAAAACTAAGGAAACACACACACACGTCTCACCATGCTAACAGGATTACGCTCATTCGTTGGAGTGCGCCCTTCTGCCATCTATCTCTGTGAAAACAAGCTACAGTGCTCTAATCACTGTTTATATCCGCTTGCATTTGCTTTCACTTAACATGGTCACAAATACTTCCCGTTTCCTTAGTGACTTTAACGACCAGATAATATTTCATCGAGTGTATGGATATGTATACACAGGCACGCACACACAAATTTATTTTAATAGTCTGCCATTATTGGCCTTTGGAAAGAAGCGAAACAATTTTTTTTATGTAGTTGTTTATTCTCTGGGATTGTTTCATTAGGCCAGAGAGTCGAGAGTGGGGATAGATTTCCCCTTTTCTCGTGATACACGAGTCACGTTGGTTTTCTGAAGACTAATCGAGATGTCACGATCTCCTGGTTTCCCTCTGAGCAGTGATACAAGCACCAGATATACCCAAGGCTCCTTTTCTCTCCCATCAGAACTTCCGAATGTCTGCCTGCCACTCTGTCTACTGCAGGTGTGGCTGTAATTGTTTCTCATCTTCCTTCCACGTAGCATTGGATCTTCTCTTCCTGTGGCAAGTCTTTCTGTGTATGTTTCCTTCTTTGCACACAGCCACACAAATATTTTTGGAAGTAAGTGGAGGTGCAAACAGAAGGTGAAGCTCTTTCTCCCACTCATCTGCAACACCCCCATGCATGGTGGGAGAGGGCACCCCTGTATGACAGTGGGACACACGAGCCCCCGAGCTCAGTGGCCTTCTCGAGGTCCCATGATGGGCAGCAGAAGTGAGGCATGGACAGAGCCTTGGACTGGAAATCCAGTGTTTTTCCACTGCACCGTAATGAAGCATGTTTTCATGTCCACACTGAGGCCACACCGGGGGCAGCTGTCTTGGTCTGCTTCAGCTTAGGTGATAATGTTGTCCTTGGGTTACAACACAGCCAGCAGGCAGTAAGTAGGTACTATAATGTTCCATGGGGAATGCTTCTTCCAGAATGAAGCAGGGCTGCGTGCAGCCTGCTTGTACACCCTTGAGAACAAGGCGGGTTGTAATGATCCCCAAGCAGCGGCCAAAGGTAAGGACCCATAGCCAGCTTCGGACACGCAGGATCATTCTTTTACAGAAAAAGGCGCCCTTGCTGTTTGTGGCATTCAGTGCCAGTGGTAGAAGGAGCAGGCAGCTGGAAGCTACGCCAGGCCCGTCAGTCCAGGGGCTTAAGGAGGCTGGCGAGGTCACTGGAGTCGGGGTGGGGGGGGCGGTGGCACCATCTCTGGCCACTCTTTCTGGCCTGTGTGGCGGGAGGACATGCCACACTAGGCCATCCCAGTCTGGGCTCAGAGCCACTCAGCCGAGCTCCACGTGGCAGGCAGGCAGTGACACGGCTGGAACCTGGGTTCTGGAGCCCAGTGCCGAACCTACAGCCTTGTGGTTTTCCTGTTTCCAGGCTTTAGTTGCTTCCTCAATCACACAAAGGAGTTGAGAATTGTAATTGTACTATGTGAGGACCTGAGAAGGCAGTGAAGACACCCCCTTAATGTCCTGACTCTTACAGCTCCTGATGGGGCGCTCTCCTGGCTCCCTGCACACCTGCTCGTCCCTTATCTGGCCTGGAACCATGGAGTCCAGCCTGCTGTGTGCCTGTCCTGAGCCTGGTGTTTCTGAATGGTGGGGTGGGTGGGGTGGGGGTCAAGGGCTGAGGCTCAGGTCCTCTTTCCTCTTTACAAGCTGTGTATGCACCGGGCACAACTTCAGGAAACTTCCCTGATTTGGGGGAAGATAGTGTTGCACTACCAGATCTATCGACTCACCCCATCATTCACAGACCTTTTGGGAGTGCCAACCCGTGTCCTTGTACTGAGAGTCCAGAGATGGAAAGCCCCCGACCCCCACCCCCTGCAGCAGAGGCCATGTCCACCTCCCTTCCAGTGGGATAGCTTGTGACTAGCCCCATGCCTGGCACACAGTAATGGGTCAGTGAACACTTGTCGGAAGGACTAACTGAAGACATAGTCCCAGATTTCAAGGAGCTCACAATTGAGTGCAGAGAGACAGATGGATAAATAGTCACAGTGACATTGTGGTGACTGGACAGAAATGTATCCATGTTAGCTTGGGAGCCATCAAAGTAACATTTCCTTTCGTTGAAGTAAGAGGATTACAATCTCTTATTGGCAGGTAAGGATTCTGCTTCCCACAGGATGTCCAAAGAGATATATTGCTTCCCACAAAGATATATTGACTCTGGAAACAGCATGTGTTGGTGGGAAGCAACTGAGTTGGGGGTAGGGAGAGCCTCTCTCTAGATCTCACTGGCTGAGTGGCCTCAGGCATAATCGCTTTGTGCTGCAATTGTTTTCATATATAAAAACAGGACATTAACTCCTTCTCTGCCTGCCTCCCAGCAAGGCCTTGCTTAACAGCCTCTCCTGGCTCCCCATCACCTACAGAATAAAATCCCAAGTCTGCAAGGCAGAATCCAAACTCTTTGTCATCTGACGCCTCTCTCTTTCCCCGGGTTATCCTGAGTTTCCTGGAACATTCTTTGTCTTCCTGTGGCCTTGTGCATCTGTGCACAGCGCTCCCTCTACCTAGAATGCTCTTTCAGAACTGGCCTGTCCAGAGACTTTTCAACTACTCCTGTGCCCCTTCGGGGTCCTTCTAACAAAGCAGTTGTCCCATTTCACTTTCCTGTGTGCGTGCCTCTCTTAAAGGCTTTGGATTTGCACTCTGCCCCACCCCGCCCCCTGTTCCTGATACATGGCTGAGTGTTTAATAAATGCATGCAGCATTGTTGAAGGCATCAGAAAAAATGGGCTCTTTGGTATCTCATTGAAGTGGGCAGAGAAGAAACATGGGTGGAAATGACAAAGAAGCAGATTTCATTCGAGTGTTTTAAAGAATCTCCTCAGAATCAGAGCTACTCAGCAAAAGTGTGGATCCCCACTGTATATCTGGGGACTTGTGAGCTGTCCACAGCTGGGGACACCTGCCGTGGGAGCTCTGCCCCACATCTGTGGCCGCGCAGCTCCTTCGGGTGGGACTCACTGTAGAAAAGAAAGGCAGCACTGTGGTTTTCTGGATGAGCTATCCAAGGAGTATCCCTCTCTGCCGATCAAATTCCCAAGTGTCTCTCCCTTCATTCTTTGGTTTCTTTTAAGTGTTCACTCACTGGTTGCTGACTGAGTAACTGCCTTTATTAGTACAACAGTGGCTTCTGCCCTGCAGAACGGAATAATCCACGTGGGAGCATGACTGATTTGGGGAGAAAGTCTGCTTTCTCCATCTGTGGCCCTTTAGTCTGACCTAGCACCCCCATCCTGTTCTTAGGGAGTGTAGGAAGAGGATGACGTCAGCTCAGGCTATCTAGCTCCAGCTCCTTCATCAAGTCCAGGTCGTGTTTGAGAATTATCACTTTTCGACAGGTAATCATCCTGTAGTATTCCTTTCTCTGTCTTCTCACATATCACTTCAGAGCATCTAGTGGCGCCTTGCACATAAATATTTGTCGATTTAAAATTGCCTTCTGAAATCGCTGACAGTTGATGTTTAACCACTGCTTAGCAAACAAGTTCCAATCAATATGTGGTAAAGGGTTTTAAAAATTCTTTAGCCCTTCATCTCAAAATTCTTTTTAAAATTTGCTGTATGCCACAGACAGTGCATGCAGGCGTTAAGGCTGGGATATGAGGGTGCAGCTCTTTGCACCCCACTCGCCTAGCTCTGCTCTGGAACCCGGCTAACTCTCCCCCTGACCCCACCGAGGACATTGTAGGCATCAGCCTAAAGAACTAAGCTTCAGCCTGCTCCCTGTCGTAGCTGCATCTAGAAACTGTCGAATTTAGAGGTAGCGCATGGTGGGGGCTGGTCCACTGTTGAAAGCCTGGCCTCTGATCGGGATGTTCCTAATGCTTCTTCCCTGTAGGTATGTGTATGATTGAGGCTCAGAGTCATCAGTGGTGCAGTTGTTTCCAGTCTGGGTGTAGATATAAAAGAATTTACCTTAACCTCGTTCCTTATGAGGTATTCATTAGACTAGGTTGCCACCTACACAAAATACCAAGCAGACTCTGAATCTGAAGGTAGCTGGTCAGTTGGAAATTGTTAGCATTTAATAGGCTGAAAATAAATATCTCTGGGTTTGTTTTTCTTGCAAATGACATTAATGAAAAACATACATGTTTTTGTCCACCTGGGAGAGAATACCTAACAAAGCAAAAACCAGCGATATCTCCCCACGCCCTGTTCTAACAATAGCAGTTATATCTTAAGAAGTAAACAAAGGAGGAACTCACCTTTGATTCAGAAGGACATAGATGCCACTTACTGTTTTATGCCTGGTTCTGTCACTTGGTGCTGGAAACATTTGCTCTGCGATGAGGACTCATCCATTAAGACCCATGAGTCGGGAGATTGTCACACGCCGACGGGGAGCATCCCGCAACAGGAGGTGGCAATGCGGCACTACCGGAGGGGTCAGTCTCCGGTGGAGGAAGATCAAACTTTGCTGCAAAACAGACTCTTTCCGTTGGGAACAGGGACTTTGGGGGCAAGAGGGAAATAGGAATAATCTTTATTAGCCAAGGTCCCAAAGACATGGCAGGGAAGAAAACATAAATGTGAGGTCTTTGAGGTCAATCCCCTTGAATCACAAATAAGAAATAATTTGACTTCTCCCTTCATCCTGCTGCTTAGTTGTGATGAGTGCTTGTGGTGAGCACTGTGATTAAGACCATTTAAGTATGGGATTAGTTGAACTGAAGAAGAAACAGTACTTCATGAATCCTCGGTGTATAAGCACCTTGGCTTAATAGCAACCATGGCAATAATCCCAGATGGCTGAGAGGATCACTCCCCAGTGTCCTGACAGGAGGCATTACTCACTGTCACCCCAAACTCCATCCAGGTTCCCCCTCTACACTCCTGCCCGAATCTTAAGACAGTTTATGGTGCCTTGGGAAGTGATGGGCAGGGGACGGTGGCCGACGCGTGGATCTTCAGGCCGCAGGTCCCTTCTGCCCCTTGGCTCTGCTCCAAAGCTCACCCATCCTCCAGTGTGTGTCTCGGGCTTCCCTCCCTTGAGCCCGCCTCTTGGCACATCCTGCCCCCGAGAGCCTGGCGCGCACCTGGTCTCTAGTACACTCTGCCCCAGCACCTGCTCATTTGCTGCACGTAACAACACAGGTAGGGTTTTGTATAATTCGCTTAAATGGCTATTTAATGTGTGTCTCACTAGATTATATCCTCTCTAAGGTAAATGTCTCCACTAACATTTATTTCTAATTTTAACACTATTGCCCCACTAACCCAGTACCTGTATAAAGTAGATGTTCCAAAGGTATTTACTAATGAATTTCTTGATTACCCACCCTGTACTTCTAAGGGTCTAACATAACAATTCAATGGATCTGTTTTTAACTTTTATTCTAAAGGACCCACTAAATATTGAACACTAACAGACTATTTTTCTGAATGACAAATTAGAACTTTTTGCTATCCCCTCCTCCTCCTCCTTCTTTCCCCAGGGTATTACCCTTTTGAGGCAATTGGAAAAAAGAAGGGGTGGGGAAGAGAAGCAGGAGGAAGAAGGAAGAGAAAGCAGTGAGGAGGGAGGGGCGGGGCTAGGGAAGCCTAGGACAAAAGGGGTGGATAACCATAGAAAGTAGGTAAGGGCGAAGGAGCCCCGTTCAAGGAGATTTAGGAGCAAAGAGAGACTTGACCTTGCTGCTGCCATGGAGACTGCAGTCTCCTCCATGGATACTGTGCCTCTCCTCTACTCCTTGGGGTAGCTAGCTACTTCTCAGCTCTTCTCCCTCGAGAGACGAGAGAGACGGGCCGATACTCTAGGATGTTGCTCACTGAGACAGATGAGTTAGAGTTTTCTCTCCCATTCAGAAACTTGCTCTGTCTTACTCTGCTCTATCCCCAGGTGGGGACATTAAGGTAAGATGTTTCAGATTATGGTGACAGCCTGGATAGACCTATATACTGGTTGTTTATTTATCAAGGAGTTATATTTTGTCTGTTTCCAAAGGAATTTCTCAGGTTTACAAGCTTAATGCAAAATTCAGCAGTGAGAGAAAAAGCAAAGCAGAGACATCTAAGAGGAGGGGGAGCTCCCTGGCTTCTTCTGCGCTGGGGACTGACTTGGGCTGTGGGTTTGCTAGAAGCTACAAGGAAAAGGGAACCATTGGACAGTTTTCACTTAACACAAGGCTCAGATATATCTGCAGAATATTTCTGAAAGTATTTTTAAACAAGAATTGTCTCTTACATAGTAGACAATATTTTCAAGTCCAAGTTTAACACTAATCAAGCAAATGGTTTTCAAACTGACCCTCATGAAATGTAGAGGACATATGGTAAAATTGGAAATCCAAGAAAACACTTCCTAGGTAGAGCAAGAAAATATGGTCCATCCACTTTGGGGCAACCCTCGTCTGACCCATGTATCCCAAGACACTCATGAAGAGAAAGGGGAAAAGTAACTTCCTGGATGATGCAGATTTCTGAATGGTGCAAATAATACTAATAGGAATAATGATCATAGCGTGCCCATCTTTGCCAGGAGCTCCTCACTCAATCATTCTTTCACAGTTCACTGAAGCAGCAGCGTAGAGCAGAAAAAATAGGGCCCTTGGTATTACAGGACCTGAGTCCTACTCATGACACTGCTCCATATTGGCTGTGTGATCCCAGAACAAGGGAAATTGTCTCTCTGTGCCTCAGTTTCCCCAGATGGTAATAGAGAGTCACTATCGCCGTGTTGTCTCAGGGATTCAATGGAATCACGAATAAACAAACAAGTGGCTCAGTACCTGGAATTTAGTCAGTGCTCAACGATTGTTAGTTGAGCCTTTTATAACAAAATTCGACTGAACATGTGATGTCTTCTCTCAAGGGAAGCCAATAAGGTTCAAAAGGAATGTTCTCATAGACTGATTTTCACTGGTTCAAAATGTACTTGGTCCTTTGAAGTCTCAGTGTAGTTGCCTTTCACACTGTGGTTTCTGTTGAGGTTGTATAAAACATTCGCCTTGCTTACTAGGGCAAAGGAAAGGGTGGCAAGAAGGTAAGGAAAGACCCTCTCACCCCTTCCCCATCTCTCCGTGGCCCTTCACCCTCTCCCTGCGCTCCCTGCCAGGCCCTGGCCCTTGTACAAAGGCCCAGTGCATTCAGCTCTAGGGTTGCTTTGTACCTGCTGGGCCTGCCCCCATCCAGGCCCCTCTTTGGCCTTTTTTCCCCTCTTTTAAAAGACCCCATGGGGGTCTCAGGGCCCAGTGGCTGGGCTCCCAGGTCACCTCACAGAGGCTGTGTTGTCCAATAGAAAGGCATGTGGAGTCCCGGGGTGAGAGAGAGGAGGACATTATCAATCATGAGCTGTGAAAAGCCAGGAGAGAGAAGGGAGAGCTGGGGAGAGCAGGGAGGACTGCATTGAAGCGGAGGGTTTTTTTTTCCCTGTTCCTGTTGTTGTCGTTGTTGAAGGGAGCTTTCTTGGATATCTGCCCAGACACATGCTGAGTTAAAGAAGCAGCAGGGTAAATTCTTAAAGAATGAATTGGGAGAAGGGAAGGAGCTGGGGGTGGGGAGGAGGAGTGAAAAGAAACCAAGGAATGATTCCAACTCCCAGACAAAGGAGGCCCCTGCAGACCAGACCAACCCCAGCCCAGCCCTTCTGTGGTTCAAATATTGGTTTGTTTAGCACATAATCTAGGGACACCGATGCTCCCTCGTAGCTGTTTGGAGCCCACAAAGGGGCCACAGGGAGAAACTACAATTTCTCGAGTTTCTCCTTTCTATCCAGGGCAGGCTGAGGATGCTTTTGGTGACATAAACATGGAACTCACCAATGGTGATGGCGTGTTCTCTTTGGTGCCAAATGTCTTTTTTAAAGAGAAGAAACTTGTAGAAAGCTCTCCTGGATTCTATGGTGGGAAATTAAAGACCCCTCAGTACAGTTTCTGAAGTGAGAAAAACAAAACAAGACCTTGTGATGATGGTGGGACAGCTGGATTCGAACTGTGCTTCCCCCTTCCCTGGACTAGACGGTCCATAGAAAGGTCAATAGAGAGCGACCCGTTTCTTTAATTTTTAATTGTTTTATTCATTCTGTTTGCTCTGAAATCCCCTAAGAGGAATTATGTTGCCTGCTGCTGCCACACTGGTCAGACCAGACATCAGAATAGAACAGTGGGTGAGCGTCTGCAGTCAGAGAGCCCCGTGGTAGATTATTCATTCATTTCTCTGTTGCAACATGTATATTTCAGCGATCCAGTGAGTCTTCATTGAAGAAGGCCCTTGGGCCCGGGCGCATGCTAGGGCTTGGGCAGATACAGGTATATTGGGCCAGTCAAACCATAGATGGCCAGCATTTGCAGCAAGAGTTAACAAGCCTTTTCCTTGCACTGTAAGTTCATACCCTTCACAAAGAGTAACTTCACAATTGATAGAGACCCCGGGGGAAGTAAACATTATAGTCACAGTATAGTCAGTGGCGCCTCCTTGAGTCAAGCATTGCACACTTTATGCACCATATTGGTTAACCTGCTAAGCCTCCAGTTGTCTCTTCTGTGAGTGCACCCACTCTCTCTGCACTTCCGTGGGAAATGGAGAGAAGAAAGAAGAGTGAAAATTTAACAGAGCTGCTGTGTAAGTTCAACCCTAGTCATGCTTGGAATTTTTTTATCAGTGACCCCAAATGACGAAGTATGAGCATGCTGTGGTCCAAAGCATGAAAGAGTGAAAGACTAAGTCTTCAAAACACAAACTGGGCCTTATTATACTTTCAAGTAAGCGTAGTCACCTCTCAGAGTATTCTTCTAAAGAGGCTATGTACCAAATATTGCCATTGTACAAAATGTGTTTGAAGTGTCCCTTTGTTGTCTCCAAGTCACTAGTTTTAAAAAAAGAAAGGCCATCACAGCAGTTTCTAACCCATGAAGCTGTCTCTTTCCAGCAGGGCCCATGGGAACTACAGTGAGGCAGTTCCATTATGCTGACACGTGATAGAGCAGGTTACCTGTGGTCTCGTCACATGGCAGCGAAAGCAGTGGGACTCACGATCTGTGAGCTGCCGCAAGGCCTGACTTGTCACATCTGAAAATGGTTCTTAAACCGTAAGTCATCCTCAGTGTAGTGGGTGAAAATTCAGATACCATTGAACTGGGAGCATCCTGGAATATGGTCATTTCAGGTGCAGTTGAGACAATGAGGTGTTTTCAGTCTATTCTGATTTGTTTGCCATCATTGTGAAAATTGTTTCTTTAGCATGGACTGTTTCTCCTATACTGTGTAATATAAAGGGTTGGACAGAAAGGGGTTGTAGGAGAGGAGGAGGGGAGGGAAACTTGAGAAAGAGAAGAAACCTCCACTGACTTGTGCTTTGCATCTTCAGACCTGCTTTGAATTAACTTGCGTCCCCATGAAATCCCTGTGTTGAAGCCTAGCCTCTGATGGGACTATGTTTAGAGTAAAGAAGTGGTTGAAGTTAAATGAGCCTGTAAGGATGAAGCCCTGAGCCTGTAGGATTAGTGTCCTTGTTGGAGGAGACACCAAAGATCCGGTTTGCTCTCTCTTCCATGTGAGGTCACAGCAAGAAGGTGGCCGTGTTCATGCCAGGAAGAGAAATTTCACTAGAAACCAAACCCTGCTGGAACTATGATCTTGGACTTTTAAGTCTCCAGAACTGGGAGAAAACGAGGCTGTTGTTTGGGACTCCCACTGTATAGTGTCTTATATGGCAGCTGGTGCTGACTCAGACTCTTTTTCCGGTTACATCTCTCAGATAAGTTCAGTCTTTAATACAGTACTATAATCTACATCGTGAATCTGCAAAAGAGAGAAGGGGGTAGGTGAGTGATACCACGTGTATTTTCCCCAATCATTTCCCAAACTGATTTGATCATAGGACACTTACTTTGATCCAAGTTCAGAAAAGATCCATGTTATACAGAATGCCTTTATATTGGAAAATGCTGCTTCAATTTAAAACCTGAATTCTTACGTGAGGCGGTGACCTTACACAGGTACAGTTTTACCCAACCATAAAATTTGAGGACTGGCCTAGTGATCTTAAAGGCTTGTTCCAGGTTGTCATTTTATATCTCTCACATTTTTAAAGCTATAGAAGCATCTCTAAGGGAAGACGCATAGAGGTGTTTGGAGCTTCTGCAATTACACTGAAGTGTTTCTCTCCCTCTTGTTGTCTATGCAAAGGGTGTGTTTGCTTATTATTTAGTGCAGTGCAAACTTCTGGGATTGATCAGTTGGAAGCTGGGTGGGGCAGCCTTAGAGAGCAGAGTTACGGAGATACCACTCTGCTTCCTTGGCCGAAATACAAGTTTATTCTCATCCTCTATAAACAATGAATACAGGAAAACCACACACAAGTTTTAAAACATACTGTTGCAAGGAGATAGAAGGTTCCTGTGTACTATGGATGGGAAGGGAGGGGAAGAAACCCTATACATTGAGAATTTGAATCGATTCCAAGAGTCTGGATTCACACAACAGTACATTGTGTTTTCTGCAGTTTGAAGTGTTTCCTTGGGTTCATGACTTCCTTATAGAGGGAGCAGATCATCCCACAAAACATTGGGAGGATGGGGAATATGTATCATTTGGAGAAACTTAAATTCAATTTTCTGCCCAGTGACTTTCTAGAGTGTTTATTCAGTAAGGCCTTGTGCAGAGTTATCTTTTTTTGCCTTTATTCCCAACTCTCCTTAAAAAAAGAAGAAGAAGAACAAGCCCAGTTGCACATTTTGTGAATCCAGCGGAGGCTTGTTTGTGAATATTGCCATTGATGAACTGTTCTTATCCTGGCCTCGACCGATGCAGAATAACACGGCGTAGAGAGCGAGCTCAGTATGACGCGTCTTCATAGATCATCTTAGACCAGCCTCTCCTCCAGGGGTTCCCAGGGCTTTTCTAGAAAGACACGTGGTTAAGGGTTACCTGTCCGTTCGGGAAGTTTCAGAATCTCCTGCCCAAGTATTCATGAAGTTTAGTGCCAGCTCTTACGAACTTCTATGATTTATTTTCCTTTGGGGTGCCATTATGCCTTTTAATCGTTGTGCCCATTTCTGACGTCTCATTACATTATGCCCAGATTTTTCATGACTCTTACACACGAGGACGCCATGGGTTATTGGAATCAGGCAGAACTGAGCCTACTTTCTGACTCCCATCTCTTTTACCCGTGTGAACTTGGTCATGTAGTTAATAACCAGAGGGTTCAGAATCCTCATTTATAATTGAAAAATAATTGTACCTACCTCATTAGGTTTCAGAGAGCATTAAATGAGGGAACTTTAAAGAAAGTCATCTGCCCCACACCTGGCACTATGTAAGTATTCCATAAATGGAGGTTATCGCTAGCATTGCTTTTAGAATACATGAGGCATATAGATTTTCTTAATGGAAACTAATACTATTTAGGTGATGGCTGTGACACAGATAGTAACAGATTTTAAAATAATATCCATGCTGTCCCATTCGGTCACTCACTGAGTTTTCTGCCTCGAGGGGTCCGTTGGCACGGAGTTGCCTTCATCTCGTGTACTTCCAGTCTCTCTGTCAGGGACCATGTCTCATGTTTCTTTGTATTCCCCTAGTGGAGCGAGATGCCCAAGTTTAGTGTTCAGTAAATAGTTGCTGATTACTGAATAGATTATTTAGGAAATGCAGAGAATGGGAAGCCAAGTGCTTCCCTTCACTCTGCAGAGCGTGTGGTCTTCAGGGTACAGTGTACATGAGGGAGTCCTACTTTAAGGTCTAGGGGGTCTTTGATCTCCAGACCTGTCCAGTGAAGCTGGACACCATTTAGGGATGCAATGAGAAGTCTTTGAGAAACGCCTTGGCTTCCAGCACAAGCGAAACCGAGCCCACTCTTACTCTGGTCAAACATCAGTTAGCGTAACAACAACCGCTTGGGGAAGCTTTGGAGCATGTAGATTCCCAGGCCATGGGCTGCCCCAGAGGTTCTGACTCTGTAGACCTGATGGGGCCTGGGAATCTGCACCTTCAGAAGCACTCAGCTCAGGAGATTCCCTAATGCCCTCGGTGTTCTGACCTCTCCCTGAGAAACTGTCCCAGCAAGAAGGCCCCTTCCAGCTCTTTCTCTAGTGAGGCTGAGTTTCCTCAGAATCCCAGGGTGTAAATGAGTCACGATAGAGCCAGGTATCAGTAGTTAGCCCATCCCTGAAGCACCAGGATGTTTGCTGAGTACAGCTTGTGTCCCCAGTGTCAGTGCCTCAGAGTCCTCCTCCGCTGCCTCTCTCCTCCCGCCCACCCCTCTGAGGAAAGGCTGCGGTGCCCTCCGTGTTCTGATGACAGAGGCCTGGCAGGACAGCACGGTGCTTGGCTTCCCACTCCCCGGGCCCTGCTGGTCCCTGAATGAGAAACATCTGTCTGCCTCCCGCCATTCTGTTTAGACTGCTTGTACAAAATGCTTGCTGTTTTGCAAGCCAGGTCCCAGCACTCCCAGTTCTCCGGCCTCTGAAGTTCATCATAGTTGGTTTTTAATCACATCAGACCAAGGGCTGCATTAGAGCAGGGCCACCCCTTAGAGTACCATCTTGTTTCCAGCCTGTCACTGCTGAGTTCGAGGCCTGGCTGTGTTCCTGGGGGCCTTTTGGGCGAATGGGAAGTGTCTGCTCAGATCAGGAGCCCATAACACTGGGCAGTATGTCTAAGAGTGCACAGACACGGCAGGATGGAAGCCGGAGGTCTAGGCCAGTACATATGCCCCACCATTGCCTGGGAGCTTGTTAGAAATCCAAAATCTTGGGCCATGCCTAGAATTTGGGGCACAATCTCCTGATGTTTCTGATGGATGCTTTAGTTTGCTTCTGGAGGACTTGAACTTAAGCCACCATTAAGCTTAGACTAGAAACAAATTTCTGGAGAAAGGGGAACTGCAGAGGGCCTGGCAGAGGTTGGATTTCCTGTTGTTCTGAGGCATGGAAGCGGGCAACGTGCTTCGGCCAGGGCCTGCGAGCATGAGTGAGGGTGAGGAGGGTGTTGGACCAGGAAGAGACTGTGAGTCTGGAAGCCTGAGGAGAGCAGGCATGGATACCAGAGCCCATCTGCACCACGGACTTCCTAAGTCATTGGGCTGGGAACTGGATGGGGAGGGACGGGGAAATGGGGCTGAGCATTCTGAGCCCAGGTAACAATGGTCAAACCACATGGCAGCTCCTGCGGGGGGAGGGGTAGAGGTAGCCACGTGCTCCTGTTCACAGCACAGACGTGCAAAGATGGGCCAATCATGTTCAGTCCAGAGAACAGTCTACCAATGCTATGCTTCCTGGGTCAAAATGGTCACTGTTTACACTGGGCTCCACTGGCATATAGCTTGTACTCTATGTGGTAGTTATTTTAGTTAGAAAGGGAAGAAGATAAAGGATCTTTCAAATTACAAGAGTTTCCTTTGATTCCGCCTGTAGGAGAGTGAGGAAGTTTTTTGTTTAACATTTGCCTGCTTTGGGCAATGTGAAATGGGAGGTCCCCAACGCCTGCCCCGAAAGGAAACAAATTCCTCGTTGAAAAAAAAATGAGTGATATGTTGATATATTGAGAGCACAGTAGAAAGCTGGAAGGCAGGACTGTGGAAGGAGGAAGATCTTGCTCTGGATCAGACTAGAAAGTCAAAAATAATAATACAGGATTGGACTCCAGGAATTTTCAGAAACTTGGGGCAGACAAATAAGGTGATGGGTGTAAATGCATTTCATATGGATCTCCAAGGATGGTTTGGTTGAAGTGTGGGTTACCCTCTGTTTCACCATATACATAAAATATAAGCTCCCAGAGGGCTGGGACCTCATTTCCTCGCTTTATTCACCAAGAACATGACCTTAACCTTGCTTGAGAAAGCTCTAATAAGATACTTGTCAATGGGAATAACAATACAGAACCTACTTTAAAAATTGGCACAAGAAAATATATGGTTAACTGCTAAATGAATGTGAACTAGAGTATAGTTTATAAAACAGTAAATGCCAGCTCAGAGTTGTGAGTCTAAAGGAGGGCTTGCTCAGTGCTTGCCAGAGCGAGGGTGGTGTGGATGGGGATGGGTTGAAACTGGCTATTTCCAGAGATGATTTGTGATCCCCAGGAGTTATGAAGAGGCACAGAGGTGGGGAGGAAAGGGCCAATCAATTGCTCAACAAATGTCTTCAGTCAACAGGGACCAGCCAATGTATTAATTAATCAATCAAATAATTAGTGTAGTCATCAAATGCCAGGCGCTGTGGCAGGGACCAGAGATTCAGAGATGGATTACGACAGAAGTACTGGCCCTCAAGGAGTTGTATAGGCGATGACCAGCAGTGGGGGTGCATAAACTGGAATACAGTGTGATTCCCTGCTCAGCAGCAGCTCCCCTGGAATATAGTAAAGACCAGGCGATGAGCTGACTCCAAAGGAAGGAGGGCGGAGCCAAGGCCAGTCCTCTGGGAAGGGTACAGTCTTTGGCATTTGGAGCGAGTAATGATTTTCCAGCATGTGAGGAAGGAAAGGGTATGGTGAGGGCCACAACACACCAGGCGGGGGGTGGGGGTCTGGGAAGGCCTATAGCAGATCCTGTGGGCCTTTTGTGAGCTTCTAGGAAGTTTGGATTTCACAGAGCAGCTGGGGTGAGCCATGGAAGAGTATTATTGAGGGAGGGAGGTAAGGAAAGTTATGTTTTTGGAAGGCCACCACTGTGTTGCGAGGAACAGCGAGGGTCAGATCACAGGCAGAGAAATGACTGCTCATTGCTCAGGACAGCAATTCCTGGACCTCCTTCCCTTTCCAAGGAGGGCCTCTGACAGACCTTGGCCTTGGGTGATGCCCTTTGGTGAAGTGCATTTTATGAACGTCATCACATTAGGTCAGCCCCCAATTGTGAAGGAGGCAGTGTTAGGCTTGGAGCTGTCCCTGCTCTCATTCCTCCATGCTCTCTCTCTAGAGTCTTCCCTCTGGGGAAAGAAGTCCATCTGATTAAGGTCGCCAGATTTAACATATAGGACTCCCACAAATATATACTTTAGTATAAATATACACAGGATATACTTACACTAAAAAGTATTTGTTGTGTATTCAAAATTCAGATTTAACTGGTTGCCCTGCTTTTTTTTAAAAAAATCTGGTAATCCTACACCTGATTTTAGAGTTCAGAGGTCCATCTTATCTACCTGCCCAAGGTCTCCTTTCCATATCAAGGTGCCGAGGCCCTGAAAGGTCAAGTGGTTTATTTGCCGAGTTCAGGCAGCCAAGCTGGAGCAATGCTGTGATTTCCACACAGGCTCAGTCTGCTTGAAAACCTGTTCTCCACACCTTAGAACGAATTAGTTAAAAGTGTCAGCCTGCCTACAGGTATTTGCATTTTACAAGAAGGCCTAAGGGCAAAAACCCCAAGAGTGTGAGTGTCTAAGAACATAGATCCAGGTTCTGCAGTAGATGTGTGGGGAGGCATGCTGGTCCCTGAAGTTCTCGGAGTTCTCTGAGGGCCTCCCACAGCCTGCTCTGGTAGCACGGGGAGCCCCCGTGGCCCTCGGATTTAACAAACAGTCATGTGAAGTATGTGGCCTGGGACAACAATCCCTTCCATTGTAACAACACCCTGCACTTTTCACAGCACTTTCACTGAGATTATTTTGCTTAATTTTCATTTTTAAGTTGTAAATATTTATGCACTTTCCATGTTTCCAGTTTGCTTTCTGCCACCAAACAATCCAGAAAAGTTTCCACAAATACTGAATTGTATATCAGCTTTTTGTAAACACACTATAGTCAAATTTTCATTCTTTTCTCCTCCCGCTCCCCACACCTTCCCGCCTCTTTTCACTTTTTAGCAGGCCAAGCTTCTCCTGGGTTTGGGTGCTGGTTAGCACGCATCTACCGCAGCCTTTCTGCCGTCCAGGAAAGAATGTCGGGTTGTCCATTCCAGAGAACGGGAGAGCTGAAAGTGCCCTCAGGCCCCACTGGCTGGAGCGGCAGGTGTGGAGTCCAAGGGCACTTCCTCCTCACCTCACTCCACTCCACCCCTTCCCACCCTCTCTGTCCTTGGGAGTCTTGGTCTCTCCTCTTTCCTGCTTCAGAACAATGTTCCGAAGACTCTTGGAAGCCATGCCTGGCCCACTTTTTTGGCATAGCTTTTGTTGCTTCTTAATATTAGTCTAGGGTGCTCTA
This sequence comes from Trachops cirrhosus, assembly GCA_028533065.1. Classification (NCBI taxonomy): domain Eukaryota; kingdom Metazoa; phylum Chordata; class Mammalia; order Chiroptera; family Phyllostomidae; genus Trachops; species Trachops cirrhosus. The sequence goes on along the minus strand of CM052547.1, from coordinate 18,752,458 downwards.
AGCTAAGACAGATTTGTAATTGGCTGTTTGGCAGATGAGGAAGACAAGGTTTATGAACATACCAAACAAGATGCAGGGCAGAACGTGGTAGGCCCTTCTGTCCTTGGTTCTTTTGGCTCCAGCCGACTTTGGGTTTTGCTGTCATTTTCCCCTAACAGCTTGTCTAGTCACACCTAGCCTGCAAGCACCAGTAGTTCTTGTTACATCCCTGTTTGAGCCATTGCAATTATCAGGGCCTGCCACTGACATCCCTATTTTTCTGCAACTGTATGTGCCCATGATTTTCTCACCATCCATTTCCATTTCTTCTTTAAGAATCTTTCCATGTTAATTTTTCGAGTTGTTTGTACTCTCCGGCCTGCACAAAGGATTGCCAGAGGGCACGCTAGACTCTACTCCACAGGCTAAGAATCTTGTTTGATGTCTTGGAAACCAGCCGTGCTGGTAGGTCACTGAGCAAGTGCCCTGGATACAGGTCCCTTTTCAACCCAGGCAGTCTTTGATATGCACTCCTTCCTTCAACTAATGCGGATGGTGCAGGGACTGCAGAAAGTGTGATCTGAGTGCAGAGCAGGAGCACTTCCTTCTCCGGGGAGGAGGGTCAGCCGGGCTTCTTGGAGGAGGGGGCCTTCCTGCCTGCCTGGGAACTCACTTATCTGCTGGTAAATTATCAGCATCGTGATCCATTGCAAGTCTTTTTTTTATTATTAATATGGCATACCTTTGATTCAGTATAGCATATCTTTCATCTGATAATGAATGTGGGGTTATTGCACATTCTAGTCCTGCAGAAACTGAGAGGTGTGCCTTTTTTTTTGTATACTCATCTTCCTGAACTGTCTTCCTTGCCTCTGGGGGATGGCTAGTGGGGTGTGAGAGAGGCCTGGCCTCAGCACACCGGACAGTGTGGATGTTTGCCCCAGCCTGGGGGTGATGCTGTCCATTTGCTGCAGCAGGAATGGGGGGGACACATGCGTTCCCAGGACCAGCATGACAGCTGCCTGGCTTTTCCTGACTTGGGTCTTTAGAGCCATTTCATTATTGTATGGAAAGTGTTGTAAGCTCTACATTTCCTCACCCATCCATATCAATTCCAAGACATAGATGCATGCTAAATGATGTTTTGATTATCTGTCATCTCGGATTATCTGCCCTGGAGTCATCGGTATACACAGAGACATATGCAAGCACACTTCTTTTGCTAGGCAAGCCTCAGATGAGCCGACATGCCCCCATTCCCTGTTACGGGTCATGTGCACCACGTTTCCATAATTCTCAAGTCTCATTCCCGCTTTTGCTTGTTTTATCCTGCTGGCCCTTGCCTGGTCAGCCCTCTCTCCTCCTTTCTGTAATGAAGATCCTCCCAGCCTCAGGGTTCTTCAAGGTAAAATACATTTTATGAACTGCATTTCACACCCACCTGCATTCACTTTAGCATTTTATTATCTATTCCATATTTTCCATCCCGTATGTCAATGTACGAGCCTTTCCCTGCTTATCTGCTCCTCTTGTATATGCCATTTAGTGTCGTGCTGTACTCACGCAGACGCTGCAGTGTCTTCACATTGATGTGAAAGGTAGGCTTCAATGCAGAGCGGAACAGTAGAAGATTCTATCCTTTCTTTTATCTGATGCGTCAGCTCAGCTGTTGTCTTCATAATAGTATGGGAAGGAGTCTGGGCACCATGAAACTTTATAAAGAGGTATTGGGGACACCTGGAACCCTTGCTGCAGTTGTGCTGGGTCACCTGGCTGAAGTGAGGTGACCCTTGGGGTGTGAGGGAGACACATGCTTATGACAGTTGTATTTTCCTCACTATATCTCTTAGTAAAGTGATTCACTCCAAGGCCTTACTATTGCTGCTCAGATAAATGGGCCCTGATTCCTCCCTTCTCCCCAGGCCAGTGGGCTATGGGATGGGCTGGATGGGAACTGTCTTCCCAGTCCCTTCCTGAATGCATATGAACCAATCAACCCCATGAATGACGCATGCTCTAAATCCCATTGTTTGGTCCTCTGGAGAACACACACCCAGACAGACCCACGCAGACACCTGCCACACCTAATGACATGATGCCTGGAGCTGACTGTTGTTGTGGCATGCGGCAGCCACGCACAGACAGATGTGACGAAGATGAACTGATCCCATTTTTAAGAGAATGAAATAAGCTCTTTAAAACTAATAATCAGGCTCTCTCTCAGGCTGATACACGTTCAACTGTCGGTTTGAAGGATGAGACCTTGATGTCACTTCTCAGCAATGAATGATTTTCTTAATATCTTTTAAAAAAACAGCCTTCTCCTTGCTTCTTTGCAAAGAATTAAGTATTACAGAGGAGACAGATGAGAGACCCGGGAAGGACCGCTCCTGGGGAGCCCACAATTCTCATCTGGCAACGTCTTAAACAGTTCAGGCATGTGAATGAACCACAGTAATTGTGTTCCCTGATGTGGGAATCCAGGGTGAGGGGCCACCAGGGAGGTAGCAGGCATCAGTTTAAACAGAAAGTCTAATCCTTTCTTTCTCCTTCCCATATCCCCCACCCCCCAGGGATGGGCAGGCTGATGTGCAGATACAGAAGGAAGGAGACTGATTCAAGCTGTCAGGTAGACCTGGTGCTGCTGCCGTGGACTGCCCATCAGCCCACACTGGCTTTGAGTGTCTCCCTGGCTCTCAGCTACTGTTACAGGTGACACAGAGAACCGTGGGAGGTGACCATGCTCTTATGGGTCTTCCATTCCCTCGGGAGCCCAAGGCTCTGCACAGTGTGTTGCCAGTCCTGGAGATAATGCTCAGGCTAAAGCAAATGCACAGTATTATGGGATGCAGAGGCCATCTAAGGCTGTAACAAGGGGTAGGGACCAAAGTGGAGCAGCTAGATAAGTGGGAATCTGAGAAAAAAGGTAGATGTGATAAGCATTCCTTCCCAGTGAGACTTCTCTGGGTACCTGTGTGTGGTCAGTGCTCCGTAAACACTAACCGAATGAATAGCGAGATGAATGAGGGAGGGGCGCAGACGTGACTTTTGCTGTGTATCCAGGAATGACATGTATGGTTGTTTAAACTTCCTCAGGAAGAGCAGGTGAAGAGCAACTATGATAACATGTGATTTTTTTTTACTCTTTTTGCTCATTAATAATCTGGATGAGGAAGATGGGAGAAAGCAGGTGCCACCACAGGATTCCAGAGAATGAGGGACACAGCATGTGACTTTTGACAGCAGCAGGACCAGGAGACCATGAGAAGATCTCTCTGACCATTTGGTGCAATACGCTTTCTTGATACTTACTGCCCTTTATTGTATTTATATACTGAGTTTTCCCTCAGACAAAGGGAACTCTCTCCATGAGTTTCCATGGTTTAGGGATGCGGCACATTGACAACTACACTCCTGTCTGTAAAGCTTCTCACCTCTTTCATCTCATTACTCCATATGACAAGGTCTTTGTGGAAGATACATAATTGCCATTTTTATAGACCCAGACCCTGAATCGGAGACATGAACTGACCTGTCCACGATTTCACAGCCTTTGAGCAGCTAGTCTCCGAGCTCAGATTTCAGTGCATCACCGCTGCTCAGAGCCATGGCCTCCCTTGCTGGACCACCGGAGACATGGTCCCCTACAACAGGTCCGTGCTTCATAGCACTCCTTTTCAGCAAAAGAACTCTGCCGAACCAAGCACGACCCACTTTTGACTCTTCATCCAGCGGGTTAATGGAATTGATTCATGCCAGCTCTCCCCAGATCTGGGCCGTTTCCCTGTTCCCCGGGACTCCTCCATATTGTAATGACATTTACATCTTAAAATATACTTCTTTGTTTTGGGCCAGGTTGCACCGACTAGAATAAAGGAATTGTCTTTGGCTTTCTTGGACAACGTCCAGGCCTCTGGAGTAATGAGAGAGAGGTGGGAAGGAAGAAATAGCACAACTCTTACATGCCCAGTTCCCAAATCTGCCAAGCATTTTGTAAAACTGTAAGAAGTATTTTAGAACACAAAATGCCTCTAGTTCAGTGATACTTAATCCTGGAAGTACATTTAGAACCACTTGGAGGGCTTTACAAGATGCCAGTGCCGGAGCCTTCTCATGCCCAGGGACTCAGTTTCAGTTGGTCCGGTGCAGGTCGTGAGCATTGAATGCTTTTAAATTGTGTGCAGCCAGGGTTTAGAACCTCTGATTTAGTCTATCCGTTGTATAAAAACAAGGACGCTAATATGTAGAGAGTTGAAGTTTATTGCTCTAAATTAGCTACCTACCACTACTTATAAATTACCCCAAAATTTAGTAGCTTAAAATAATAAACATTTATTACTTCTCAGACTTCTGTGGGTTAGGACCCCAGGTGCACCCTTGCTGCATTGTTCTGGCTCATGGTCTTATGAGCTTTCAGCCATGGCTGTCATCATCTGATGGCCTGATGGGTCTGTTTGATCCTCTTCAAATGTAGTTCATTTGAACACCTGGCAAATTAGCTCTGGCTCATGGCAGGAGACCTCAGTTCTTCACCATGTGGACCTCTTCATGGTGTTGCTTGAGTATCCTTGCAACATGGCAGCTGGATTTTCGTAGAGGGAGTGATCCAAGGAGGAAGCCACAACTCCTTTTATGACCGAACCTTGGAAATCGCACACCTCACTTCTGCCACAATCTGTTCATTAGAAGTGAGCCTCCAAAGCCATTTCACACTGAAGGGAAGTGGAGGTAGGTGCCACCTTTAAAAAAACAATTATTGATTCCAGAGAGAGAAACATCAATGTGAAAGAAATACCGATTGGTTGTTTCCTGCACCTGCCCTAACTGGGGACCAAACCCTCACCCTAGGTACATACCCTGACCAGAATTCGAACCCATGACCTTCAGTGCACAGGATGATGCTCCAACTAACCGAGCCACACTGGCTGGGCTAGACTCCACCTTTTGAAAGGAAGAGTATCAAAGAATGTGTGGATGTATTTTAAAACCACCCATGGCCAAAGTCATGTAACAACAGTGCCAGAGCTGTAAGTCTTTTCACTGTTAGTTCAGTGCCCCATCAACTAGTCTCATAATTAATTGATTGACTCTAAATAAAGAAATCCCCATAAAATATTTAAGATTCCATCAATTACCTCATTCCTATGAACAGACTGCTTCTTTAAAACATCAGCATCTAGAGATCAGGTGTGTGACCGTCCCACCCCTTGTGTGATTCACTCCAACTTACCGCCTCTTTTCACCCATTAGAATCCTCTGAAGGATCGGATTACCTTGCCAGTGGAAATATATGAGCTCCCTGTGTGATATACCATAACTGCAACAGCACATCATATAATTTTCCCCGAAGGCTTGTTGCAGCCTATGTCGAGTCATTTGTATTTATGACAGTTCGGGCGTGATTTAGTGCGACCTCACTTTGATAAAAGCCATTTAAAGCTCATAAATATGGGTGACATGCTGCCTCCCTGGCTGGGGTTATTGAGGAGAGACTGAGATTTGCATTGCCATTCAACTTGCATTGTTCAGGAAGAAGAAGAGGAAAGAAAAGGGCAAGAAAGTGGGGAAGTGGAAAGGAAAGTGAGCGGGACAGGGAAGGACAGAGGGAGACTTGAAGAGCCACACGGCTGCCACTGGGCTCCTTGCACTGCAGTGTGCTCATCTCTGGTCCTCCCGGGAGCGCTGGGCTCTGTGAAGGGCACCAGCTCAGAGGCAGGGCCTGATGAGGCACACGAGAGTGAATAGGTCACCAGGCTTTATGAGCCATTTACTTCCTCTTTTAAAGACATTGTTAAATCACAACCAAATTATAGTAAATTGTCGATTTTTATTGAAACAGGAAAGCCCTCTAGCTTAACTCCTCACAACACTGCTCTCGGGGGACAGCTTTACTGCAGGTGGAGCAGGTGACTACCCTGGTCGCGGGACCCGAAGGGCACCAGCATGGGGCCTGTCCCAAACACTGTATCACAAGGACCCTCCGAGCACATGAAATTCCGTCACTTCAGAACCAACTATTTTTGAGTTGGGAGGCCTGCACAAGCCACAAAATCCGAAAAGGAAGTTGTGTGGAGCTCACCAGTAGAAACACAGATTGCCTCGTGGGTGGCAGAGACGGGACGCGTGGGGAGAGGAGCTAACAGGAGAGACCACAAAGTAAACAGGGCTCTGGTCTGTCAGCGGGCTTTGGTCTGACGGTCCTGCTCATTTGCTGCCCTCATTTCCCGTCTGAATCAAGGAACTATTGAAGGGTAGACCTGGATCTCACATGTGGATTCCCATTGGCTGTTAGACCCACATAAAGATGCTGACATCATTAGCACTGAGCTGGTGGGGACCCTGGAGATGACCTAGGGCAGCCCCTTCACTCTACACATGAGGAAACCAGGGTGTGCCAGCTGGTCAGCCAAGGAACCTGACCACAGCCGCGTCACTCAGCCCAGAGCTGTATTCCCACCGTGGGTGGCCCTGGTGAGCTCAGCCTTCTTCAGCTGATTTACTTTTATTCAGAGGGGGTACCCCATGTCAGGAATCTGGGAGGGAGAATGGGGGTGGGGCAGCCTCCTAGGCATTCCCACAATGAGAAATGGCAGGGGCTTCTGACAGCTGTCTTGTCCATAGGCCTCAGGCTGGGGGCTTGTGGCCATATTCATTCCACAGGAATGTCTCTTTTGACCCACTCAGTGTTTTACAAAAATTTGCCAACATTTGAAAATAAGGAGATTTCTCACATGCACCTACACCTGCAACCACACTCACCACACCTCAGTTAGATTTTGGGTTCTGGAAGCAGCTGGCTGGAGTAGAGTGGGACCGGCTGTGTTCCTTCAGTTCGTCGAAGCTCCCCAGGTGATCCGCCACACTTTTACGTTATTCGTTGAATTTGCAGCCTCTCTCATTTTACACATGGGGCCACTGAGTCTCAAAAGGAGTGGGGTGGCTCCCTCACACAGGCACAAGTGAGGTTCATGGCAGAGCAGGGGCCAAAACAGAGTGCTCCTGTCACCTGTTTGTCAAGAGTCCACTGGAAAACCCTGCCCGTCAGGCCAGCCACAGTCCTCAGTGCCACACACTTCTGAGCCATGTGCCTCTCCTAGGTCGTTCTCTGTGGGTCACTTATCTCCCCAGCCAGAGAGCATCCCCTTTAAGGACAGGTTCATGGCACAGGAAAGCAGATTCAGTGTTTTTATTTTTACTGAATATGCTATTATAGTTGTTCCAATTTCCTCCCACTTTTGTTTTTCCTTCCAGTACCAACCTTCCCTCCAGCAATCTCCTCCATAGTTCATGTCCAAGGGTTGTGTATATAAGTCCTTTGGCATCACATTTCCTATACTATTCTTAAATCCCCCTGCCTATTCTGTACCTACCAATTATGCTTCTTAATCCCTTCACCTTTTCGCCCATTGTCCCCCCCCATCCACTCCCTGCTGGTAACCCTCCAAATGATCTCCATACCTATGATTCTGTTCCTATTCTGGTTGTTTGCTTAGTTTGTTTTTTAGATTCAGTTGTTGATAGTTGTGAATTTTTTGCCATTTTTATGTTCATAGTTTTGATCTTCTTTTTCTTAAATACATCACTTTAACATTTCATGTAATAATGGCTTGGTGATGATGAATTCCTTTAGCTTTACCTTGTCTGGGAAGCACTTTATCTGCCCTTTCATTCTAAATAATAGCTTTGCTGGATAGAGTAATGTAGCTTATAGGTCCTTACTTTTCATTACTTAAATACTTCTTGCCAATCCCTTCTTACCTGCAAAGTTTTTTTTGAGAAATCAACTGACAACTTTATGGGAATTTCTTTGTAGGTAACTCTCTGCTTTTCTCTTGCTGGTTTTAAGATTATCTCTTCATTTTAACCTTTAGCATTTTAATTATGATGTGTCTTGGTGTGATCCTCTTTTGGTCCAACTTGTATGGGACTCTCTGTGCTTCCTGGACTTGTATGTCTATTTCCTTCCCCAAATTAGGGAAGTTTTCTTTCATTATTTTTTTCAAATAAATTTTCAATTTCTTGCTCTTCCTCTTCTCCTACTGGCATCTCTATAATTTGGATGCTGGTATGTTTGGAGATGTCCCAGAGGCTCCCTAGACTATCCTCATTTTTAAAATTCTTTTTTCTTCTTGCCATTCTGATTTAATGCTTTTTTCTTCCTTATGTTCCAAATCATTGATTCGAATCTCAACGTCATCCCCTCCACTATTGGTTCCCGGTAAATTTTTCTTTTATTTCACTTAATGTAACCTTCATTTCTTCCTGGGTCTTTTTTATGCTGTTGCCATACTCAGTGAGTTCTTTGAGCATCCTGATCTCTAGAGTTTTGAACTCTGCATCTGATAGGTTGGTTAACTCCATTTTGTTTAGTTCTTTTTCTGGAGTTTTGTTCTGTTATTTTATTTGGACCACATTTCTTTATCTCCTCAATTTGGCAGCCTCCCTCTGTTTGTTTGTGTGTATTAGGTAGAGCTGTTTTGACTCTTTGTCTTAGTAGCATGGCCTATTGTGGACGAGTGGATCTGTAAATTATGTGGGGTGAAGCCTTAGATAGTCACCAGGCAGGACCATCTGTTTCACTGCTCTGTGTGGTGGGAGGGCTCAGAGAGGGGACAAGGCCACTGCCTGACTTCTGGAGACTTACCTGGGAGGAAGCTGTCTCCTGGCACTCGGTCTGTTTCCAGTCACTTCACTTTCTCCCTATATACCACTGGTGCCCTTCCAGCAGTTGCCGTCGTGCTGAATCCCAGAGGGAGTGGGTCTGCATAAGTCCTAAGTCTGTGTGAGTCCTTTAAGAGGAGTCTCCTGAAAATCCAGCAGTACCCCAAACCCCACTGCTTTTTACAGCCAGAAGTTATGGGCATTTATCTTCCTGGCATTGGAACCCTGGGCTGTATAGTCTGGCCTGGGGCTGGGATCCTTCACTCCTAAGGTATCCCTTCTCATTTTTACCCACCATCTGTGAATGTGGAGCCGCCCATTCTGCCGCCTCTCCACCTGTCTCCCCGTCTCCACCCCTCCTACCTGTCTGGATGAATGTGGCTTCTATCAATCGTTGGTTGTCAGACTTCCATACAGCTTGATTTTCTGATGGTTCTGTGCGATATTTGTTTTGTGGTCTAGTTGTAATTTTTTCTTTAGTTGTGTGAGGAGGTGAAGCATGTTTACCTTATGCCTCCATCTTGACCAGAAGTTCTTAACAAACCTTTTTCAGAAACTTTTTCAGAAGAACTTTTCTGGGCAAGGCAGCTACTGCTCCAAGTGGTAGCCAGCTGGGCAAAATATCTCTGATTCAGCCTTTTATCCCTCAGAGTGCCTCACGTGAGACTGGCACACAGTAGGACTTAGGACATGAGCATCGATTTGCACATGAAGAGGCTTAGTACATCCGCACTGACTATTACTCTTAAATGCAGGAACAATTAGTCCTCGCTAGCGCTGGTGTCAGTGTCCCCAGAGCAGACAGGGAGAGGATGTCTTCCACACAGTAGGCCTCCGTTTCAGCCCTGCTGCCCTCTCAAGTTCACAAACTCCTTTTGTCTTTGATCCAGATTCTTATTTATTCTTTTTCCAAAGGCTCAATTTTTACTCTTGTCTATTCTTTCACTTATGATACACTTATTTGCAATAAGGAATTTTATTTTTTTGCTCAAATAAATTAGTTGTTAATTAAAGCCTTTAGATGTAGTACAAAAAGAAGGTATATTTGATATCAGCAGCTGTATACTGTTTGATGAATAGTTTTAAGTTCCGTCAGGAATATCAGCCTTCCCCCAAATGGTTCTGTTTTCCTCTATTCTCTTCTCTCTCCCTTTCTCGCTCTCTTTCTCTCCTTCCCTTCCTATCATTCATACACACATGCATCGAAAACTAATACACAACTACTGCATTGCTCCACCTTCAATTACATAGAGACACTTTCTGTGACTTACTTTCTTATTTGGTGGTCTGTACTTCTGGAGGCCAAGCATGGAGTTGTGTGGAAACTGAGTCCGTGTGAGAGAGGGTAAGCTGGAAGGACTTCTGCAGCTTCCTGCAGTGTGCACAGTTAATATGGCCAGAGCTGGTTGGGATTCGAAGCCAGGTACACCTGCTCCAAGGCCTTCCACTCACCAGTCTAAAAGGAAAGAGAAAGCATGGGCTTTGTCCTGTAGGTTCTTACCATCTTGCTGCAGGCACAGGTGAAAACATGACTCAGTTGTCCAACTCTACGAGACAGTGTATGCTCAGTGTCTCCATAAGGATGCTGAGTCAATGAAGCCTCAGAGTCCAGAAGAGGAGGTTGTTGGAGGGTCTTAATGGCTGGGGGAGTGATACAAGGCACATGGAAGCTTCTAGAACAAGACTATCAGTGGTGGCTATGTGGAGGGCTAACATTCTCATGGGCACTGGTGGACATAGCCTAGGAAAAGTTTTCTTTCCAACATGCTGTAACATTCACACTCATGCCTGTGACCTGGAAAGAGACTGGCATTGTGGCAAGAAGGCCTTGAAATGAATCAGTGACTGATGAGGTTTGATCTTTCGAGGGAGATTTCTTTCCACATGGTAAGAAGGAGTTACACCTGACTATTCTCTATACTATAGGGCAATTGCCTGCGAGGTCAGTTATAGTGATTAGAGGAGAGATAAATTTCTCATGTCCTTTTAAACTCAGAATGAGAAAGCTTTGATTGAACTGGATGGTGTTGCTTGAACTATGTTAGTTTTCCCATCCATAGTGAAATAGCCTCCTAGACTGTGGTTCTCCCGACCATGGGACCTCTCCGTGAGTCTCAGGCAGCCACCGGCATCCTTTTACTCCTCATTACCCTTGGCCCCTTCAGAGATACCTGATTGCAGTCATTTAAACACATGGTACTTTCTAGGGAGCAGGAGGCTTCACACTTCATCTCACTAACCCAATGGCACCCGTGAGCTGAATTCCCACTCAAGGCACCCACATGTTCTGCTTGGTGTTCTTCAGCAGTCAGTCTCTGTCTGGTCTCTGGGTGACTGATTTCCCTGTTGGTTTGCACAGTGCTCAGAATGTGCAGGAGGAAGAATGCGGCTGGGGGTCTCTGGGGCCACAGGCCCCGTAGGGATGGCCCATTTCCACACACCCAGGACTGCCAGGGGCATGGCGTGCTCTGCCCCACCACTCGGGGGACCTTCCCTATGGGCAGCTGGCTCGCTGAGCTCCCTAAGGCTCATGTCAGGCAAGGCCAGCCCCCCCGCCACTGCTTTCTCATTTATCTGTATTCACCAGGGAGCCCAGTTCTAATTAATTACCATCTACACTCCAACCCTCAAGAGGGAAACCTTCTTGGGGGAGATGGGGGCCGAATAGAAGTAGAAATTCAATCAAGATCTTCAGGTTGCAAGGCCTGGTGTTGGCAGCCACGCTTCTTCCCAGGGGGTAACTGAGAAGAAAGCATCCAGCTCTGTGCAAAGCTGCGTAAGAATTTGACTGTTTTTGTGTCCAGTGCCTAGCAGAGGGGGCTCCTGGAGGTGTCTGACAACAAGAGCCTCCACCTGAAAATAGCGCTTCTCAGGTTCTGGGTCCAGACACACATTTGCCCATTGTCCCGGGAGGACGTAACCTTCTGGCTGCCGGAATCCCTTCTGAAGGATTTCGGGGACTGAACACAGTAGCTCTTAACCCTGGCTGCGCTTCCCAACCACCTGTGGCATTTAAAAAATTCACATGCCCAGTTCTGTGGATTTACTTTTCAAAAACTGTAATGCCCCCATAGCATCTTTTAAAAACTGGAGATGCAATTTGCATAGAAAATTAACCCTTTTAAAATGTCCAGTTCGGTGGTTTTTAATGTAATGTAGACTTGTCAATCACCATCATCTAACTCCAGAACTTGCTCATCACCACAAAAGAAACCCTACCCTGTGACTCTCTGCTTCCCTTCTCCTGTACCCTACGCCCCACCCATCCCCACTCCCAGCACTAGGGACACCAGTAATCTACTTTCTGTATCCATGGATTTGCCTATTCTGGGCATTTTCTATAAACAGAATCATACAGTACATGTCTGGCCCCCAATGCTGAACCTTGTGAACTGAAATAGCTGAGCCTTAATATGTTTAAAAACAAGCCTCAGGTGATTAGGCACAGCCATGGTTTGAGCATCCTTGGCAAGAAATGGTGAAGTGCCCTGCGCAAGGGTGCCCCATGTGCTCCAGCACGCAGTAAGTGCTTAGGAAATGTTTGTTGACTGATCAAATCCACATTCAAGAGAAATCTCTCACAGCCTAACATGCTTGAGCTGCCTGCCCCCCAAAGATATTGATTATTCCTTATATTTCCAATTAGCTGTTTCACCAACGCTATATAGAAATCCCCTTCAAAATCCAGCATAGTCTCTGTTTCCTCAAATCAGTAAACTGGATGAGTCTCAGTGACTGTTAGCACCTCTCTGACTTACACAGAACTTTTCCACGTGGGCTGTGGCCGGGAGCTCATGAAAGGCTCTGTCCTTCTCAGAGAACTCTGTAATGACAGGGGTAGTCCTGGTCACTCAAAGGAAATTGACTGAAATGGCCAGGCTGGGTTCTCGTGAATGCAGCAGAACCAAAGCTAGACTGACTTGGGGAAGGAGATGAAACACAGCCCGTCACCAATGTGCAAGTTGGGCGCCCTGTGGGGAGGGAGGTTACAAACAGGCAAAACACTGCAGTGATTAGAAGACACGGGTTAGGGTCTCAGTCTGCGTGATGTCTGTGGAGTCTGTTCAGTAGTCCAAGTCCTGCTCCCCCATTTCTAAAGCCTCCTGTTTCCCAGAGATGCCAGCCCCAGCCAGAGGACACCTGGGCCACACCTGTTTGCCTAGTGCTTCACACAGTTCTTTAATGTCACCTGCTTGGTCATTTACCACATTAGCATCTCCATCTTCTGCTCTGTGCCTTCCGGGATGAGCACACTGTGACAAGGGATCCAGGGTCACTTCTCAGTGGGTACCTGCAGAGAAAGAACAATCGGGAAGTACACAAGGCCATCACTGAATGTCCACATTTGGCCTATAGTTGTACAACATAGTGGGAATGGTCTGATGCAAACCCATCTCCAGTGCTGGGAACACAAAGCAGAGCTCTCCCCGCAGAGAGAAGCAGAGAGGTATTCACGCCTTGCTTTGTTCAGCAAGTCCTTTTGGAGCACCTGCAGTGTGCCAGGCACTGTTGGGATAGGGCAGTAAATAAAACGTGACAAGTTCCTGCACGTCAGGAACTTACACTGAAGTAGGATGGGACAGAGGGTGAGAGAAAGGAGACAGACAGTAAGTGCGTTAGCAAGCATATGATAAGGTGCCAGAGAGTGATAAGTGTGTAAAGAAAGGTGAAACAGGTCCAGAGGATGGAGAGTGATGGAGGAGAGGAAGGAGTGCCAAGGTGGGGAGACTAGTCTGATACACAGCGTGACCTGCATGCAGTTAGGGAGCGAGCAGGCAGCCCACCCCCAAAAAGAGAATTCCCGGCAGAGAGAACAGCAAGCGCAAAAGCCTTAGGATCCAACTCTGGCTCAGCATAATAATCACCCTGGAAACTCTGAAAAACTCTCTAGAGTTGGACCTTGCCCCAGATAGATGAAATTAAAATCTCTGGAGTGTGTGTATGCATATGTGTGTAAAACTCACCAGGTGGTTCTATTGTACAGGTAACTAGGATTGCAAAATATTGTACAAAAAGAATAACAGAGAGCATCGTGGCTGGAGCTGAGTGAACCTCTGGTCTAGGAGATGGGAGGATGGGTGTGGCGAGGCAGGCAGGGTTCCACCAGGTTGTGGGGGGCTTTGAAGGCCACAGGAAAGGTCACAGATTATTACTGGAAACAGTGGAAGGCCACCAGAGTGTTGGTGCAGGGGTGCAGTGAGCATCACAGCGCTCCGTGGCACAGCAGCACACGTGGTCTCTGCCCTCTCCGCGGAAGTGTCAACAAAAGCTGGGGACCTGTGGGCAGTGAAGCTGTCTTCGCTCATGGAGACTGTACACATAGTTAAGCCGTGTTTGTTTATGTGTCCAGAATAGACATGTTTACACACAGTACGGGCCAGAAATCTCAAAACTAGAAGACCTCCACACTCACCACATTCTACTTTTCCCCTGTCAGTTAAGATGAAGAAGATAAATGCATCTCTCCATGCAGGAACAGGGAGGGCCTCCAACTCTCTCCTTTCTTCCTGAAGAGGTGTTTTTTAAAAACGCAAACACAATGGAACAGATGAGAAAAGTTGCAGATTACATTTCTGACAATGCGTAATCTCTGCCTGTCCAAGCGTTGTCATTAGCAAGCCTTCTGATTACCCTGGCAGCTCTGGTTTCTAGCTCCCCATGGACAGAAAGAAGCATGAGGAGAATTACATTGCTCCAAGGATGGGGCCAAAGGTCATTCTGTGCATTGGACAGCTGGCTCTGGTCATACTGAAGTGCCGTGGCCTCAAGTGTTGCTAACAGAATAGCTGATGGCCTTGTTGTCACTTTCTTTATGCTCACTGTCTCTTACAAATTAAGCTGAATTGTGGAGTCACAAAGACCGAGGAAGAAAATCTCCACCTGCTCGCCCCACTCTCCTGCATTCATTGTATTCTCCGGGGCCACGGTGTTGCAAGGTCACATGGATGCAACTCGCTAGGTCCTGAATGGGTACCTGAGCCACAGCCACCTCGCTCTTCCATGAGGAGGAGGAGATTGGCACTGGGCCCACGTGCTCCTGTTGGCAACATATTAGTAGAGCATTGACCTTGCAATGCCAGTGCCAAAAAGACAGGCACCCCTGGTTCTTCGCGCCCCAGCCAGCGTTGTGTTCTCAGATACCATGGTTCAATAAAAATGGCACTGGACTGAGAGGCAGAGGCTTGGCATTTAAACCTAGGCCTGTCACAAACTAGCATTGTGGTGCTGAGCAGGTGATGAACCTTTTAGAGCTTCAGTGCACTAATCTGTGAAAGGAGATGATTCAGCTTGAGCACGCTCTAATGTTTCTCCTGGCCGTATGAGTCTGGGATGGTTTGCCCATTTGGGAGAAGACTGGAGTGTGACTGAGCAGAGAGGGGAGGTGGCGTGGTGGTGAGGGCCATGGGCAGAGTGGATAGACTGTGGGATCAGAGGGAGAGGAGTTCAGCTCTCAACTCAGTCACTTTATAAAGTGACCATGTGGTCTTGGGCAAATGACTTAACCTTGATGAACCTCAGATTCTTTATCTTCAAAATGGGATTACTGATGCCTACTCAGAAAAATTGTGCTGAGAGATAAATGAGATGGGTATGAAGCACCCAGTACACGTGAGAGCCTATTAAATAAAGGCTAGCTATTACCATTGGTTACTCACTCCGTCCTGGGTAATTATGTATGCCTTTGTAGTATTCAGTTAGGTTCCACCATGGTGCAGAACTCAGCAAGAGAAACATTAGTTCTCTTAGCATTGGGTTTCATAGTAAATGATTCTAAATTGCCCCCAAATCTTCCCATGTAACTCTCACCTTCCAGACTTGATCATTTGTGGTGTGCTGTAGGGACCTACATTGTATATACATTGGATCTGGGGTTTTTCTTTACCCCCTAAATCAGAGGGCACCTGGGCTCTGCCTGTGCTGCCAGATACGATGCTTTGAAAACTATAGCATCAACTGATGACATAGCATGGAGTGTGTATCCCAGGCAGCCACTGAGATTTAAAAAAAAAAAAAATGCATGCACCTCCCAAAGGCCTCTTTTCCTTTTGGAGAGGTGAGAATCTGCCCTAAATCAAGGGGTCCAGCCCCACCTGGTGTTACCATGCACCTGGGTTTTGTGCACATGCCATTAATTAGACCCAGGTAGTTTCCCACATTGGGGATCAGAGTGAGGCACCCCCAACTTCTTAGCTCTAGGAAACCTTTTTGCAAAGAAGCACCTCTTGGCTTGTTTCCCCCACTTGCACCAGCCCCTGAACCTCCTGATCTTTTCCCCTCTGCAGTCCCTTGAGAATGGTCCAGAAATTCTGGGGGAAATGGAGCACCTCTAGGCCCCGTCATGGACCACGTCAAAATGAAACCACAGCACATGCTCATGCAGAACTCTGTGTCTTTAATTTGCCCTTTGGCAGACACTTGTTACAGGTCTGCTATAACGAGGTACCCAAGGACTGTGCTTGGTCCCAGAGATGGATGCCAAGTTATAAAAGCCTAGCTCTGCCCTCAAGGAGCTCCCAGTGTTTGGCTCAAAGACTCAGGACCTGTTCAACCCCAAAAGAGGTGGGGAGGGGTATCCTAAAGTTCACTGCGTGATGTGGCTGATGGAGCAGGTCTCCTACACTCATCATCATCATCACTGTTGTCGTCATCATCGTTGTTGTCAGTGTTGTCATTGTCATTTCCCAAAGTCAAAGGGAGTATTTACTTTGTCAACTCAGGAGCCATCAGAAGGACAATGCTCCTGGGTTCTGCCCAGGGAGCCCATACCCCTTTGGACTGCCATGGATCGCCTGTCCCATGCCCCAGGCTCGTGGCCTTCCATGCCCTCCCAGGTGCAGGCGGTTCTGGGAAGCGGGCAGGGGCCATGGCTTTGATCACACACACAATAACCTCAGCACTGAGGCATCCATGCTAATCACTTTTGATTACAAATGGATTAAATAGGACAGCAGCTGCGCAGGGCTGCTGAGCTTCAGGCCCACTCAATAATGAGATGCATAGGCACAGGCTGGGAGGCTGCCATCAGCCCTGCCCAGCCCCCACCCCACCTCCTTCAGGGGCACCTTCGGGCACAGGGGCACTGCTCTGAGACAAGGGAAACCGAGGCGACTTGCACAGGCCCTGCCTTCAGCTAGCCTCAGTGGCGCCCTCAGCCTCATTCAAGATTTCCCACAGGGCTACACTGCACGCCTGTCCTTTGCCAGTGATTCGGCCATGTTCTCCCCCATGGCTGCAGGAAATGCAGCCTGGTCCCTCTGTACTCTCACGAGGGAAGGTACGGAGACAAGGGTTAAACAGCAGCTGCTCTTCTGCGGTGAGTCCTGAGTTTAACTCAGGAGCAGCCAGATCCACAAAGGGTCCTCTGCCCTCCGGTCACCATGCCCCAAATCTGTTCATTTGGCTTCTCAGAGACAGTAGAAATAATGTCCTCAGTAATACCCTTCTGTGTATAACAAGTATGAAGGGCACTCGTGACCCTCTCCCATTTTGTTTTCCCACAAAGTCTCCGAGCTGGCCAGGATTTTTGGACCTCTTTCAGAAATAAGGAAGTAAAATTCAGACAGGTACAAAGGCTTTTCCCTGGCATCTTTGTGTACCCTTTCTGGATTTTTGGAGACCAGCCCAGGCTCTGTCATTCTGCCATGTAACCATCTACCGGCTCCTCTTTCCCTTCATCGGAGCATGTCCTGAGAGTATCTAGTTTCTGATGATGGCTCCGTGAAAGCAGGGAGCGCCTGTGTGTGTCTATTTTTGTACAGAGATTGAACCAATTTGGGGTTGTGGGGTATGAGCAGCTGCCTTGGCTAAAATGCAAGGCTCAAGGGAGGGAAGGGAGATAAGAGGGATTCAGCACCAAAGCCAAGAGTTCTTCAGGCCATTAGATGCACTACTAAATACGACCTTGAGGCATTTCATGTTAGGCCAAAAGCGGTTGAAAGAGCAATGGGGAATCCCCTGTTTCTAATAAAAGTTTCCACAGAAGAGCCATCATTTCTAAACACCTTCTGCCCGTCCTTGCCCTCAGTCCAGGAAGACAAGTTGTCAACCTTGTGCCGAGGTAGCCAACCTTGTGCAACACAGCCAAGCATGGCCAAAGCCCCTTGACGTTGCCTACAGACCTCCCGTGCTAAAGGGTTTCAGAGTCACGGGCTTGGAGGCAGGTAAGGGAAAGGAAGGGGCGCAGAGGTGAATGCCAACCCGCCCATCTATTGATGTGGTACAACAAAGTGTTCCCATTACCCATTTAAGTGGTCCAAATTGAGCCTCCCTGCATCTCTGAAAGGTCTAAGGAAGAAGAAGGCAATTCGCGTTTATGAAGCGTTGACTTCTTAGGACTCCTTATGGGCCTGTATTTCATCATCCCAACATCCCCGTGAGGTGGCTACTGTTACCAGTCTTTTGTGGGTAAGAAAACAGAGGCTCAAGATTAAGCTGCTAGAAAGAGTTAGCAGCTGAACTTGGGTCTGGTTGACCATCGAGCGTGTGTTACCCGGCAGAGCACATCGCCTCACCTGTATTCTCACTTCCCAGGTGAAGAGAATGAGCTCTAGGGATGATAAGTGACTGGGGCGATGTCACGGTGCTAGGTAGTGGCAAGATTTGGGTCACAATTCAGGAGTTCTAACCTCAATCTAGCCCTCTTTCACATTACAGATGGCAATGGCCCTTCCAATTTGCAAATAATTTTCCTGCGTGTGGCCCTGGAGCCTGATGTCCCACTTCTCTGAAGTGCCTTTTCCACAATCCTGTGCTTAGCAACGTCTGCTCATCCTTCGGGGCCCGGCCGCATTATTGCTTCCTCAGGAAAGACTTCCTCGACCAACCCCAAATTCTCGATCAGGTGTTTCTCCATTAACTCTCGTCATACCCACTCCCTCCCGCATTTTTCCCAACTCTGCAATCAGTGCCTTTAGGTTGATAGCTTGAAATGGTGAGTTATTTGTACTGTGGAAATTGGCAAATGCCTGACATCAGGGCTTTGATTTGTCTCTCAGAGACTCGGTTATTAAAGGTTGGCCAGCACAAGCCTGGTTAGTAGCGGTGACCCCTCCCCCCGGCACCGTGTGCTCCGATCTGAGAGCCTCATTTTGAGGGAGGCATTTATAAGCTGGATGGTGATGACATAGGAGACCATATTCAGGGAATAAGAGTTGAAAGCACTTGGGATGTTCCACTTGGGGATGGTGGACAGGACACCTGTCATCAGGCATCTCAGGGATGGCCCATAGCAGGAGAAAGGAGCAGACTGTGGTGTATGCATGGGCAGGACTGGACAGTTCGGGGGAGAGGATGAGTCTTCTGGGTTTGTTATCTGGCTCTGTGCTACGATGTGGGGTCTGGAGTAGGTTGATTAGTCCGTCTGTTTCTCATCTGTTAAACAGGGTTCACATTCCCTGTTTAACAGGAAGAACAGGATGATGGGGGAAAAAAAGCAGTTCCTGTTTCTCAGAACTAGAGGGATGAGTTTTAGTGAGGCATTTTCCACTAAATGAAGGTAGATTTTCTAAAGACTATTGCTGGGCACTGAAATAACAAGTGCCCCTTCCTCAGAGGTGTTCAAGCTGGGTGTCCATCTGTCAGAGAGGGGGATTCCTACATTGGAGGGGTGCTGGTCTGGAAAATCACGCCCCAAGGTTCCTTCCATGCTAAGACCTGCAAAGCCCAGAACATGTCCCTGGGCAAGTCACTGACCAATTTTTTTGCCTCATTTCCTCCATCTGTTAAACAAGCAGGACAGTTTCTCTCCCTTCCGTTTTTCATTGTTCACTTGAGCAGCCCCATATTCAAAATCAGGACTCTCTCCATGAGAGAGAGAATGATAGGACTCTCTCTCTTGTCATACCCATGCTTTTTTTTAATCACCCTTATTTTCCTTGAACTTAGCATGACCTTAAAGTACATTAATTTTTGTTATTCAAAAATAACGTTGTTTCTCCAGTTAGACTCTTGAGTTCCATGAGGTCGGGAGCTGTTTTATTTGCTCACTGACGTATCCTCAGAATGTAGACTACTGGGCACTGCTGTTGGGGTGATTAAGTGAGCTCATTGAATCAAATGTTTTTGGGTCTCGGAAGGGCAGATATTTTACCCATCTCCTAGTTCACCATTCCTGTTAAAGGCACTTTATACCTGGAAAAAAGGCAGTGTTCCCTGTGACTTGGCTATGAAGAATACCTGCCATTTGCACCCAATTGGTCATAGATGGTTAGTCATTAAAAGACAAATTAATAGCCAACCTCTTTTAAATTGCAGGTGGAAATAAGCTTTTGTGTCTTAGAATTAGGATGCCTGTTAAAATCCCACATTAGGAAAGCCTTAAGTGCGTGGAGACACTGGGCCACGGCTCTTGGCACTCACATGCCTTGCACTTAGATATGGCAAAGGTGAGTGGTTGGACACCGCCAGGTGTGTCTTCCCCACCCGCTGTCCCTCTTTTATCCCAGAGTCAGGCTTGCTTCACAGGGCTCTCCTTGTAGCAGGGGGTCCTTTGCCCTCCATATTATGGGCCTCTCTCCCCTCTGTACTCAGCTATAATTCTTTAGATTTGTAATTCCTTTTTATCAAAAGACATGGGGACTGCTGTTTGGTTTGGTTTGGTTTGGTTTCTGTTTTGTTTTGTTTTCCTTTTTCTCCTGGTTAGAAGGGAAGCACAGCAATAGCTATCCTGAGAATATCTGCACAGTGATTCTGGTGTAATTGATTGATAGTGTATACTCGCCCAAAGCTGGACTTCGTAGGCAGGGATGCGCAGAGAGCAAGAGACCACTTACTCCCTGAAAGACCAACGAGAGGTGAGGGCATGGATCCTCCGAAAGATACACCAAGACTTCGCCAGCTCCTCGGTGCTGCACAGGGCCTGCCCTCTCCTTACGTCTTACCTCTTCACCATCGTTGCTATCATTATCTCACCTCAAGTGCCTTTAGTGATGGTTTGTGTGAAACCTGATCGTGCGTTGGGTGAGTGGCAGGGTCATCTATAACCTTTCCAAGATTCACAGGCTGTCAGATCATGGGGTGATCTTTCAGAATGCCTCATGTCAGAAGTGGGGAATATTAAGGGCCAGGCAGAGATATAGTAACTTGTCCAAGGTCGCACTACCAAGTGAACTTCCAAATGTGGCTGCAGAAGTGAACATCCCCAGTCCCTGTGGTGGGCCCTTTGTTTGTGCTATAAATAAAGGGCTTGGCCACGTGATTATTAAAGGGGCCTCAGACTCAGTTAGCAGCTACTTCCAGTCCTGCTGATGGAGCATCTGTGTTGCATTTATTTTGCTCAGTCGCAGCGGGCAGTGTATAGAGAGACAGCCCCCAAATGAGCCTGCCAGAAATTATGGGCAGGATTGTCCAAAAATGGGTGGACTGTGAGTCAGGCACACAGGTGATTTCAAGGAGAACAAGTAAAGGATGTCTCATTTGGAGAAGTGGTCCAGGGAGGTACAATTCACATTTGACTGAGCCGTTTTCATGAGAAGGGAACCTCCAATTCCAGATACCTGTGAGATGATCTTCCTGTTCTTGACAGTGAAGTCACAAGAGGCCATTTTTAGCAAACTGTAGTGGAGGCGGGGCTGCATGAAACAGAAACAGATACACAGCCCAGAAAAGATGAGTTACTGGTGAACCAGCTGTTTCCAGAAGGCCTGTATAGAATACAAGAGGGACAGTTTTTTTTAAACTCTACTTTTCAATTATAGTTTGTATTCAGCAGTATTTTGTATTAGTTTGAGGTGTACACAACACTGTGGATAGACTTTCATGTCGGTTACGAAGTGTCCCCTCCAATAATTCAACTGCCCACATGGCACTATACATACTTATAACAATACTATTGAGTGTATTCCTGTGCTGTACTCGACATCCTGGTGGCTGTTTTTTAACTACCAGTTTGCACTTCTTAATCCCTTCACATTTTCACCCTGTCCCCAACTTCTCCTCCCTGGTGGCAGCCATCAATCTGTGCCCTGTATCTATGAGTCTGTTCTATTTTGTTTTTCATTTATTTTTGTCCCTTAGATTCCACATATAAGTAAAATCACATGGCGTTTATTTTTCTCTATCTGGCTTATGTCACTTAGCATAATACCCTCTAGGTCTATCCATGCTGCTGCAAATGGTAAGATTCCATTCCTTTTTATGGCCAAGTAATATTCCATCGTATATAGGTACCACAGCTTTTTTATCTGCTTGTCTATGGATGGGCACTTGGGTTGCTTCCATATTTTGGTTATTGTAAATAACGCTGCAGTGAACATATATGTGTTCCTTCTGAAGATGTGTTGGCCAAAGAAGACAACCTTCCCCAATAGAAGAGAGGACCATTCTTGAGTCAAGGGCATATGACTCGCTGCACTCCCCTTCTAGAAACTCCAAACAGTCCTCACTGCTGGAAGGAAAGAATGACAGAAGGAAGGAAAGAAGGGACAGAGGGGTGGGGGTAAACTTGGTTAAGGAGAGAAGATACTTGTAATGATAAACAACATTTGCAGCATTGTAGAGTGTATAATGCAGACTCCAGTGAGTCCTTGGTCAGCCAAGATTCAGGGGTAAATACTCTTTGAAAAAAGTCAATTTGAGTTCAGAGAAATTTGAGAGGGAAGAGCAAGATAGTAGGATGTGACCTTAGATGCCTGCACTGTGAGGCTGCGTGGGGCTAATGGGAAGTCTGCTCGCACCTGCACGGCGGGCTCTCCGAGGCACAGCTGGCAGTGGTTCCGATGTTCCTGGGTTCGTGGCTGAGTCCCTGGCAGAGTAGGGAGGAAGGAAGCAACATTCCATTTAGGGATTCCTGAGGGGGCCATGGGTGCCTTAGACAGAAGACTGGACTGTCACAGTTCAAAGCTAGGTTCAAATTCAGAGCCTGACACTTTTTGCCTCCATAACCCTGGGTGAGTTATTTAAACAATTCACACCTTGGCTTCCTCAATTATGAACTAGTAAAAATAATACTATCTTACATAGATAATGTCAAGATGAAGAGAGATAATAGAGTTAAATCATCTACCTGGCATAATAACAGTGTGTCCTGAAAAACTCGATTATTTTTTTCTTATAATTTCCAAGAGTTCAGAGTAGGCTTTCTGGACAAGATCCTCCCATCTTACCTGCAGCTTACAAAAGCTGTATCTACCTATAGCTATAAGATTCAGCCATCACTGGGTCCAACTTGACATTATCCCTTTCAGATATTCACCTGGAGCTGTGATTAATTGCTCTAGATTTGGCCCAAGGGACCCAGATTCTCAGCCAAATTGGCTACGCTGAGCTGAGGAGCAGAGCTTTTGACTCCCGCGCTCAGATACTCTCTGAAGCAAGCACCTTCTGACTTTTCCATTCTCTGCTGCTCAGTGAGCCTAAGGGTGTACATCAATTTCCTGAGATTCGCCAAGGATCACAAAAAGCTTTAATACTAGTCTTAGAGCCAAGTGAGCCGATCATCTGGCCAGTCTGAGCAGAAATTCAGCAAATGATGAGAAGAGAGAGACGACAGTGGATTCCCCCAGCATCCAGCTTTGCTTGGCGTGTGTTCAGTGAGGGGAACCTCCTTTATTGGCCTCTCCCAGACTTTGGAAACAGCCCACCGATGCTTGTGTGTGATTTCTTCATTTTGTTTGAAGGGAAGAACCTACAGCCCAGACTGTGCTCCTGAGAGGTAACATACCTACGGCTCTGTCCTTTCCTGGTAAATCAGTTACACTTTCTTAAGCATGTACTTGCTGCATAGAATTCCATTGTGTAAATGAAAGAAAGAAGGAACTCATACCCTTTGCAACAGCATGGATGGAGTTGGAAAGCATTATGCTAAGCGAAATAAGCCAGGCAGTGAAAGACAAATACCATATGATCTCACCTTTAACAGGAACCTAAACAACAAAACAAAGAAACAAGTAAAATATAACAAAAGACACTGAAATAGAGTTGTCAGTGACCAGAGGGGAG
>CM052547.1:18626353-18728781 GCA_028533065.1 Trachops cirrhosus | reverse complement strand
TAAAAATAAAAGCATAAAGCAGACAGAGAGAAAAAAAAAAGCATGTACTTGCTGAACTTCAGATGAAGGGAGCAGACATCGCAGCCTTCAGAAAGTGCAGAGTAGGAAGAGAAAGCATTTTTCCAATGAGAAACTCGTATGTGGCAAGTATTAAAGGCAGTTTCCATAAAATGAGGTCTGGCCATGCATCTGTTCTGCTAACTGGTAAGAGATGACTCTCTTGTCATCTCTAAAGAGGTGATCTGGGTAATTCACTTTCCCCAGGTGTATTCTGTTAGCACTGCGGATGGCATGCTGACCTATGCAGGGGCCTTCTCTTCTCAGTAGGAGTTTTCGACATTTGTTTTTTATAGAGCTTTAAGTCAAATAGATCGTAACATGGAAATTCAATATAAAATATCAATGAAAGTTGTGTTGCTTTGGGTTAAGTGGGATTGGGGCTGGAACTCTCTACCTTAGCTCCTCTCGCCGACCTCAATTCCCAAGACTATTCTCTGAAGCCAGGCTACAATTTGAAAACCACTGTTCTATAAATTTCCTACGCATGATTCATTTTGAAGGATCAGCGCATCATAGAGAACCTGATAAAAGCTCTAATGGCGCACATTCCAAAAATAGCAGGCGGCTCATCGCCTGTGATGAGTCAGCCAAACCAGGCTCCACTGCCATTCCACCACCTCCTAATTGTGTAGCCTCAGAAACAACTTCACCCTCTTCAGCTATTTTTTAACCAGAATACTTAGTACGTGGGATATGAACTTCCATGTCACCAGCTCATATCAGGTTTATCTTTGTAAATGTCCCACCCAACCCTATACCAGATGCTCTCCATGAAATCCAGTTTTCTTGGGTTGGGGAACAATGCATTTAAAAAGAATTGTACTGGGAAGTTCAAAAAGGGAGGGACGAGCTTCTGAAAGTTCACCAGGTTCAAATAAAATAAAATAAGACTCCTTTTCGCAGTGTGTGCTACATTAGGGCATTCAGAGGCCTCTTCTTTCCTTAGGTCTCAGTAGGTGCAGCTCCAATCTGCAAGAAAGATTAAAGACATTCCCACCCAGAAGTTGAAGTAGTTGTGACTTGGACAACCACCAAATACACACAAGAGCATGGGTTATATGTGCAAGGTTACTCATGGAATTTTAAAAAAAGAAAAGAAAAGGTAAAAGCTCTTTTGGCTGCATACCTGGGGGGATTTGTTACACATCTCACCTGTAAATATTAGAACCCCATCATTTAACAAAAAATAAAAGAAAGATATGAGCCATCAAGACCAGGCTTGCCAGGAGTTTATTCAGTTAGCATTAGTCATGTTTGTTACTCCTTGGGAAGGAGCCCAAAGCTAAGACTGGAGGTGTCAGCGGTTTCAGGTTTAACCTTTAAAAGTCCGTGAGTCTGAGGGGATTTAGCAAAAGGACTCTGTGCCCAGCTAGGATGGCAGCTCCAAGTCTGCAACTGGCCCTGTAGGATGGCGGGAAGCTGACGGCTTGGCCTCCGCACCACCCACCCCAAATGGCTTGGCAGTTAGAACTCATGCCTTCTGAAGCGTCCGGTTGTTCACCCCTCACTTCGTGTGGATGTGACTGCAGCTTCACCAGGTGGCGAACCCATGGAGCAATCTAAATCCTATTTGCACACCCATAATGGAGGCACAGAACAAGACTCTTGTTGCCCTCCCTTCTGCCCTTTGGATTAGGAATTCTTCCAGAAAGTGCAGTGTCTTAGAGGTGTGTGTTTGCGGAAGGGGAGGGGAGTTGCTGATAAGAGGAGGTAGAGGAGACTAGAGAGCATCTGTTCCATCTCTGTTTCATCCCTGAAGTGAAAGGGCCACTTTGGGGTGCTACAGGTGTGGGGCCAGAGGGAATGTGAGATTCGTTTTATAGGCGGTAAAACAAGATCTGAACAGGTGAAGTAAGCCCACAGTGAGTGAATGGAGGCAGACCCAGGGCTGGGACATGCATTTTCTCACTCCCAGCCCAGTGAATGCCCTTTTGTACTGCGGAGTTCCATTTATCATCCCCAGGAAGGAGAAGCTCCCTGTTGGGTCCATTTTACCTCCCTATTACAGTTTCCACATTTCCTCCTGTGTTCCTCGTAGAGCTGTGTCTTATTCATAGATGGTGCTTTCAGAGCCTGTTGCTTGGTGGAAAACACCTTAACTTTCTTTCCTTTTCTCTGTCTTACCCCCAGCTTGCCTCGCAACACCCCCCTCCCTTTTCAGAATCTCCCAGTCCCAGGTGTTAGGGTGGCTAAAACTTTCTGTGGGTTATATACATGTCATTGGGTTTGTGGTCCCTGATTTTCCAGTGAATGAGTCACTTACTCTTTCTCAGCCTCAGTTTCCTTTTTGCCAAGATAGAAGGTGGGGCTAGTTGGTTTCTAAAAACCTCAGTCACACATATGATTGGGTGTTAGTTTTGGCTTTGTAGGGCACTGCCTTCCACATAGGCTGTCCTGAGTGTTTTTGTGGGTTGAGGGATTGGGGTGGGATGAAGTTCGGGTTTCATCCAATGGCCAAAGAAGGAAGGAAATAATGCTTTACAAAGTAAACAGGGAGAAAAAGATCTATTTCTTATGAAATAAGAGAGGGAAATGAGAACAGATTGAAAATAGGGATGGGGGTATATTAAGTAGAAGTCTTTATTTTAATAAAAGTGTCTTTAAGAGCAGTTTGAAAATGAGTCATTTGTGCTCCCCAAAGCCATCTTTGCTCTGGCCCTTTACCTATCTACCTACCTGCCTACCTGTGTATCCATCTATCTACACATCCATGTCACACACCATCATCTGTTGCTCTAGCCCACAAGGGAGGAAATAGCTGGGAAAAGCAAATGACCTAGAGGATCCCCAGGGAAACCAGGCTTCAGTTTGTCCAGCTGCATGTCTGGGAGGCTGAGACCCTTCTGGCCAGATGTCCAGTGTGACCCAAATCCCCCTTCTGTGTCAGTGATCCCCTTCCGAGACACACGTGTCCTGGGTCAGCCTGGGGGGTTGGCGGAGATGTCGGAGGCCCTGGCCTTTCCAGATGTGGTATGTAATAGACCAGCATAGGGGAAACCATGTTCCTGCAGCAGAGGAGGGCACAGGGAGAGCAATGGCAGCTGTCTTCTCTCCTATGAGGGAGGGCTTGGGAACTGTAGAAGTTAGCAGGTAGGAGCCACGCTGTTGGGGAGGGGCAGTCCTGGGCCAGGGGAAGTCACCAGATGATGCTGGCTGCCGCTGTCTTAAGGGTGACTGCTAATGAGAGGGTGGGACAACCGTGAGAGCAGAGTGCCTCTGCTTGGGAAGCTGAGGGCATTTCTCCTTCCTGTCACCTCTTTGGGGCCCCTCAGCTCTCTTTATCCTCCCCAATCCTCCCTGCTCCCTAACCTGCTCCTCGGGATTAGAGAAACCCCCCCAAAAAAAAGAAGAAGAAGAAGAAGAAGAAGTTTTGCCAAGAGAGAAAACTGCAGCTCTTCAAAAAATGAGAAGCAGGGTCATCATCCTAATATTCTGCATGTGGACTGTTCCAGAGAGCAGCAGTACGTGTCAGGAATGAGAATGGCCTGAGACAGGGCCCAAGGAACACGCCTGGCTCCACCAGGGAGATGAAAGAATTTCTCTCTTTCCTTTGCCTTTTAAATGTAATTCTGCCTGCCCTTCTCCCCTGCACCCGCTCAGCCCTTTCCCTGGTGCCATGCAGACACTTAGCCATCCTGGGAAAAGGCAGGACCCTTTTCATGAACATCGGCCTGATTGAAGTCCCCCGAGCCACCACAGATTTCATCCTCCCGCCTCCCTGCCTCAGCTCTGTCCCCACATAGCTGGGCTGCTCTGGGCAGTGACCTGTCTTCTGACAGGACAGAATGAGGATGGGGTCTGGTAGGGGTCACAGTTTGGAGATGGTCTAGGTCTGTGCTTTTTAGGTCAGTGGCTTTATGGAGGGACATGCTCATCTCTGCTTGCCTGTGCCTCCATTCCCCCTGAATTCCTGAGCATGCCCCTCCCACCTCCAGGACAGAGGCCAGCAGTCGGTTGTGTCAGGGTGTCGGGGTCGGACTGGGCTGAGGCGGGCACTAGTGGAGATTTCTACAGAGGGGTTTGGGGACCCACCCAGGCCCGTTGTTAACTAGCAGTGTGATCTTGAAGTCTCTCATCAACTTCTGCAAAATAAGGACTCAGTCTGCAGTTTTAAAATTTGTTTTGGTGGCAGATTATTCATTTTCAAATGAACTTGTATACATGAAAGAGTGTAAAATAGAGCTGCTTTGGTTGAAGGGAGGGAGAGGTGGACTCAGTGGAAATCTGTCTACACCACCTTCCCTTGTTCCAGTTCTGCAGCAGAGGTGGCTGCTGAGCCTTCTGGGGACACAATGATCTCTTCATCCACCCAGGGACCTCTGACCGTCTCCTTCAGGTCCTGACACTACATAAGGATAGCAATGTCTTTTGAGGACCAGATCTAGGTAGACTGCAATTTTGAAATCCAGAAGAACTTCCTGTCCCGAGTTTTTAATCCACATCTGTGTACCCTACTTCAGTGCACGGGCCAGCCCTCTCCCTTCCTGGGTGCAGCATGTGGGGATGTCTGGGAAAGAATCAGTTGGAAAGGAAAGTGTTCAAGGAGCACAGCCTGTGTTTTGCCCAAGAGCTCTGGTATTTGGTTGGAGCGTGGCTAAAACCCGGAGCCAGGTGGTGGGGATTCGGGACTGGATGGTGAGGAAAGGCAGGCTTCTGCTCACTAGGCGTTAGGGAACCATTGAAAGAGGAGGTCACAGGGTTGCCTTTGGTTGTTTCCCAGGTCAGATAACACCTAAGATAACACCTAAGATACAGATTGTGAGTAAATAGTTCAGAATCTATAAGGCAAGGCATTCCGAAGTTTTAGAAGTTCCTGGATAAACTATCCTTGATTCCACCCCCCTGCCACCCACGCCCGCCATCAGATAAGCTGTCACATCAGAGCTGCAGTGGGCCCATTGACTGTTTCATTCGTTCCTCCACAGGAGGAGGAGAGCTCTCTCTCTCTGTCTGTTCAGCCTCTCTCACTTTCATATTGTCTTTTCTGCGATTTAACCTTTGACGCCTATACTGAAGTATAAGCCAATATTCTCTCCTAAAACCTACAGTGGATAGAGAGGAGTCTGTTCCCATCGCTGATTAATTCACTAAGATATTCGAGTGCCTACTTCATGCAGGAAATGCTCTAGGGCCGAGTGCCACTTCCTCTTGTCGCTTAGAGGATGTCACAAGCTGTCTCTCACAGGTCTCTCTTCCAGGCTTCGCAAGTTAGTCACGATAGTCCTCACTGCCAGGTTGGCAGTGTTCCCCACTGTCCCTTTAAGTCATTTGACTGATAGGTGATTATTGACTAATTGTTTGTGCAGACTCAGCAATACTTTGAGAAATACAGAAGTTACATGAGATAGTATCCATGGTCTTTTTGGGCACCATCTGGTTAGGTGAGAAAAAGAAAAGAAAAAATATATATGACAGAAAAAAAGAAAGAAGGGGAAGTGTTAGGTCAAAGAACGTGTATAAAGGACCCATGGATGAAGACAATGGAAGGGGGAGGATTGAATGTGGAGGGTGGGGGTGGGTAGGGCAAGGAAGAGTAACAGGGGGAAATGGGGACAACTGTAATCGAACAACAGTAAAGAATTTTTAAAAATACATACAGCAGCACAAAACAGAACTTGAACCTACTAAGAGCTAAATGCATGCATCTGGATCCTTAAGAGAAGGAGAAGAGTGTCTGAGGGCTTCAGGGAGAATGGGATAGATCTTGACTTTGGTGAGGAGAGGGGACATTGTGAATAATAACTCCAAATACCCTATCTCTATTTCCAATCAAACCAATGGATCTAGTTATTTCTCAAGTCTAAAACCACTGACATGAGAAAATATTGCACGTGATGAGATGTTTTGAACACCCTTGTGGTTGATTTGCAGTTGTGGCATCAGAACTATAGACAACTCGACCTTGTGGTCTCACCCTTGCTGTCTACTTGGGGAACCCCATTAAAAGGCCGTAAAAGAAGGGTCCCTAGCGAGTGAAGTCCAATAGCCTGGAGAATCTGAGATTTGGTTCCCATGTGCTAACTCATGTTGGTGGCCTTGTCCTTAATGAGATCACTGCCGTACCCATACCTCACCCCAGCCCTTCTGTTGCCCCTCCTCCGCTCCATCCTAACCTGTGCTCAGCTCAGGTTTGAGGCCGAGGTTGGACTGGTGCCATCTGAAGAGTGGGTCGTCATTACCAATTAAATAAAATAATGTCTGGAAGGAAGGGTCAGTGAAGGGTCATTCATAGAGACACATGTTTTATGTTACTGACTGTTGCTCATCCGATGAGTAGTCTGGCACTCATCCCTTTGCCCTGTGCTGTGTCTCATCAGCAAATTATCTCCAGGGCACTATCAATCAGAAGTATCATGTTATAAGAGAAAGAGAATGAGCTTTAAGATAATATAATGTTGGGTTTAAATCCCAAGTCCATGTACTACTTGTGTGACCTAGAACACACTATTGAACTTCCATAAGTCTCGATTTTACCACCCATAGAGCAGAGGCACTTTCTATTTCATGATGGAGTTGTGGGAGTTGACAAAGAAAAATTGTATGGAGCAGCAGTCACTGCGCTGGGCCCCCAGGGGGTCGATCTTCAAAGCCCGATACTGCCCTCCCTCCCTCCTGAATGTGCGGGGGCCAGCGATGGGTGGCTGCAGGTGCAAAGGGCTCTGTACTGGGACTGGTGAATCCCTTTTCCATGTTTTTGTTCTTGCACCCGCCCCACCTGAAGTGCCTCAATTGCCCTCTTTCCATTGTCAAGGTTCAGTTCAAACTCTGTCTTATTTTGGCAACCCCACGCTGAGCTTTCTTGCCTTATGCCCACAGTTTGACTCTTACATTCTACTACACTCTGCTCACACTTTCATACACGCCTTATTGTTCAGCCAGATTGTAGGTTCCTTAAAGGCAGGGAACTAAGTCTCATGATGTTTGACCCTTAGCATCTAGTCAAGCACCCTTGTGGGTGTTTCATTACAGAGGGGCCAAACTGGCTCTCTGTCAAACTGGTGTCGCCTTCTCCAGGTACCTTTGGCACGGAGAGCTGACAGTCAGGCCGGGACGTGGGGAGAAACATAGCTTCTCCCTTCCCCGCCTCCTCTGTGCTCTACCGCAGCATTAACACTGGTGCCCATCATTTTTGGCCAAGTCATTTCGAGAAGTTGAAAAGGCCTAGCCGAGCTTTTCTGAAGGCTGGAGGCACTGGAACTCAGCACGACTCCCTCTCTTTCTTGAACCAAACAAAATATTGTTACAGCAAACATGAAATCTTTCCTATTTTTTGCAAAATGCTCTCCAGGCCTAACAAAGCTAGCAGTCACACTCCCTGAATTAAAAATAAGCATCTGCCCTTTTTCTCTTTACCCCACACTTTTCCAGCTTCTTTGAGCAAAAATAAAGAATGTTATTATTTCATTAATTAATCATATGAGTCCATTGAATTCTTTCTGTAGGGGATGAAAAATACTAACACCTTAACTTTACCCTTCACTATTGATCAAACACAGATACAGCAAATATATAAACTTGACTCTTGTGTTTTAATACTGTGCATGATAGTTTGAGGCATAAGCTACAAATATGTATATAGTATGTAGGATCAAAGGCATATGATAAAGGGAACCTAAGTCACACGTGGCTGGGAAGAGAAAAGGGTCATTTTCACTGGTCTGATTAACAAAAGAAGAAGCCGCTGCAGCAGCAGCAACTGTCCTAGATGAAATCCGCCTTGAACTGTCTCTTTAGCTTGTGGTGTCACAGGCTACTGTGACAGTAGGAAGGAAGTAAGGGACCTGCTTACCGAGGAAGTGCACATATCTGTGGACTCATGTGTGAATTTACTTGTAACCTCAGGGAGTCTGGATCTGCTGAATTTCTCCCATAGAGTGTGATCCCTAATTTAAGACCTTGTGAAGCATTGGGGGCACTTATAAGAAAGGAGGGAGAGACAGTAGAGAGGGGCCATGCCGAGATGTGGTGGCCACAGGTGAGAAGGTCTCTGAGTCAAGGTTCCCAGCCCAGAATCGCTTTTACCTTTTGCGATTCTGCTTCTTTAGCTCCAGATCTAGGCTCTGGCAAGTCCAGTGCGGGTCAGTGGTCCTGGGGATACTGTACGCAAACTTTGAGGAGTATCACTAAGGAGAATTCCTTTGTTCTTTCCCAGCTCCTCACAGCCAGTGACCTTGCAGCCAGCGACCTCAAAGGATTTCAGCCACAGGTAAGTCCCATTGACCTTTTTTTGCAGTTTGGGAGAGTGAAGTGTTCCATAGTCTGGTCACGAACAAACGAGGCTGGCACCTGGGCAGAAACCCTCAGCTTGGATTTCCCGCTTCTCTGACTCCAGATGTCAACCTTCAAGAGACCTGGTGCCTTGCCCTCTCCCTCTAGCTCCTCTCTCATCATGTCATGATCAAAACCACCTTTTTCTTCTCTCTCTCTTACTATTTGATAGTGGGGAAAATGTAGACCAAGATGCTTAGAACGTATGGTGGTAGGTGACTTAGCTTAGATAAGAATTAAACCAAGGAGGTAGAGGGTAGGGTAGGGCTGGGGTATTTCCCTGTATTTCTCTTTTTGGGGACAGAATGGGCACATTTGTGGAATCTTTGTGCGCACATGTCTTTCAGTCATTGCTCTGGCAACCCAGTTCATCTCAGACTCTGGCAAAGGCAGATGGTTGAGCTTCGGTTAGTTTTGCTCATCTTGGTTAGGAAATGGTCCACTCTGGCCAGAGTGCTGTTTGGAAGTCACCATGAATAAACCACAAGAGGGCACAGGCAAGGGCTCCCTGGGGACCTCCTTGACTGCAGGGAAGATGGACAGTCACCCTCCATGTCTCTAGAAGGGGACTTTGTCTACATAATACAAACAGATAAGCCCCGGCACATTCCCTCCAGACACACAGAAGTTCCTGTGTTGCTCATGGACCCGGCGAGGACAGAGCATGTATCTAACGATAAGTAAACCCTAGGATGACAGCCGTGGCACTCTGTCCCCATTCCTGTCCCACTTTCAATATGAATCTTTCTCTCACTCCCCAACTCAGTGTTGCTGTAAGATCCCACCATGCTGTATGTTTGTGGGGACATACATCTTAGCTCGCGGCAGAGAACTTTTGGGGATAGAACAGATAGTTTTCTAATAGCAAGGATCGCATGTATTTGGGCATGTCGTCCTCTTGAAGTGTGTTTCCCATCCAAGAGCTCACTGCACCCACACTACACTTGTCCTTTATGGGGTATATTCTGGGAGTCCCCTTGTACTGCTGTGGAAACTGAGGACTGGAGTCCTGATGGAAAGTGCCCTCAGTTGACACAGACAGCTAGGGACAAGCTCAGAGCGTGGGAAGTGCAAGGGTCCAAGGAGAGAAACCGAAGAGCGAGCCCCATTGTCGAGTCAAAGATGTAACTCCCGCAGCGTTTGAGGCATTTCGATCACAGTTTGCCGATCCTCCTGTCCGGGATGCAATGAGGCTTTGGAGTAGGTAATCAGCTGGCCTGTGTGACAACTATGGAAAACTAGTGATTAATTAAAGTACTTATTCAGACAGTCACACAAACTTCCAGGGGACTTCAGGGAATGCAAAACAGAAACAAAGCAAATCAACATTTACTCATATCCCACCCACTGCCACACCTACCTCACATGCCCAGCTAAAGATTTATTCTTGTCTGAAAAGTTTAAGAACAAAAGGAAAAATGCTTTGTGTGATGTTGTTTTGAGGCCTAAAAAGGGTACATAGTAGAGACTAAGTTTATTAAATGAAAGGGGTCTGTGTGTGTGTGTGTGTGTGTGAATGACTGGGCATTGTTGCTTCCTGAGATGATCCTAGTCTCTCCATATCTGTCAAACCACCTTTCTAGATTGGATTTCAACTGAATTTTTAAGAGAAGCAAAAGTAAGACATGTTGGGGAGCACCCACAGCGTCTGAGGCCATGACCCTGGAAAGGTGGCGCCCCTGCGGCCCCCACACCCGAGCCCCCAGTTGCTGGTGCAGATGGCTCACTCCCCTGCTTCTGCCTGACCTTCCCACGCTGCTCCATCTGTGTGTCATCCCCCTGAGGCTGGAAGCAGAAATCCACATTTTTCACTCCTCAGGACGCGTGTTCCTGAGGCCGGGAAGCCCTGGGAATGCCGTGGCCGGTGTGTAGTGCCCAGATCGAAGTTAGTTCAACAGTATCACTTCCGAATCAGAAAGGCCTGGCTGCGTCCGCCATCAGTGCCACCCTTTGGGTGCTTTTGCAAACAGAAACACACGCTGCCCACGTGCTTTGGGCCACCCCCGCCTCCCAGCCCCGCTGCTCCAGGTTGTTGGTCTCTGCTGTCCTCCGTCCCTTCGCTCTGTGGGCTGCGGATGAAACAGAGTCCCAGGCATCCTGGTGTTCACGATAATTCACGGGTTTGTTCCCTTCCAGGAGCTGTCAGTGACTTTCAGGGGAGGAATTCGCTGAGGACCCCTCTCGGGGTAACTGTAATCAGGCTTGTCAGCTTTCACGGTCCACACTGATCACTTGCCGGTAAAAGGTTTTCTTTTCTTTTTTTCCTTGAGGGCTGATCCTGCTGCAACCTCTTAGGGAAAATTGTCATGATTTCCTCACTAATCTTTGACGACTCTCTGCCTTGAAAGTGTGGACAAGGGCAACTCTATTGGGCTGGACTGTTCTGTCTCTTTGTCTCTGTCCTCCTTTCTGCTTCCAGATAGAAAGGAGGAGAGTAAAGAAGGGACATCAGCCTTTCTCCCCATGATTATTGGTTTGCAGAGATACTCTCCTCGTGTGTGGAAATAAACACATTACTCTGCAAGTAGAGTCTGATGGCTGATGCTGAGATTCTAAGGTTGTAATTTGTTGTGGGAGTTCTTCCCGGCTGGTGAGCTGGGCCTCCGGGCCACAGGGGATGGTACCATCTCCTAGAGTCAGGCCTGGGGCTGGCAGCTGGCTACTATTTCAGCAAGTTGTAAAGGCACAAATGAAAAAGCTCCTGCAATTCACACCACAACCATCCAGACTCTTCTCTTCCCTTTGGTTCCCACCCCCAAACACCTCTCTCATTTTTCAGCGTCCTGTTCTGCTTGCCTTTTGAAGGAGTGGGCACATTACATCCCTCTTTTCTGGCCTTTGGATGATAGGAAATGACTACCCTCATCTCTCTTTGCCAGACCATCCCCCTCTACCCGCAAAAGGAGTAAAAGTAGGCATCTCGTTCTCTTTCATAGAGGCCTGCCAATCCAATGCTTTCCTCTCCCTGTTTCCTTTATCCCATTTCCACCTCATTATGAAAACTAATTCGGAAAGAGGGAAACTGGTCCAAAGGTACAGACGTCCAGTTATAAATAAGTCTTGGGCATGCACATCATGGCGACTGTAGTTAACAATACTGTGTATATGTTTGACAGTTGCTATGAAAATAGATCTTAAAAATGCTCATCATAAAAAAGTAATTTGTAATTGTATGTGGCGATAGATATTAATTATAAAAATTTTTAAGGAATTGGGAAAATACAAAAAAAGTCATAAGAAAAAAATCTCTTGCAGTGGTCCCCAGGAATATGGGTACTGACGTGTTGGGGTATGGCCTTGCCATCTTTGTGGTACGTAGACCTACACATGGATGGATGTTTTTAATGTTCATATCATATTTTATATGCTTTTTTTGTTACCTTCTTTCTTGTTTGTTTGCATGCTTCCCATGTCACTGGAAAATCTTCTAGCAGCTGGCTATTTTTGTCCGGTTGCTCGTACCACCATTTATTTACCCCTCCCCCTCGTTAGACATTCCATTCCTTTTGCAGGCTGAGCGCTTCAGGAGCAATCCAAGGCCAATGCTAGATCCAGGGCCCGCATCTAGGACACAAATAGCATCCCAGGCTTCTTGGCATTCATTTCTCCTTTGTTTCTTAAGTCCTACAAGGGTGTGATGGTGGCTTAAACTTTGCAGCAGCGTGTCCATGTGGGTGTGCCCATGGGCATTTGTACACGTGCTTGCAAGGGCCCCCCGGTGGAGATGTGGCGATGAAATAAACACGTGGGGCCCAAACTCAGATGCAAGTGTCACATGCCTGGCCCCTGTGCTGGGAAAGCTACCTCGCAAAGACCCATCCCCCACTGGCTAAAGGACTTGGTCCTCTTCTACTTTCTAAACTCTCCATTGTCTCAGAGAAGATACTTCCTTCAGGGAAAAATGAAGTTGGACTTCAAGCGTGCCTCATGATAGGATCTTAGGGGGCCAAGTGTAATAGATATCCCATATGGGTAGGCGTTTGTGAGGAATTTCTAAAACGTCCATTGCTGTTGTGGCCAAGGTAAAGGGTGGGAGAGAATCAATCAGGACACCCAGGGAAACGTTTTTCAGTGTGGAGGAAACGGGGCTCTCAGTCGCTGAGTTACCGTTCCACTCAAAGCCTTCCAGGGAGACCTTTCTGCGGCGCTTCCCGCTGAGCGCACTCTGCCCCGGAATTTGACAGCCCTGCCATGTTCTGCCACTGGTGTCAGCTTTGTGACCCTAAGCACACGGCTGAATGTCTTTAATCTTCGTTTTTCTTATGAAGCAAGGTTAAATTGTGCAGCGTGCCTCACAGGTTGTGTGAGGATCAAACAAGACAATGTGTGTGAAAACAACCCAGCACAATGCCTGCCACACACTGTGAATTTAATTTTTTCTTCCGTTAGAGATGTTCAGGTTAAATTATTTAAGGAGAAATTGTATCCATATAAAGCAAGCAGGAAAGTCTTCCAGGTGAAGGTGTCCTTATGCCAAGACAGGTGAGAAGCAGGTGAGGTAATGAACTTATCCTAGGGCAGGGGAAGCCTGGTTGAAGGCCAAAATAAGGGGGGACATGCTCGGATGTATTCTGGAGACTTGTAGGGCTTCGTTCACCTGGTTTAGAGGTGGCATGGTGGGATTTCAGTTGCAAGTTAGGTAGGTTCCAAATTGCAGAAGGTTTTAAAACTCTGGAAAAGGAGTCAAATTCTTTTCTTAAATTAACTATTACTGAAGTTTTCAAACTTACACAAAAGTAGGCATAATAGAATAATAAGCCTCCAGTATATTATCCAACTTCAATGGTACAGTTTGTTGCAAAAAAAAAAGCCGTTATTTGTACCACTTGCCCATTTCTGTGGTGTAAATGCCCCCGCTTTGACCAAGTTTAAGCCAGTGCTTTAACAGACTGTTCGCAAAGTCTTTGATAATCAGCTTCCTGGAGCTGTTATGAATGGCCCCCAACACACACCACTAGGCCAGCCTCAGTAATCATTATAGTTTGCCAGTCTCACTTCGTGAATACTCCCAGCGCTTTCACTTTAGATTTTAATTTGGGGGGGGGTGTATTTTGAAAATCCCACTCATTATGCTGTTTCACTCACAAAGCCCTCAGTAAGCTTCTCTAGTGTATAAGGTCTTTTTAAAAAACATAATCACAGTGCTATTATCATACCTACCAAATTAGCAGTTAATTCCTTAGCATGTTCTGATACCCAGTCCATGTTCAGATTCCTCTGATTATCTTAACATGTCATTCTGCAAGTCGAGTCGTTTGAGTGAGGACCAAGTTTAGAATTTGGCATCCATTTGAAGATGGTGGGAGCACTGAAGGTGGGAAAGAGCCACAACTGTGTTGCACCGTTGGTAGTTGGGGTGAGGAAATGAAGGGGGACCCCTCAGTAAACCTGGGCCACGGGTCCATGTGAGAAGGAGGATGGAATGATACTGAACTGGAGTTAATGGGGATGTTGCTGAGGTGACACATGCCAGGGGCGGAAGCACCAGCCCCGGCTGCTGCTTGGCTGATGGGGGACCAGAGAGAAGTGCAGGCCAAGAAGGTGCAGTGTTCCTCCCTGGCTGAAGGGTGATAGCGGCACCATGCTCAAAGGAGGAGGGCTTTGTCCTCACTCTACAAACCTTTGCTTCATTTTTCTGCAAGCCCATAATCAGTTCTGCTCATAGATCGTCAGGGGATGTAATTATCTGCAAAATATCTTGGGCTCCATGGCCTTAACTCAGAAGGTTTTAATGCACGAACCCCAAACTTTTGGTGCAGAGAAGCTCCTCTTTGGGACAGTATGGCTGTGGAGTTGCCGAGGAGCCAGAGTTCCCAGCTGTGCTCACGCATAGTAGAAAATGCAGGTGAGGCTGAGGAGGGACCGTGGCGGCAGCCCGGGGCCCCACGGTGTGCTGTGTTTTTGATCGCTACAGGTGGGTGCTGCCACGCTGAGAAGTAGCGGGGCAGGTTGGGGAGTTAGAGGCTTCTGACAGCTCCTCTCTCTTTAGTGAGAAGCTCCTGATTCCCAGGTTGCTTGTTCTCATGGGTTGATCATGTCTTTCCAACAGAATCACCATGATCTGACTCTCCTCCAAATGGGCACCCGCTGCCTACAAGTTCAGCATCACCAGTTGTAAAGATTGAAATGGAAGCTCTGGGCTTTCCAGAGCAGTCAGCCCCTGCTGAACTCAACAGGGGCTGGTGTTAGTACATGCTCACAGTGCCTTGCATTGAGTACATAAATGCTGAGGATTTACAGAAACTGTGCTATATGCCAGAAAGTATTCTTGGAACTTGACATGCATGATCTCATTTAATTACTACAAGACCTTTGTGAAATCAGTAATGATACTGTATCTTCTTATTACAAGGAAGTGTAAGGAAGTTATGTTCACAAAGCCCATAGTGATAGAATTAGGATTTTAACCCAGGCAGTCGGGACCAATATCTTTGTTCTTAACCACTTCAGTTATGCCACCTTGAACTAGAGCTTATCCCTGCAATTATGATAATTCCAACCTCGCCTTGCCACTGATAAAACCAAAACAAGCGACCTCACCTTCGCTTGTGTACATTGTATTGAGTTTTCTCACTCTTTGCCAGGCTCCAGAAGAAAGCCTTCGGTACCTCTCAGAATAGCAGATGGAATTGATGCACAGCATTTTGAATCCTCCCATCTTGTCAAGGAATTTCTGTTGTTCTCACTCCCTTCCTTCCTAAACTCCCGATGGAAGAATCGCGGTGGTGGCTGCCCCTTCTACACCAGAGGAAACTGAGTTGACGCAGAGGGAGGCAGGTGTATGTTCTCATCTAAGACACACAACAATGAAAAAACAGATGGGCTTGTTTTGAATTCACCACAGATTGTCTACTTTGCCATTTGGGAAAGAACCATCCCAAAGCAAGCCAGTGCATCCGGAGGTGCTGATCCCGATGCTTACTTACCTCCTCTCTCCCTTTCAAAGCTGGAAGAAGGGAAGGAGCACCCAGGGCAGTGGTTCTCAACCTTGACTGCAGATGGGCATTAAGGGGGGAGCTTGTAAAAATTACAGGAGTCCAGGCCTAACCCCATTGAATCAGGTTGGGTGGAGCCCCGATAGTGATGTTTTCAGAAGCTCCCCAGGATCTAAATCAGCTTCATCATTTTCTAAAACAAACAAACGAACAACACTGCAGTGCAGAGAAAGTGTTGGAAGAGAGGAGGGACAGGGCCCCACATTCAAACAGTGTCTACCCTGCGTCAGGAACAGGCCACGTGCTTCACTTGCCCTAGCATCTGAACCTCATGCTCACCCGCTTATCAGACGTCTTACTCCTGTCCCTTCACGGAGGAGGAAACCATGGTCCAGGCTCAGGGAGCATGGCCAAGCATGGATTCCGTGAGGCCTACAACTGTGCTCATCTCCTGCTATTTCCACTCAGCCATTGAGATTTGCCCAGTATTTTGAACAACCTAGCGATGGTGTTGGGTTCCTGGCCTCCTCTGTTTGACACCTACATATTCTTTCTGGCCTCCAGAAGATATAAAAAAATCCAGCTTTCTGACACCACCCCAATACAGAATGCATCTCACTGGCTAGCACACCTAATGCCCTTGTATTCAGGATCAAGGTTGATCCCCATGCATCTCCCTTGCTCAGATTCCTGTTTAGTAAATCCATGCCTTTTCTCAAGGCCTTACTCTGACTTGCCTTCTGTCGGCTGCCTTGTGTCTTTGCTCTCTGATTCAACACTGTTCGGAGCGCGGACTGCAGACCAGTGCCGGCCTGTCAAGTGTGGGTTCCTGGTTCACCATGAAATATATCTGGAAACAGAGAGTGTTTAGAAATGTTTATAGCAACTTGCTGTTTCCGTGATATCCAATCATGTGATCATTTTCCTACTGACTTACCTTTGCAGTACTTTACCAAACTAAAGGGGAAAAAAAAGCATCTGGTCATTCAGCAAAAATCATTTGAGATGCTCTGTTCTAATTATGCGGTTCCCTAGCTTATTAAAAGGGTAGGATCTGGACTCTTGTTTTTCTTTGCCTTCTTCTGTGAGCTTGTGTGAATATATTTGTGTTATGAATAATGTTCCCCCTGCCCAAAAAAATGGCTCCACCTGTAAAGATGTCTTTCTGGCTCCTTGTTGGAAACCTACACGAAACATGGATCTTTTCTTATCATTCCTAAGGTAATGCACTTAATTACTTTTCTTTCTGAACACGGACATCTGTGACAATAAAAGATCCGTTTTAACAAAATAATTGGCTCACAAGCCCACACATACCCAGCACTAAAACCCAAACTGACCCCACTGACTCTTCTTACACTCAATCCACAGCTTCAGACTACAGGTATATTCTTTGCACTGCCGGCTTTGACGGTGGTTTTAGAGGATTTGACCGGTGGGGGGGTGGGGGTGGACAGGGACAGCATTGGTCTCCTGGTTTTTGAGAGATAGAGAAGTTCTCCAGGTGTTTCCAGAGTGTCTGGCCTTTCAGTGGAATATTCTGAAGTTTAAATAAGTTCTCTTGGGATACTAAATCTCTTTAGAATTTAGTGAGTATTTTGTTTCTCCCGAGATGTTCTGACCATCTGAGGGCTGTGTGCAGGTGGACACAGCTCAAAACAAACTAATATGTAGATGTTCATGACAGAGAAACTGATAGGTGGCGGGTGGGTGCTGGGGCAGGGTTATTCATATGCAGAAGGAAAGGTTTTTCCACTTCATCAAAGAAATCAACAGAAGTTATCTCTACTAGTGTATTCAAAACTGAGTGAGCCTTTTAAAATCTGATTTAAGCTCAACTTTTCAGAATAGAAATGAAGCCAACCATTGGAGATTCACTTAGAATATCATCCTCTTCTCTTTCAACTATAGTTTTCTCATCTAAAACAAACAAGCAAACAAACAAAAACAACAAAAAACTTAGCAACACGGGTGCAGAGTTCAATGATTTCTGTGATTCCCCTGAGTCCCAAAATGTTTAATTACTCTGTGACTTCATCCATTGTCTCCGTGTTTCTACATTTCTATTCTTGTTTTTCCCTACAGTCTTTCTGGAAAAGAAGTCTCAATCTGAGCTTCTTAAAAATCATCGTGTAATTCTGCTCATTTAATTGTAATTCTGCCATTGATGTTTCATGATAAATCTCATATCTGTGTTTATTAGCAGGTTGAGTTATAGAGTCAGATTTCCTTGTGTCTACATTGTAATATGATGCATAACTTTGTTCTATACATGTTTAAGTCTACGAATGACTCACATACACAAAATGCAAATTCACGGACCACTGTTAGGACTTAAAAGAAAGTGTCTTCTTCATCATTGCTTTCGCAAGGTAGTTTCAAACCTACCTCTGAAAAATAAGGCCCACCTCTCCAATAAATAAGCAAGTTCGCTTTTTTGGTTCTTTCCAACCCTACTGCCCAGCTCACATTTCAGCCCTCTTGTCCGCCCACCCATCTACCCAACCCCTGTCCAAGCATCTTGTACCAAACAAAAGGGATCAGTTGAGAGGTGTCAAGAGACCCTCAGAGAGAGGGGCCCCTCATAGTGGAACAGCTTGCAGCTCTCAACGGCGCCTTCCAGCCATCTGCTTGCTTATGTTGGGAGGCTGTTCTCATGTCTGCAAACAGCCTCCGCCACGGTTTTCCGGTATTTCCCTGATACTGACCATTCCCTTCCTCCCCTTCCAGCTCTGCACAGGATCTTCCTTCTCTGCCTCCCACTTTCCTCGACACATGTGTCAGAGCCTCTGGTAGAACATTGGTTCCAGCAGGTGTCCTAAGCCAATGACACATGAGGCAGGAAAGCTTTGTGATGTCATTGTAATCTTTATCACTATATATAGTAAAAATTGATGCTCATTTAGTAACAGAACACAAATTCCTCCCACCCTGCTGTGTCCAACAACTGGCACCATTACTCTATCATGTAAGAGTTAAGAGCAGTGATTCTGGGCTCAGACTGACAGGTCGAATCACAGGTCTGCCCTGAACCATGAGACGTTCATAAGTTATTGACCTTGTTGCTCATTGGTGACAGGATACATACCTGGTGGGGTTTTGCGGAGGATTCAATATAGAGCCAAAGAACAGTGTCTGCCATCTGGTAAGCACTTCATAAATACACACTATAATTCTTATTGTGCTTAAAAGTTACATAATTGAAAATCAGCCTGGACCACTGCAATCAGGGTTAGAGCAGAGATTGCAGCTCCCCAAGGCCATCTGACTAGAATT
Source organism: Trachops cirrhosus (assembly GCA_028533065.1). Lineage (NCBI taxonomy): Eukaryota > Metazoa > Chordata > Mammalia > Chiroptera > Phyllostomidae > Trachops > Trachops cirrhosus. The sequence goes on along the minus strand of CM052547.1, from coordinate 18,710,242 downwards.
TGAGATTATCAAAGAAGGAAAAAATAAATAACTGACAAACAGGAATCTAGATCTTGCCTGACCTTTCCACCAGTTTCTTTCTGACACTTGCCAATCTAAGTGAGCCGTGGCAGGAAGGCCAGCACTTCGAGAATGGCCCTCGAAGAGGCTGCAGCAGGACAGAGACGGACGAGAGTGGCTAAGGGATGGATAGGGACTGTCTGACGGGGAGCTGAGAACGCCCACAACTGCCTTCATGGATTGCTTCCTTCCCTTACCATCTATGGCCCTTTCTGAATTAACATTTTGTCTCTTTCCCGTGGAGGAGGACTAGCTCAAAAGTATTAAAAATGATTTTAAACACATGTACCAAGAGCTCTTCATCCATCAGAGTATCGCCTCCTCTGAACAACTGCCTTGGGTCCACCGATCTCAGCATAGTGCTGGGCGTCCACCTGGGCTGCAACTGTAGAAGAATATTAGGCACAGTGATTTACTGCCCAGAAAATTAGTGAGGAACTATGCCAGAGGGCATCTCCATGGGTGCTGTTCAGGAGAGTGTGGGAGGGCGTGGGGACTTCGGGGGCTTGTACATGACTTTCACAGCCATAAATTCCGTTGTCTCTGTATGAAAAAATGAGACAGGAGGTGATTCAGTAGTATGTGGGTTCTGGGTTTTGTGGACCACAAGACTGAGATGGTACCTGCGGATAGGGGTCGTCCTGGCCGCAGGATTCTCGTCTCCAGTGAGCAGTCCATCCTCACATATGGACAGGGCAAGTTATGGGAATGAGAAGTCTGTGCCCCAAAGCCAGACTTGATTCTACTGTGAGAAAACAACAGCTGGCAAAACTTGGGTTTATTGTCCTTCTTCTGGGTTGGAACAGAAATGCCAAAGTAAGGGATGGGGATGGGGGGATGAGCATCATTTAAAAAAAAAGTCGATGTGCTTCCAGCAAAAAAGTAACTATTTGTAGAGTCCCTTCTAGGGATGTCTGTGTACTGGGGTGAAAATGGATGTCCCAAACAAAAATGCACATATGCGAACTCTGTTTACCTTGTGCTTTCTGATCTTGTGGTTGCAATGAAGATGTCTTTATTACTTGTCCCATTTTTGGAGCTAACAAGTTTGTGAACCTTTTTCAGGGCAACCAGATCTTTGTAGGTTTCTGTCTTTTGCCGTTATTTTATGGTTTTTACAGTAGGAGTATTCAAGTACCTCTGGAATTGGGATTAGAAATACACAGCTTTGAATTAGATCAGAGTTTGGTTCACCCGCCTCCGACCTACTGCATTATTGGCATCCCTCGAAAGGTGACTGAGGCACGGGATCCTAAGAGAAGTGGGGGGGGGTGTTGAAAAAAGAAACGCCTGTGAAATCTCAGCCTGCAGGCATCTGGAGAGATGGCGTATTTTATTCTTGATAAACTCCAGCAGAAAAGAGCAATCAGCTACATGGGAGCTGGACAAATTAAATGGCTGAGTATTATTTCAAAGGAGAGCTTGGGCAGCATCAGAAATCCCCCATCAGCTGTAATAACACCAATTACTTTGCCAATTGTAGATTCCATCGTGATGTGTTTAGTGCAATCAGGCCTCGGACTCTTGCAGGGGCCTGATGGGTTTTGTTTACTCTGAATGTGCATTTGTAGAGAATCTTTTGCACCCAAAGGCTGAGAGCTCTGAGCATCCTCCTCTCCGTCCAGATTCACACACAGCTGAGGGAGATTATCTTTGATACGGAAGCAGGAGAAGGCTGGGCAGGCTGGACCCAGCGTCCCCCTCACTGGACAATGCCCAGGATTTAAATACAAAGAGCACAGCTGGGTGTGGTAGTTCTTAGTGATGTAGCGCTTTCAAGCAAACCCCTCTGTAGATGCCCCAACTAGTAAATAAATATATGTATTTCTGATTACGAGCAGGGCTTCTTGGCATGTTGGAGTATCGGACAGATCACCATTAAACAATAATAACAAACGCGAAGCTCTGGGAGGAGAGAACACGCCAAGAGTTCATTAAGCCTTAAATACTGACAAATGGGGTGGGGGTGCAGGGGCTTTCATTGTCTCCCTTTGTGAACCAGTTGGTCAGATGGCAAACGTACGTAGCATTTCGAATATGGGAACAGATCATAAGAGGGGAAGATATTCCTTCTCCCCCCACCATTGTAGCAGGGAAAGGAAAATTTGGAGAGTGTACAGGAACATTCATGTTCTGTTTACATTTGGCTCCGTGGAAATTAATGGGTGTGTGGCTCCGGCTACGTGGAGGAGTTAGCTGTGATTCTCCATTAACACTCTCAATTGAGGAAGGCGCTAATCATGGGCGTTTACTGAGCACTCCGCCCGACTGACAGCTGGAGTGGAAGCTGTATCTGTGGCTGCTGGGCACCCAGACGAAGAGTTAGAAGCTGATTTGATTCCACTTGTGCTCAGCTGTCATCTGAGGCCAGAGCCTGGAGGACAATGGGAAGCTATTCTCTTCCCTCTGCTTTGTGACAAGCAACCTTTGTGTCTTGTATTTTTTTAACCTGCCTCTTCGTCCTTGGGGGAGCCCAGGATAAAGCCCCTTTGCCTGGGGAAGAAAGGATGCTTCTGAATTCAAAGGCAGCTGCCAGTGCCTCCAAGTGAGCGCTCATTGGCTCACAGCCCTCCCTTCCAACTGCTGCCACCTCCCTGTCCACTGGAGTCAGGGCAGGCCCTGATTTAGACAGGAAGTTAGACACGAGATCAGGTGGGGACGGGGCCTAGGTCCCTAGTGTATCAGGTTAGTGTGGCGGGGCTCGTGCTGTGGGCTTCAGCAGCCTTGCACTTAATTCATTTCAGGACTGGGTGTGTGTGTGTGTGTGTGTGTGTGTGTGTGTGTGTGTGTGTGTATGTGTGTGTGTTATGTATGTGAGTATGTACGTACACATGTTTGTTTCTCCTAAAAGACACACTCCAACCAGTGCATTTGGTTTGACACCAGCCATTCCGCAGGCGGCAGCTGTTCAGATAAGGTTTCTGGCTCTCAGATAAGAGGCAGAGCTTGTCTCCTGCAATCCCCCCAGGGACAGCAATGGCCCTCCGAAATCACCAGATAACAGAGGAAGCACTAAATGGAGGTGAGGGCGTCAAATCACACCATGTGTGCTCGGCATCAGGTGCTCCACCGCCAGTGGCAACGGGAGCTGCCACATCTGGCCTCCTCATCAGTGTGACTTGGACAGAATTCAGGGATCTCTTGACTCTGGGGAGATTCATGTGTTCACACGTGACCTCAGAGGACAGCTCTGGCTTGGTGACACAGCCCCACCATGAGCAGGGGTGGTGCTCCAAGTTGCATTCATCAAAAGCAGTCCCAGTGAGCTCTGGTTGTGCGTGTGCCCCCTCGAGACAGGGTTTCAGAATCACTGACAGAGCTCATCCCTGAAAATGAACTTGCCTCTCCATCTTCTTCTGTAACATCTTTTTAAGAATAGATAGGCAATAAACAATCCAACATTTTAAGAGACATGGCCCTTGTGCCAAACTTAATGATTTCACTCTCCTGAAACATCTATCAGTCTAGATTAGCTAATCAGGGTTTCTATGAATTACATACATCTCCACCAGATACCAGACCATCTACCAAAAGTTATGGCCACAGACTTTTTAAGAAGGCATTTCATTCCTTGCCTCGTAGAATGAAGATCATTCTCTTAAACCCATTGACAGCATACAAAGCAATAAAAACAGCTTATATTTACGTAGCAGTTTTGTATACCTTCTTATACATGATGAGTACCTGAAACATGTGAAACAGGCGAGGAAAATTAACTGCATTTTACAGAAGAAAAAGTAGAGACTGAGGCAGATTAAGTGATTTGCCCAGTGTCCTCAGTAGTGTAGTGGTAAAGTGACAACAGAGATTCACGAAGACCGTCACACTCTAAAGCCCTTCCCCCCTTTGTTCTTTGCTCTCTAGTCCACAGCTTGGAAGACAGCAGGGTGGCTGGTATTGTGTACTGGTGGCATCTCTATACGTTTTCGCTTTACCTATAGAAGAGATTTAGAATTTCTCCTAAATTAATTGTTCCCTAAAGGAAAACTAGAACCAATGGCAGTTGGTCGAAGACGCTGACTTCCAGTTTATTTGGGAAGTATTTCCCAGCAACAGAAATCTACTCCCATGAGCCTTGTTAGCACCCAGTCTCCGGATGCTCTGAGTGGCATCTGAAGGGGAGGAGTATAGCATAGGGATCTCTGCAGGTGCAGGTACGAGACCTGAAAGTGAATCTCAGCTTCAGTACTTGTTAGTTCTGTGACCTTGTTGAAGTTGGATAATCTCTCTGAGCCTTGGCTTTCCCATATGCGCAATGGAGGGAGCAATACTCACCTCATCTGGTGTAAGAATGATTAAGGATGGATGTAAGGGACCTCGTGCTTTGCCTGGAACCACATACTTTCTCAATAAATGTGTAAGACCTCTCCAGCTTGGCATTTCTCCAAGTCACTGCATCCCGTGTGTTTCCTGTCTCCCTGCTCCCCCTTATAAGCAAACATCCTCAGCCCAGCAAGTCCTTCCAATGGCAGCAGTGGGTCCCAATAAAGAACCTTTTAAAACTCACTGTAGATTCGGAAACCAGAAAAAGTAGGCAAGGGTGGGGCGGGGGGGACAGAAGGAGACTTTGCCTGGGGCGATGGGCACACAATGCACCATGCAGATGATGTGTTTTTTAGTTCTATACTTGCAACCTGTATGGTTTTGTGAACCAATGTCATCCCAATAAGTCCAATAGAAGGAAAAGGAAAAGGTCATTGGGAAATGGAACTGGAATCTTCTCAGCAACTCTGAGTAATTCACAAGTATGCCATTAGGGAAATAGTTTTTCTGTTTGCCAAAAGATGATACATCCTCTTGTTCGTATAAAACTCCTTCCAGCCCATTACACTAGACCCTGCTGGCATCTCGAAGAGGTCTTTCCAAAAATAAATGACCTGGGTAATCTGAGTCTCTCAGTATGTCAGGAGTGCAGTGCCTACCTAGGTGTGTGTCTGTTTCCTTATGGCCTCAGATGTCTGTGTAGCACAAGTGGAATCAGATCAGCCTTTAGCTCTCCTTCGGAACCTTCCTCAGCCACAGACGCAGCTGCCAGTCATGCCGTGTCTCGGTTTCTTTAGGTACCAAATGGTGGGGTGCACTTGAATGATGTCTAGGAAGCCTTCCAGCTCTGGTATTTATCCTTTTCCATTCCATTTCATTTCATCCCATTCCTGCAGAGATCAGACTTCTAGGGGCTGTAAAGAATATAAATGAAGGTTTTTAAGAATAGACATAACTCTTCCATAGCTCAGTGCTTGGGGCATCGACTACTTAAATATTTATTTACTCTTGTCTAAGAAGTTCCTCAACTCACTTGTATCAAAGCCTTCCACTTGCATTTTTTTGATGCTTTCATATTTCTCCTAGTTGGATGGTGTACTTCTATAGTCCTGTATCAAAGTGGGTTTAATTTAAAATAAAACGAGGGTGGTTAGAATTTGTGGCCCTCTGGTCTATACAGATGCCTTCCACAGGAAGAGCCCTATCACCTTTCAGGTGTACCCAGTTCCTCCTAACCTTCAGCACCCATGAGAGGTATGGAGAAAACCTCATCTTAGGGAGTTTCATGAGCTTGGCAATCACTTCTTTTGAAAGATTACCAGACTGAACCTTTTACTATTATCTTTGTTATTAATTAAAAGGAACCTAACCACTCTCTTTGATGTCACACATAAATGACAGCTGTCTTAAGCCCCAAAGAGCTTCTCATTGAGCTCCTCCAAAGCGACCTTCTAATTCCCAGTGAAGGATCTGCTTACACTGAACTGAGCAGAAACCCAGACTTGCAGCATGCTCTCAGGAATGCTTTCCGAAGGAATGAATGCATTGGTGAATGAGCGAGCAGTGTTACCACGTGCTGTTTGGGAATAATGTGGAGTTTGGGGAGGAGAGAGAATTGAGTGTGAATTTTGCTCTTTATTTTAGTGGGTGTACGATCTTGAGAAAATCACTTAACTTTGGTTTTCTCCTTTGTCAAGGGGGGACGTGAACTCCCTTTGAGTGTTACTGGAAGGGTTAGAAACGATCAATGTAAAGTGCCTTATACCAGGTAGGTGCCCATTAAAAGGAGGCTTTTTAAGTCTCCTACCTCACGCAGTGCCTGGCGCCCAGTGGGCCTTTAGGAAGTGTTTGATGACTGAAGAGAGCCCAGCACCATTCATCTGAGGCCACGAGTCATTCACACACAGAAATTATACCTCCTTCATCTAACGGGCTGCTGCTCTCAGCTGGGGAAGTCCCCAGTCTCCTGGTTGGCACATCAGTCCAGCCACCCAGGTGTGTACAGCTCTCTTTGGCTACTCCAAGCATGAAAAAGATTACCTGGGAATTCTTTTCTTGACTAGACATACCTACTTTTAGGGCAAAAAAGCTGCACTGAAAATGACATGACAGAACAGAGGGCTTTCCCCTGTTCTCCGCTGGGTTCAAGTGGTGGAAAAGCAGGGAGGAATGTGCAAAGGCCGAGGCCGAGAGCTGAGGCGGGTCTTCAGGATAAGAAGCCAGGAGCAAGCACTGGCTAGGATCAGTTATGTCAGGGTGAGCATCCGGAGTGGGTGGAATTTTCTAACTACTGAGAACAGGAGATGGCACAGGTGGAAAACCGAACTGTTTGTAGGATGCTCAGGGCTTATCAAGCAGGGGCAGGACAGAAGGATGTCAAAGGCATAAAGAGGGGTGGTCAAACCAAGATCTCATAGGGAAGTGGCAGAAGGACATCCAATCATGAGTACCAGGAACCCAGGCTCCAGGACACGAGGGCTGGGTAGGAGGAAGATAAAGGTACTCAGGTGCAAGGCAGTAAAGCCTTGAACTAGGGAAGATCTGGACCAAAAAGTGAGGAATACCATTTTCTGGGCCCAGATAAGGAGTTTATACATTAGAGGAGTGTTCAGTCTTCAACCCAGATGGAAGGCAACCCAACCACCCCTTTTCCCTTGGACTAGTCCAGGATTCTGTTCCTACTCTTCTTAGAAAGGAGATCGATTTCTGTACCAAGCTGCCATTGAATCGAGTAGTATAGGTCCAGCCTGCATCCATGTACTTCAGTTGGTGAGAAATCGAGTGAGTACAACTCAAGCCCAGGGTTTCATGCCCTGTTAGCTCTGCCAGTGTGAAGGTGCATTCTTAACAGCTCATCAGATGTCACATATGGGCCACTTTGCCCTGGTCAGTGCTCGGGGGAACCTTTTTACAGAATCCCAAGAAGTAGTGCTTCAAAGTTGATACCATTCTCTCTATTCTTTAGCTAAAGATTTCTCTTCCCTGAAGTCTTATGAATTGAATTGGTACCAAAAGGAATAGACTTCCCATTGGTGCAAAGTGAAAAGTTATATAGCAGCAGATAAAGGAGCTTTGTGCTTTTATTAAAACGATGACAATCAGCCCGTTCATTTCCTCAGACTTACCTTGTCTACTCAAGGCCTAATGCCACTCTGTTTTGATGATCCCTCCTGTGAACTTTTATGAGCAGTGACTGTCATTGACATGGCCACTGAAGATTAATGACATTGATGCCACTGACAGCTTACCCAGAGGTTTGGAGCATAGAAACTGACTGAGAGTAATTGGAGGTTCAAGGAAAAGGTAGAAAGAAAGAGGGTCTAGAAATAGTTGACAGCTGATCTTTCCTGGGGGTCAAGTCAGTTAATCCCTTTAATTCTAAGGCCTCTTCTTGAGGACTAGAGAGGTGGCTTGATCTGTGTCCCAAGTAGGTCCTTCCCATTCTCTTCCAGAATGTAGGTGCACTGCTAACACACCTGACCCCTCAGCAGCAAGTGGAAGCTTCTACCTCATATACATATATATTTATATATACACACACACATATACATATATATACATATTCATATATATACATATACACACATATTCTGGAAGAAAAATAGCTAACTAATTTCATTTACCTCTAGGCCTTAATTGATTTGAAAGTTGATTATATTCCCAACCTTTGTTTTTCCCCCTGTTATTTTAAACACTACAGCCCTCCCGCCTTTTTTCCCTTCAGCATTTTAAAAGAAAGATAGATAATGTTGCTGATATTTCCAGGGTTTCTCTGATCTTTTTCTTAATCTCCAGGGACAACAGTAGGCCCATGTGGCTTTTAAAAAGTTTCATTTTCTTGCCAAACTAGGAGGAGAAGAATCAAAAGAGGAGGTTAACTTTGTACTTAGATGTTAATTCTTCCTCTAAAAGATTAGGACCTATCATGAAAGCCTTATTTATCATCCCTATTCAAGCCTGCCCGAAAACCAATGAACAGCCAAAAAAACAAAACAAACAAACAATACTTGTTCTAGATGCTCAGGTCATTGTCTGCCTTGGAGACCTACCTGGGAGCATCACTGAGGGGAGAGGGGCGTGGTTACAATGTCTCCCAGATGTAAATGCACTAACCAGCCTCTAAAAGAGCTACCACTGATTCTTGTTTGTTGCATTCTGCTGTGAGGGGCTTAGCAGATTGCTAAAGCTGTTGAGACAGCACCTATTGATACACAGTTAACCGAGGGCAGACTTCATATCTATATGTCTAGGTTCACATAGAAGAGACAGGTCAAGGTCATGGCAAACATGGATGTTGATAATTCATTGCCATCTATGTGGAGGAGCCCAATTCCACGGCTTTGACAAATAAGTGACCATTAGAAATTCTTCTGAAAATCTGATTTCTCTGAAAACATTCTCCCTTTTAATTGAATAGTATAATTTTCCTAACATTCAATGAAGGATTTGTCATTTTATGTGTTTTTACTTCAGTAGTAATAAATCTTTATATAAAAAGTAGGATGAGAACACCTTTGTAAAATGCAGAGGGGCTATTAATTCTATATGTTATTAGTTTTTTCTGCATTCTGGGTTTTTCTCCATCTAAGAGGTTATCCTGTTTTTATCTACCTGGTACAGAAACTTGAGCAGGTGGGGAAGCCACTTCCACAGGAATCTTCTTAGAGATCCAAAGGGGGCATTCTGAGATATTTGTGCACATTCTATTAAAATAATATATCATTAAGTTATTATTGGGAGAAATATGCCTATATTTCTCTATTTTTTAATTTTTTTAATGAGTGGACTTTATTTCTTATCTAACTTTTTTTTTAATTTAGAGGATCCTCAAAGTAGCCTAAGCAAACAGCTAGCAGAAGAAAGGTGAAAAGGTGACCTACAGACTATAACCTATCCACCTTCTCTTACGTCTGGGATTTGCATGGTCTTCTGATTTCAAGTATAGGATTCTTAGCAAATACAAAACGCTAAAATGTTTGTCAAGAAAGAGAGGCACGTCGCCACAAATGAAATAAAACACACTGTAAACACTCATATATTTGATCATCTGTGGTTAATCTGCATTTTAATTACACATATTTAGTCAGCAAATTGTATTAAGTGACTACCGTTTGTCAAGCATTCGAGGAAACTGGTTTAAGTAGACCTACAGTTGAATGGAGTCTTGATTCATTTGTTTTCGTTCCTTAGACTTAGTTCTTGGGTAGAAACGTCCAACTTCCTTGTGTTTCCTTTACAGATGCGAAGACAGTTTTATGTAATAGGGAATACACAGGGACCTGTGAGATCACAGGGTGCTCAGAAGCAGAGCAGAATGAGTCAGATCTTGGAGACGGAGCAGGAATTTGATGGAGAAGGGAGAGGGAGCTGAGGAGGAGAGACTTTGTAACAAACATGTTTTATCTCCTCTGGTCCGGACACTATAGTGGACTTTTTATATTGTGACATCGTCCCCAGTACCGTGGAGCAGAGATAGGCATTAATACCGAGGCCACTAGAGAACGACATAAGTAAGCCCACATATAGTCTTATTTTTACTACTCCTTGCTGTGTACATCATTATTTTTTCCTCTTAATCCCCTTCTCTCTACCTGTCTTCCTCCTCCCCACCCAGCTCCCTGTGAGCGTAAGACAAGAGATTGGGACTCATTATACCCAGTCTCGCCTTGAGTGGAAGACAGCTTCTGACGTCATCACGAGTAGGTCTGTTCCTCCGCAATGAGCCAAGGTCACTGTAACCATTGCTGCTCATGCAGGCTACAAATGCCCTATTTCTGAGAAAAATGATGTGTTTGAGGCCTCAGTGATCCCAATTGGCTGTAAATATTTATCAGATTTCCTGGACTATAGCTTAGGCTTTCTTTTTTTTTTTTCTTTCCCTGCTTATGTGACTATTTCAGAGACCTACTTCAGAAATACCAAGAGATCTTGGTTCTATATAATAGAGGCATTTCCCCCCTTCTTTAGGTCACATGTCTTTTCACAGAGATTTTTGTCTCGGACGTCTTGAGATGGGAACTGTAAAAGACATTATTTTTGAACATTGCTTTTCATTTTCTCAAAGGAGTTTGCACATGATCGACAGACATATTAATCAAACCCACCTACGAGATGAGAATCCCAGACTCAGAGCTAAGGGGAGGGAGAGCCCTGGGTACTCCAGGATGAGAAGAAACAGCAGGAATTAAGCTCAAATGTCTCATAAAATGAATCCTGAATAATCCTTTTACGTTTAAACATTTTGACAGATTTTAGGCATAAGCAGGAGCGAGCAGTTTACACAGAGCCCAAATTATCTTCGAATTGTTTGTGTGCTATTAAAGGGTGAAAGAAAACAAAACAAAAGTCTTCTGGCTTTGCACAGCAGGCCAGAAGTCCCGTGCACGAAGACCTCGATGTTTTGTCAGTATGAGCGCCACACCTGCCCAAATTTTGCTCTGATCGGGAGCTTCAGGGCTGGTCACGTACAGGAATTAAGGGTGGGAAGCAAAGTGTCTTCAGAGGACTTACCTAGGCTTTCTAGAGGGCGTGCACAGGTGCAGACAGCATTGAAATAATGTCACTTTGCATGTGTACATGGTATTAGGCCTTTTAAGACACGTTTATACGTGTCATGTAGAATGTTAGGTGTAAAAAAGGCTCTATCTGACTTGATCTTGCTACCGATGCAAGAAATTCAGTCAGGCTTGTCTACTGGGTCATCTCATCTCTGCTCGAGTGTTTGCAGTGATGGGGAGCTTCCTGCTGGGCCAGGCATCTTCCTTTGTGCCTAGATAGCTTTTACCATTTGGAAATTAGTCTCTGTGTCAAGTTCAAATTTATTTCACTGAAATCTCTATCTCCTGATTCTATAGTAGCACCTACACCATTTTTCTTCCTCATCCACACAATAATTTTGTAAACTATTTGAAAGCAGTAACAAGGCTCCCCTAAATCTTCCCATCTCCCAGCTAAATACCTCTTGTTTTCTCAGTCAAGCCTTACGTGATACAGTCTCCATCCCCTCCTCAGCTCCGCTCCCTTTTCCCTAGAACAGACACTCTGGTGTCTCCATGGGTCTAAGGAAGGTCCTCAGAATTTGACACAATATTCTAAATGTGCCCTGGCCAGTGTGGTATAATTGTGAGCAGTGTCCATGGACATTTTCTGCTTCAAATTCTGCCCTCTAGGATTCTGGTGACTATTTGAGAAACCCCTGCTAGCTCAGGAAGAGCCTGTGGTCAGATGACATCATCGGCCCTTTTCTCCAAGCAACTGGGAGTCATTTCTCTCCATTCCAGTCCTTCTCATGTCCTTAAAAACAAACAAAATACCTAAGTGAAACGTCTGGGTAATTAGAACAGATGCTATTACCTCAATTGTAAAAATATTAGATAACATTTCCTGACTGCTTACTAAAGGCCTGGCATTGGCACCGTTCTAAGCACCCTTCCTATATTAACTCACCAAATCCTCATAATAATCCCGGAGGTAGGTTCTAGGAATGTTTCATTTGGGAGATGTAGAAACTCAGTCATGGAGAGGGTCAGTAATCTGTTCAAGTTCACACACCTTTAACTGGGACAAGTGAGAATCAAACAGACTCTGGCCCGGAGCCTTCATCCTGCTTTCTAATTGTGCACAGTCACTGGTCGACAGGGATAGACCCTCAGTCTCCTGGCTGCTGGATCATGGTGGTTTCCTCACCCCAATATGGCCTTCCTATAGGAGCACAATGTCTCTCACTTCTGTTCCTCCTATAAGATGCTTTGTTTGTTTGTTTTTTCCAAATTGAGACTTGTGATCCATTAGAAGATTATGAGTTTAATTGCATGGGTTACTACTAAAAGAAGGAAGGAGGAAAAAACGGAGGGAGAAAGGGGAAAGTAGAGAGGGAGTGAGGTCAAAATGCATCATTCTTAGTATTTTGTTTTGTAAAACTCATGTTATTGTGTGTGAAACACACATATACACACTGGTATGTGTGTGCAGAGTTAGGATAAAAAAATTATTTCTTACCATTTCTTAGGGTCAAAGCAGATTGAGAGTTGCTACCTTATATATTGTATGTCCCCAACTTTGTTGCTTTCTTTAAGCAGAGATTGTAGGGCACCCCAAAGTTTTAGAACTCCCTCTTAATCTGCAGCCAGTGAGAGCATGACCTACAACTAAGCAGAAAGTTTAAGCAAAGAACCTTAGAGAGAAAAGAGGTTATTGAGGGCTAACATGAAAAAAAAAAATAAAAAGCTGTTCCAATTACAGCTGAGTTTCCACTGAGCCTCATAGATTCCTAACTCCTCACCTCGAGCCAGTCACTTCCTCTCTCCCCGAGCTCTTTGCCAGAACCAGCTAGAGAATTCAGGAAATGCTACCCTCTTTTTCTTTGTGAAACTTGGCAAAATGACTTCAATTTAGCCATCCATGCAGGAAGCAATTGTAAATATAAATCTGTTTTACTTATTCCTCCCAAAGGAGACTTACAGTTTGCCTCCCTAGTGAACAGGGAATATCTCGACTTGTGCTCCTGGGAATCTTGCTTGGATCATGTTTTTCTTTTTACCCCTCAGTGGAGCAATGCCCTTGCTTAGGGTAGCAACACTGAGCTTGGTGGATTGGTGTAAAGTTTCATTTGCATGCTGAAAAGGCCCCCTTGGTGCTCAGTTAAAAAATCATTACATAAGGAGGGAAAGAAAACTATTATGTGGATTAATTACACATATAGAATTGCTGCCCATCATGTCCCTGTGATGTGTAGATTGTATACTGAGAAATAGAGTTTTCCATGGTTACTTCCGGAATCATCTTAGGCTCTTGGAAAAAGGCATTCTCCCATTTTATTCAATGAAATTATGTCTGAGAATGAGGCAAGTACAGTATAAAAATCTCCAGGCATCAACAAAGGACCATCAAGAAACAAGCAAAATATAGCCAAAGACACTGAAATAGAGGACAGTCTGACAGTGATCAGATGGGAGAGGGGAGGGAATTTCAGGGGAACTTCAGGAGAGAATGGGAAGGGTTTACAGGAACAAATATAGAGGACACATGGACAAAAAGTCGGGGGGTTGGAAATGGGAGGGAAGAGGGGAGGGATGGGTGGGTTGGCTGGAATGGGAGTAAAGGATAGAAACTGTTCTTGAATAATGATTAAAAATAAATTTTTAAAAAAGGACCATCAAGAGAATCTAAATAGATTTTAGCTGTTGAGAACCAAAGACCACTTAGGCCAAGCTCACTGTTGTAAACATAACTGAAAACTATGATTTCACATCAAATGTTTTGGGTAAAAGTCTTTAATGAAGTTACTGAGAATTTTGAAAAATTAAGACCAGCAGCAAGTACCGTGAATTTTGAGTGTGTCCTCCTTCTCCGAGTGCGGTCCCCAAATGTCTTGCATAATTAGGCACGCAGGTGGTGTTCGGTCTTCTCTGCTGGATGATTGTTGGTGGATTGTGAAATGACAGGAACCTTTGACAGAGTGAGATGGCTGTCCGAGGTGCCACAGCGAGTCCTTGCAGAAGGCAGCTGGACTCACACGTGAGTGCTCTTTCCACAACCCCTTGCTGCCTCCAAGTGGGAAGGCGGCAGTGGTGTCAGGATGGAATCTCTTCATGAATTACTCTTCCCCTCCAACCAGACAAGTACCTAAGAATCTTGGGGTGGCTTATAAACTTAACAACGTAGTGTTTAGCATATAATTGGAGAACTAAGTGACTTCTCTCCAGGGAAACTAAAATATTTAGGTTTCTTTATTTCAGCCAAAGAGAAAAAACACTTTGGATGCCTTATAAGCTATGTATTAATATCAAGTGGCTAATCCAAAGACCTATTTAAAGGAGATTTGATATAATACTTAACATAATGGCAAAGTCAACATCGGTTTCCAATTCCTCTCTGCCCTCCCTACCCTCCCTACACACATTCCGTGATATGAGCGTCTCATTCCATCTGTGAAAGGGTTGGAGAGGAGCATCCACTCCCAGCAGGGCCTTGTGGGTATTACATACCTGTAACATTCGATCCTCTTCATACTGCAGTTGTTACTTCCCTGTTCTGATGGGTGAGAGGAGAAGGGTGGTGTGGGGAAGGTGGTGGGGAGCAGGGTCTCAGCACACAGTCTCTGAACGGGAGTTGAAGGTCTCTGGGAAGTTCACTCTTCTGACTTTCTATCTAATGAACAACTGTCTGTTGACATAAGCATATTCTACCTCTTCTAAAATGTCCAGTAGCTTCTTCCATTTCTGAACAATCCTGATTTTCAGAAAAACACTTTATGATTATCTGAAATCTTTCTCCTAGTGGCTTTCTCCCATGAGCTTCTTTCTGCTCACTAGAACTACACATACAAGTGTAAGTCTATCCTTTTGTGTCTCGGTCCTTGATGTATTTGAAGAGAACTGTCATCCCTGATCCTCCCCCTTCTACATCCATGTTTTGATTCTCCAGGCTGAGTACCCGCATTCTTCCTCTTGGTATATTGTACTGCTTTCATCACCACCCTTATTTGTGTTTCTCTTCATCTGCTCCTGTTTGTCAATGCCCTTCCTCAATACTCTTTGGTTACAGATATTCCAGCAGCCATCAATCTGCCCAGCTGTACCATCACACACATGCAAGGTTCCGTCAAAACTGTGAGGCTTTATCAGAAATGTTTACCCAGCTGTCGCCCAGAGCGTGTTGGCTCACTCCTGTTGGAACTTTGCTTCTGGGTGGGCAGCTGCGCACTCCTAACTTTTGATTTTCTGCCTTGCTGCAGAAAAGCGTTGTGGAGGTTGAGATTGTGCTTGAGCTTCAGAGTTTCTGCACTTTCTTGCTTTTAAGTTGTATAAGGTCCATTTGGGGCCGCTTAAAACCCAAATTGTTGAGTTATATCCCAGCCTGTGGCCATGAAACTCACTGTGGGCTGTTTCCCATCACAAACTGTAAGCTAACGCCTTGGGGCATCACTGTGTTTGAGAAAGAACAGTCTGGGGCTTTCTGTATATGAGAAAGGGTGAGAATCTAAAGCTTTTGTGAAGACAGTATGGTGCTCCTATTGAGCCATGTGAGTTGAACATATGGAGGCTCTGAGAAAAAAAAAAAAGTCTGCCCTTTTTAGCGACCCAGGGCTGATGAGAAGGTGTGTTACAAATCCGTATTCCTCCCAGCGTGTGGCCTGGGCCACAGCGGCTCATTTTACTGATGAGTTCCTCGAGTCAAGCAGGGGCCATCATCTCTCACCAGTGTATAGCATTAATTGAGCTGTGTGGGAAACACTGCAGGTGCATCTGGGAGAGGAGAGAAAACGAGGAAATACTGTTCCTGCTCGCAGAGATGAGGCAAATAGAAAAGTGCAGGCAGACGGGTAACTGGCAGCCTATGAACAAGAGCAGACGTGCGGGTGGTACAACAAGGTCATCTTTTTCGATGGAGGTGATAGGGGAGGACATGGTGGGCCTGCGCCGTAGGCTCTCTCTCTGAGTTCGAGTGACCATATCCGCTGAACAGTAAGTACAGACTCATGATGTTAGAAAGGATTTTAATACACTTCTGGGTATATTGAATTAGTGTGATTTGGATATTCAAATGTGGAGATTTGTGGTGCACGCCAGGGTTACATGAGCACAGTCAGTCAGAATACCGGAAGTACAGGCCGTCACAGAAAGGCTGGTGGGCGCCTCCTGGTCACCGTGCCCAGACCTCTGAGGAGCAGGTACCTGCTGGAAACTCAGATGAGCCCGTCATTCCAGACACCTGGGCTGTGACCTAGCACGATGACAGGTGTAGAGGTGCCCACGTCATTGCCCCTCCACATTCTTTCTGGATCCCACAGCGATGACCGATAGCGATCAAGGGCCTTTTTAGTTGCACCATTAATTGATCCTATATATTTGTAAATTATAATATTTTAACTCAGGTATAATATCAGCCACTGGTGAGTTTCCTGGAAGTAACACAGAAACATAATGAATATGCATTAAGGATGTGGATGGCTCGCCACTTGGCTCACACTTGATACATGTGAGAGTCACTTGGAAAATTTAAATATGGAGAGATGATAGATGATAGACAGACACACAGACAGACAGTTGGCAGATAGGTAGATAAATGACAGATACACATACATATGTACATACATACATGGATGGATAGAAGGATTTCCTGGATTTCTTGTCTCCAAATTCCAATTAAGTGTGGCTAGAATGAGACACTAGAATGAGAAAGTGAGAGTTTTAACAAGCCCTCCCTGTAAATCTGACGCAGGGCTTTCAGGTCTATATCTTCGGGATATTCAGTGGGGCCCCACTTTCCTGAGTTTCTGGAAGGAGAACGGGAAGCTTGCCTCCCAGTGTCTGTGAAGGGGCTCCAGATTCTACTGAACAGAGTCCGCCAGGCAAAGTTCGGAGCAGAGTAACATTTTTTTGGGTTAGGAAGCTAAGAGGCGATTCAAATTCTCGATTAAACAGAAAGAAGGTACAGAAGGGGATGTTTCCGAGCACACACATCACTCCAATGTGTTTTCTCTGTAATCAGAGGAAATGATTGCAAAATATTTGAGAGGATTAAATGCTCAGAGAATCCAGTGATCAAATAGCATGAGAGGCTGTATTCTTTGCAATGATCACCGGCTCGATTTTGCACGTGTTGTGGAACTGGCGCCACTTTTACCTCAGTACCGAGGGAACGCTCCAACGGGACCACTCCCTGCTGTGCGTTTGGGGAAACAGCCCAGGGTCTCACATTGGGAGACGGTGGGTCCTAGTCTGGGATTGTCCACGAAATTCTGAATGATGTCAAAGTAAGGTATAATATCTTTACTTTTCAGTTTTCTCTTTTAGAACTACAACAATAATCCTGACAATGTCTTTCTTCATCTGAGCCATTATTGATATCTACTAATTCAGCAATAACTTACTGAAAAGCTATTTTAAGTCTTCTCTAGTGCACAGGGAGCAAATTTTTATTTAAACAGTCACATTTATTGAGTGGCTTTTCGATGCCAAGGTTTTTGGGGAATACAGAGATGTATTTACTCTCCAAAGAGATTATATTTGGGGCTTGAGCAGAGGTCATAGCACAGGGATGTTGGAAATAGGCATGGGGGTGGTTTCCCAAGAAAGAAGATTCCATCTCCACAGGTAAATGGCAGTCGTTCACCACCAGTGCCTGGTGACTGGCGGGTCAGCCGTGAAAGAGAGCGTTCCCACTCTCAGAGCCAGCAGGGTCAGGACTGTGACGTCCCCACACTTGGTTGACTGCCCTATTCTCATCATCTTGCAGTTCCTCATGACTTTGGAACGAGGGACCTCACAATTTCATGAGGCTCTGGGCTCCACAAACTATGTTCCCAGTCCTGATCTGGATTCTGTGTGCCTTTGGGCGAATTATTTGACCTTGTGATTTAGAAGGGATCCAGAATCCACTGATATGATTGATTGTAAAGGTGAAATACAAAAATATATATTAAGTGCCTATTTATAGAAGATGTTTAATAAATGTTTTGTTTAAGGGGAATAAAGAAGACTAGAGCTGGAGCTAGCCAACTTTTTCTGTAAGAGCCGGACAGTAAATACTTCAGGCTGTACAGGCTGTCCGGTGTCTGTTGCAACCACTCAGCTCTACCATTGTACTTGAAAGCAGCCACAGACAATCCATCAGTGAATGGGCGCGGCTGTGATGCAATAAGACTGTATTTAGAAAAACAGGTGGTCACAGTTTGCTGCCCTCTGGACTAGGGGCTAGGCAGGGATGTCATACTCTTCACCGGGGGCCACATCAGCCTCGCAGTTGCCTTCAAAGGGCTGAATGTAATTTTAGGACTGTATAAATGTAACTACTCCTTAACTAGGGGCAAGGAGCTCAGCACTGCCTCCGGGTAGAAACAAGGTGCTGGGCCAGATAAACAAGGTGGCGGGCCAGATTCAGCCCTCCGGCCTTGTCTTTGCCCCCTGTGGGCTAGAGAAATAGAAGACAAAGAAAGCTGAGACAAGTAGACCAGTTGTTTCAAATTGTGTTCCCAGGACAAGCAGCATCATGATCACCTGAAGGAATGCTGGCCCCCTGGGTCTTATTCCAGAGGCTGGACCTGATAGTGGGCCCAGCCACCCAGCAATCCGCGTTCAACTCAGCAAGCCCTGCAGGTAACTGTTGCATGGCTCACGTTTGAGAACCTCTTCTTCTAAAACAAAGAAATTCAAGAGAGTCAAAAGGAAAAGCACAAGAGCAAACTTAAGAAGATTCCATCGAGAGATTGTTGATCATTACAAAAGCTTGTATCTTTATGCTGCTTTATAGTTGTGAACACAACCTCCGATCTTCCCTCCCCATTGATCCTCACAAGCAGCCTGGGGTCCATGAGAGAGTAGTCTTACAGAGAATGATCTGAGAGACTAATTTTTTTTCATACTCCCATTGCTAGTATCATTCTAGAAGTGGAGGAGAAAAAAATACATTACATACAATGAAATCCATGGGGCAGTTATTTTTAGAGTGGTCCCCAGACCAGCAGCAGCAGCATCTCCTAGGAACTTGTTAGGAATGCAGGTTGTCAGGTTTTACTCCAGACCTCTCGGTGGTGGTGGGGGGTGTGGGGGAGGGGGCGGGCAGAGCAGTTAACCAGCCCCTCCAGGTGATTGTGAGCACACTCAAATTGGAGAACCACTGGGGGGGTTAGGGCAGTAGGGTTTAATTCTCAATCCTGCTTGAAAAGGGCTGCCACAAACACCCAGTGAGAGAGGTGGGTGGGTATAAAAGTGACTGCCCCAGGGCATTTGGCTGGTACCCGGAGGAGTGTGGACTTGAGCCCAAACCTTCCACTTCTGAGTCCAGGGCTCCTTATACTCTGCCAAGTAAAACTAGACACAAACAACCCCCCCATCCCCACCTTTTAAATTTAACATACGAATCCACTTAACTCCACAAAAGCGATAAACTGCACATGGGTCTTTAATATATAAAACAGAGCAACAACTATGAAATGTGACACCCTGAGAAGAGCCAGCTTTCTCACTTGAGCTAATAATGTTATTTTAGTTTTATTCCCTTTTATTTTTAGAGAATTAGCTGCCTCTTACTTTGATAGATTCCCTCCCTCCTACCTTACCTCTCCCAGCCAGCATGAGGGTTAATTTCTACCTCTGTCGTAGTATGGAACATTGCGGACTATTTCATGTTCTTCTGCCTCTTCTGGGATGAGACTGGACTTTGCTGCCTTTTGTTCAGGCAAGAGTGATGACACTGAAAATTTGAAAGAAAATTAAAGTCAGCAGGAGACAGACTTTTGAGATTTTAGCTACTAGGGCCACCTAATAAATTGAGTCTTTTTTCTCATTCTTTGTGGCCTCAGCATTATCTTTGCCTTTAAGTAAGTGACTTCTGTCCCCTGGAGGGGCAGCACTTCAGTCATGGTCCCAAGGGAGGCGTCCTTTTTCTATTGGCCGCAGCTTTGGGTCGGGATGGGAGTAGGGAAGCTGAAGGAGGGGGTGGCATTTACCGCACTCAATGGGCCTGGAAAGATCCTGGTGATCTGATGTATCTCACCTCCCAGCATCCACCTTTGCTGTCCGGGGAGCCCATCATGACCCACTCCGTGCGTGAGTGCGCTGCATGGGTAAGCTGTGTGGAGAGGCTGGATGCTGGGCACCTCTGCTCTGCAGTAATTGGGACTCGACCAGTTAGAACTACTACTCGGGGACAAGCATTTTTAGTGGTACGGACCAGGAAGAACCACCACTTTTTCTCTTTCATTCTTTCCCAACCAATTATATATTTTAACATACCTTTTCAGTCCCATTGAGAAATGTTAGTTCTCCGGCTTACCAGCTCACTCGTAGGAAGTAGTTATTCTGCCTTTCTGGGCTCACGTCTCCCGAGAGCTCCATGGTTCAGCATGGCAGCCGCTAGTTACCTGTGGCTATTTAAGCATAAATTAACATGAATAAAATTAGTTCAGTTCTTTAGTCACACTAGACATTTAAAGTACCCAGTACTTAGATAGGTCTAGTGGCTACTATATTGGATAGTATGGATGCATTATAATTTTATCATTGCAAAAAGTTCTGGAGAACAGCAGAGCCCTAGAGTCCTCTCTCACTCATTGTATCTCTCTCTCTCCCTGTCACGAGTCCTGTGTAAATTCTCCTGCTCTGTCTCCCATCACCTCTAACCAGCATCCATATCATGTATACGTTTGTACATACTATAGACTAATTGCTAATGCTGTTTGGTATATGTACATTTTCATATGAATAAAACCCTTCAGTTAAATTGGGTTGAGGCTCTTGATGGTGGAATTTCAAACGCAAACTAGTGAAAGCAGAGGCAGAGGTGGAATGGTCTGGGAGTAGAGGGGGTGAGGAGCCTTCAACTAGGCTTTTGAGTTGCCCCAAATTACACAAATTAAATAGACATTTTCTAAGCAACTCTTCACTATGAAAATGTTGAAAAAATAAAGAAATTTTGAAAGAAATAATACCCTGAAAATCCATATACCCTCTCCCTAGATTCAAATACCACTAAAATCAGTTGAATTTGTCAAAGGTGATGGCCCATTTGAAAAGCAGATCGCAGGCCACATGCGCTGGGACAGCTACTCACTTCGGCACACGTCTCCTACTACCAGAGGCATCCCGTCACCCCACCACACGGCCGTTATGGTGCACACAGAATGAACACTAATTCCACAGCAGTTCACACACTCACATCAGACACTTCCATTGTGCCCGTTCTTTCCCACATGAAAAGTGGATTTTCGGTGCCCGGTGAGGATGTCATTTCTCCTCTACTCTGGGCAGTGCCAATCTCTGCGTGCACACCCGCCATTGCGTGCGTGGAGCCCAGAGGATGCCATCTGCCCTTGGTGGCCCTGAGATGTCAAGAAGTGTAGCAATAGACCAGTATGTGATATTGTCAACAATGTGGTGGACCCCCTCCACTTACCATCCATCCTGGGAAAGAGAGTTTCTAAACCAAGCTACGGGGAGCCAAAGGGGACTTTGGGAGGGTGACTCTCATGATGAGGATGAAAAGCAGAGAAATAGGAGCATTCATTGCCCTCAGAGACCTTGTGCAACAGTCAGTGGTTCTGAACGAGACAGATGCCATTACCATTACCATTTTAACACATACCACATTGCCATTTTTTCCTCATAGTCAGCTTCCTGTAGCATCTTTATCCACAGTGCTTAGCACAGACTAGGTACAAAATGACTGCTTATTGAAATCAGAATCCCAGAATAATTAACAGAACAAACTCATTCAATGTCACATAGTAGGTGCTCAATGAATACCATCCTACTTATATTGAATTGATTTTTCAATCTCTTTTCTGGAAACTCTTTGACACAATACCTGTACTGCTCGTTTGATGATCTGAAATTACTTAACTCTTGACATTTCATTTATTTTTCCTTATATATCGCTTGTCTCCACATTAAATTATAAGGTCTGTTGGGCCTGGAGCCGTATCTTTTAATTCTCATTTTCCTATATAAAACCTGCTACAGTGCTGAGTCTATGGCAGGCTATCCATACGTATTTGCTGAACGGATAGATGAATAAATGAGTTAACTAAGCAGAATTGAATTTTACGAACAGGAAATATAATTACTTTGGAAACTAGGTTTAGTGTGGATACAAGCTACAAAATTTTTGACACTACTTTGTAAAAGATAAGGGTGAAATGAATGGCTCCTCTATGACTCCTTTTCTCGTAAAAGGTCTCCAAGCTTCCCACAACACATATACACAAAACATAGCACAAGCACAGCGATACCTGTCAGTCCGTGCTGGGGACCAGCACTGGCCCCCCAGGTTCTAGGCTTATGTGCCCTGTGTTCATTATGGGTTCACTACTCTGCTCTTGCAGGTATAACACTGTTGGCTTAAATGCCATCCTTATAGAGTTTTTCTCATGTTCAAAGATGCCTAATTGAATTATAAATGAGCTTTATACAACAACAACATTCTCCCGACTTAGCAAAGCAAAATCCTATAATTATTTGAAATTAGTTAAGTGCACAAGCACAGGTTGTAGTGGATCTGACTTGGTAACAGTTAATCTGAAAGAAGACTTGGATGCGTATGTTAGTTAGAGTAGGCTAGACTGACTTAACACACATGTGACAAAATATGTGACAGTTCAAGGCCAGATGTTTCGGTCCATGTGCAACATTTCACCAGGTAGTGGTTCCAGGACCCAGGTCCCTTCCCTCTCAGGGCTCTGCCATCTGCTGGGGTCTTGTTTTCTTGCATCAAGTTGAAAAAACAGAAAAGTGGGGCATGGCCATGCACACCCACTTCTCCAAGTACTTGCTTGAAAACAGCACACACACCACTTGCCTTGAGTTCATTCTGTGGCCACAACTAGCTGAAGGCCGCATCTAGCAGCATGCCCAGAAAAGAGATAAATTTTTCATGAGGAACTAGCAATCTCTGGCACAACGTTTTAGGTGACTTCAAAATGGAAAGGATAAAGGAACATCTTAGACCCCGTAAACAAAAATATAGGAGTCCACAGTAGGAGAGGCAGGGGTGTCACGATGGTACTCTGGCCCAGCAGTGTCTGGGTGACACATTTCAAAGGAACATTGAAAAGGCGGAGCTGCAACAGAGAAGGACAGACCAAGACAGTAGGAGTTCAAGAAGCTTTCCTAGGAAGAAATTCCAGAGAGACTCGTCCTGGGCAGAAGTGTCAGTGATTGCTAAAGGTCTGTTAGAAGAGGAAGTCGGCATAGTGTGCAGAATTCCAGGAGCCTAAACTCTGACTCCTATAGAATTTAAGAGGGTAAGAAAAAGGCATTCCTCAGCTCCCAGAACACAGCCTAATACATCTTAGACATTTAGTAAATATGTATGAATGGAATTAATTAACCAATTACTCAATTACCAGGACCCAGGTTTGGGTGCTGGCTCCTTAGAGAGTTACCTGACAGGTAAAGGGCTCTGGTACCAGACACTGAAGACTTGGCTGAACACGTCAGGCATGTTGCAGCCGTGATACAACAGGGACATTGCAAGAAGCCACAGTGCTCAGTATCCCCAACGCTAAGGCCCCTTCACGTCTGAGTCAAAGACTCACCATCCTATGTTAAGCTTTAAGGAGGTGGCTGTGTTACAGCAGATTCCAGCATCCCAGCCAAAATCATCAGGAACCACACACAAAAATGAATCAACCTGGGATCTGTCAGTTGAGTCATTTCCTCAGAACTGGAAGATGCTTCTGGAAGACTCTTCCCAGACCCTTGTCTCCTAGTCAGGATTTTCCTGGTGCTACCAGGGCTATGGCTCAGGATTTTTATCTCTGCAACCTTTTAGCTGCACACCCCTCATTACACGAGCTTCAGAGCAAATGGTCAGAATCACCTGCTGGACCCTTTTCCTTTTCACCTGCCCCAGCAGCAATCCCGCTGACCAGGAAGGTCAGCCGCTGGGTGATGAAACCTCTGGATCTTACTTAAAAGATAGCCAGGCTTCATGTCGATGGGGTCAGTAGCACCAAGACTCCAGGAAACAGTGGAAATCTCTGCCTTTCCTTCTGAGTTTGGAAACTGGTGGTGATTCTTAGGACTTAGGTGATTAAGTTTACCTGAGAGCCTGAAGCACCAGAACTGTAGCATTGCAGACTTCTTTTGAGAAGGCTCTCGATAAAGATGTACTGACTTCACTCAGGCCTTCCTGGTGTTTCGTGCCATCAACACTGTCCTAGGACAATGCCATTCAGGGACTGACGACAGCGAAGGACTCATTCGAGAAGCAGTGAAGGGCTGAGAGGAGGGAAAGCCAGGTAAAACGAGGTGCTCCTGAGTACTTTGCCCAGCTCTATTTGGGCCAGACCTGCTTTTTCCAAACCTTGGTGTCTTCAATGGAGTCAGGAGATGAAAGAAGCTGTATCGTGGACAATCCAGCACACACACACACATTGACTATTCCCCCACTATGTGAGTTGAACTAAGTTGAAACTCCGCCCCATGTTTTTTAAAAAGCAACGTCCACGAATTAATGATGCCATCAAGTGTCCTGCCAAGGTCAGCGTCATGGGTCCCTGTGACCAGAAAACCTTCGTATCCTCACTGGCAACTTACTCTCCCAGAGGGAACGGAGCCTCTTGCCCTGGCAGACGACAGCCTGGCAGAGTTTCTGCCGGTTGTTCGTTCTGTTCCGTAAGCATATAGAAGAGCTCACGATCGGACTGGGTGTGGTCAGTGGTGGGAAGGGGCTGTCTCTGCCTTTGGATCTTGCCCAGAGCCTCTCCACAGGGAATACTAGCCCTGGACTCCTGTGCATTTTTGGTTTCTAGGTCTCAGGGTGGCCCTCTGCCTCTTACCCCCTTACCACCCACCCCACACTATCCTTATCTGCCTCTTTTTGAAGTTACAGGGAAGAAGTCCAAAAAGTTGTGGGTACAATATAGCACTTAGGTTTCCTCACATTCCCATCTATGTACCTGTGTTGTCACTTTGTAACACAAGGCTATCCGAGGGTGTCATTTCTACCAGGAAGAGAGGAAGAGTGGGAGAGCGATTCCATAACATCAAAGGGCATTGGACCAGGCCCAGAATTTGAGGTGAGGGTGAGCGAAACCTTGTATCTGTGACAAGAGGCATTTTGGTCTCACATGATCACCCCCATTTTCTCCAGTGTATCTTTAGCTCATTGAGGCTGTGGTTATGGAAATACCAGCTCCTTAAGTGGAATCTGCCTTAGGGCAGAGAGCCGGCAGAGAACTGAGAGCTGAAAGGGCGTTTAGGGATCCATTACTCTGCCCTTTCATCCTAGAAATGATGTTCTCCAACAAAGAGACCTAAAGTGACTTTCAAAGACTCACCACAGAATGCAGGTTCGAACTCAGCTGCTTCTGCTGCCTACCAGCCAGCTGTCTCCAGAGAACCTGTAAATTTTGTTCAGATTCTTAGCAGATTAGGAGACCTTCATTGAAGGTGGCCTCTGCCCCAAGCTAGCTTCCTTTGGTCCCTCCTTTTAGTATTGAATAGGCTCAGAAACAAAGACGTTTATCTTCCTAATGCTAAGGTAAAGCAATCCCATTGTTTAACTGGGAAAAGTTGAACGGTACCTCCCAAGGGGGCTGAAATAATGCCCCCTGCTGCGTCTCCCACTGTGAGGTGGTCAGACTCTCCCACTCTGCTTCACCCGCTTAATTTCTACCAGCACAGCCAAACCCTCCGCAAAGCCTCTCTGGCTCTCTGGTGACATTCTCTACCACGAAGGGCCTGCTCCTCACTGTTCAGTGGCCCTATCTCTTCTCTAACAGACACTTAAGCAATACTCTAATGCCTAACTGTGTGTTGATAACAGAGACTGAGACAGATGCCATGGAGGGGCCACAATGGGGAAGACTTAATGCTTATTGTTGAGGAACTTAGACAATAGTGGAGGAGACAAAATGTGTGAACACACAGACACACAAACTTAAAGGTCATGGGGGACGAGGGACATGTGGCAGATTACTTTAAAAGGTGCTAGGGGTCTGGGAGCGGGAGCCAGCTCCTCCGGCGGGGTGAAAACAGGGGCTCTGTATCTGAGTGGCATTCACTTCCCTTTGAACTATAGGTCAGGTTTACTCGAAGGCCTTCCTCCTAGATGACATCCTTATTGTTTGATAAATGTCAGCCTGACCTCCTACTAAATTTGAAACTTTTCAAGGACAGGGACCCTGTACATGACACATAGTGATAGCTTAAAAAATATTTGTGGAAGTGTTGAGTCTTACCTGCTTCCCCTAGAAGTTGTAGTAATATGATCCAACTAATGATGAAATGTAATTGAATTGGGTCTTGAGGGGAGCATATATGTTGTGAAATGATGCTACTTCCTGTCCGAAGCCTCATTTATTTCTTGACACTCACTGAGTGCATCCGTATGGAGATTTATAGGGCGACTTTTCTTTATAGTGAATACCTTCTGTATTCAGAGGATTCTCACCCCCTTGCTCTACACATGGTCATCGACAGGTCTCAGTCAGTCACTCTCTGTTCTGCTTCCTTCCACCCTTCCTCCTCCTCCCCTGCTGGTCACTCCAGTGAAACTAAGGAAGCAGCAAGGAGTGGCGGTGCCTTCGCCTTCTCAGTGCCCTGGAGGTCTGTCGGCACTCCACCTCACTGTTAGCAACCATAAAACAAGACACTCCCTTTGGCTTTGACTTTCCTCCCAGAGGAACCAAGAGTTCTAGAGCTGGGGAGTGGAGTGTTTTGGGGAAAAGAATATATTGTCTGAAGAAACCCACTGATCTAAGCCCTCTTTGACTCAGAAATGGTTTGTCTGAGTCCAGATCACCAGGGCCATCTTCCTCCATAAATACAAGTGATGGGCCTCTGTACCAATGAAGGTGAAGGGCAGCTTCCTATAACAGAAAATCCATAGAACAAGTCTCAAACAAGATCAAGTTGAGTTTTCTCTTGACTGAGGAAGTCTAGAGGTAAGAAGGCCCAGGACAGGTGAGGCTGCTTCACCATATCACCAGAGACTGTGTCTTCTGCCTTTCTACTCTGCCATCTTTAGAGCAAGGATCCTGACCTCAGGTCCTTCATGGTTAGGTTCAAGTGTAAATTCTCTGATTCAGACTATCGGTGCTGTGGACATCCTGAGTAGAGGGAGAAGTGTGTGGAGGGTACAGGGTCAGCCTCACAGAAGGCCAAGCATAGCAGTGGGTTAGGACTAAAAGGTGGATAAGCCTGGAGCATGCGGAGATGAAAGGGCCTGGAAAACAGAAGGGAATGGCCTTGGAAAGGGCTGGCATGGGAAGGCAAGTTGTTTGCCTGGATTCCAGCCATGCCTAGGACTGGGCCCCGGACTCACACTGGCAGCCCCTACCTGTCCAAGTGAGAGAGCCTCTTAGCGCTGCCGGAGCAGTAAGTGGAGTGAGCATTTCTGCCGTCGTCAGCTCAGAACTCTGTGTGTGTTGGCTGTTCAGCGTGTTGTCTCAGACATCTTTGAGTGGCCAACGGTGACCACAGCCAGCTGTGTAAAGGTCAGGGTGACACCATACTATGGCTGGGCCCCTTCCATTTTTAGACACTCAGTAGGATTGGTTTCGTTGGTTTATTTTCGGTTCCCACCTTCCCTCCACTCCTTTCTCAGTCTTTTGCAATACAGGGCTTGCATGCCGTTCTGGTGAGCATAACAAAATAGTACGGGGCTCAGGACGACTGCCCAGACCTGGCCTTTCTGTGTCTGCAGCTTTTGTCCTTCCGTGCGGGACAGACCCCCAGGCTCAGTACAGAGTGCCTGGAACTGCATAAGCCACCCTAATCTCCCCTGTCCCAGCCCAAGACATGCCTTCCTTCATGATCTTTGTGTACAAGTGGTTTCCTTTTGCATCTTGCTCAGGCTTTGCACGGATGTCAACCCAAAGTAAACTGTGGCCTTATGAGTTCCCTGGGGTGAGACTATTTGTCATCAAACCCTGAGGATCAGCGTTAGCACACGGGCCTGGGACAGAATTGGACTGTTGAGGCAAGGCCCTGCTCTCTAGGAAATGATCCGCTCGTAGGCAACGCGGAGTACACTTGAATGATTGCGGGAATCTCGCATCATGTTTTGTTTCTCCATTTCAACACCAAGGTTCGCAGTTTGGTTTTTAGTTTAGTTTGTTTCTGCTGGGCAGGATCAAGGTCACAGTTTCTCTCCATGGCAGGCAGAGTCTGGCAGTGAATGAATGGATTTGGTAGTGTCTTGGCTCTTGGGATGGCCACCACCTTCTAGATTCAAATGGAAGGAGAGTCATTTCTTCCAAAAGTCTATCTAATTAAATGATGTAGAAGTGACAGGGAGAGATAAGGGTGGAAGCCGTGAGATGTTACTGATTAGGAGAGGTTTGGGATTAAGGTGAATTTTTTTTAACATTAAGATTTGGGAGAAGCCTAAAAGTTCATCACGACCAACCCTCTGTGTTACAAAGTCATTTAGTAACAGGAATGGGACCCGAATCCCGGACTCGATTCCCAGAGCAGCACTCTTGGCTGTACGCCTTCTCTGAATGCCCTCATGCCGATCCCCAGGCGCACATTCTGAGAAAAGGTGCCTTTATCCCCCAGGCTTCTGGAGTGAACTTTGACTTTCTGAATGAAGGCCTATTTTAATTCCTTCATGGATCACACACAGCAAATGGGTCCACTTAAAAAATACTAAAATTTACTTAGTAAATGGCTCAGGTTGTGGCCAATGTCATTACTTCATTGTAAATACGGGCTTAAAATTCATTGGAATGCAATTGTGGAAATTCATGATAAAGAAATACTGTCTACTTCATTCCCAACTTGGCTGTCAGAGGCCCCTGAGGTGCCCTCAGGGGAAGCACAGCCAACGTTTGCCCACTGTCTTCCCCTTCGTTTCATTATGCTCCAGCATGAGCTCTCCAAGCAGCTTTCCAAGCTTCAGAAATATACTCAAGTATCAATCCCTATAAGATGTATGGGGTTTCACTTAGTGACTCAGGGAAGCATTGCAAATCTCTTTTTTTTTATTTTAGTCAAAAGAATATTGGGAAATGTCCTTCTATATCAGGTGGGGGTATACGTCATGCAACTAAGCAGTGAGACAATTAGTAAGTATACACATAGCACTTAATAGTGTGCCCAACGCTATGCTAAATACCATGGGAATGTAAGAGAAACATGACTCTCAGATCCCCATGGGGCTCAGAATATTGTGTAGAAGAAAAAGGGCATAATACATAAACATAATAAATAAATTACTAGGGGTTTGTATTAGTCAGGGCTCTCCAGAGAAGCAGAACCAATAGGATACATATCAATATTCAAAAAGAGATTTATCATGAGGAATTTGGTCATCGTGGAGGCAGAGAAGTCTCTTGATCTGCTCTCTGCACGCCAGAGGCCCAGGGAAGCCAGTGGTGGAGTTGCTGTCCAAACCCAAAGGCCCGAGCGCCAGGAATGCCAATGCCCAAGGTCGGGAGAGGAGGAGGTCCCAGCTCAAGCCACAGGCAAATCCACCCTTCCTCTGCCTTTTTGTTGTACAAGCCCACCTCTTTTTATTGCACTGCACTTTATTGCACTTCACTGAGCTTGTAATTTTTTAAAATTGAAGGTAAGACCTTCCACCGGCAAAAGGATGATGACTCGCTTTATTGTGATACTCACTTTATTGCCATACTCTCTTTATTGTGGTGGTCTGGGACCAGACCCACAATATGTCTAGAGTAATCCTGCACAGTAGTCCCCCCGTCTGTGGGGGATACATTTTAATACCCCTAGTGTTTGCCTGAAACGGCACATAGTACCAAACTCTATCTATATTGCATTCTTCCCCATACATGCGTACCTGTGATAAAGTCTAATTTTTAAATTAGGCATAGTAAGAGATTAACAACAATAACTAATAATAAAACAGAACAATTCTAACAATGTACTGTAATCAGTGTTATGTTAATGTGGTCACCGGTTTCAGGGATCCCTGGCTGAAGTCTCAGTATCAGCTCCATGTCTTCCGCCACATTCTGTCAATCAGAATGGTTCCTGTTTGTGTCTTCCACCCACAAATTTAATGCCTTTTCCATTTTAACTAAGCTCTTATCACACGCTGTGGCCATAACTTTTGCAGTTGGAGGTATGACGGCAAAACTAGCATGAATTTCTTTTTCTTGCTTCACAATTTCACAGATGGAAGATTTGTTCTTACCGTAGATCTTAGCTACCTCAGCTTCCTTTTTTTTCTTTCCTTGTTGAGAACGTTCACCGTTTCACACAAAGGAAGCACTTTACGGCTTCTCTGTGGCATATCTGAATCGCCAGCTTCACTGCGCTTGTGCTTCGGGACCAGTATTAAGTGAACGAAGGGTTACCTGATCACCAGCACCGCGTGCTTCCACAACAGGCGATCTGGTAACTGCGACAGCTTTGAAGGGACTCTGGGTGGGTGGTGTCCGGGTTGTGGAGATGCCGGACAAAGGGATGATTCACCCCTGGGAGGGTGCAAGATTTCATCATGCTGCTCAGAATGGCACACAGTTTGAAACTTAGGAGTCGTTTATTTCTGGAATTTTCCATTTAATATTTTTGGACCGTGGTTGATTGTAGGTAACTGAAACCCCGGAAAGCACAACTCCAGGTAACAGAGTGTGGGAACTACTGCTCTCGGGCCCCGACAGACTGGATGATGCCCACCCGTATATGTGAGGGTGATTGTTACTCAGCCTACAGGTTCAAATGCTAATCTCTTCCAGAAAGACCCTCACGGACACACCCAGAAGTAACGTTTGCCAGCTCTCTGGGCATCCCTTAGCGCAGTCAAGGCGGCACATATAATTAACCAGACAGGGCTCCCGTGTTCAGTGTGAGCTGTCAGTAGCAATCAAACGTCAGACCCATGAGGTAAGAGATGGTTGAACAATAAAGAATCCAGAGCAGGCACTGGGCAGACCCAGAATGTGGTTCAAGCAGGGAAAAGGGAAGTCACGCTCAGGCACCTGCTCCCACTCACCGAGTGCCCTGGGCAAGATACTGCACTCCTTTTATCTCGTTCTGTCCTCGTGACAAATCCACGCAGCAGCTATCACGACCCCCTTTTACAGATGAGGAAGTGGGGCAGAGACTGCACACTTGTTCCGATCACCAGCTAGTCCACAGTGGGACGACTCCAAGAAGTTCCCTCTCAGCCACTCTCCGTTACCTTCCAGCCATCCCGCTTATCCGTGTCTTTCTCAGCCCGAGCAAACCCCTGCTCTTTTCCTGATTTCCAGTCTCCGGCCTGCCTGGAGTCCGTGTGACCAGGAACCTGATTCCATGATGGAAGGTTCCTCACGGTTTTCTCACACAGAAGAATGCGCTGCTGGCTGCGCCCAAATGTTTCTTCCTTCGGTCTTTCTTTCTTTCATTCCATAAATATTTATGAAGTTTCTCTTAAGGACTCAAATTTCCTAAACAGAATTTGTGTAAATATTGTTTCAGTCCAGGTCACAGTGGAATCCGATACCCAGACAAGGCCTCAGGCCTGTGGATGGGGCGTGAACCACCGCCGCCCTGCGTGGGGATACGGACGAAGCGTCCAATGAGCAGCCCCGGCCTGGAGGACACACTTTCATAACAGTCAGTGTGATGAGGTTGAATGAGTCCTCAGCTGTGTCAGGAAATAATCTATTTTTATCTCTCAACTGTGCTGTCAGCTTCAGAAAAATTAATTCTCTCATCCTCCGAGAAGTCATTTGAACCCTGTCTGCTGCACTTTCTTCAAGTATAAATTGGGACTGAACGTTCCTTCTCTGATGAACCCCACCAGGGTGTCGGGAGGCATGGTAGTGAAAGTGTGTAAAAACTAATCCAAAAAGTGTAGCCCTGCCGGCCTGGTAACACGTTCTCACCAAATGAGATGCTTTCCTGGTTTCCAGACCCTGTCAACCCGAGGCTACTGGCCAATGTGGCAGTTCATTGGCTGGTCTATGACTCCAGGGAACACCTTCAAAGGAAGAAATTAATGGATAGAATGGCTTGGAGGTAGCCCCATTTCCCAGAGAACCTACTGAATGTCCCTCTGAGTGGACATCACGGGACAGACACTGTCCTTGGGATGCTGCGTTAGGTAGAAATAGCTTGGACCAGAGGACCTATAAACCAGGTGAGGCGGCAGAGTGGCTTTGCACCAGCCCTTTCTCCCTAGGCCTCAGTTTCCTTACTTGTAGACTGAAGGATGATTGACTTACTTGGTAGATTTGGAATGATTTTCTCCAAGGGATCTATAGGGCCCACACCAAGTGGCTGCCTGGGAAGAGACGGTTTGGTGCCTTATAGTCAGGAGTGTTTCCAGCCTTTGATCCCAGGGTGGCTCAGCCCTTACCATCTTTATTTGTTTATGTTCCAGCTGAGATTTCATATAAACCAAGGATTACAAAGCTTGAAACAATGTGTTTAAGCACAGGGCCAGGTAATATTTAAACGCCTGACTTTCTGGTTCCGTAATCCAGTTAATGAGTGAGTTATCTTCCATCCTCTTCCCACATTCATGTGTAGGCTCAAGGGTGCAGTGCTCTAAGTTCTCCCCCCACCCTGCCCCCAGCTGGAGGGTTGAAGCTCTGACTCCTAGTTTCAGGGATTTCCCAGTTGCCAGCACTTAACCCCTCCCTCTCCAGCTTGCCCCTGAGGCTGCCAGTGTTTGCCTCCTGCGGTGGAGGCTGGGAGGTGTAGGGATCTCCAGGCTCTCTGTGTGCACGCAAAGCCAGTGCACGTGAGGGCTCTGGGGTGCTGTGTTCTCAGGGCTGATGGCAGCATTCAGCGTGACTTCTGGGACCCCCAGGAGCAGGTTTAGAGAAGGAAGCTAGGGAGGGAAGGCAGCCCTAAACATGCCAGCGCTTGCAGCAGCCGGCTGGCATCTCCCCTGGAAAACCTCACGGTGCGCACGCGCCCTCACACGGACTTCTTCGCCACGGCCTGCCTGGAGCGTTCTGCCCTCGGTTTGTGTTTTTGGAGGGCCTAGAAAAGTAGATTAGATGTTTGAGAGCCAAAATGCTTCCCAGTGCTGCTGAGCCATCCATACTTTCCTCTCGATAAACAGCTCCCGGACAGTGTGATTCAATGAACACCCCCCACCCCAACCACAACCACCGATCTATTTCTAAGTAATCATCCACAGAGCAGCCTACAGCGCTGCGTGATGTGTGTTTGCATTTGGATCTGGTCATCACGCTCTGTGGGGACCTACACTTGGGGGCAGAGTCCACCGGGGTGGGGGGGAGTGAGAGTCTCAGCCTAGGGATAGGGGCCCAGGCTTAGCTGGAGTGACGTGGGCTCAGCTCCTTTCAGGCCAGGCCTCCTCCATGAAAGCGTTTCTCGGCCATGGCCCGAGGCGAGTCCTTCCTGCAGAAGGTCCCAGTGTAAAGGGCACCATGACCTGGGAGTCAGGAGACGTGGAATTTATCCCACCGACCACTACGGAGTATTGGTCTGACAAGAAATGGAAGTGATTGCTTTGACAGGCATGGCTGCTTTGTCACTAGAAGTATTGAAGCTGGGAGGGTTGGTGTTTGATCAGAAGGCTGAAGATGGAAACCCAGCAGTGGGTAGATGGTCGAGTGGATAAAATACCATCAAAGGTTCTTTCCAACTGAACCTTTCCAATTCTGGCCATTTTGCTCAACTCCACAGACTTGTTGGAATGAACAAAAGGATGTATATAAAACATTTGACTACTATAATATTGGCACAGAAATGTAAGATGTTGTATTCTAGCCATCAGCTTTATACCTATGGAGATATCTGGGGTGCACTGTCACTGAGCCAGATGCCCCGCCCCCAGCCAAATGGGCTCAGCGCAATCTTTTTTTTAATGTTTTTTAATGTTTTCTTGAGATTTTATTTATTTCTTTTTAGAGAGAAGGGAAGGGAGGGAGAGAAACATCAGTGTGTGGTTGCCTCTCACACACACCTCCTACTGGGGACCTGGCCAGCAACCCAGGCATGTGCCCTGACTGGGAATCACACTAGTGACCCTTTTGTTCACAGGCCAGCATTCAGTCCACTGGGCCACACCAGCCAGGGCCACAATCTTAATGGAAACTTTACTTTTCCTGGGGCAGTTAGGTGAGATTATGGCAACTATCAGCCAACTCTCCCCTTAGAGTTTAATATCTGCCAGCCCCACTTTGGATTTAGATAAAGAAGTAGCATGGGCAGCATAGCTGGTCCTGGTGCCCTTGACACCTATTCCTGCACTTGACCATGAGCTTTATGAGGGCAGTTTCATGCCCACTTCATTCCCTTCTGTGTTCTCATCATCTGGTCACAGGATGGAGTTAGTGCTTGGTAAATATTCATTGACTGAGAATATGGCTCACTAAAGAAATGGAGGGATTGATACAGGGTTCTGACTCTGGATGTATTAGTCATTCAGAGAAGTGCACATTTCAGTTGCATCTCTGCCTGCACGTTACTTTCTCAAAAAGCGCATCCCTGACCAGCCTGTCTCAATCAAATCCCCCAGCCTTAAACCCTGTTTGTATATTCTGTTTTATTTTCTTAATAATTAATGCCATTTGATGAATGAATATACACCTATGTGTATATACTAGACATACTTGCATATAAATATATCTTTGTATATATCAGATAATACGTGTGTATGTAAACACATATGAAGATATGACTATAGTTTATTGTTTATTTTGTTTTCGTACTTCCCTTCTCCCCACTAGATCCTAGAAGGGGCCTTGCATCTGTTAGCTGCTCAAAATATATCTTGAATGAATGAATAAAAATAGGTTTATGAGACAAGATGGACTTGAGTTGGGTCTTACAGACTGATTACAATTTGGCCAAGCCAAGAAGTCTTCTGTTGAGAAGACTTCTCCAGCTGAGGGGCAGAGAGATCAAAAGCAGGCTGGTAAAAAGTTGCCTAGCAGGAGCCCAGTGGTTTAATGGTAATCTCTGTGCTGGTTTGTCACATGGGCTGCTGGCACTGATCAGTGGTTGCCCACTGTGGTTTGCAGCTTCTGCCAGGACCAGCCCTGAAGGTCCCTGTCAGCTGCTTCCTGGGAATCTGGAGAGCTCCTCAGCTCGGGCTTTTCCAGAATTTAGGCCATAAGAATGTAAGAGATTAGTTAGAAACTACTTCCCACCATTCAGGCAGCCATCTTCGCTTTTTGCAAACGACGGGCTTACACAGCCACAGGTTTTCAGTTATCCCCTTTGTTCTCAAATCGGCTAAAATACGTCTCCTAAAACATTGCTAATAATAACAGGGATTTGTTACAGAGGGAAGCACGCTGAACTGACAAGTCTGAGATCTGGGTTTCAGTCCTCGCTCTGTCATTAACTAGCTAGGCGACCTCTCTGGTTTTCCGTTTCCTTATTCATAAAAGGAGGCGATTGGGCTACGTCAATTTTAAGATACTTTAATTCCTGAATTAATCCTCAAAATCTACAGGTTTTTTTTATCTCATACTAAAGCCAACCTTTGATTTATGAACAGAAGCAATTCTAAAGTCTACAGGCAGGCCAGTAATGAAGAACCTACCGATAGTGTAATAAATGATGGGTATCTAGCAAAACTTGCACATGCTGTTTGAAGGGGAAGGTAGTTGAACTCCCACTGCTAGTCCAGTGGTCTCCAGCATCACTGACTGGTGGGCATCCAGGGCTAAATTCCTCTGAGGCCTAGCTTTGTGAGCTTTGAGCAGATGGCCAGACACTGTCTGATGGGACTGGGTGGGGGTTTCATTAGCAGCAGGTCTTAAAGCAGCCATGTTAGAGGGGCTAAAGGCAAAGCAGAAGGGATGCATGGGGCACTCCCAGCTAAGGTCGGTACACTGGGGGAGGCCCACATTCCCAGAACAAAAATACTCTGCTTTCAGTAGTGCTTTGCAACTTCTAAAATGACTCTGCATTATTTTTGTCATCGTGGTCCATGCAGGTGCTAAATGTTGTCAGGGATCCCCTCAAAAGATTTATAACCCAGAAGGCAGAACAGAAACATCTAACCATACTGTAAGGTCGACTATGCTGAGCCCTGGAGGATACACAGAGCAAAAAGCATGGGAGCCCAACGGATGGACGGCTACACAGCAGCATGAGGCTTCATGAAGAATGTGGCATTAGAGTTGGTTTTTGCTGGATGGGAACAAGGCATGCAAGGGTATAACAGAGAATGGCTTTCCAGGCTAGATTGTGGGACCAGTGTCACACTTCGAGGGTCCTTTGTGAAGCTCAGCAGTCTACCAATGCTCATGTGTTTCATTCAGCACATCAGTTTGGAGGGACTGATTGACCAGACAGAGGAATTTGAGCTCTGTTCATTAGCCAAAGAGTGACCAGAAAGACTTATGAGCATGAGACTCAACCATTTCATTTCAGTGACTTGCCATGTGAGAATAAAATGAAGGAGCTTCAAGTAGTCCCACTGTTTTCCAGTGTCCCTAGATTACTGTAATAAGGAGCTCATACACATGAAGAGATGAAGAAAAATAACATGTAAGCTTACTCTCTTGGTAGCTGTATCTTCCTCTCCCTATAATCATGTGTAAGGCATTCTCATGCCCATCTTATATTGGCAAATGAAGAAATAGAGACTATGGAAACTGACTTGCCCCGAATCCCACATGTAGTAATTGCAGAGGTGGAACAAGTATCCTTAAACCTGCAGAATCACAAAACAGGGTCTTTCTAATAAAGTATGTACAAGGCGTGTCCATGAACCTTACTGAGCTCATGGGAAAAGACATGTTTTCTGCTTCATCAAGTGCCACCATGTGAGCTACAGCCATTGTTGGAACGTAAAGTGTTGATGTTTCAGGTTACTTTTATAAAGAGCTAAAGTAATTATCTCTTCTTAGCCTCCCCTGAGTCACTGGGGTTAAAATCTTAGCTTTGTGTGGCCCAGTTAAAATTCTCTTTTCTCCAGTTCTTTGGAGCAGCTGTCCAAAGGACAAAGGCTCTGTTTTAATGATAGTGTTTTCCCTGCCTAGTTGAAGTGAACCCCAGTGAGCAGGCACAGCACCACTCAGCTCTCATCCCTGGGTGAAGTGTCTCTCTTCTTTCAAGCTGAAGGGGCACAGCATCTGTAAGGCAAGGAAATCTAATTACATGGTACATGTTCTAACTTAAGATGCTGTCAGTTATAAAATATTGGAGAAGCAGAAGCATTAGGATAGGTACTTACCAGAGAACACAGTATCCTCTAAATGATGAGAAGAGTATCAGGGACCCCTCTTGAAGGTAATTTACCCAGAGCTCAGAGATTCCACAGGTTGATCCTCAATCCGTGGATTAACCCAACCTTGAAAAACAACCACTTGCCTAATTGCCATAGGCCAGCTGCCATATTGGTTAGTGTGTGTAGCAAGGAACTATGGTGTCCTGATGTTATAGTTTTCTAGGATGGCAGGCCTAGGAAGAACTTTAGACATCATCTCATAGGACCACATGGTTTTATGTTAGAGGAAACATACAAGGAAGTGAATTGAGTCAATGAAGGTCAAAGAGTATGACCCTGTGGGTGTCTGAAGGACATATAACTTGCACGAAAAGTGTAGATTTCAGTTCAGTGCCATAGTCTGGCATTAACTCCTTTCCTTCTGCACAATATGGCTGAGCACTCGCCAGGCAGGGACAGTATTCCTATTTACCTGGTGAGCAGACGGAGCTCAGGGAGTTTAGATGTGTATGCATGATGAGCAGGGATTTAGCACTGCACTCTGTAGCAGCAGGCAGGTCTCCCGAAGTTGTTGAGTCTTTGCACAGCATTGACTCACAGTTATTTATCCATACTTGAGATAAATTTGACAATGATCCAGCCATGCCCTTTAAATTAATTATCTGTATGGCCAAGAATATGCATTTGTAAAACAGCTAAGAAGTCAAAGTACTACATTTACAGGCAGAATTCAGTAAAGCTAACTGGTCAACACACCACTGAGCATAGAACCCTTAGCATTGAACACTAAATAAATAAGTGTATCTTGATACACTTTGCTTCCTTTTGTCTATGGACATAATCAAATTCTTAGTCTCCTGTTATGATTAGCCAGGGCTTTGAGCATTTGTTGTTTATTAAGATGAGTTATCTAGTAAGTTAAAACCCATAATGCCTCTCCACCATGCCCTGATGCTGCCTGGAAGAACTAACGCAATCTAGAAGATACACCGAAGTGTCTCTGATGTCCTTAAAGAAATAAGCCAGCATGGTGGTGGTTTGAAGGTTAAGAAACTAAGTGTTGGGATGTGTTTATAGAAACTCTGTACCTGCCAGGGAGACCCTATCCCTGGGCCTTTTTAAATCCTTCTGTCAAATGTTCTGCTTTTCAGGAAGTCCTTGCAAGCCTACATTTTATTTGTTTGTAGATAGACACACACAGGAAGATTTCAGGATGACCCAGTTGTATATGTGGAACCCTTGAGACTATGGCCTCCTTTCAACTTGTACCAAGAGGGCAACCGCCATCTAGTTAACAAATGATGCCAGGGTGGAGGTTAGGTACCTCTGTGCTTCCATGTCCCCAGGCGGCTGTCACTTTGTTCTTCCTGCTGACAAACAGGCTTTGGGATCAAGGAGTCAAATGCTATACACAGCCTATGGTTTTTTTGTAGAATCAGCTCAGGCAAACCCTATAGGAAAAGGCTAGAGAGGGAAGATTACTTCAGCTGTATTTAGGGTTTTCAAGCATGAGGGTCCTCCTATACCTTTAATCCTAATTAAAGAATAATTGCACTTTAGAGTTTACAGTGCTAGAGGCCAGAAGAGCCTTGGACAATCCTCTGGCACACTAGCCATTTTATATTATGGATGGGGAAACTGTGGCTCAGATGAGAAGTATGGCCAGGGTTCCTGAAGCTCATCCTAATGCTCTGCCTGCTGTGTCTCGAACTGTCCTTGCATTCCAAGAGCCAACTTTTCCAGCTTGGCCAGACATGGGTTCACTCAGAAGAAACCTGGAAATACACCATAATTCTAGGGATGACTCAGTGCCAACTCCTCTTCTTATTTAGTGGGAAATAGACTCCCAAAATACATTACTTACTCCTGTTGAGGAGGATTGCCTCATCTAGGTCCCCCTTTAGTAAGTTACCTTGTATATGGCACCAGATGTTTTTCCAGGTGATTCAAGAGGACACAGCTCCCCAGGCACAGGAGAGAAGAGCATGACTCAAGTTGAGAGCTAGGTGGGCACAGCCTAGGGAACCCACAATGCTTCTTTTCCTTCTTGAGCATGTGTGGGGTTTTTTTTTTTCATTTCACCAGAATGACCTACATTTTCCATGGCCTTTTTAATGGTGAGGAAAGTTGCTACAATCCTGCCTGGATTTTTTTTTTTAAACCACAGTGCCCAAGCTGTCTGGTACATTCCCATGGGGCAGTAACCATAAAACAGAGGGACAATTAAATCTTAGTTTCATCTCCAAAAATGTATACTGTTTTTCCCCTGTAAATTCACACGCAATAAAATACTTAAAAATTGCCTTTCATTTCCCGATACATACAGGGCTGCGAGGGAGGGCGAGTAGGGTTGAGGAGGAGAGGGCAGGACTGCTCCAGACCTGGGACGCACTCAACCTGCAGACGCACTGCAGAAAAACAAGGCTGGGGAGTCAGGCTCCTTTTATGATAGGAAAAATGACTGTTTTTATGGCACACTAAATAAAACCTGCTTTAGAGCTGGAAGTTTATTGCCAGTGTGGGGAAGGCTGTTGTTCTGGTTTTCTGCTCCCTTCCTCTTCCTTTGACCCTCCCCTTCGGCTGAGACAGAGAAAGGGGTGGGGTGGGGTTTTAGGAATCCTTAGAAAGTTTATAGACATAATATGATTTTCAAAAATTATTTTAAAAACTTACCCCACCTTAAGCCCGCATCACATGTCGATTTTACCAGCAAAGTGTTTAGCCTTCTTGGCTTTTTGAAATCGTTACAAGAGTTCTCAACCAAGCAATAACAAACAACTGCTGTAACCTGCATTTATATAGTGCTTTATGGTTTCCAAAATGTTTTCACATCCAGTGGATCCTCAGGGCAGCCTGGAGAAGCAAGCAGGCCTGAGGTGATCATTTCTCTATTACAGAAAGGTGGATGCCCAGAGGGTTAAGTTCCTTGCCCAAGGTCACACCACTAGTTAATGGTTGAGTGAAAACTGAAACCAAGATTAATTAAATAAATGCAAAATTAAAATTAATATCCTGGCCTGGGAAGTAGGGAGTTGGAGAATTAGAATGAGAAAGAGGTAAGGCTAAGACATCAGTCTGAACATAGATGTTAGAGAAGGTGGATTTCTGTTGACCTGTAGCTGCTAATGGGTTGTATATTTGTTTTTAAAGACCTTATGCCTTGATGCATAACCAGCAAAGACAGGAGGAAAAGACCTAACATCCACAAGGCCACAGAAGAAAGTTTTTCATTGTATGATTTTCACTTGATGGTTAATGCCATTTCATCAGGAAGTTCTAGGGCCAGGTGCTTCTGCTCTGTGGGATGCAGTGACCTCGCTGAATGACAATCTGGTCCCTAAGGGGCTCTCCTGATTCCCTCAGTCCCTGTTCTTTCTTGGATGCAGGGAATTACTGAAAACCATCCCAGAATGACTTGGCCTGAGACATGGTTAAGCCAGTGTGCCAAGGAAAGAGGTCGATGAGGTTAGTGCTGTTAGAGCAGTAATTTTTGAGGCAGGTGTCTGAGAAGGAACCTGCTTAAAGAGAAAGTGGAATGATTAAGGCCCAGCTCTCTAACTGTCATTAACAAAAGGCTGACAGAAAGGCAAGTGCAAATTCTGAACAAGATAGTCCAGCAACCCAGCAGAGGTAGGAGCGTCAGCTCAGCCTCCCTTTGGAGGTGGGTTCAAGAATTCAGAGCCATGGGGGAGGTCCAGCAGGTACAAAAAGGCTCAGCAGATACCCAGAGAGTAACATCCGACCAGAGAGTTTCACTACAGTTGCTTGTACCTTGTCTTCTTGCAGAGAAGGTTCTTACAAGGGAAGTAGAAGGACCCGCTGGGTGCTGAGTCTGGAGACTGTGGACCAACTCTAGCCCTGATTATCTGCATGGGCTTAAGCCATGCATTAGTCTTCTAAGACTCTGCGTCTTCATTGCAAAAGGAGAAAAGCATTTCCGACATCCCTCCAACTCTAAGATTCTGTAACTTTGTAAGAGCACCGTGCCCCTTCTATAGTGTGACCTGATATATGTTTGCTTAATGAATGACTTCGGGATAGAGTCAGAGGCACCAGGCTCCAGCCCAATATAGATGCAGATTTTCAGCCAACATCCAAAGTTCCCCATCACCATTCAATGACATTCATTGCCCACAGACAAGCACCAGCACTCATTATAGATAATATGCAGCATATCTTGTCCCCATGATTTTATAGCATGGCAGCACCCCCACCACAACGGACCCTAACAAGAACTCTATACAATGTCCAGCTTTTCCTGCTTTGATGCAGAAAGAGCTTAAAGCCCTTAATAAGCTAAATCATGACAGTCAAAGACAAAGAGAAGAATCTGTATCCAGTTTACAACTTCGAAAATTGATTAACACCGTAAGGTATTTGTGCTCCAGGTAGGCACAAGGTACAGCTGGGAAGGCCAAGGCCAAGCCATTTAGCCCAGAATAACTTCATGGAATCATGGTCAGTGAGTTTGCTTGGGCTGGATGCTCCTTCCAAGTAATCATTGTCCTTCTGGTCATCAGAGACCTCCTCCCAGACTTTGGATCACATCTTGGGTGTTTGACCTAGAACCCTTGTCAAAGGGATGTAGGTAAATGTGGGGATAACTCAGGGTGAAGGTACAGTGTTCCCCGACCCCACTTACTAAGGAACTGAGTTTCTGATGGACGGTGACACTACTAAGCAATTGGTAGGCATACAATTCTAATGTTAGTAGGAACTGGGATTTGCTGGACACTTCTGATGTGTTCTGTGAGTACACTTTACCAGTGTTGCCTTGTTTAAGTCTTAAAACAGCACTATTAGGCTGTGTTATTTATCCCATTTTAAGGGGGAAGAAGATAAGACCTAAGCCCATGGTCACACAGGTAGTAAAAGGCAAAGCTGGGATTTGAACTTAGGCCCTTCTGATTCCTGAGCCTGAGCATGCCCTCAGTATTCTCCATCAACTAGTGAGCACTGGGATAGCCCTGACTGTGCACCAGGCTTTACATAGATTGGACCAACTGCTTTACATAGACTGACATATTCGATTTGCCTATTGACATTAGGAGATAAGTTTATTATTATCCCTGTATTACAACTGAGAAAACTGAGGCACAGAGAGATTAAGCAACCTGCCCAAGGTCACACAGCTAGTAAGATTTGGACTCAGCTGAGATTTGAACCCAGTCATCCTAGCTCAAGAGTCTGTGGCCCTAGCTACTACACACTTCTGCTCCACTGCCTTGCACAGGAACATAGAAGGCAATCCACAAATGACAGGTGCCCTGCTACCTGCAACAGGAGAGTTAAGGAACACTGATTAATTAGAAGATTCTGAGAGGCATTCAAAATAGGTTGACATGGGGACCCGCAGGACTGCCGAACCAGGAACTCATTGTGTCCGTTCACATCCACCCAGGACGTGAACTTGTTTCTGCAGCACTTCAGAGGCAGGTATGAATCTGACTCTCAGCCCCTACCCACAAGCCCAGCCCCTCCTCCGCCCTGCCTGCCTGGCCTTTGGAAGT
Organism: Trachops cirrhosus; assembly: GCA_028533065.1. Lineage (NCBI taxonomy): Eukaryota > Metazoa > Chordata > Mammalia > Chiroptera > Phyllostomidae > Trachops > Trachops cirrhosus. Next base: position 18,667,841 of record CM052547.1, on the reverse strand, counting down.
CAGCATCATCTTCCAGATGAGACTCATGCCAAATGAATGAAGCCCCAAATGCCCGCAGTTTGCAGTGTTTATGGGAAGCTTTAAAAGCTGGATTTTCAGGCAAATTCAGCATCTTCATGACATTTTAGACTCAATTTATAATCAACAGTTATTTTAGCTCTAATGGCAAAAAGCACCAGTTCTGCAGTAAAAAGCATTTATAAAAAGGAAAAAAGGAAACATGAGGTAAAGAGGAAAAAAATACTTTTTTTGCTCCACCATCTCCCATCTTCTTTTTTTACTCCTCTAACAAGCAAAAACGAGATGGAATCTTCATGCCCTTTCCTGCTCATACTAGCTTGACTGACCTCACACCAGTCTCCCTGCCACCCCTCTACCCTGGAACAGAGCCGAACAATTCAGACCCCCTTTCCCTGGAGAAACCCTTACGTTACCAAGTGTTTACCAAACTTGACTGAAGTAGGGATCTCTGGACCCCGGCCCAGAATCATGACTCTGAACTTGCAGGAGAGAGGCCTGGAGAGCTGTGTATTTACAGAGGCCACTAGTGATTCTTACCCGTCAGCAGGTTTGAAAATGCCCTGTGTTTGGCCATCTTAACTGCACACTCCCCTTATTCATTCAGCTTTCTTCAACCTCACCAGGTCCTCTGCCACCATGGCTCTGCCTCTCAGTGGGCTTAAGGTCTGCCATCCCATATAGACATGACCTTCAGACCTGAATGCTCTGATGCAGTCATTTGCCACTTCATCGGAGACCCCAGCTCTCAAAGAAGAGGCAAGAACATGTTTTGCTTCCTCCTCTTTTGAGAGTGGAATGAAGAACTAATCCACAGAGAACATCTAACAAAGTTTCAAAACCTAATTATCACTCCATAACCCTTGCGCATCAGGGTTAGTCTTTAGTTGCTGCTCAGCGCCTTGACCACAGAATGTGTTCCAGGCCAGGACTGTCATTTCTGCTCTGTCCCCCAGGCTCCCACGATGCTGGAGGCCCAGAGAAGTGTGGGCAGGGAGGGCAAAGCCCGCTGCCAGGCTGAGGCGGCAGTCGGTACTGTTAGTGAGATTCTGAGATAGCAGGTCCTCGCCCCTGAACAGCTCAATCTGGAGGTCTCCGTGTCCCTTCTGGAAGGATATGATGACACTGCTGCTCTCCAATTAGCCCTGCAGGCCTGCTCCGTGGCTGCCTCTGAAGTGGCCTCCCTGCAGCTCCACGCTGTTTTCTGCCTTACTCTGCATTTTCTTAAGTCGACTTCTAGATCTTCTGCTGAGAAGCTATTTTTTTATTTGCATGTCACACAATTGAAAGCCCAGTTTTTATCATGTTTTTCCCTAACAATAGCATGTTTCCAGACCCATGGGGAAAGCCCCTTGAAGTCTGCTAAGGATTGATGTTGGGTGGGGGGCAGACTGGGAACTCCTTCCAGGGGTGCATTCGCTCTCTTCCAGGAGCCTGACCCTCAGATCCAGGCCAACCCATGCAGAGATGCTTGTCTTTCTCCTTGCCAGATCCCTCCAAGGGCAGACAGGCTTCAGCTCCACATCGGAAGGCACTCTCTAATAGAGAGAGCAATGTATTCTGTGCAGAAGTGAGCTCCCAGGACTGCATATTGTCCAGTAGCTCCCAGGGAGGCTATGAAGAGAGACCTTGAGCTCTGAATTTGGGCTAGGTTGGCGGTGGGCGTGGCCGCAGACTGGCCACCAGGCCCTCTAGAATGATTGATTGGCGAGAAACCACCACCTGAGCTTAAATGAGACTCTCCCTGATTAATGTATCTACCCCATCCTCCATTTCTGCTGGATGTCACTTTTCAGAAGAGCAGTTTACTTAAAAATACATATGTAGAATAGCTATATTTATAAGTACTACGGGCCAGGCACTGTATTAAATACTTTACACTAATCAACTTCTAACCCTTCCAACTTCCCTTTGATGTGGGCACTGCTGTTACTTTCTCAGTGAGGACGCCAAGGCAGGAGAGGCCATGTGACTTGTCCCCTTAATTATGGAGCTGGGATTCCAACCCCGGCACAGAACCCGAGCCTCCCTCCCAAGCCTTGGATCTCAGGAATAGTGATAGGGGCCAAGGACTGGAAAAAGAGGGCTTGGACCAACACATGGTTGACCTTGGACAGTACTTGGGAGCTTGTTAGAAATGGAGAAATGCCAGCTCCACCCCATACTTCCTATATTGGAATCTCCATTTTCACAAGATCCCCAGGTGAGTCATGTACAACTTAAGTTTGAGAGGATCTGGATTCCAATGTCACTGTTCTGTATGGCCCAGCCCTTTCATTTACACTCTAGTCCCCTCCCGCCACCCCATCCCATGGTTGCAGTGTAGAGAGGCACAGTGAGTGGCTCTGAGAGTGTGAAATGATCTCCTGTGCTCTTATTGCTTTGACAAATTCCCCTCACCTCCAGATAGTTTGCTCAATCCTCAGCAAAGTCCTGATTTGTGCGGACAGGGAAAGGGACTCTGGCCTAGCTGGAAGAGGGGGAGTGGGACAGCAGGGGAGGAAGGCAGAAGAGATAGCAGTCAAGTCCATTGGTGACCAAGCCAGGTCCTGTGTCCCTGCATCCAGCTTGCCACCACTCCCCACTCCCCTGCCCCCTGCCCTGTTGGCATCCCTCCCCTGTGCAGCATAACAAAGGGTGGCTTTCCCACCAGGAGAGTCCCACTGTGTCCCTGAACATGACAGTCCCTGCAGCCACTGCCGATGTTATTAATTTTTAAAACAAACTTCCTGATTGAGGTTCTGGGCTGCCGCTAAATTGTCTCTACAAGGAGACTGTGTACTAATTAACCCATAGAAACAATCAATGATGTACCTTTTTCAAGTTTCAGGGTGATTAGAATATGAAAATGAAGAGCACAATGGTGCAGATGTTTTAAAATCACAGCAGACAGCAATTAGTGACACAGAAACCAGCTGCTTATCTCTCCAGATAAAGCCTCTTAATAGGGAATTACACTGGAGGAGTCATTACCCAGATGGATCTCACATGATTTACAGAGGAGGCGGGGCAGCTTTAACTTTGATCTGTGAGCAGGTTCTTGTCAAGCTTCCTTCCTCACCTCCAACAAAGTGGATCTGTGGCTGGCGAGGAGGCGGGATTCACCTTTCTACCTGTGGTCCCAGGTCAGGGATGCCGCCAAGAACCAGGAAAAGGCGAGGATGGGCCCAGTAGAAGCCACGAGCACCTGTCTCCTTGATTCAAGCTCCATTGTTTTGGAATCAACGCAGTCAGCTGTTCCGGGCAGATGAGGGTGAAGGGGTGAGGGGTGGGGGGTGGGGAGCGGACAATGAGTTTCTAGCTGCCTTAGGTGTTCCTCGGAAACAAAACGCCCCTAAATTCAGCAGAAGGGCTTTGATGCGCGCGCGTGTGTGTGTGTGTGTGTGTGTGTGTGTGTGTGTGTGTGTTGGATATAGGGAGTTTTTACTAACTCTTGTTTGATGTATTTTTCTCTTTTTTTACATAATTTAGGTAAAATTTACATACACTGAAATGTATAGACCTTAATTTATTTTTTGTTTTCTGGGTTTTTTTTTCAGATTTTATTTATTTATTTTCAAAGAGAGGAGAAGGGAGGGAGAAAGAGAGGAAGAGAAACATCGATGTGTGAGAAAAACATCAGTCAGTTGCCTCTTGTTCGTCCCCAGATAGGTACCTGACTTGCAACCAAGGCATGTGTCCTGACAGGGAATCGAACCAGAGACCTTTCGGTTCACAGGCCAGCACTCAATCCACTGAGCCTTGCCAGCCAGGGCAAGACCTTAAATTTATCATTCAAAGACTTTTGACAAATGTATACAACTGTGTAAGTCATATTCCTTTCATGATACAAAACTTGTTCATTACCTCCAGAAACTTCCCTCCTGATCCTTCCCACCCCACCTCACCCTTTAATATAGGCAACCACTGTTCTGGTTTCTATCAGAATAGATGAGTTTTACCTGTTCTCCAAGTTTATGTAAATTGAATCATGCAGTATACACTTCTGGCAGGTCCAGTTTCCTGCACTGAGCATAGTTTTGTGCGTGTGATATGTCCATGTTATTGAATATATCCACACTCCGTCCTTTCTATTGAAGAGTTTGTGTGTTCCACTGCCGGTGAGCGCCTGGGCGCTTTGCTGGTGTTTTCTCCTCTAAACAAGCTGCTGTGAGGTTTCTATAAAAGTCTATTTGTGGACACATGTTTTCATCTGTCTTGGGTAAATACACGGGAATGGAATTGCTGGATCATAGGGTATATTTAGCTTTAAAAGGCATGTCCAAAACATTTGCCAAAGTGGTGCCATTTTGCATTCCCCCAAGCAGTGGATGAGAATCGCAGTCTCTGCATGTCCTTGTCAACACTTTTTTAAAAAAATATCTTCTTGATATTAGCCATCCTGCCGGATGAGTACTGGCATCTTGTGGTGGCTTTCACCGGCACTTCTCTGATGACAAATAATGTGAGCGGGCGTGACGTGTGAGCACGATGCTCACTGGGCATTTCTCCTTGTTGCATCGCCCAGCGTATTTCACTGAAGGTATTTTGCAATTGGGTGAAGTTAATTTGGGAGAGTATTGTTGAAATCTTTTGTGTGTTTCTTTTTCTGATTTTTTTTTGTTAGTCAGTTTGTTGTAGCAGTTACTGAGAAAGGAGTATTAAAATCCCTTTAATTGCGGGATTGTCTTACTTCCTTAAATTCTCTTAATTTTTGTGTCATGTATTTGAGATTCTGTTTCGAAGTACAAACAAATTTAGGATTATTGTCTTTTCATGATGAATTGACTCGTATCATTTTGAAATGTCCCTAAATTATCTCTGGTAATCCTGTTTGTTCTGAAGCCTATTTTACATTGTAATAATTTAGGCACTCCAGCATTCTTATGCTTAGTGTTCCTGTGGTATATCTTATTCCATCTTTGTACTTTTAAGCCATCTGTGTCTTTATATTTAAACCGTATCTCTTGTAAACACCTTCTAGTTAGGTCTTACCTTTTAATTCAGTCTGACATCTACCCTGTTTTTGTTGTTGTTGCTGGTTTGTTTTTGTTTTAGAATATTCAGTATATAGACAGACAGGGTACTAACTGATGTTGAGTTTAAGTCTACCATCTTACTATGTATTTTCTATTTGTCCCATCTATCTTCATAATTTTTCTCATTTCTGCCTTCCTTTGGCTTCATTAAACATTTTCTTAGTATCCTTGTTTTTTTGTTTGTATATTAGATATACCACTTTTACTTTTAGTGGTTGCTCTAGAGATTACAATATCCACCTTTAAAGTATTAGTCTACTTTGAACTAATATTACATCCCTTCAAATGTAAGCAAGTATCTTTACAAATATCATCCTGTTGTTCTTTGTTTCATTGTTGTTTACATTTTATTTCTACAAACGTCATAAGCTACATGATACATTATTATTTCTGCTTTAACCAGTCAGTTGCCTTTTGAAGACCCGAAGACCGAGAGGAAAGCTGTGTATATGCACACAATTTCCACGTTCTTCATTTGTTCCTGTCGATCTGAATTTCCATCTGGTATTATTTCACTTTGGCCAAAAGAACTTCCTTTTACATTTCTAGTAATTCACGTCTGCCAACAATGAATTTTCTCAGTTTTTATTTATCTAAAAATATCTTTATTTTGCCTTCATTTCGAAGGTTGTTTTAAGTTGACTTTATTTTTATTATAGTACTTTGAAAGTTTTTTTTTCATTATCTTCTGGCTTGACTTTAATTGATCAAAAGTCAGACATTATTTCTGTCACTGTTTTCTTATAAAGAATGTATTTCTCTGGCTGCTTTAAAATTATTTTTATCTTTCGTTTCCATCAATTTGTTTATGATGTCCAGAAGTGGGGTTTTTCTGTGTGTTTATTCTGCTTGGGATTTGTTGAGCTTCTTAGCTATGTGAATCTACACGCACTGTTTTCTCTCCTCTACTTCTGGATGCTGATTGTATGTATATTAGCACACTTGCTACTCTTCCATAGGTCACTCACGTGCGGGGGGTTTTGACATCTTTCCCCCTCTGTCAGTTCGGGTAACCTGAGCCATCTCTCTTCACATTCACTGAACTTCCCTTCCGCAGTGTCCTGTAAGCTGTGAAGCCCGTCCAGGGATATTAGTGAAAGATATAATATGAAATGATATTTCATCTCAGATATTACATCTTTCTGATTTACAGTTTTCATTTTGTTACCGCGGTGTGTTCCATCTCTGTGTTGAGGTTCCCCCTTATGTTCTATCTTTTCCCTTCAGTATTCTAACATCTTCATGTGGCTGTTTCAAATGTCTCTGCTGTATTGCTTGTAGGTCATATTTGCCTGCTATTTTTTTTTATCAAATAACTGTTTTTTGTTTGTTTCCCAGACATCGTGGGTACTATTTTGTAAATGTTCTGGATTGTGTTGTTTTGCTTTAAAGAGTTTGGCCTTTGTTCTGATAAGTTCATTAACTGACAGATTAGCTTAACCCTACTGTAGAGAGTCTGTTTAGTGTTTGTTAGGAAAGGGACTAGAGTAGCTTTTACTCAAGGGCTAGAGTCACCCTGCTCTTAAAAACTACTGTTAATGGGAAATCAACATAATATCTGGGATAGTCATTAAAGTGGCCCCACTCTGGCTAGTCAGAAATCCAACATTGCCTGATATTATGTGGCCCCAGGACTCTGCTCAGCTGATAGCTCGCTAGTAGTAAGTCTTTGCTAGGCTTCATGGAGTCTAACCCTCAAGTACAGGTTAAAATTTGGCCAAAGACATAGGGGATCCCTATTAAGGTTTCTAGGGGTTTTTTTCTACATAACTCCCCCTTCTCAGGTAACCTCTCCCCCAATTTCCAGCCCCCTCGGGAACTCCAAACTCTGATCTCTGTTTTTTCCATTCAGTGAAATCCCAGTTCTCTGGGTTCCACTTCCCTATGCCCAGGTTTAAAAAAAGTTCTCCCAAGCAGAAAACTAGAGATACTGTGGAGCCTTATGAATTTCCCTTCTGTCTAGAACTCACAGTCTATATTGTCCAAAGCTTGAAAACAGTTGCTTCTTTTTTTTTCAGTTTTATATTTCCATAGGAAGGTTCAGTCTAATGCCTATTAATTTCATTGTGGCTGGACCCAAGTTAGTGATCATTTTTATTAGAGAATCAGTGGGTACTCAAGGCAGCATATGATAGTAGCCTCTGTCTTTGCATGAGCTGTTATCCCCCCTAACGAAAGGAGTGCTTTAGTATCACTCACAGCCCCGAAATAGCAAATAAGGAATATTTCCTGTGGGAACCACATCAAGGTGACTTCCCAGGGCATTTCATGTACCAGGAAATGGGGAGACACTCACTGTATATACAATATGTAATGAAGCTTCACGTCCGTTTAGGAGCTGGCTAGCTTTTCTGTGTCCCCTTGTCTTAGACTGCTTGGGCTGCGATAACCGAATACCACAGCCTAGGTGACTTATAAAAAGCAGAAATTTCTCTCTCACAGTTCCGGAGGCTGAGAAGTCTGAGATCAGGGTGCCAGCAGATCTCATGTATGGCGAGGGCCTGCCTCCCGGTTCACAGATGGCCACCTTCCCTGCGTCTTCAGTGATGAAGGACAAGAGAGCACTTTGATGTCTCATTATATGAGCATTAATCCCATTCATGGAAGTTCCATCCTCATGACCTAATCACACTGTGCTCCCGAAGACCCCACTTTCTAAAACTATCACATTGGGGTTTAGGATTTCAACACACGGATTTTGGAGGGACACAAACGTTCATGGAATTCTGTGGAATCAGAGGATCATAAAGCTGTGGTTCAAAGAGGGTATTAGTAGCATTCCTTTACACCTACCATTAGCAAATGCAGGAATGAACCTGGGTTGAAAGATGTTTGGGGGGCAAGTTCAATGACAGCTGGCATGTGCATTCCTCCTATTCATGAGCCTAAATGGTAAGTTTCAAAATCATTTCTTAAGTGACAAAAGCGTCTCTCCCCACCTCCCTTCTATTAAGTGAAATCCTTTGCAAGGCTACTGTGTTCACTCTGGGGTTAAAACAATGGTCTGGAGCTTCCCTGTTGCCCAGTCCCTTGGCTACAGTTCAGAAATGTCTTCACAAAGTCCTAGGACTCTGTGGAACATGTTTGAAAACCACTGAGCTGGACCATCTCTTGATAATATCAGAGCCTCTTTAGTCCCTAACCCAGACCCCTATCTTTAACATAATCCAGTGGTTCTCAACTCTGTCTGCTCACTGGGATAAATGAGAGCTTTGAAAAAAGAAGAACCACTGTTCAGGCCCCGCCTCTAGAATTTTGTTTAATTGGTGTGGGTCAGATCCCAGGTACAGAGTGCTTTATGAAGCTTCCTGGATGATTCTAAAGTACAGCCGGGGCTGAGAACCTTTAATCAGACACTTTGTGGTTGTCTTCCTTGTCTCCCACACTTAGCTCTTGCTCAGGCTTGAGCACTTGCTTCAAGCCTCAGGGATGGAACGCCAGGATTCCCCAGAGCTCTGGGGATTGGCCTGGATGAGTTGGGATAATTGAAATCCCAGGGCTGGGGGTCATGAATGCCTGCACGCCCAGTCCTTTCTGAGCGGACAGTATTCTCATCCATCCATATCATGACCCTTCTGTCCACCTCACCATGCAGTGTACTTGGCATACCTAAACAGGGGGCCTTGTTAGAGGTTCTTACTATTTAAATTACAAAGAGTTCAGAGAGCAAAGCAGGAATGCTCAAGAGTGCCAACCTGCATATCCTAACAGGCCTATGGTGGTTTGCTCTGTATATTTACCACCAAAAAGGGCTGCAAATGTCATAGCAACCACAAAAGGGCCCCACCCCAGAGGAAGTATTGTGTTGAAACATTAGATCACTGGTTTTAAAACTTGATTGTACATCAGAATTATCTGAGGAGCATATAAAAATACACATTCCTTGGTCCCCTCCTGGGAGATTGCAAATTAATGGATCTGCAGTGGGGCCCGGGAATCTGTATCAATAACCTGGAATCTGTGATCCACGACCACATCTAGAAAAGCATCAAGTGCCAAATGAATAAATAAAGCTCCCTTCTTTCTTCATAGCCAGACATATTTTCCTGCTCATGTAAAGCAAAATGTCTCACAAACAGTAAATTTAAATTATCGAAGTCAGCAGAAAGCAGCATGAACACAGCTAACCCAAAAGAGTGGTTTATCTCCCACGAAGTCATGCTTAATTTTTGATGAGTGATGTGATTTTTCTCAGACTCAAATCGCTATCTTCTCCTCTCATGGAGACAAACCTTGCTGTTTAGATAAGCCTGAGCTAAGGCTGAGCGACTCGTTTTCTTCCCGCTTATATGGATCTTTAAGTTTTTATGCAGTGAGATAATGCTCCTTTCAAAATTTAAAAGAAAATAAAGAGCTTTCTAAAAAGAAATCTGACTTGTACAAAATTTAAATGTATATTATTTACACATTAGTTCTGGGGGAAGAGATAGTTATCTACTCTACAAAAGAATTCCTCACGTTACCGAAAGACTTGCTTCCGTAGACACATCCTCTAGGAGAGAAATCCGTCCAGTGCTGTCAGAATTGTGTTTTACTGCTGAGCATCTGGCCTGGGCTCCGTGTGCACGGAAAGCACCGTTCCCATTAAAGTAAGCCACACCTTCAGAACGACTGTGAGTTCCACAAACAGTCAATTCATAGGAGTGGGGGAGCAGCCAAGAGACATGCTTAGTTGGTGTTAAGAGTTTTCCACAAAAATAACTGGCCCAGTGTACAATGTCATCACTTCTTCCGTTACTTGTGGACCATTTCAGGAGATGGCCCTGTGAGGGCTGAGGGTGGTATGAAGGCCTTAAAAGATCCAGGTGTTACACCCCAGGAAAATTCATCATCTGAAGGGGACTTGGAAACCTGCGCCTCCTGGGTTACTAAAGCCCCCAGTCAAAGACCCCCATTGGGAATCATATCCCCAGACTGCTGCAGCAGGGAGGGAGAGAGAACCTGTACTTCTCCCACTTGCCCCCACCTTGAGCCAGGGGCCTGGTTGCCATGTCTGTGTCTGTCTCAATGGAGTAAGTGCTCAGTTCTCAGTGAAGGACATATTGGAACTGACAGCCTCACCATTGTGTGTATAATATGTCATGGCTGACAGATGAAGAAATGGGATTTCCTGAAATGCAGCAGGATACAGCCATCAGCCACTGCTAGAAGAAAGCCTAGTTCTGCCAGACCCCTTAGAAAGCACCCCTTCTCAGTCCTCTTTGCCCCTTCACTTCAGCTCGTCCTGAGTGTGGGGTTGAAAGCACAATTTCGCCCCATCACTCCTGATCCTTTGTTGGGCTTCCCTTTTGTCCATCCTGCCCTTTGATTGCCTGGCTCTCCCAGCAGGGCAAATTGAGGCTGATAGGATGGAACAATGGGATCAGGCAGTGTCCGGATGGAAGCACGGGGAACCAGGCACGCTTAACTGCATTGCTTTCAGCTGGCCTGCCCTGGGTGTAAGTGAGCAGGCCCCACCTTTCAGCTGCCAGAATGAAACCCACCCTCCTGACAGTCATGTGGTCTTCCCCAAAGGCAGAGCTCATTGCAAAGTGAAACAATTAACAGGAGGTGGGGGAGGACTGACAGTGGAAATTGCACTGAACGGGAGTTACCTTGCAAGTACCTGTAGTCCTTAAGTATTTGAGAAAGATTTTTTGTTGTTGTTCAACACCTAATATATTTAAGCAGTCTGGTTTCATTATGAGCCATTACCAAACAATTGATGGGCAGTTTATTGTCTTTTGTGTGCAGCCGTATATTTTGTCATGGTAGTAGGCAGCTCAAACATTATTTTGTTTATTCTTTCAACAAACATTTATTGAAAACTTTCTGGGCAGATTTTCTTTGTAGTAGGCACTGGGAATAAAAAGATAAATGAGAGAGTCTCTGATCTCAAGGTACTTATAGTATGTGAGAGGGAGAGAGAAAAGTACACAAATAAATGGCACATATAAGCATTGTGGTAGATGTCACAACCTTTATCAGAGGTGACAGTTCATGCCGAAGGAATGGCATAAGAAATTAGGCTGGAGGGGTGATTATGTTTGCAGACAACACGTTACAATACACAGGTCATTAATCTCATTGTTGACAAAATGAAATACCCGTAGTAAAATGTATGTTCCTTTATTTATTCAGTAAATATTTATTGAGTGCCTACTATTTGCCGGGCACTGTGCTTGCTACCTCTATGATGGTGTACATATAGGACAGAAAGGAAGAAAGATGTTAATTTAGTTAGTCCACAAATCAAATGGAAAGGGAAAACTATGGTAAGTACACCCAAGATAAGACCCATAGTTTTATTATAAAAATGGGTAATAGGAATATTTCTATAAGGTAGGGGGGCTCCTAGGATTCAGCTGAGATGAAAACTTAAAGAAAGAGTTCATTAAGGACTCTGATAGACACCAAGAATAAGAAGAGGAGGCAGCAGAGAAAATATGGTGGGAATCAGTGACCAAGATCCCAGCACCACTGTGAAGCCCCCTGTGGACTTTGGGGTCCTGATCTCAGAAACAGAGGGGTTGGTGGCAGGAGGTCGAGGAAAGGGAGAGGGAAAGTGACTCCAAGCCCCATTTTTCCCAAGCCCAAAGCAATAACTTACACCTTTTGTCCCACTACAATTTTTAATAAGTGCCACCACTAACTCTCAGAAAGTGTTCTCGTGGAAGTAATCAGCTCCGTTGCCGCCCTCGGGGCTGGGAAACGTTCAGTCCGCTCGTAGGCTCGTCATCCTGCGAGAATGCCCATCATGCCAACCAAAACCCAAAGCATCAGTCAGGAGTTAACAAAGTCCTGATTCATAATAAGTAAGTGCCATTTAATATTTTATGCCATGAATAAGATTTTTATATTTTTTTCAAAAAAAAAAATGGGAGAACAGCCTACATCCACAGCAGTAATACCTCCTAGTAAACAAAGTCGAGGGGCAGGACTCGTTCTCTGGATGTCGATGATGTGTTAGTGCATCCACACTTAACTACATACTGAAGAGAAAGTTCAATCCATTTTTTTCTTAATCTTCTTCTGGGCACTTAGAGACTTAGCCTGGGGAAACTCTCTCATGCTACTTAAGAAATAGAGTCCAGTGTTGGAAGTATAAACAGGATTTCATAAAACGAGGGGGCAGAAAATAGGCCTGGGGATTCCAGGAACTAGTCTGAAGGAAACTCTGGTTATTTTACTCCATTGAATTTAACCTGTAATGCTTCCTGACATCTGTGCTTTGACTCTTAACAGGGACTGTAAGAAGTATTTTCAAATAAAGTATAAATTCTAAAGCATCAATGGCAAATAGATATTGATAGATGATGGATGGATGGATGGGTGGATGGATGGACAGGCAGATGCATATTACAGGTTAAAGCTTCCTAAATTCACTACGCCAATCATCATATACTTCTCAGTGGGGATATTATCCAAAGCTTTCTGTAATTTATTAACATTTTCACTTCCTTAACAAACCTTAGGGTAATGCATGCTGTAAGTTTACTACTCTATGCATAAAAACAGACTTATAATAAGCTTTGAGGGATGCTTCTTTGTATTTATTGGTAGTGTGGCTTGAAATCTATCTGGAATAATGCAAGTGTCTCTATATTAAAAACAGTTTTAATATTTCAAAATGATATGTTCACTCCCCATTCCCTTCATGATTTTATAGACGCTGGTTATGCTTTGCCCCCAGCACAGGTTCTGCCTTCCCTAAGGAAGGTGCCGGAGTCTGAAGACATTCATTTAGAATCAATGTAGGGGAAAACACGGCTGACAAGTTCAGAGGTGTGATCTTGAATGATAATGATTTTTTCCTGGCACATTTGTCCAGGAGACTCAAGGTTCCTTTTGCGAGTATCCAAGAGTTTCCTCAAGAGAGCAGTCACTGCCTAATACAGGCTTAAGGATGCCTTAGAGGACTAACTCCCAAATGCAGCCCCACTCCTGGAGCCGGCAAAGGCTCGAAGGCTCTTCCATTTTTGATCCATGCTTTTGGCCCACTTCCCCCATGCGGTCTTCAAACTGCCACCTGAATTCCTCCATTTGTGCTGCTTTGCCTTGTCACAGTGGTTTCTAATGAGCCACTTGTTGGAGTACAGAGACGTTGAAATTCAGGATAAAGTACAAATAGACGTGGACTGCAATCAGAGGCAGCCAGGAGGAGAGGCCAGGACAGGTAGAAGAGGCAGCTTCAGCTGGGCAAAAGAATGCAGGGAGTCGGGAAGCTCACATTCTCTCCTGGATGCTGCCACCTGGGGCAGGACTCTGTTGTTGAAGTTTCAGAGTCATTTGCAAAATGCACACTTCGAGCTAAATGACATTTAGGTCATCTCCTCTCTCTAAACAGTTTAGGTTCTCGGGTTGCATTTGACTAAGATAGGTTAAAGTTTCTGTTATTTGGCAGAGAGAGGGGAAGACATGATTAAGGGATCCTCATTAATGTTTAAAACCAGTGCACCCTATTTTTACTACTGCAATTGAGAAACCCTCCCTAAGGCATTCTGCAAGTAAAGGTGGCTGTTTCCAACTTTCACATCATTAAGCCTTTTGACTTTATATTTTAAACAGCTCCAACATGCTCATCTTTGTTTCTCTCTCTCCCCCTCTCCACTCTGCTCACCTTTAGGCTTACGAGCGGCCACAGAAACACTCAGCTCTCCATTATGACCCAGCCCTCCCACAAGACTTCACCGGTGACACCTTAAAACCAAAGCACCAGCAAAAAAGCAGCAGCCAGAACCACATGGACTGGTCCACCAACTCTGACAGTGGGCCTGCCACTCAGAATTGCTTCATCAGTCCAGAATCTGGCAGAGAAACTGCAAGCACCAGCAAGATCCCAGCTCTTGAGCCCGTGGCTTCCTTTGCGAAGGCCCAGGGTAAGAAAGGCAGTGCAGGGAGCACATGGAGTCAGCTGTCCAACAGTAGCAAAGACCTGCTCTTGGGAGGTGTGGCTCCATCCCCCAGCAACCACAGCTCGCCGGCCCCACCCAGCAGCTCTGCCGAGTGCAATGGGCTTCAGCCCTTGGTGGATCAAGATGGGGGAGGAGCAAAGGAGCCCCCAGAACCACCCACTATAAGCAGCAAGAAAAAGTCCAGTAAAAAAGATGTGATAAGTCAAACCATACCAAACCCAGACCTGGACTGGGTCAAGAATGCCCAGAAAGCATTTGACAATACCGAAGGGAAAAGGGAGGGCTACTCTGCAGACCATGCCCGAGAGGCATCGCCAGCCAGACAGAATGTGAGTTCCGTGAGTAATCCCGAAAATGACGCCAGTCACGTCCGGATTACTATCCCTATCAAGGCACCCTGTCTAGATCCAACCAGCCATAAAAGGAAAAAGAGACAGTCCATCAAAGCAGTGGTGGAAAAGATCTTGCCAGAGAAAGCCCTGGCTTCTGGAATCACTATGAGCAGTGAGGTAGTTAATAGGATACTTTCCAACCCTGAGGGAAATAAGAAAGATCCCCGTGTCCCAAAGTTGGGTAAAATGATAGAGAACGAGTCCCCCTCCATTGGCCTTGAAACTGGTGGAAACACCGAGAAAGTTGTCCCAGGAGGCGTGCCTAAGCAGCGGAAGCCAACCATGGTCATGACGCCTCCAGCGTGCACAGATCACTCTCCATCCAGAAAGCTGCCGGAAATCCAACATCCAAAATTTGCTGCAAAACGGAGGTGGACGTGCAGCAAACCCAAACCCAGCAGTATGCTTCGGGAGGCGGTCATGGCCGCCTCCGATAAACTGATGGTGGAGCCGCCGTCCGCGTATCCCATCACTCCATCCAGCCCTCTGTACACCAACACAGACAGTCTTACTGTGATCACACCAGTCAAAAAGAAGCGGGGACGACCAAAGAAGCAGCCTTTGCTCACGGTTGAGACGATACATGAGGGGACTTCCACCAGTCCGGTCAGTCCCATCAGCCGGGAGTTTCCTGGCACCAAGAAAAGAAAGAGACGACGCAGTTTAGCTAAGTTGGCCCAGCTCGTGCCAGGAGAGGACAAACCCATGAGCGAGATGAAGTTTCACAAAAAAGTTGGAAAGCTTGGGGTGTTGGATAAGAAGACCATCAAAACTATCAATAAGATGAAAACACTCAAGAGGAAAAACATCTTGAACCAGATCTTGTCCTGCTCCAGCAACATTGCTCTGAAGGCTAAAGCTCCCCCGGAGACCAGCCCTGGGGCAGCAGCGATTGAGAGCAAACTGGGCAAGCAGATTAATGTCAGCAAGAGGGGAACCATCTACATCGGCAAGAAGAGGGGCAGGAAGCCAAGAGCAGAGCTGCCACCCCCCTCCGAAGAACCCAAAACAGCCATCAAGCACCCAAGGCCTGTTTCTAGCCAGCCGGATGTTCCAGCCGTGCCTTCCAACTTTCAGTCACTTGTGGCGTCTTCACCAGCAACTATGCACCCACTTTCCACACAGTTAGGTGGGTCAAATGGCAACCTGAGCCCCGCCAGCACTGAAACCAGTTTTTCAGAGTTGAAAACTATGCCAAATCTTCAGCCCATCAGTGCTCTTCCAACCAAAACCCAAAAGGGAATACATAGCGGAACCTGGAAGCTGTCTCCACCCAGGCTGATGGCCAACTCACCTTCACACCTTTGCGAGATCGGGTCACTCAAGGAGATAACGCTGTCCCCTGTGAGCGAGTCACACAGTGAGGAGACGATCCCAAGCGACAGTGGCATTGGGACGGACAACAACAGCACGTCTGACCAAGCAGAGAAGAGCTCAGAATCCCGACGGAGGTACTCTTTTGATTTCTGCTCCCTGGACAACCCGGAGGCCATCCCGTCCGACACCAGCACAAAGAACCGGCATGGCCACCGGCAGAAGCATCTCATTGTGGACAACTTCCTGGCCCACGAAAGCCTCAAGAAGCCAAAGCACAAGAGGAAACGGAAAAGCCTGCAAAACCGTGATGATCTCCAGTTTCTGGCAGACCTGGAAGAGCTCATCACCAAGTTCCAGGTGTTCAGGATCTCCCACCGGAGTTACACCTTTTACCACGAGAATCCGTATCCCAGCATTTTTCGGGTTAATTTTGATCACTATTACCCGGTGCCATATATCCAGTATGACCCGTTGCTCTATCTTCGTAGGACTTCAGACTTGAAGTCAAAGAAGAAGCGTGGTAGGCCTGCAAAAACCAATGACACCATGACAAAGGTGCCTTTTTTACAAGGGTTCAGCTACCCTATTCCCAGTGGAAGTTACTATGCACCCTATGGAATGCCTTACACATCAATGCCTATGATGAACCTTGGTTATTACAGTCAGTACCCAGCTCCTTTGTACCTATCGCACACGCTCGGAGCAGCTTCCCCATTCATGAGGCCAACAGTGCCGCCACCTCAGTTCCACACGAGCTCCCACATGAAGATGTCCGGTACAGCGAAGCATAAAGCAAAGCATGGAGTACACCTGCAGGGACCCGTGGGCATGGGCCTTGGTGACATGCAGCCATCCCTGAATCCTCCCAAGGTTGGCAGTGCCAGCCTGTCCAGCGGTCGGCTCCACAAGAGGAAACATAAACACAAGCATAAGCACAAGGAAGACCGGATCCTGGGGACCCACGACAACCTGAGTGGTCTCTTTGCAGGCAAAGCCACAGGCTTCTCCAGCCACATCCTGAGTGAGCGGCTGAGTAGCGCAGACAAAGAGCTCCCACTGTTGAGTGAGAAGAACAAGCATAAGGAGAAGCAGAAGCACCAGCACAGTGAAGCCAGCCACAAAGCTTCTAAGAACAGCTTCGAGGTGGACACCCTGTCTACGCTGTCCCTTTCTGATGCTCAGCATTGGACGCAGGCCAAGGACAAAGGTGACTTGAGCAGTGAGCCTGTGGACTCATGCACAAAGAGGTACTCTGGCAGTGTTGGGGACGGTGGCGGCACAAGACCAGAGAGCCTGGACGTGTTCAGTGACATGAACCCTTCAAATGACAAGTGGGACAGTGACTTGAGTGGGAGTAAAAGGAGGAGCTATGAAGGCTTTGGGACGTACAGGGAAAAGGACATCCAAGCCTTCAAGATGAACCGCAAGGAGAGAAGTTCTTACGACTCCTCCCTATCTCCAGGTAAGGCCAAGTTTTTCTTCAAACTGGGACTGTCTTGTTACTAAATTGCCGGGTTGGCTATTTAGAGGTCCACCATCTTGGGCACATTGCTTGCACTGGTTTGCAAAGAGGTAAGAACCACATGAACATTCTTGCACATTTGAGTCCACTCACATTTTATACATTGTTTACTTGGGATTTACTGTCTTTACTCTCTCAGAGCCATTGCCTGAAAACTATGGGCCCAGAGGCAGCACCAGTGGCCACCTAGACTACAACCATACACACTAGCTCCATGCTTTTTATTAAAGGTTCTCTTCTTACATGCTCATCTGATTGGATGGTGCAGTTTTCTAGTTGGATAAAGCCTCTACTACTCACTAAGAATATGAACAAGATCCCAAGAATGTCACAGCTGCATGTGATTGTCCGTCTGGTTTATCTGACGTGCATTCTCTAGGTCACACGTCCTAGGTTGAGAATGCTGCGGCTGAACCTTGGAAGCTGATAGCCAGTGAGTCCTAAAGTCACCTGCTAAGGGAGCCCTAGGCCCCGGCCATATTATCTTCTCTGTTCACGGGCATTGGATAAGCTGCCTTGGGCAGGCCCCCAAGGTGAAGCCCTGTCACTTTGCTGCAGGAAAGGGAGGGAGCCCGGCTGAAAGGTGCTGCAAGCCCTCTGCCCCCAAGGGGACCTTACTGCTGCATCTCTTGGCATGTTCCCTAGGAATGGAACCTACCCACTAATCTCTAAACTCCAGAGTTCACTCCTTATCAGTTGCTGGCAGAATTTCCTTGCTAACCTGGCCACCCATACAGTCTTTCCTTGCTTGGAAGCATCACAGGTCTATATAAGTACCCTTTTGTCCCCCTTCACACATCACGTAGATAAGACTCCAGTAAAACAGAGCAGTAATTTACTAGGCAACTCCTCCCCTAGGTGTTGCAGAAGCTGAAAGGATTTCTCCCCTTGCCCCAGAATAGCACAAAACCCCCAGCCAAAGGTCGGTTTTAAAGGGCTAATCATCCCTGTTTAAGGTTTAGGTGTAGAGTCTCACCTCTGTTTATCATGTGTACCCCATACTTGTCCTTTCCCTTCCTGGGGAGTTTATAATTAGTGAAGGTGGGGGCAGACAATTCATGAGGAATTAGAGACATTCTCTAAGCTGACAGATTTCAGGAAGAAATATGATTATGAGTTAGAAGCCACTTAAAGATCATCCCAAATTGCCACTAGCTTGTGAGTTGCTGTGGTAGATGTTCTCCTTGGTTAATGAGGAGACCAATTAGCAGTCACGTCCCCTTCATTTGCTCAGGTGATAAATGGCCTGCGCTGCTTCGTGTCTGCCCAAAGTCGGTGTTCTCATCTGGGTTTCCCATTTCTCATCATCAGGCTTTTTGAGGGTGCTTGGTGTTTCTGTGCAAAGCCCAAGTCAAGTCCACTTGGGAAGGAGTTGCTAGATCAAACTTTCCCATGAGAAAAACTATTGCTTTCTCTTTCAGCATGATAGAATTGACTCAGGACCAAAACTAGCCATGGGCAGAGGATGTTCTGTTTTTCCTTTTTCGTTCTTTTTTTTTTTTTTTTTGGTTATTTTCTTGACTTATTTGGCTAGAAAAATGACAATGGTGTGTTATTGCTGAGAACCTACAAGCAAGAACCCTAACATAACAGAGTTGAGGGACAAGCTCTCAAAAGCTAAAACCAGCTACTGTTGCTCACTAGGTTTCTCGGCAGCCTTCCTCGGACGTTTTCTGCGGTTGGACCGTATTTCTGGGTGCCGGTTGAAATTTCTCAGTCACTGTGTGTGTCTCTGAGAGTGCCTTCTCTAGCTGTACGGTATTCCTTCTGTTTGCATTCGCACGGTGGCCATACTTTATTTAAAATTCTTCCTCCCTGCGCCCTGTCTTATTTGTTTTTCATCAAATAAGTAGGCATCATGACCATATCATGAAAGAAAGCTGGAGTCAGCCTAAGCTTCGGGCACTGGTCCCAGCTTTGTTACGAATCCTTGCATGCCCTTAAGCATGGCGTTCCACTCCTTATGGGCACTGCCTGCCAATCTGTAACTCAAGGGGTTAGGCCACACCTCCTTCATATAATATGTTTTAGTTCTTAAAACCATTTTACGTACATCTTCATAACACCCTTCTTGCAGTTTTAGAAGAGAGGTGTTTGCATTCTAATTTTATAAACCAGGACACTGAGGCTCAGAGGTAAGGTGACCTGGCCAGGTTCAGAAAACTGTCACTTTTGATTCTAAGCCCAGGGGTTTATACCCTGCGCTGCAGCTCAATACCATGTCACTCATCTAGTTCCGGCCAAGTCTAGAACACAGGTCCTTGTCCCCAGCGCATTGCTTCTATATCCCACCACCACCGTTCCTCTCAGACCCCCATCCATACTCTGTTCACATGCCTTCCCCTAAGGCATCCGTGCAGCTATCGTATGATGGTTGCAGAAGAGACTGATTAAGACAAGAAGACATCCCTTTATTCAACCCCCAAAGATTGACGGATTCCTTATGGCCTGACCTTTTCAAATATCAGCCTAGAAACACCTACATGGACAGAGCTCCCACCTCTGTCCATACTGAAATCCAGTTCTCTGAGTTACAGTGGTCACTGCGTTGTGCCCATCTCTGTGTTATATGAGTTTATCTTTCCTCAACATTTTAATGAATCACAATCCTTGGTGGCTTCTGTGTCCATATGAGTTATGCCTATTGTACCTACACATATTGTCGAATACTTTAAGTGGCACAGGTCAGATTCCTTATCATTTCTCTTCCTTCCAACCTTGGCCTCTCCTTGCCTGTAGGCCAAATCTATTTCAAATACCAGTCTGTATGCCCCTCTATTTCTGGACCCCTGAAGCATCTATGGAAACATGTCTTTGGTGACACTAGGAGCCTAATGTCAGAGTTTGTCAAGATTCCCTGAAGAGTGTTCACCTTGATGTAATATACTCCAAACAGTGCCAGTTGTCACTGAAAGATGTGAGGCAGGTGGGGTGAGACTCAGGTTACCCGAGGCATTCAGATCTCTCAGAGACTATCTGGGTCAAGGCGCTTTTTGGCTGGAGGATACTGGTCATGAATGGAAATATACATCTGCCCCTCCCACCACTTCTCTTGCCCTCCAATTTTTCCTTCTCTATTCTAGATTCATTTTGGTAGCATCTGAAGGTCCTATTTCACATGAGCTAGTCTTCTCTAAATACATACGACGTAAGTATAGATGTCATCCTTTAGCCTACTGAGGACCAGGTTTAGGAGCTGCATCAAAAGAGGACTTGGAGCGCTCTCTGCGATCAGAACTGATGAAAGGCACCACGTAAATGTCAGTCATTACCATTACGGAGAAAGGACGTAGAGACCCCATTTCGCAGGAGCAGCAGTTGCACACTGCATTTTCTCTTTCGTGCTTGGAACGTCCTTCGTTCTCCATCCCCCGCCCCAGCAGATGGATGCCTTGTCCTGTTAGCCCCCTTACAGCACACCTAGAGCTCAGGAGTCACACAGACTCCTTGTCTTGTTTCTGCATTTTACTCCTCCTCCTCTTTCGGTTTTAGAAGGCAGTGGCTCTTGTGACCTGTTTTCCAAATGTATACCATCTGCTAAATCTCCATTTATAAAAATGCTTGCCTGGGGCCAAATAATGGATTGGTAATGGAAAAGTGAAACCCACAGACACTCAGGTCGAAAGAAGCCTTATCAGCCCTCCTTCGCACCTCTCTCCCACCAGGCATCACTATCTCGCATATGTGGACATGCAGCAGAGTCCCAGAAGAGCAAACCTGTCCAATATTGACAGTGCATAGTCAGAATGTTCTCTCAAACCCAAGCTATCGTAAGGCGGTGGAAGCGGTCTCTGGTGTGAGTGATGCTTTTTCTGTTGAGACAAAGATTGGAAACAATCTTTGCACACTTTGACCTCAGTTTATGTCAGGAACTTCAGACTTCTTGACCGCTGCTGTCCAGGCTCCCACCACAGGTTGGGCAAGCAGTGAAAAGAGTTCCTTTAGGTGTGTTACTTCTTAGTCCAATGTCATTATTATTCAGGTAGCCATCCTGAGTCCCCCAATGTCAAGTACTTTCCTTGTGATGAATGGATGCTGAGAACTAACCCTAGGCTCCCCTCCCAGACATCAGAATCCTGCTGCAAGGTAGCTGGATTCCCTTGAGCCTGGCTGACTCCTCTTCTCCTTGTGGCTTCTGTCTTGCCCTTTGCCAGCTCCTCTTATCAGCACGGTGGGGCATTTGGGGAGGCAGCCTCTGTTGTCACTCACCAGCAGGAAATGAATGCCCAAGCCAAAAATAATACAAAACCTCCTCCAAGCAATCATCCAGATGAGGGAATTAACCACACAGATGAAATGCCATGAAAACTATACAAAAGAAACATGTGTGAGGACAGTCTTCTAAAAATGGAATAGAGGGAATAAGAGGACTCATGGGAGGAGAAAGTTAAGACCAGGAAAAAAGAAAGGGTAAAAACGGAAAGCTGATGAAGTGTAGACTGTTTAACGTTAATCCAAGTGGAATTGTAGGCCATCCTGTGGGAGGAAATGAAAGGTTAATTAGCCAGTGGCTGCTGTGTGGTTCAGTGGGATTATGGGTGCCTGCCCAAGTCTTGTTTCCCGCAGTAACAAGCTGAAAGACCTCATCTTTTTGACTCTCACTGTTCTCAAGTCAGATTATGACAATAAAGGTTCTGACCAGAGCTGACGGTCCAGGAGTCTAAAAGTCTCTGAGTTATAAAAAGGAATTTGAATACAAACACACACACACACACATTCAGATGGGGCAGGTAGGAAGAAAATGCCCAAGTTATTGGCCATGTCGGCCAACTAATTAGCTGTTTACTGATGTTTCAGAACACATCCCTCTGGTCCGTGTATTAATCTGTGTGATTCAGTCCATTTATTTTGGGCTCCAGCCACTTCACTTAGCCATTTGATCTCACCTTTCAAAAAAAAATGTCTCATACTTGACTCCCACCAACAAACGAGCTCCCTCATTGTGTGGGCTGAAGCCAGTCATCATCTGAGAAACAAACAGGTTAGAACCCTAAAATGACCGACTGTATGGGCACAGCTAGAACAAGCTTGCATTTATATTTAGACTTGGAAGTAAAAGATCCTTAATGTAGTATAAACACCTTATTTTGCTGGTTAGCTTACTGAGGCTTAAGAAGGCAAGTGACTCATTCGGGGATATATGTCTAATTGGTAGAAGAGCTCAGATTGGGAAAACAAGGAAGCATAGCATTTGGGAGAGGGAAAGGGAGAGGAAGAGAGAGACACAATAAAAGAGAAAAAAACAGAAAGGTACGTTGTGGGAAAGATGTTAAGCTAGATGTTTTCTTTTGCTGCGAGCTATTGTAAAAGGTAAGCATCTCTTTGACAATAATTTGGTTTCTAGGCTACCTCTGGGGACCCATGTTTGGGACTGGAAACAATCTTCGTGGGCTCCGATGGAAGTCATTTTTTTTTCCTTTCCTGTCTTAACAATTGCACATACTTATTTTATTGAGCCTCCCAAGGTTCCTCCTAAGGTTTCCTTTTGGAAACCAGGAATTAATCAAATTAAATGTCGTGACCCATAACTTTCTGGCAGTGAAAACAAAAAATCTTAGACTCACAGCATCTCTTTTGCTACATTGGAATAAGAAATCCAGCCATTCTGCCTTTGGAGCATGAAGTCCCCAGGCCATTTATCTTCTCACAGTTGGCAAACGTTCCCCTGTCCTGTTGGAAGTTTTTATTTATACCTCTGTGGCTTTGGAGAATTATGCAGATTCAGGTGTGGATGCAGAGAAGTCACAATTTTGACAGGCTTGGCTTTGCTACAACATGGAGCTTTTCTTGGCTAGAGAAATCAGGAAAGCATGCCTTCCAAAGACTGGCCTGTCACTGGGAAGAGATAAGGGTGCTGCCGCCTTTGGAAGGATCCTCCAGAAAACCATCTCTGCACTCTATAAAAAAAGTGATGGGGCTGAATACTCTCTAGGACTGTAAGCTGTGCCTGTGTAGTAGCACTTAATGCAAATTGGCTGAATTCAAGGGGAAGTGATAAAGACAAGAGAAAAATTTTAAAGTATGTATCTATACTTTACATGAAAACTATACAAAAGAAACATGTGTGAGAACAGTCTTCTAAAAGTATATGCAATGGCTTGGTGTAGTTTTGGGGGAGGTATTCAAGGATGAGTAACTCAATGTTTTTGTCCTTCAAAGCTTACAATCCAGAAGATTCTCCTCTATAACTCAGGGGAGGGAAAGAGATACAACCGATATTATATGGCAGACCATAAGGCTCAACAGAAAGTCACAGAGAAAGGGCCAGGGCTGTCTACATGAGGGTGAGCCACCTCCACGTTTTCAGTGGAAGGGGGGTGGAGGGACCAGGAAATGCTTCTTTATAGTAGGTAGCATTCAAGGTGGGTCTTGAAGGGTGGAAGGAGCTTTTGGAGAGCTGAGATGGTGGAGGGTGGGGGCAGACACAACATAGAAAGGAAGCCATGTAGACAAAGATATTTAGGTGGAAATAAATACCCAAGGAGCATTTGGGAGAAGGTGTCTAGTTTAGTTCTTTTGAGGTTAGGATCTGAAGTTGGGGGGTGGTGGGAGATAAAGTTGGAAAAGAATATTATGATCATGACTTAGAGAGTTTTCCTCCCATATTCTGGGTCTTGTGCTTAATTAAGTAGGCAGTGGGAAGCCATTTTTTAACCGGACAAAGGCCATGAAATGATCAAATTATACTTTATTTTTTTTTCCTGACCATGCCTTTCCCCTAATCTGGGTTGGGCAAAATTACTCCATTTTGTGTTCTTCATACACTATTGTAATTACCCATTTCTTGTTTGGATTGTACTCACTACTCTGCCCTTCCTCCCTCCCTCCACCCCCTAGATTGTAAACATCATAAAGGTATCATTATCTACTCAGGTTCTCCAGCAAAAAATAATAGTGAGTAGTCATTCTTGATTCATCTGTTTCCCTCTCTAACTAAAGTCAAAGATGGTTCCAGTATGTTTGCCCCGGGCACCTGGAAGAGTGGGGACACATGAACAGAATTACAGAAATCAAAGAGAGACTCTGGTTGGTGTACGAGGAGATGAGTTGTTAAGGCAACAGTTGGCAACATTGTACAGAGTGTAAAGCTAGAGATTTATCAAAGGAGAGAATTACAGGGAATGAAGTCGAGAGGGAGGGAGGGAGGACCCTGTGGCCCACCCTAATGAGAGAGGCAGAATAAGAGAGGATCAGGGAAGATGCAGAGAAGGAACAACCGAAATCCTGGAGGAGAGCCAAGGAGTCAAGAAAGAATGAATTTAAGGAGAACGGGATGGCTGGTAGGGCCAGAAGTTGGAGAGAGTTCGTGGAACATGAGACTGCATATGAACATATTGGCAGCTCTGAGGACAACAGAAAAGTTAAAGACTATGTATTCGGCACCACATGTGGTTAAGGTGTGCTGGGCTGTGGGCCAAATCCAGACAGCAACGAGTTAAGGAGCAAGTGAGTGATGAGAAAATGGGGGCTGCAGGTGCAGAAAGCGAAACTTGGCTGTGGTTCTAGCGGTACTCCAGCTTCTAAGGAGACGTCGCTTCTGCAGTCAGCCCTTGATAGGAAGTGACACACTCATTCTCAGCAGTTCTAAAGACTAAGAACCCCAATTCTGGGAGCATAAGAACAGTGCCAGAATTCTGCCTCCCCTTGAAGGGCCATGTATAGAAAAATGTAAAGGCAACAGAATTTAAAAAGAGGTAAGAGAATCCAGGCCAGCTCCCCTTTTTGCCTCACCAACTGACAGGCACTTAGTTTTTGATCCTGGCGATGACTGTGTGACAGCTGCTAAGCACCCCTCTCTGTCTGTAGTGCCCTGGGTGCAGTCTGTGCTGATGTGAGTATTTGGAGGACCAGCCCAGGTCATCACAAATTCTAGTAAATGGATCGTTTATTGAGTGTTTACTAGGTGCAAGGCCATGCAGACTAAAACCCAACTGTTGGTCTTTCAGAGGTCTTTACTGTTTTGTGAAATACAACGAATATGGTGGGTCATAAAGAACTTAGCATTCTCAAGGCTGACTGAGAGCTCTTTAGTTACGTAACATATAACTCTGTTCCAGAGACAACTAGAGAGGCTAGAAGAAAAGGAAAAGCAGGAAAGAGCTCTTGACCTCAAGTCCCTTATACTATACCGGAAAGAGAATATGTTAACATATACAACACAGCCAGAGAATAAATGCAGACCAAGTTTAATCCATGCTAACTCGTGGCCAGCAATGCAAGCCAGAGGGATCCAGGATCAGAAAAGATAATAGTGTTCCAAAGACAAAATCCTGGAACTAAACCGCAGATAGTTGAGTATGTAGTGAAGAAGTGTGGCGGGAGATGGGTGCAGATGGGCGTATGTGGACGTATAGGAAGGCACCTGGCTAGATAGAAGGGAGCAGTTGAGTGGGGATGGATTTTTTTAGAGGTGTAGCTGCCACGGAGGGGATGAGGGCTCCCCTCATCCCGAGAAGGGAGGACACATTGATGCTAAAGGGCGCTGGGTGTCGAGGGCATAGAGCGTGGTGTTAGGTGCTGGCTAAAATGATGAAGTATCACAATACACGCCCATCCTCCAAGACCTTGTAAAGCTATCAGGAGACAAGAAATTATACATAGATAAAAAGCAATTAGAGAGAATAATGAGAGGCTACACACTAATGACTAAAAACAAAATCCTATTCTACAGGAAAAAAGGACCCATAAAATAAATTTCAGGGTAATAAATCGCATGTTGTAAAAACAGGTTGGTAGTATTGGTGTTTGCCTAATTACAGAAGGTATCAGAACAAGTTGAATAAAAAGGAGGCATTAAGAGGGGGTGATCACAATCGCCAGAGGAGAATGAGCAGGTGAAGCCCCAAGAGCTGCCTTGGCTGTGGGTTTGCACCCTCCAGTGGAGGGGCTGGGAGACTGGGGAGGAGATGGGCTCCCCTGGTTGATGGAGGATCTGAGGACAGAGAGAGAAAAAAGCTTTCCCCGAGGCTACATCCCAGGCATCCCTTACATCTGAATGGGGCGCCGTGTTTTTCAAAGCACATTTCCTTATTTTCATTTGATCTTCAAATCCACTGATGTTTGCAGATAGGTGTTGCTCTCCCACTTGACTGGCAAGGAGATCAAAACCCAGAGGGTTAACGTCTTTGTCCAAAGCCACTGAACCAGCTTTGCACAGAGAAGGTGCAGGAGCCCAGGTTTTCTGACTTTGCTCAATACCCTGTTTCCTACTAGGTTTCTGAAGTCTTTGGCAAGGTCCAGAGGATGACTCAGCTTCTGAATTAGCCCTGAAGAACCTTTGCCAGTGGGTCAAATAGTGGAGCCCAGAATAAGGCACTAGCTAATTGACAGTTTGGTCTTTGCTAAATTTCATTTTCTTATTTAAAAGGGAAATCTTTAGAGCCAGGGTCAGCCAAGCCCAGGGTAGAGGCTGGTTCTGTGCGGACCTTCATCTCGCCTTGGGAACAGAGACCCTGTGTGAAGCAATAGATATCCTGAAAATCACAAAGGATGCTATTTTTTTAAAGAAAATTTTCCACGATTTGAAGGATTTTACACACCTACTAGTAAACACAAAAAACCTTGCCTGTTGAGAGTGCTGGAAGCTAAAAAATAACCATGGAGTGGGGCATTAAAGAAACTATGGGTCTGGCGCTCCATCTCAAAAGTTTGGTAAATTGTTGAAGTGACTCCCTCTTCTTTTGAACATCCACCAGGGATTGGGATGTGGGCTGAAAGGACTAACGTTCTGGACCAGTTTCTCCCATCTTATATCTCCAGTAAGACCAATAGGACAGAGAGGTTTCTCTTCCAGGAGATGGTTTCTGTGATGTTAGTTACATGTATTTATTTAATGTATTTATTCTAATTATGAACTTAAAAAGTATCACCTACTAATCAAGTGCCTAATATGTATAAGACATAGTACCAGACAACGTTAAAGCTATAAATATGTGAGGGACACGTGTCACCCTTCACTAGAAGAGGCACGGTCCTAAAATTCTGTGTCAGGACGTCTCCTACAAAAGAGCAAACCCCTTTTATCTAGATATTCTTTTTCTACTTGAGGCCCTAACAATAATAAAAAACAGATTCCCCAACCACAGCACAGGACATACTGTTATTTGAAAATATGAAAACATGTATTTTTTTTTGTCATCTCAAAAATGCCTATTAGTAAAGGAAGTTTGAATAATTTAGAAAAACCTTTGTAAGAAAAAAATAAAGCCACCTTACAATCCCGCTCAATAGCCATTGTGATCATGGAAAAGCACAGGTCCCCACTGACGATAACTGTCCGCTCTGTCTGTTTCCTATCTGCCCTCCTCTACCTGCTCCCCAGGAGAAGCTAGAGAAGGCCAGCCCATGCTCCCCTCCATCATGGATCCTTCTCTCTTCTCCTGCCTCCCCACCACCACTTTGTTTGCCTGGTCTTTTCAGTTTTCTCTCAAGTACCCTAACTGACCCCCAAAAGCCTTTCCTTCTACATTCTGTGCCATTGCCCAGACAGGGGAATATATCCTTGAAGTAAACACAGCAGCATTTGGGGATGAAAACCATCCAGATTTCCAGACTGTCCTATTTAAGATCTCCACAAGGATTCAAGTGCCAGGATAGCAACCAGGAAGGAGACAAATTAGTCACGGCCGAAGATGATTGCCAGAAATTTTCTCCAAGAGTTGCTGAGTGTTGAGTGTTTCTCTTCAGATCAGAATCTGACGAGGGAGGATGCAGTAAGTTTCCCAAAGCCTGAGATCCACAACTCCACCCTGCAGTGGAAAATACAACCATGCAGTCTCTGTTACAAATAGCACTCCCATTTTACACGCGCACACTCTCATGTTCACACACAGTCACTCAGAACAAGTCAAGTTGTGGTTGCTCTGATTGGTCAGTATTGCTGTCACTCTTACCAAGAACATTTAAAGGGAAGGAGCCAGCTATTAATTTTAGGTTTGTGACACAATGGATTACCTTGTACTTGCTTATTTTCTTCCTTGTATGCCTGTGGATATTTCTAAGGTGAGGTGATAAAGCCAATAGTTCTTATTTCAAAAAATAGCTCTCCTGTTTGTTTTTTCTCCCATCCCTCCTCAACCAAGAAGTTCATATCTACATGTGCTCTGAGCTGTGCATTCGCACAGGGCACCAGGCAAATAGAACTTCCAGGAGATTTCTTAAGTCTTCGTGGATGCTGCAAATAAAACATTATCAAATAAAAGAGCTTAAATAACTTTTCTCATTGAATTTTTCTCCTTTAGTTTCCTAGTTCCAATTGATATTAATTACATTATGTTATTGAAAAATCTGCCTGCCTGGTCTGTCTTGGAGAGGAGAATCTCATTCCTGGGTGTCCTCTCCTGGTACTGGCAAGGATTGTGAGTAATATCCCCCTCAACAGAGTCCCCCAAAACAGCATGTCAGCTCCATCTGCATCAAGTAGTCATTCAGACCCCAGAAATGCTCCATTCATGTGAGCTGATCTTCTTGGCCCAGGGCTATGCTGCTGTATTTCTTCACTAAAAGTAGTGATCCTTTTGGCTACAATCAACCCAGAGCAAAACTCTATTATTACATCTGTCTCCCCCTTATGGCTCTAACTAAACAGAGATATATTAATTATTAAAATGGAAAAAGAAGAATAGTTTTTCATGGAACACCTAGAAAGGCAGCCACAGGTAAATGAATAATTGATGCCAGGGGTAGAAATATCAATTCCTATTGCATCAAGTCCAAACTTTATCTGACTTAAAAGGCCCTCCATTACCTTCCCTCCCAGTCTCACCTTGTTTCCCGATCATTTTCAGCATATTCCCTTGCTGTGAGTTCTGCTAAATCTCCCCCTTATCCTACAGAAAACACCACAATTAACCCTCATCTGACCCTCTAGTCCCCACGCTGCCGCCCCCACACAGAACATCCTCTTCTTTCCCATCTGGCTTCCAAATCTTACCTACTTGCTTTCTTAACCATCCTGGCATCTCCTGCCTGACTGCTATAACTCAAATAGCCTGGCTTTCATTTCGGTGGTTATTTATACATGGCCTGTATTGTTTACTCTTATTTTAGGTAACAATTCTCAGATAAAATTTGAGTTGTGTGGTGGGAGGGACAGGTTGTCAGGATCGTATCATCCTCTTTTTGTGGTTTATACGACATTAAGGTGGTGCTGAGCACGGCTCTTACTGAGGGACTGATTGATTAGGCTGACCCTCGCAGACCACCAGGGGTTCCTGGCACGTGCTTTGAGAAGCACTAGCTTAAGAATAAATTCAGCAACTTCTAAGGCAGCCTAGTAGGCAACAAAAAAGATCTGTAGTTAAAGTCTCTTAGATGTGGATACTAAATCCCCCACTTACTAGTTGTGTGACCTTGGGCAACTTAGCCTCTTTGATCTTCTTTTCCTCATCTGAAAAATGAGGCTATTAATACTTACCTGGCGGAGTTTTATGAGAGCCAAATAAAAGTGGAATATACACAAGAGCATCCAGCACACTGCTTAGCACATAGTCGTTAATAATGTTCATTTCCTTTCACTTCCACTATGGATAATATATTCAAGCACAGAAAACACAAAACAGCAGACTGCTATAGAAATCTCCTTGAAGCAGCAGGCTTTCCTTCCTAATTACACTCTTACTGGGGTGAAGTTAAATCCTTCGCTGAACACACATACACACATGGAGAAGCAGGCATCACCGGGACCACGACTGTATTTGATGACAAAGGTGAGGTGCCAGGATTATACAGTGATGGTGGATGAGTAACCAGAAATATGCAGTGCACCCAAAGGTAACCCAAAGTCACTGCGCAGACATCACTTGCAGGACTGCAGGATGTGGACGTTCTCCCAAAAGGGGTGGCAGTTTCAATCCCCGGACATTTGTTCTGTCACAGGGAGAGTTTGTTAGTGCTATTCAGTAGCACCTGTTGTAGACCGACCTGTCTACTGATGCCAGCCATAAAAATGCAGTGATAAGAGAAATCATCAAATTTATATTTACTTTCTATTGCTGCTGTAAAACTTTATCACAAATCTAACAGCTTGAAAGAACACAAAGATATTACCTCATTGTTTTTGTAGGTCAGAGGACCAAGGGGGCTTAACTGGGTCCTCTGCTTAGGGTCTCAGGGTGCTGAAACCAAGGGGTGGGCAGGGCTGTGTTCCTTCCTGGGCCTTCTGGAGAAAGATCCACTTCCAAGCCAGTTCCCATTGCTGACCCGTTCAGCTCCCTGCACTTTTAGCACTGAGATCCCTGCTGGCTGTTAGCCAGCGGCTGGTCTTTGCTTCTAGAGGTTGCCTGCATTTCTTTCCCTGTTTTCCATGTGACCCCTCGCAGAGGTCAGATCTCTCTGACTTCCCCTTTTCCCTCACCTCTCTGACCCCTAGACACTCATCTCCCCACTCCCTACCCTTGTATTCCAGCACCTGGTACTTCCTGATATTTCCTGAGCACAGGTACACCCGCTTCCCTACCTGCTGACGTTCCCACATGCTCTTTCTCCCAGAGTGCCCCTCGGAAGGGAAGATGCTAACATTCTCCTCCTGGCTGACTATTTATTTGTAAGTTTTCCATGTATTTTGGTAGGTAAAGGTCTACCTCATGGAAAATTTTGAAAATGCAGTAGAAAAAGTCAGTTATGGAACCACAAATTGCTAATGTGGAAGGTAAAGATCTCAGAAGAAGGATAGTTCATTTTTAGGCTGAAGTGTCTGGATGCTTCATGGAGGTGGTACCTTACCTGGGCCTTGAATTGGTTGTATTTAGGTAAATGAGGAAAAGAGAGGAACAGCTTGTGAACAAATACTAATACATATGCAGTGTTCTTTGAAAAAAATATTGCATTTATTCTTGTTTTTATCCTCACCAAGGACATGCCTATTTATTTTAGAGACAGGGGATTGGAGGAGGAGAGAGAGAAAAAAAAACATTGATGTGAGAGAGAAACATTGATCAGTTGCCTCTTGCATGTGTCTGACCAGGGACCAAACCCACAACCCAGGCATGTGCCCTGACCAGGAATCGAACCCACGACCTTTCTTTCAATCTATTGGATGACGCTCCATCCAACTGAACTATGCTGGCCAGGGCTGTTCATTCTTATATATATATTTACAATATATAAATTTTATATATTTGTAATTCCTGAGAAGACAAGAATAAATAAGAAAGATAGAGTTCCCATTTTTGTAGAGTGGGAGCTCTACGTACAGCTTATTAGTTGATGCAGGAGAGAAAAAATGTAAATAAAATAATAACAAAATATAGTAAATTTAGGGAGAAAAAGATTAACAGTGGGGCCTCTTCTTCTTGACTTGAATGGGAAGTCCACTGGGAGGACTAGGGAGGACGTCGGCCTGGGTAGGGTGTGTCCTTATCAGACAGCTTTGAAGTCAAGTGGTAGGTTTTGATTCATGCTCCCAGCAAGAGGGGACTCTCAGGGTCAAAGAAATGGCATGGAGGTCACTGTGCCTTCTGCAGACTGGTATGGCGGTGGTATTACTTACCTTGATCATTTAAGTAGTTCCAGACCATCTTGCAGTTCTGTTACACGTTCAGATGGCTTAGCAAACGCTCTCTTTATAAATAGGCAGATGTAGCTTTTCGTCCGATCCTTGCCTGAATGACTGAGTTACAGTGACTCGCTCTTGGAGAGGGCCCTGGCAAGCAGACCAGCCACCAAAACCTGTAGTCCAGGCATAGCTTGCACGCTAGGAGGAGGTGGCTCGGAGCATGTAGTAAATCAAAATATTCCTCACTCATAATTTCTTTTCACGGTTCAGAATCTGTGTTTTATCCTATGTGAGAGGGAAAATTACTCCTTGCTTGCATTTCTTGCTGACATTTCTCTTTAGTGGAGGTCAGGAGGAGGTGGGGGGGTCACTCTGAAGGCTTACTGTTCCTCATTGTACAGCTCTGTGGCACTTTAATAAAATACCAACCACCAAAATTCTAGTAATCACAAAAACATGTGCCTTCTTCTTATATCCCCTAAAATTCTTTCTCTCACAAAAAAGAAAGTTCAGAAATTAAATTAGAAAGCTAAACTCGATATCTTTGCATTCTTTTGGTTTTAAAAAAAAGCTACACTTTTTCTGATTTCCCTTCAGTTAAATGTTACTCCTGAATGGGGCAAATTGTACCAAAAACCTGAAGAATTGAGGCTCTGACATGAGAGGAGGTTTGTGTTCCCATGCTAATAAAAGAGAAGAAGAAGAAACCCTCAGTTATGTCTAATCTTCAGGAACGCAGTGCCCTGTCCAACCCACAGGCTTCTGGCAGCATCATAACGCTACACAGAATGTTCTTTTAAGCTATTTCCCCCCTCCCAAACCTTTCCTGTGAAGTTATAAATCTCAGCATTTAGAGACTTTTATTCAAATAAAATATGGACTTCAGGTTAGGTCTTTTGGCCTCATTTCTGCTGGCTGCACGCTAGAGAGGTGGTCCCAAGAAAAGCACGCACACACTTGGCTGGCTGGGCCTGTGTTTGCCTTCATTTTCGAGCTCCCACTTCTTCCATCTACGCCCAGTGCTCACTCTGCAAAGCCGTGATTGAATAGCTCTGGGCCCAGAGGAGGAAATTTCAGCCAACCCCTTATAACATCCTCCTGCTTGGTTAGAAAAAAATAAAATTACTCCGAAGGTAACCCCACTGCCACCTTGCACTTCTTCATGTTCTGTTTGTACCTGGCCTTCTGGTTTCTGCCTCCCGTTGGGTTTTCCTGCAGCAGGCTGATCAGTGTGACCTCAGGTGGAGCTGCACCTGGAAAAATGTCAAATAATGTTCACTCAAGGTCAAAAAGACAAGGCAGATGCCCTAAATCTGCTGCTGCCTTTAAGTCAAAGAATCCAAACTCTCCCCGTCTGGTTACTTAGCACACTTCAGGATGGTGACTTCTATTTCGCAAAGTACGTTCATGCATTCTCCCCTTTGATCGTCACAGCCCCGTAAGCTGAGAACTCACATCACTTCCTCGGGGAGCAGCCAAAACATGAAAGACACCCTCTGACTTAGAGCTATGAGCTGTCACTGGAGGGAACTGGGAAAAGATAGAGGCCAACCACGGGGGTCAGGCTGGGAGGCCTTGGGCAGGTGATTTAAGCAACATCCATCTCTGTCTTTCAAGTCAAAATAGGGATGATAGTGTCCATCTCATAGGGTATGTTTGCTTATGAAGTTGTAGCATAATGTCTGACTCACTGGAAACGTGCAATAAGTATTGGTGGTTATCATTATTGTTACTATTAAGCACATACTGTGTACCTATGGTATGCCAATCTTTATGTCAGATTTTTGTATTCAGTGATTCCAGTAGGTTTTCAATCATAGAATATATGTGTGGTTTCAAATGCATATAATTGTCCTTAAACAATAGGTATTAAGCATTGGCCTATGTTGTGTCAAAGACTCGCGTACACATATGACCCAGTTGCTGCTTTCCTGGGATTGCCATTCTAAGAAAGAGAGAGATGCATGTGGAGACAGGGCTTTAGGATGCCTTTGGTGCTTAGATGGTGTGTGCCCAGGCTCCAGAAAGGGCCAGAAAAGGCAGCGTGGGTGACCGGATGGAGAGAGCAGATGCAAGCATTGGCAACCATGAGAATGAAGACTGGAGCTGTGCCACAGCCTGTCACGTTAGGGACGGGAGGGTGATGAGGGCTCTGCCCATGGGTTGAGATGCAGGAGATGGCACCTGTCAGAAAAAGAGGAAGTGCTGCTCCACAAGGCAGAGAGGTTTGGACTGTTGAGCCTGCACTTGGGACACCACTCAAAGGTTTTAAGTTGTCAGGTGATGGAGGACGGGGTGATTGATGTTCTGAGTTGTGCCTTAGAGCAGGCTTTTCAAGCTATCTGTGGTCAGGGACTAGAGGGCTCCGGAACTGCAGGTGGAGGTGGGATGTCAAGAACCAGTCACCTTGCATACCGTGGTGCTTTCACTACATGAAAGGCGTTGAGGTTTTAAACTAAAGCTCAGAGAGGTTCTGTGCTGAGTCCAATCTGGTGGGCCTCCCCAGGTGACTGATGCGGCCTCAGGAGCACTGCACAGGTGAGGGGATTTTATCTACCAAGGTCCAGAAAAACAAAATCCACCCAAACAGCAAATCCATGGAAGAGGAGAAAAGTAGTACCTGGTCTCTTTTAAAGTAAAATTAGACTATCCGAAACTGTCACAGTTAAGAGCAAAACAAGTCCAATAGCAGACCAGTTTCACCTAAATAACATAGACCTTTTATAAAATTTATTTTCTATTCAACTATAAAATATGTTGCGTGGAGGAAAAGAGAAGCAATGAAACAGATACCTAATTAGAAATACTAAACTAGCCTGCGAATGCCTGTCTTTGAAAACTGGATTAGCTGTCTTTTTGCCCTTTGGGAACATGTGTACTTTACAAAGGTACTTTCTTAAATCTGATTTTGGCCAATACCTCTTTACTAATTTCTCTGTGTGCGGCTCTCTTATCAATGCCACAAGGGACATAAGGATCAGTAAAGGGTACAAAGATACATTGGAAATCTTCAGATCCAAGGAAAGACGTTCTTATCCATTCACATATTTGAACTTCTGTGACCTTAAGAGCCCTCCACACACACACACACACAAAGTCATCTTTAAGAACCCCGGACCGCAATGTAACAAGCATTGCCTACATCTTCAGTTCTGCTAGATGCTGGACACCGTCAGCACCTCAGCCGTGGGACCATTCACTGACCACTGACCATGGAAATGGAGTTAGGACTTCAGGTCTATGTTCCTGTCTGTTGAGTGCCTTACACAAAAATAAGTTCACTTTTAAATGCCATTTTCTGTTTTTCTCATGCTACCAATCCAGTCATTTCAGAAGTACATGAACTATCTGTTAAGTTACTAAAGTTTGAATGTGGAAGATTCTGTGTTTGAGAACGATTGATATCCTAAAACCAATTCTCTGTGTTATCCATGGGTGTACTGTGAAAAAAAAAACAGGGGGTTTGGTTATTGAATAAGTTTATTAACTATCAAAATAAACAAAAATATATGATTATCTATTTAGTCACTCTTAACACACACCTATGAGCAATGTGAATCCATCCCTCAAGGAAAAGAGACTTTTCCCAACTTACCTGGCTGGACAACTCTTGTTTTCCAAATCCACCCATTAATATGTCAAGGAATACTAACATTCTGCAGATGTTGGTTTGGGAAATGTTAATATGGCCTAATCCCCTAAAATTGGGAATGACAAAATCAAAGCTCAGAAGGTTATGGGCCCTGGCTAAGATTAAGTAGTGATGACCAAGCCGGGCCCCGTCCACTTTCCCTTTGCCTTGAGGAAGTGCTTCTTTGAATCCCTTCTGTCAGATGAGATGTGTGTATTCAGACAGCAGTGAGACAAGCTTTGGGAGAGGAGTGTGCAAGCGTGTGCATGTGTGTGTTCATGTGTATTTATACGTACACATACACTAGAGCCCCATGGGGCATCAAGACCCTCTGCACACAAGTCCCAGGAAATGCTCTGGAGCAGGAAGCAGGTGCGGGAACAGCCGACCCACAGTCGCAGTGGATTCGGAGGCCCCATGTTTGCACTTCGCATTAACCTTGGGCTGTTGCAAAGGCCAAAGCTTGGCTTGCATTTGAGATCTGAAGCTCTGACATTCAAGAAGCTCCAAAGTAAATGAACCTGAGTGCGTAAATAATTAAATCACAAAGAAAAAACCAGTATTGAAAAAAAAATGTTAGCGATCTGGTGCAAACTCTAGAAAGCCAGGCAGTTGGGAAGTGTGCTGGCCTCTCCCTGCCCCCTGTGCCTAGTCTAGGCACCGGAACATGGGCGGAAAAACATGATTGAGCCACCCTGTGCTTGGGGCCTTAGTAGACTGACAGGTACAGATCTTTAGGGCCATATGCATTCAGCATGAGCAGAGAAATAATCCATCAGAGTTAGGGTTAGTGGATATTAGGGGCACTGGCTTCAAACTGCTTACATTTGAACCCCAGCCCTGTCACTCACTAGCTGGGTAACTGGTGATCCATCCCTTGTTCATTACGTCTGTGATATCTGAATAACAATACATGACACCAGAGATGTGCAGTGAGGATAAAGGAGTGACTTTATGTAAGATGCTAAAAAGAAAGCCTGGCATATAGGAAGTGGTCTAAAAGTATTTCTGTATTATTTTGTTGTTATTCTGAAGCCCATTGCCCTTGAAGTTAAAATAAAAAAATATAGCCTTGGGAATCAGACATACCTGCAACCTCAATTTATAGAGTTGAATCAACTCTGTGACTTACTAGCTCAGAGACCATACAACCGCTCTGAGCCTCAGTTTCCTTATCTGTACAATGGAGAATAAATTGTGTCTATGTTGGGACTTACCATAAGAATTTAAAAGGCAGATGGGTATAAAGAATGAGAGTTTCTAATCTGTAGTAAATCATCAATACAGACAGCTCTTATTATAATCTCTGAAGTTTCTCCTATCTCAGAGATCCCTTAACCTTTACTAGGAAGACAATCCCCAGGCCACTGAAAGGCTTCTTGTAATCATTGAGTGAACCAGTTCTAGAACTGTTCACGTAAGAATGTGCAAGAAAAGAAAGGGAGGCTGTTGATATGTTCTTTCTGATCCCAGGTAGAGAGAGCCTACGGAAATCTTTTGGTCATGTTCTGGTCTATTTTCGATAAATATAACAAAAGACATAGAGGAAGTGTGTGTGCACAACTGATATTCTGTGGAAAGAGAAAGTGGAAAAAAGGAGCAAAGGGAGGGAAGGCAGATAAGCTTAATCTAAGTTTGATTATAAACCCTGGCCAATGTTCAATCAAGAATTAGCACCAGCCAGAAAAACGGGCTGCTGCTGGCAAATGTCCCGGATCATTCTGTAGAATAAGGGACCGCGAGTGGGGAAACGCTGCTTGATAAATGAATTGGATTGTAGTAAAATGCTGCCTTCCAGGCACTAGCCTTTGAATTACTCTGATATGTTGATTTAATTCAGATCCTGGTATTGCCTGGACATTGACTTTTTAACCTTAATTGTCTCCTGATTTATTAGTAGATCTCTGTGCTTTTCATGTTTCTCTGGTAGAAGTTGAAATCTTGCTTCCCGGAAAGATCCTGTAACATGGGGCAGATCTTAGGGCAACCAGGCTCAGTTCACCAAGACCATTCAGGCCTGTAAACGCTAGTGTCCCTGAAACTTTAGCCCACTGCCTGCCCAGCTAGGAGACTGTCCCAGAAAGCCTCTCATTGGCACTGCAAATAACAAGTGTTGGTGAATTGCTAAACTCTTTCCAGGGTCCAGAGGAACAGTCTTCAAGTACCCACAAGTTCAGGGGCATGGTACACCTTTCAGCTTGAGAGCCAGGTGCTCTTCCTGTTCTTGAGTCTGGGATTAAGTATACAGCGTCATAAAATGTTCCATATTCCTAAAACAGATCCCTCCTCCCACCACTGCCAGGGCTGCTCCCAGCCCTCCAGCCAACACCGGTTTGGAAACAGCAAGGAGGAAAAGAGCTCCATTATTCCACTCCTTGCAAAGGAAACTGACAGTCACAATTGATGACATAAAACACTGAGACAGGCTCATATTTTAAGAGTGTCAATACAAACTTCACCCTGCGAAAGTCCCGATTTCAAGAGGCATCACACCACATTTATTGCAAGTCAGCTTCTTTTCTGTTCCCACTGCAGGGGGGACAAGAGAGAAGCCAAAAGCTGGAATTTGTAATAAGGTGTCTGCCTCTGATGAGTAAACAATGTCATTTCATCTTACATCTTGTAGTGATAATAATCAGGAAGCCCCAAAATGCCAGAGCCCCAAAGGGTGAGCATGAGGAATCTAATCCTAATAGGATAATACCATTCAGTATTTACACTCCTTTGCTGTGATCTTTACAATGTGGTAGGCGGAGGCTGAATATAAATAGCCCCATTTAACAGATGAGGAGAAGAAATTTCAAAGGAGGACTATTACTGAATGTCAAAATAGAAAGCTGTCTTGCTGTCATCCTTACAGTGGACGACACCAAGCATAGTGAATGTCTGTGGGTGGATGTGGAGATGCGTGTTTAAGCAAGCCTGGCTCAGGCCCCTTCACGCTGGCCTGACGTGCCTGTCCGTGATGGCACTCAGTGAAAATTCGAATGGTCCCCTTACATTTGTTTAAAACTCCAAGATGAGATACTGCTTGACATTATCCATAAAATGTCTTTAATTATCCCAGATCTCCTGATAATAGGCTCTACTATCCCAATTTTTCCAGTTTTACTGAGAGATAATTGACATGTAACTTTGTATAAATTTAAGGGGTACACATAATGATCTTATATCTGCATATATTATAAAAAGATTAGCACAAGTTAACATCCATCATCTCACATAGTGACAACTTTCTTCTTATGATGAGAACTTTGAAGATCTACTCTCTTAGCAACTTTCGGATACGGTCTTGTTAGCTATAGTCAGCATGCTGTGCGTCACGTGTTCCAGAGCAATTCCAATTTTAAGAATACTGAGCCTCAAGAAATGAGGAGTTCGTCTAAGATTATGTATGTAAGTGTCTGAACCTGAACTTGACCCAAATCTGTCTGACTTCAGAGTTGGTGCTTCTTCTCTACTGAGGTGCTGATGGGAACAACACATTTGTTCCACAGCCTTTGACTGGCGTGCCTGTGAGGCACCCCCAGGGGGGCTTTCCTCTCGGCCTTGGTGTCCTGGTCTGGAAGTCGACCCCAGAGCGGGGCTGGGCTCCCCTCTGGTGAATGCTGCCTTAACTGTACAACATGTCTCATGCGGACATGCCTGTCCTTAACGGAACCCGTGCAGATCTGAGTCTGCTTCCCACTCAATCCAAAAGGTCAACTCCAGTCTTTTTTTTTTTTTTTGCTTGAAACTATGTTCCTGGAAACTGCCTATTTTTAACTTTACCCCTAAGCCTTTCATATTTGTTTGGCTCTTTGTTCTAGGGTGACTTCAAAGGAGTTGCCTTACTTCAATCAAGTTCAGTGTACTATTGGTAGTGTCCACTAGAAGTTGGAGTCAGCTTGTGGCTAAGTCCACAATCTGGAAACAAAATGGTAGTCAGTGAACATTTCTGAATAGAATTATTGTCCATAGCTTCAATGGTAATAAAGTTTCGTCCATGGAGAGTATCACAAAGCTGTGTGATTCCACTACTTATAGTGGGGTGATGTTTTTTGTGTTGAACAAATCTGATATTTTGAGCCATAGTAACAGAGCTGTTGGTTTTGCTGTAAGAGTTTGGGGCCTTAGGGTCCCAAATCCTAAGTGCCAGCAGATGATCGACACTGATACAAAAATCACAAACGGCTGTCTTCTGGAGAGACTCCGCGAGACACAAAACATGGTTCAGGTTCAAGAAAACTCACTTGATGTGATTTAACATTCGTATTTTTTCCTGACACCATTCTGTACCTGTACTGGCTGGCAAGGAGCAAATATGTGAGAGTCTTGATTCTCCACTCATGCACTTCATTTGATGGCTTTATAAAACAGGAGTTCTTCTGGTTACTAAATTCGTAATTCTGAAAACCTCTGTAGATGTTCGTTTGGAGGTAAGGAATTTCTGAGTCCATCCACTGAGCAGATGCTGATCCACTGCCACTGGGTGCCGGCTCTGTGAGCGCTGTGGTTAGAACAGTGGCCCAGAGATGTCGTGTTTTACTCTCACAGAGTTTACGTCTGGCCTCGGCGGGCCCAGGCAGTAGCAAGGCAGTAAGCCTATAATATAATCTCAGACATCAGTAAATGCTGAGGAGAGAATAAAGCAGGTTTAGAGGATGTAGAGTGTAGAGTCTAAAATATAGAATATGGACTGGGTATATTTTAATACAAATATCAGGACATGCATTTTATAAACTGGTAAAATAAAAGATTTGGGAAAGAGTACTTGCACAGTAAACTGTTTTGGGGGCTCAGCATTATTGGATTACAAGTTACATCCTATTATAAACTATGGTTTAGTAAGGTTGAAATGAGGAAGTGTTACTACAATATGTATTAAGAGAGTCAATTTCATGGGTCATAGATTCTCAAAGTACGGAGGGGCCTGAGAGGTCACCCAGCCCCTAATAGCTTTTCTGATTTGCAAATACCTTCTGCCAACATTCCTCTGTTAAGAAAAAAAAAATGTGTAGTCTCCAGAAACTGTTTACTATATGAGAAAGCCAAATCCACTTCTGAACATCCCCAAGCCTCCCTGGTCTCTCATCTTCTCTGACAAGCAGGAGTCTAGGGAGAAACCCTCCCCTAAACAAAGGTTAGTCCTTTCTCCCAAGCTTGGAGACTGTTTTTCCTGAATGAATGCATAGGAGCTTCCAGCAGGAAGACAAGCAGTCCACTCCTATTGGCTGCTTAAGAAACAACTTCTTTATCTCTAGATGAAAGTTATGTTTTTGTGGAGCAGGTAGGAAAGCTACAAAGCATGGTTCTAGGGGGAAAAAGCAAGAACCCTGTATGTGAAAGCAGGAAACACCAGTTTTCTAGGCCTGCTGGGTGCAGCCTCCACAAATCAGTATTTCTCCCTGTGCCTTGTTTATTCACCTAAGAAATAAGAGGGTTGTGCTAGACCAGTGGGTCTCCAAGTGCGGTCCCCAGACCTAGAGCATGAGCCTCACTTAAGATTTTGTTTGAAATGCATTTTCTCAGCCTTCTTTCCAAACCTACTGAGTCAGAATCTCTAGGTCTGGGACCAGAGACCTGTGTTTCCACAAGCCCCCCAGATTCTGGAACATACCCAGAGTTTGAGAACCACTGTTCCACGTACTTTTTTTTTTTTGCCATGAATACCACATTTCAATTTTTTTTCAATTTAAAAAGTTTTTTTAATGTATTTTATTGATTATGCTATTACAGTTTTCCCATTACCCCCCCTTCATTCCCCTCCACCCTGAACACCCTCTCCCACCCACATTCCCCCCCCTTTAGTTCATGTCCATGTGTCATAAGTTCTTTAACTTCTATATTTCCCATACTATTCTTGCTTTCCCCCTATTTTCTATCTACCTTCATTGCTACTTATTCTTCGTACCTTTTCCCCCTCTCTCCTCCTCCCACTCCCCTGTTGCTAACCCTCCGAGTGATCTCCATTTCTGTGGTTCTGTTCCTGTTCTAGTTGTTTGCTTAGTTTCTTCTTGTTTTTGTTTTAGGTGCAGTTGTTCATAATTGTGAGTTTGCTGTCATTTTATTATAAGTGTTTTTTATCTTCTTTTTCTTAGATAAGTCCCTTTAACATTTCATAAAATAAGAGCTTGGTGATGATTAACTCCTTTAACTTGACCTTATTTGAGAAGCACTTTATCTGCCCTTCCATTCTAAATGAAAGCTTTGCTGGATAGAG
>CM052547.1:18581356-18625853 GCA_028533065.1 Trachops cirrhosus | reverse complement strand
TGTTTAAAGGTGTCCCGGAGGTTCCCAAGCCTCTCCTCATTTTTTTTGAATTCTTATTTCTTCACTTTTTTCTGGTTGTATGTTTTTTTCTTCCTTCTGGTCCACTCCATTGATGTGAGACCCATCTTTCATTCCATCACTATTGGTTCCCTGTGCATTTTTCTTCATTTCACTTATTGTAGCCTGCATTTTTTCATCTAATTTGCGACCAAAATCAACCAGTTCTGTGAGTATCCTGATCACCAGTGTTTTGAACTGTGCATCTGATAGGTTGGCTATCTCTTGGTCGCTTAAAAGGATGGGTACTGGGGCTTTCAATTCTTCTCCTGTTTGGACCATCTCTTTGCTGTTTTTTTTTTTTTTTTGGTCGTCGAGCTCCTGTAGTGAGGGGCGGGACCTTTGGCATTCACCAGGGCGGGGCACCCCAGTGGCTGGGTTGTGATGCCGTATGTGGGGGCGGGGTCAGAGAAGGAACAATGGTGCTTGCTCTGCTCTCTGTAGGACCTCAGATCCCTCTGCAGCTTTCTGCAAGCTAACTGGGCCCCTCTGGCACCAATTCCCGTGTGGGTGGACCTGTGCACCCGGTGGGACCTTCCTTTTCAGTTAGTGCCCCTAAGCTCTATTTCCCAGCACTGGGACCCTGAGTTGGGTGCAGTGCCTTGCCTCACAATGGCTGCCTCGCTGGGTCTGCGGGTCACCAGCCCCTGGCCGGGGCCGCCAGCCACCGCTGCTTGTGCGCCCAGGGTCTGCCTGCTGCAGTCCTGGTCTCCTCCCAGGTTGCTCTGCTCTCTGCTCCCTCCCTCGCCCGGCCAACTCCGCCCCTCCTACCGGTCTGGATGAACGTGTCTAATTTTAACTCCTTGGGTGTCCGACTTCCATACACTTCAATTTTCTGTCAGTTCTGGTTGTTATTTTGTTTCTTTATTGTTGTTGTCCCTATCTTGGTTGTGCAAGGAGGCACGGTGCGTCTACCTATGCCTCCATCTTGGCCAGAAGTCCCCAGGTACTCTTTTAAGTCCCTCAATTCCAGCTGCAACATCTGTGAATCTGCAAAGCAAGGCAATGAAAACTGGCCAATGCACTTGCTCCCAGCATCGCCATAATCTCTCCAGTTCCTGTAGTGGTGCCTCTCTCTCCCTCTCTCTCTCCATGAGCCAAGCTGCAAAGCCATCAGCTTCTTCAAGAGGTTACTCTAACTCCCAGGACATGTACCTCCCTTAAAAAATCTATATCCGGTCTTACATGGAATCAATGCTTACAGTCACCTTGTATCTAAGCAAATTGAATAAAGCTGGGATCTCGAGAAAACGTGCTTATTTATCTCATGACAAGGAAAACAACTTTCGGTTCTGCAGGACTTGACACCTTTGTCAATAAAATCTGCAGATTGCACAATATAGAGTTGTTTTAGAATTCATCTTTCTGACAATAACAGGACTTGCCAAGAGAAGAGCATCCAGGGGTTATTATGGCAGCCATACCTCTGCCCTGCGAATCCTGACTGTCGATGCATGTTTACATTTTACATCAGTACCATTTAGTGACTTTGCATCAGCACAGAGAAGAATAAGGGGACAATTTTAAAGCACATGCTCCCTCTTGGTGGTTTTATTTCTTTTTCTATATCTAAAGGAGGCAACCAGATTTAATTTTTTTTTTAAAGAAGTACTTTGTTTTAATAGCTGATTAGCCTGCAATAAGGTCAAAGTTGTGTTTTGTTTCAAATTAGCAATAAAAACAACAGGGTATTACGTCTGCAGTTTTGCTGTAGCATCTTTCCAAAATTTTCTATTCATGCTGCTCAGAAGTGCTGTATATGTCGGAAATGTGCACTTACATTGAGTGGGTTTATTGTAGGGTGCATAAAAAAGCTCCCCACCAAGTGGAAGTTTGGGGAAGGTGGGGTGGAGTCAAAGATAACATAAGCCCCTCTGAAGTGCCTGGTAGAGGGGAATCGCCATTTGTGGTTTTACAGCTCTGGAATAAATGACACTTCCGGTAACATTCTCCTACACAGGTGTAAAATACACAAGTTGGGTGAGGAAAAGGGGAGCACCATTGAAATGCACAAAAGCAAAAAGCCGAGGAAGCAAGCCTGTGGCGAGGAGCCGGCCTGGGGAGGCAGGGGATGCCGCTGGTGAGTCCGCACACCTTGGCTTTCTAGAGCAGCCACCTCTGGGGGCCGGAGCACGAGCTCCATCCTTCCCCATCTAATTGCGATAATTCTGTGATTATTTTGTCACTCAGGGTAGTGCCTGCCTGGGGTCTTTTTTCCTTCCTGCATGGCTCTGATTTGCCTGGTTCTATTCCTTTTTCTCAACTCTTCTGAGTTTGCCATGAATTGTTGAAAAGATTATTAAAGTAAGCAACACTACGACTTTTAATTGTATCCATACCAGTAATATAAATTTGGTGAGCCATAAATATATCGTTATCCATGTAGATAATTATAGAGACTGAAAGTGCTGTGTTTTATGTATTTCCCCTGTAGCTGAGTACTTGACTCTTCCTCCTATTTGATCCCTGTTCTCAGTAGGTCATATAATTGCCTGCTGGCTTATGAAGGTTATTTTTTGCAAACCCTTTTTGACCTCTACTTTTAAAAGCTTTGGAAATATGGTGTAATGGTCAGGGGGTGGGGCACTTCCGCCTTTAGTGAAGGGTCAGGGGCTATAGTACCAGTTTCTTCTGCAAACCCAGTCCATGACCTGAAGTCACCTGTGTTTCTGCACCGGGTTTTATGGATGAACACCAAAATCTTGAGCAGTTAAGGAATTTGC
The DNA here is from genome assembly GCA_028533065.1 of Trachops cirrhosus. NCBI lineage: Eukaryota > Metazoa > Chordata > Mammalia > Chiroptera > Phyllostomidae > Trachops > Trachops cirrhosus. The sequence continues at coordinate 18,623,073 of CM052547.1, read as the reverse complement.
CTAAGGTCCTGGGATGACTTAAATTCAGCCATGACTGTCGTTCTAATTACAGTACATGAGCCCTCTACATAGTTATTGAAACCCATGTCTGATGTTTCCAGTGGACCCTCCACTTTGTAGGGATCTTACTGGATAGGAGCCAGGCCTATCAAGTAAATCCCAGTTAGGAACACTGAAAAATGAGGGAAAACTGGAAGGAGCCATTTTAGTTTATAAAACCATATTGGATGCTTTTATGCTTATCAAAACAACGTCGGGGGATATGAAATCATTTTTTAAATAGTAATTGTTATGGGCTCAATAACTGTTAGGTGCTATTCTAAGTGTTTAACATGCATAACCTCATTTTCTGCTGACCAGCCCTAAGAAATAGGTACTAGTATTATCCCCATTACGCAGACCAGAGAGATGAGGCCCAGAAGAGTGAGGAAGAATTCCAAGAACACAGAGCTCACTGCGAGCAGAGCCAAGATTTGCCTGAGCCGACTGAGTGCTCTTCACCACTCTACCCCAGCCCTCCTGGTGGGAGCAGGTCTGCTTGTCTAATTTTAACCCCCCGTACTGTAGCAGACTTCTTCTTTCTCCTGCCAAGTGACCCCAGAAATGGCCATCAGCCCATGCCAACTTGAGTGGCTTCTTCTGGGCTTGGTGACAACGATGAGCCATCAGCCTAGTTAAATAACCCCCCGTTTTTGTTTTTTAACCTTTTCCCAAAGGATTCCGATGGTATGAAATTACAGAAGAGCCGCATCAGTCGATCCCTGTTTGCTGTCTGTCTTGGCACAAGAGACCCATCTTTTCTGAATTTCTGTTTTGTCGTTTTGCAAAAAAGGGGGTCGTTCCTGCCCTGCCTGTCACAGAAACAGTACAGAATCACAAGACCGTGTGTGATGAAACTATGAAATACCATACAATGACAGGGTGGTGGTGTCACCTTTGGGATAGGATTACCCATCACACAGGTGCGGTGTGGATCAAACGAGGCCACACACCTGAAGAACTGTGCTCTGATGGTGCCTGGCGTGTCCCGGGCACACGCTGGTTGTGACAGTCCTGATTATTACTTTCACATTCCTAATGTACCTTGCAGTGACTCAACATTTACATATAAGGCTCGGTCCATGCTCAACTTTCAGAGAATGCTCAGTGCCTCCGAGATAGGCAATAGTTACTGTTATTGTTTTTTTCAGATGATGTCGAACTTTTTTAGAGTCTCACATGGTCCCTGTTTCACTTCTCTGGAGTTATGCTACTCCGCCATCTCTTTTTTTAAGTGGCTCTGACAACCCCGCATGTAATGATGTAACGGTAATAATACTAATTCTGACTCGGTGCACTTACTCATGTTGACTATTTTAAGCTGTGTAATCTATCAGGGAGCACAGTTGCATTTATTTTGTATGAATCTCACACAAGACCACAGTTACTCGTGTGATGTTTCTTTTTCTTCCCCTAAATGGTATTAATTTAAATCTACAGCACAACTGTTCCATGTTTGCAGTGTTTAGGTGCCCGTCTGTCAATCCGTCAGTAATCGCTCTTTAATCCACCATTTAGTGTCTGCAGGGTTACTTCTAATCAGCTTTCAGGGCTGTGGATTCCCCTCGCTCATTTTCGGTGTTCAGCCTTTAACCAGCTGCATTGTCGTAAGTGCCATGATTTCCTCCCAGATTCACCGTGATGGCCAGAGAGATCCTGTGGGGAAAGCTGACGTAAGACTTTTTGTTTTAAAACAATATTTGGAGCAGAGAGTAGAGTATACAATACTCCATTAGAGCCTTGTTGCGAGAGCAAAAGAGCAAGCAATCTCTAGGCTTTTGGTTTTAAAGTGAAGAACAAAATCTACACTATGCTACAGAGTATCCACGGAACAACTGTAAAGTGACACCACTTCTTCCAGTGTGCGTCACCAAACACGTTCCCCGGAGGGCATTGCCCGGCAGGATGAACCCCCAAAGACACGTCCGTATACAAACACACCTGAACGTCCTTCCGAAGAGGAGTCCTCGGAGCTACTTTGCTGAGCACTCGGCAGTCACATAAAGACATTTGAGATACACAGGGAGAAAGGTGGCCATGAAACAGTGAGACCTGTGAGGCTGCCAGCGCCCAAAGCCCCCAGAGAGGGTTGTTGCCCGCCCAGCAGTGATTAGACCAGATTCTCAGGCAGCTGCCGCCACTCAGAAGGTTTTGGAGCTCTCTTGGAATTTTTTTCCAAAGCCCTGTCACATTCTTTTGAATATCTGAAATATCTTTGTCTCTGGAAGGAAGATGTGATTTGCGGGAACAGTTGAATCACTTGGAGCCCAGTCTGGCAGGGAGGTCAGGATGGGCGATGTTAGTTCGTAATTGCCCAGTTTAGGCAGGACTGCTGTCCGGCTTTCCTCGGCGATGACTGCTTCTGTCACAAACATTATTGTCCTTCAACTTGGAGTAGAAAAGTGCACATAATGAAAAGATTTATTATTGATAACCCGAGTTTCTATTCCCACTTACTTGTGCCTTTCAGCAGAATGGCATGCGCATGCCTGCATAGGAGTGTGGGCACATGTGTGTGTTGAGTGTAAATAAGCAAATTGATCTGTAGACAAACAGGCCTGTACAGAGAGATATACCTACATATGCTGTTTCTCATGGGTATTTTTTCACTCCCTTTTCCCAGAGACAGTTTCCAGAATGTGAAACTATAAATGTGAACCTTTTTCCTTGTTGATATTCCTCTAAGATAAGCAATTCTTAACCTAGTTTTTAAGATTACATACTGATTTTAGAATCCACTAAAAATTTTAGACCCTTTTTTAGAAAAAACATAGATGTGTATACACATTCATGTGAGTTGGTAAGGAGGGGACATGGATGCCACACTGAAAAGTTTCGTTTTAGGATTTAGAGAGAAAAGTGACTTAAATTTCCCCAGCATAAGACATAGTTATAGAAACAAGTTAAACGTTACTTTTCAAAAAGAAGCTGCATTTTACTTATTGTGGAGCATCTTTAGGTTAACTGAATTTCAGATTCCCCGAATAAGGCTAAAAAAAATAAATGATAAAAATAAAGGAAAGAAGTTAGGAGGTTAGTGTGTATTAACATTTGCAATTAAAATCACACGCACACAAAGATTTCTATTTTCAAGGTATAGCAGACAAGATATACTTTATTCAGTTTTTAAAGGTTTTGAATACTTCTGATACAAAACCTTTAAAAGCAAAATAAAGTGTAAAAGACATCTTTGTAAGTGTGTGTCCAGCTGTGTATATGTGTGTGGGGGTGGGGAGAGGGGGTTTTTAGATGCTGAATCTGGTCAGAAAACACTAATAGAAAGAGGTAGGTAGTCTTAAAGTTAATGGATATTCTGGACATCTGCTTATCCCTGGGTGTCCAGACTTTTTGGTTTATCAGACTCCCTAAAAGAAATAGAAGACAAACATAGTGTCCATGCAGTGCAGGTGTCCATGCAGTGCAGGAGGTGCGATCCAAAATTCCTTCCTAAACACTGTATTTTACCAGGCAAACCCTCAGTGACAGAATAACCAGAATCCCACTCACCCCACAAAGAGCCTTGTCTGTCTGAAAATGGTCAAGCCAAAATTTTAGTTTAAAATGTCCCTGGGTTGCTGGAATCTTATCTCTGGAAAAATGAATTCTCACAGATAAAAAGCCAAAAGCATGAATCATAATAAAAAGATTCTAATGCAAAATGCATGCGGAATACGCTTTTGTAAGAGTCAGTAGAAACAACAAACAGTAGAATTGGACCCACTGAGTCTATAAAAATATGAACTAAATACGCTTAGTGTGTTTGAAAACATAAAGGCAGGCAGTCATCAAAAGGAGAATACAGTTCACTATGCAATATGACAAGGTTGATATGAAAACTACACGAATAGAGATTCTAAAAATGAAATGTAGGAATTTCAGTTGGTGGGTGCTCTCTCCTATTAGTCATAACTACTAAAGAGAGACTTGATGAATTGCAGGCAGGTCCAAAGAAGTCACATACACTGTAGAAGGTTAATAGAGCACAATAATAGACAAAGGTTAAGTGAGTTGTAGAATTAAAAAAATAGACTTCTCATACATGTTATTGAAGGTTCAGGAAAGAGATAGTAGAAGGAATAGGGGAAAGAATCATCCTTAAGAGTTTATGGGATAGATAAAGGTACGGTCCCCCAAAATCAGAAAGCCCCAGAAATTCCAACATACTTGTTAAAGGAAAAAGCTCAAGGTAGACACACTGTAATCAAACAGTAGCCAGGAAGAAAAGATAAGATAAATAACCTTCAAAAAATGCAGTGGGCTTTTAGCTGACATCTCTACAGTAACAATGACATCTAGTAGACAGTTGAAAACTATCTTCAAAGTACAGAGAGAAAAATAAATTGTCAAAACGGAAAAGAATTCATAGCAATACAATCTTTTGAAAACAAAAATAAAGGTATTGTAAGTCTAACAAAAATGTGAATGTTTACTACCTGTAGACTCTTCCTAAAGAGATTTGTAAAGTATTTGCTTCAAAAAGAAAAGTATGTATATATTATCCCAGAAAGAAGGTCTGATGTAAAAAGATATAAGAAACTAGGAAAATATAAAATTGTGGATAAATTTAAATATACAACATTGGCTAGACAATACTGTCTAGTTTGTAGCATTAAGAAGAGTGTGAGTAAAATACTGAATAATTATAGTATACATGGTTAACAATATTAAGTTTAAAATACTCAAAGTTTATTGTTTTGGAAAAAGCTAATGGTAATAACTTCTGGCATTATTTCATTAAACGTAGATTTCAGAAAACCTAGAGTAGCCATAAATAGATAGAATTAAAGGTATTACTTAAAACCAATAGAGGGTGTGAGAGAAAGAATGAGGGAAAAAATCAAAAAAGGAAGAAACATAAGAAACTGAAAATTTTACAAGATAAAGCACAAAGTAATCAAAATCAATAATCACAGCAAATGTCATATAGATTGTATTCTCTAACAAATGATAATTACACTAAAGCTCTAACCAAAAAAATCATCAAATTATTAAAAACCTCAAATTATTAGGCATTAGGAAATACACTTTTAATTAACTCATAGGTCAAAAAATTTAGAATCACATATTAGTGGAAATACTGCATATCAAAACTTGTAGGATGCAGGTAGGTCGGTTCCAGGTGAGAAATTTATAAAGGTTTATGTTAGAAAAGAAGAAGGGTTTACAGTGAAACTTGAGAAATTAGAAGTTGTTTTTTAAATGAAGGAACCTAAAGAAAGTAAATCGTAAAGATGGAAGCAAAAATCAGTGAATTACAGAACGCATACAGATACAGGAGCGCCTACTAGGTGGACATTCTTTTGAAAAGACTGATGAAGACTAATGAATTTACAGCAAGAATAATCAAGGTGGGGAGGGAAGGCTGGGGGCAAAGAAAAATGTTAGAGGAAGAAGGGAAGAAAAGAAATATTTTGGAGCGTATGCTACTACAAATGCACATGAGGTGAAAACACTCATAATATTTTATCAACAACGAGGTGCCAATATATTTGAAAACTGAGCTGCAACCAGCACAGTCTCAAAAAAGTATAATGAAAATCAATGCTAAATAGAAAACCCACATTTCTTTTTAGTCATTGAGTAAATTAAATAGTTTAAAATCTTCTCAATAAAATCTGGTCCAGAAGATTTTCAGTAAGTTCCACCAAAAATTCCGCGCTCACGCAGACTTGTCCGTAGCGTAGAAGAGGGAACTCCCTCCAAGTTGCAGCCCCAGTCACTGTCAGGCAATCATACAATGAGAAAAATAGATCAATAAATCAAAACCAGGCCAATTTGACGCATAAACATAGATGTAAAAATTCCAAACAAAGTAATAGCCAGTCTAATCTAGCAATGTATTTAAAAGAATACATTCTGACCATCTTCGACGTAACTCAGGAACACAGTTTTGATTTGATGTTAGAAAATATATTAGTGTGATTCCCCCTATTAACTTAACCAAGGAGAAGAGTCGGGTGGTTATCTCTGTTGATGCAGAAGTAATTCGATAAGTCAATCACCTAGGATAAAAGCTTTCTGGACAAACGAAGAATAGAAAGACTCTTCCTCATCCTGATAAAGGATATCAAGAAAAACCCCTCCAGCAGGCATCATACTACTATGAAACATTAAAAACCTTTCCTTTGAAATCAGGAAGGAGGCAAGAATGCCCGCTATCACCACGGCTATTCGGTTTGCATTAAAGGTCTTAGCCAGCAAGATGAGGAGAGTCAAAGGAGTAAAATGCATAATGTTTGGGAAGGTAGAAATACAACTTACATTATTTTCTTCTGATACAATTATGTTGAAATCCAGAGAATATATGAACAAGTTATTGAAATTAATAAAAATATAACAAAGTTATGAAATAAATATGGAAAAGCGTTTTTGATATATATATATGTCTCTTTGTCAGTGGTATATAGAAATGCAGATTTATACCAAAAATAATATGGTACCTTGAAATAAATCCAACAAAATATGAGTATGATATTATTTTTTAAGTGAAACTTCTTGAAGTGTATTAAAACTGAAATTGGGAAAGATGGATAGGAAGACTTTTTATCATAAAGGTATGAAATTTTCTCCAAATTGATCTATAGATTTAATTAAATTCCAATCAAAATTTCCACAGGCAGATTTTCTGAACTTTATAAGATAATTCTATAACTCACACAGAAACCCTGTATGGCAGGTACAGGAAGAGCTAACGTACTCCTGAGGAAGAAAAAAGATGGAATGACTTACCCTGCCAGATATGAAGATACACAAAACCCAATTTCAGATAAATTACAGAATTAAATGTGATAGACAAAACTTGAAACTATTAGAAAACATTTATGGCCTCTATATAGGAAAGTGTTTCTTCAGACAGAAAGTTATGGTTTCAGACAAACCATAAAGATTTTATAAATCCATCTTAATAAGAGATGTTTATCAAAAGAAATTATAAAGGCAGTGATAAACTATCAACTAGAAAAATGTTTGCATTTTATTTAACCACCAAAGGAGGAGAATTTGGAATAGTTGAAGAACTCCTTCAATGTAATAAGAAAAAGATAGGCAATTCTGATTTTTAAAAAATTGGATAAAAGACATGAAAAAGCATTTCATATAAGTGGACACAAGAGAAATTGTTAACCTCATTTTAATCAGGAAAAGGCAAATTAAAGCCACATTTTCAAGATGGCAACAATTAAAATCTGATAATACCAAGGACTGGAGAATTTGTACAATGATGAGTATTCTTTATACCCGCTAGTATGAGCATCAGTGGGCATAATCCCTTGAAAAACAGTTTGGTATAACAAATAAAATCAAAGATTCTTACTACACTGCAGGGTCCTTTCTAGTTGTCTACTCTAGAGGAACTCTTGCACACATGCATAGGAAATAATTATCAGCATGCTCACTGGGCACTACTGTCTTTGTAGTAACTAAACACTGGACACAACGCAGGTATCCACTAGCAGGCTGATGGATCAGTAAATTGCAGGATATTCATACAAAGGAATGCTATTAAGTAGAAAGAAGCTAAATAGCTTTTTTCACCATCTACACTTGGATATTGACCAAGAAAAATGTGACTATTTCTATAAGGTTCAAAAACATAAAAACAAACAATATATTATTCAGGGATCTCTCTCTATCTCTAAGATAGATAGATAGATAGATAGATAGATAGATAGATAGATAGATAACTGCAAAGAAGAGGAGGTTGGACAGGGTTGCCTTTGTGTTTTGCACATGGCAAGGACATCCAGTCAAGAGGGTGATAGAGCTAAAATCTAGTCCTTTAGAGTTATTCCCAAGGGTTTTTACCCTGGTGTGAGCAATGAATCTCTATGGGAAAGAAAGGGGACCTTTTCCAAGTTTATACAAAGGCACCACCAGGTCAGGGGTGGAAGTAACATACAAGGAATTGTCAAAGATGTATCAGAAACATTCTGTGTCTTAAGCTGGGTGCTAGCACATAACCAGGCATGTTATTTACATTTTGTAAGTAAATATATGAAGGACACATTTTTTAAATATACATATATACACAACATACATATATAATTACATATATAATATATGCAGTTTAAATGTGCATACATATATGGAATATATTCACTCTATATGTATATGCTTTGCATATATGAGGTGTGATATATCTTATAATTTTAAAAAATTTACATAAAGCATATGGTATTAAGTTTTCTTAACATGGCTATTTTACTAATTTAAAAAGGAATAAATAATGAATTTACTATAGTGAATCACTATTTCTCCCTGAGAGCTAGTATATATTTTGTGTTAACTATTTATATCACACATAACCTTGACAAATGTTTTAACTGATCAGTTAAAATCTTTTCACAACTTTAAGAAATCAAAACTCAACAGGCCTATTGTCAGGCTGGAATGAGGCTATCTTAAAAATCCAGTACAGTTAACCCTCAGGCGTCACTACCTACCATCCTTGTTAGTCTCTCTCTCTCTCTCTCTCTCTGCCCCTCCTCCCTCTCTTTCCCTCTCCCCCTCTCTCAATAAAAAATGTCTAAGACTACACAGAATGGCAGCTCTACATACAGTAAAGCCTGATGCCCAGGAATGATGTTTGCCTGGAAGAACAAAAGCCTTCTGAGAACAATCTCAGAGAATTAGGAAAACTATTGTGTGCTCTCCCTGGTGCAGCTTCTCCGTGAAACAGGGCTCTCCATGTACAAGGTACTCAGAACTTGTGGGGAAGAGGAACTTCCTGTGTGAAGTTCAGGGGCCCAGTCAGGAGCCAGCCTGTCTCCTGGGCTTCATTCAGCTCCAAAGGCACCTCTGGGAGGCGCCCCTGAGCGAGTGTCAGCCCCACCACGGCCTCTGCCTCCACTCCATAGGGCACTGACACTTCTATCCATGAAGATGAAATTATTGAACTGAACCTAAGAATTTTTCCCATTTAAATGCAACTTTATAATTTGCAAAGGGCTTTTGCATGCATTATCCTGCTTCAGCTTCCCAGCACAGTCATGAGGAAAGGTGAGACCAGCAGTTGTTAACATTTACTTCATAACAGAGAATCAAGTCCCTAGATGTGAAATGACTCTTGTGAAGTCAAGTCATTTGGGTCTTCTAGCTTCTACTCCAGTACTCTCTCAATTTATCGCATGGAGGGATTAGAATGGATTAAGGTAGAAGCAAAGAAGACAGAGGAAAAAGAAAACAAGATGAGGCGCTAGTGGAAGAAACAGGGAGGAGGGAAAAAAGCAGAATGAGAGGCTGTCCCTCGCAGAAGCAGTGAGACTGAGCACAGACAGGCCTCCACCAATGGGTGTACACCAGGGTGTCTCCGTACAGCCCCATCACTCTGTCCAGGAGGGCAGATCAGAGCAAGGGGCATAGTGGTGTCATCAGGGGTGGCCAGGCCTGCTTGAGGGTGATGGGCTTGAGAGCTGAAATGTAGGCCTCTCCACTCCGAGACCTTTCATCTCTTTGTTCTTCACTGCAGCCCCCATGGGGCGAGTAGCATCTGTCCCTGCAGTGCTGGCTGGTCATTCAGCTCTCAAGACAGGTGCCCCCAGTCCTCTGGGGTCCTCACTCGTGGCCACCGAGGCATCCAGATGGGCTTAGGTCTTCCCAGAAGCCTACCATCTCAGGACCCCATTCTCCAGCAAGCACATATACCTTCCACTGTTGGAACAAACCCAGGCCTTATGCTTGGCCTCTGTGCCAGCTGGCTCCCAGCTCTAATCATTAGGTACTGCAGCCCATTACCAGCGTGTTGCTGAGTATTCCTATAGAACTTTTTTGCAAAGTTCTGGCTAAACCCTGGCAAGATGCAATTGAAGACAAGAAAAAACACTTACGTGGAGGTTGCTATACAATGGTGCAATTCTTGGAATCTAAAGGTTGAGTTTTTTAAGCTAATGATTTGATCTCCATTGCCTAAGTGTAAATTAGAAATGGATACCATATCTTTAATGCTAATTAGGCATCGCATTACTTAGTCTTCCAGGCCTCATGTAAATAACAATTAGCAATAATTTAGTAGTTGTACATGCTGGCATCTTCTAAGCCATACCATTGTATACCATTCCAAATTCCTTTGCATTAATTAGGATCATAATCCAATCAGTACTAATTAGGAAGAAAATAAGTATAATAATAAATGCAACAAAATTAGTGATTTGTATCTGGTCGGTAGTTTCTTCCCTCTGCAGTTCATCAAATAGTCCTAATGCGTAGGAACTTCTTGTAATTGAAACTAATTATGAGGTTTCCCCTGCTAGTTTGAGCCTCGTGTTCAAATCCCACGAAGCTCATTAAATAAGTAACAAAACTGGAATCTTTAACACATATTGTAACTTGGATCATGTTAATTAGCACCACACGCAAAAGGCAGCGAGAGGCCGTTTAGCAGCCTGTGCTCTAGTTAAAGGGAAGGGAGACTGGGATCTTTACGGTTCTTCAGGGCTTTCAAAGAGCCAGGCCAGTGGCGGGTGGGCGCTGTGGTGAGAAAGCCCGTGTGCTGTTTCAGAGGCCGAGAGGCACTTGGAATCCGGGGCTAAGCTCCGCTGTGACTGGGCTATTTCCAGCAGTCCCAGCTGTGCATGGGAAACACCTAAGTGCGGTGGTGGCCCACTAACGGAGTCTCTTGTTACTCCAGGAACCTGCCCCACGTGTGACTCCGCTATGGCCACCTCTCCTTTACTTTGGACCAGTGATAGAGCTTTTCTCCTCAAGGTTGGGTGGTGAACATGAAGGACCCTGAAGAGTTTACTTGCCCTGCACAGACTGAAACTGTATACACATAAACCCATGTGTCTGTTTCTAGTCAAACATATGCACCGTTCAGTAGACATATTGACTGTATTCACAGCTTCCAGTGCTGATCTAAACGACTGTCGCTCCTTTTCCATATACAGCTAGATCTGGAGATAGCTCTCTAGTCCTCAGTTGGAGATGCTTAGAAATACATGCACCCTCCAATGTGTCTTTTGCCCTCCCTGCCATGGAGCAATCTAAAGTCGAGCACTGGGAAAGGTCAAATACAGGGAGGTAAATCCACAGGGATGTTGGTTTATGGTGTACCTACCTACAGTCCTAGAACTCCATAACAATACTATGTACTGCTGTTTTACGAGAAGTAGTTCTGAAATAACCCTAACAGGAAACACTTGTTACTCTACCACCATGACTTATCAAGCTTGATAGCTTGATGAGAAAAAAAGCCATGAAAAGAGATTTTCAGGCGCCCAGCTGAATCAGAGCTAATGGTGTCTTAAACTATTAAGGTTAACCTTATGTATTTAGGGATAGAATCTTCTGATTCTTATGTAATAAACAATAATTCTGAGCATCCTTCTAACTGCAACTAAGGCCTCGCTTTTAAGTAAAGTAGCCCCTACTATTTAGTCTAGCTCATAAAAATCATTCCTTTTTCCTTTTCTTTTTCTTTACTCATATAGCTCTGATCATCGATGTGAGATTTCCTTGTGCGTGGTTCTGAGTCGTTTAATGAGAATTCACTGGCAAGTCTGGTGTCCCAGACCAGGCTATCGGTTATGCAAGAGCGGGCATCCTGATGTATCACACTCCTGAGCCCTGCAGTGGCTGAGACAGGCTGAGAACCAAAAGTTTCCAATAAGTTCTGAGCCACTGCTGAACTAAGCATTTGAAAGAGCATCCAGAACTCAGCATAAGAATGACACTTTGCAAGTATAAAAGTATAGTTTTAATTATTCTTGTAGTATTCTCAGTATTTTAAATGCTGTCTGTGCTGCGAGTGGGTGGGAAGGGAGAGAAGTCTGCAGTCTTGATATTACCCACTAAGTAGTATCTAAAAAGTACTCTGGGACTTGGGCGGTGTGTCATGATGCATCCATGTCTCTTGCATTTCTTTATTCAATACTGATAGATCATGAACTCGGGGCTTTGTCTATACATACACACAATGGGATAGAAAGTTAGAACAGCCTAACTTATAATAATCCCTCTCACTATATACTCCATAGTAAAGAGGAAACTAATCATTATTAGTTTACCTGCATTGATAAAATTAGCTTCCCTTGTGAATCCATTTCATCCTAGTTGATTCAATTGGTCTGTGTCTGCACAGCCCCCAACCTGACACATAAGTATGTTTGAGGACATAATTCTACATCATGTAATGCTAAATAATGAGCAGTGGGACTAATAAGATAGCAGTTATGCCCTGACACTAGTAGCGCGCAGTCTAGAGGTTTTCTTATCAAGAACTTGTGACTGGTCATAGAGAAATTAAATATAGCCAAATTGAAATGTTTAACCAACAGAAAGAATAAAGCAAAACACAGAAAGCATGTTAGTCTTTCTTTTTAACCAGAGGTCATAACCTCAATATTCTTTTATCTATGGTCCAACATTGCATTACATGACAATGATCTGTTGCATGCCTGCCTGCCCTACTAGCACCCGACTCTGATTCCTCGCTGGCATGAAAGTCAACAAAGGATCTCAGGTGATGTTTAAACAAGAGGGATCCAATTTGGCATAAGAACACCTAAGCTGGGCTTCTACGTCAAAACTCCCATCCCCAGCAGAGGAGGAAGCAGGAGGCTGGTTTGGGTTACGAGGGAACCAGTGTAGGTGTTTGGGCTTGGACCAACAAGAACACTTGGCTTTAGTAGAATCATGTCACTAGGCAGAGGCACAGTCACAAGGGGAAAGCAAGTGCCAGGGATGAGGACCAGGCCCAGGGACAGAGCAGGAGCTGCAGTAACCAGCCAGGACGCTGGGCAGCCCACGTGTTGCCCTGAGTCTTCTGTTCATGAACCTGACTAGAAACAGGGTCCTCCTGGTTTGGGGCAGGTAGGGGTGAAGGGGCAGGGAGCAGGGAGGGTCAACGTTAGAAACTACAGTTAGAGAGAGCCTGGTGGATGACACAGAGCCCTTTCCCCTCAAATCTTCAAAATGTATCCATCTAAATTTCACCAAAGATCATTTTAAAATGAAAAATATACATGTATGTTTTAGGCTTACTAAGGAAAACTCTATGAGTTCTACAGATTTATAGCTTAAGATTTTCTCTTGGAAAAATCTTAAAAAAAGAGAAAAAGCAGAGTAGTTGTACAGGAATATAATGAAGACCTTAAACACTAAATAAGACGCTGCTAAAAATCTCTATCGCTGGACCCAGGGTATACCATTGAAAATGCATGTAACACACACATACACACACACCCCTAGAAACCTTACACTAGACACAGTGTGTTTTTTACATTTTTATTCACTTACATGCGGCGCCGAATTACAAAGACAGTATGAGCAGAAAAGGTGAGTCCAGGAGGTATTGAAGGACCCCGACACAATGGAGGCTGCAACAGCCCGGGTCCTCCTTCCCACTGTGCAAACAGGATGCTTCTTTACCATGTCTGCAGTCATTCGTTCACTCATTCTCCATCTGCGGAGTACCTCCTCTGAATCCAGTACTATACTACGTGCTCCGGCGCACAAGACAGCATGGTAGCCTAGGGATGACCCATGAACTGGGAGTCAGACTGATCTGTGTTCAAGCCTTAGCTCTTTCACTTGCGATGCGAGACATTTTCGGTAAGTTGCATCTCCACTCAAAGCCTCAGTTTCCTCATCTGTAAATTGAGGGCAATATTAATTCCTGTCCTGGGGATTAAATCTGATAATGCCTGAAAAGCTCTTGGACCAGTGCATGGAATGAAAGTAAGTGTGCCCAAAAGTGTTAGCTGTTTTTATTGTTGCTTTTAAATGTCAGTGTTCTGTGTGAGTAGAAACTAGAGGGAGGCAAGTGTCGGCTCACAGTGAGAGCTTCCTAACAGTGAGAGCCGTTCACACAGAATGGGCTGGTCCAGCCGGTGGTGAGCCTCTCATCCCCTGTCTGCTGGCCTTGGAGCAGAGCTTGGATGCTCCATCGGTCCAGGGTGTGGTAGAAGGGACTCCTCCTTAAAGAGGTAGCTGGGGCAGATGCGCGCTCCAGGCCCTTCCAGCCTGCACCCTGATCCTGTCATTCTCCAGGGGAACTGCCACTGGGCAGGACTGCACCCAGTGTGCCTGCCCCCGGCTAGTTGCTTTACAGATGCATTCTACTTTGAGCTTTGCAGATATGCTGCTGTGAAGATATTGCTCCTCTCCTTTTGCAGTGAGGGAAACTGAGGCTTAGCAGGGCCAACTGACACCCCCAAGGTGGTACAACCAGGAAAAGGTAGAAGAGACTGAAGGGACTCCTAAATCCATTGTCTTTCACTGCATTAGCTTGTGTTAACGCATTCAAGGATCCTCACGAAGGCTGTCCAAGACAGAGTGAAGTCACGCCAGGTCCCTGCAGAGTTAGAGGCAGTTGCTCCTCGCTGCATTTCCAGATCCTGTGCATTATCCAAAGCCCATGGAAAAAAAAAGCCTAAAAATACCTCAGATCCGACAAGTCTGAAAAGCTCCCTCAGAAAATCTCCCCTTCCGCACATTGATCTCTTTAAAAAAAAAAAAAGCTGCTCCATCATCTAGCTGCACTGATGAAAGACAGGCCCAAACCGAACATTCCAGAAATTCACTCTAGAATCCCATCTTTCAGATCTGGGATCAGAACGGGCAAGGGGTGGAAGGGGTGCTGGAGGGTGAGGGTTGAGGAGGATCTTTGTGTTTGGGTTTTTGGCTTTTTTTTTTTTTTTTTTGGTAAGAGGAACAGATTACATTCTCGAATCCTTTGCCATGTTATAAACAAAACTAAGCACACAGCATTCCTTCCGAAGCACATGGCCCTGTTTTTAAAACACAGGTCTGGTCTCCCCTGGAATTCGGTGTTTGTCTCAATACTGTTCTCCCTGTTCACTTAGGATTTGTTATAATTCCGCGTTATTAACGGTGGCCAAGAATGGAACAGTTCTTCCATTCATCTTCTCTCTTCCTTCATCTCTCCCTCCATACCCTCTATCTTTTATAATTATGTTTTTAAGCCTGTAAACGTTTCCTAGGGCAGTGCCAGACTTGAAGTGCTGCTTGTTATTACCTCGCGTGGGTGGTTTCACCCGGGTACCTGTGGCCTCCCGTTTTTGCTGGCACGTTGTGGTTCCTTCTCCAAAGTACTCAGACCTCAGCAACGACCTCAGCTGAGGTAATGTTATTGAGCTTCTTTCTTTTTCGTGGAAAGGAGTTGGGTTTTTTCACCTTTTCAGGACAGTTGTAAGGGGGCCTTTGAAAATGCGATCCTCAGGGGACCGTGGAAACTTGGCTGAAGACTAGAACAGTGGGGGCCTCACCTCTCACTTCTTCTTTGGGGGTTGGTAGTTAAGGACTTGGGTCATTGGGCTACCTTGGTATATAAGAGATACTAGGATTGAGTTATTAGATTACTCCATTTAAGAAATACACTATGTTCTCAGCCAAATGAGTAGGTCCTTGTTTCAGAAGGACACATCGCATTCCACAAAGCTGCCATGGCTCAAAGAGTTTGGGGAATATCTCTGGAATTACCCCAGAGACTCTTGCATTTTCTTTTACATATTCCCGATCAGGGAAAACCTTCACCCTCTCTCCACGCACCAGTCAATAAGCATATTTTTTACTTCCTAACCCATGGTCATCACAGGATCCTAAGACTGACTTTGTTGGTTGGTTCCCATCTGGTTGTCATGATCCAAACGTGGAGCAACATTCGGACAGCAGCAGTGTCACTGGGCTCCACGACTGTGTTCCATGGTGACCCCTTCCCATCACGACTGGTTTATGGGAGTCCAGGCCGCCTCCATGGGCCATGGCCCTATTCAGGGAGCCTGATTACCCAGGGAGCCCATGCAAGCCATCAGCATCCTGACCTCACCCTGCAGAAAGTGTCTGCTCTGGTCCCAGCTTCAGAGCAAGTGTTCCCACTGTAAGGCCAAGAAGAAGACCACCTCCATTGTCACGGTCAAACCACCCTCCTAGGAGTCTAACAGAAGACCCTGTTTCCCCTCCCCCCTGAAGCTCATGAGCAACAGCAATGTGATGAAAAAGGAGACAGCAGTAATCCCAAAGTCACATTTCTTACCTCTTCAGAAGACGTTTAGTTGAGCGGGAGTGCGGAGGTCTGTTGATTACTAGGGGTCTAACATGGTGGCTTTCTTTTCAAATCTAGGAAGAGTGATCTTTCATAAAGTTGTGTGCTATGGTTTGGGTGCACATAATCTTTCGGTGAGATTATCTCCCATCAGGGCAGGCGTTCTCACCGTGGGGCAGTTGCTCTCCCAGGAGACATTTGGTAATGTCTGGAAACACTCATACTGTCACTTTGTGTACGCGTATGTGTGTGTGTATGGAGGAGAGGTCCTACCAGCATCTAGCGAGTAGAGGCAAGGGACGCTGCTAAACGTCCTACATGGAACCAAACTGCTCCCCTTCCCCCACCAAAAAAAATGATTGTCTGGCCCAAATGCCAAGAGTGCTGAACTTGATAAACCCTGTACAAGTCTCACCCAGTGAAAACAAGGCAGCATATGGCATAGCCCTGGCAAGGTACCGTGCATACTCCTGCCTTCTTTGAGCAAGGTTTAGTACAGGGTCCACTTCCTGTGGTTCAAATCATGCTGTGAAAATAGGAGTGCTCCAGGTTGCCATTGGCATCCCGAATTCATCTTCCTGCACCAGTGTGTGGTGTGAACGTTGGCCTCCTTGTGCCCTAGGCATAGCACACCCTGTCCCAGGACACACAACATCCCCACCCTTCCTGCTTTGTGATCTCCACTTTCTATTGTGTGACCAGATGACTGTTGTCGAATCAAAGAATATTAGAACTGAAAAGGGAATTTTGGTTTTCTTACCTGTGAGGAAACAGACATCTCAAGAATTCAGGTAACTCTTGAGGTGGATAGCAGTGGAGCCAAGGATGAGAATCAGGTCTCACCACCTTATTTGTATCACGCTTTCTTCTCGTTAATATGAAGAGCAGCAGCCCCAGGTCGACTGTGCCCAGCTGGTAACAGGTTTCCTTACAAACTCAGGCAGTGAACTCACAGGCTCCACGCAAGGGCAAGAACATATTTCTCTCTGTTGCTGGACCCTGCAGAGTCTCTGAACTGTGAAGCTCAATTCCCTGACTTTTCTGCTGAGATTAAGAGAATGGTTTTCTTTCTTCAGTTCACACCTCATGTCATTCTTAGAACATCATTAATTGGCATTGGGAGTGATCCTGATAAGCTGTTCCATCATCCTTGTCAAGGAATGCACCAGGAATACAGCTGACTTGGGACAAAGGAATTTCATGGGTTGCAACTGTTGTTTTTGAAAGTAAATAAGCAGGAGAAGCTCAGTGATCTGCAAAGTACTATAACGGTTTTGCCACAATATCTTAATGGAGGTATGAACCCAATATTGTGACAAGACAGACACCAGCCATCGTCACTACACAAAGAAAAATTCTACAGTAAGTGTGTACCACCTCAGTATACGAATTTGTCACATTTGGTTTTCCTTGGAATTTACCAAAAGTCTTGATGATCAATCCTCTCAACATTCCCAAAAATAAGGTGCTTTTCAAAACAACCTTAGCCTTACCATAGGTAAGTGAAAGGAGGGATAATGGCAATATTTCTGATGGGGGAAATTGAGAAGACTGTTCAGCCCACCCTCAAGAAGACAAGCCTGCTTTAAGATGTGGCCTCTAATAGTGGTCTGGTCATAGAGTCAACAGACTTTTAAAACAGAGAAAGAACTTCTAGGCTACCCAGACCGGCTCACAGAAAACGCACTCTGGATCCGGGCTCAGGATTTTCTATAAAGCAGAGGTGTGAAATAAACCTCAGAGGGAGAGTTGGAAATGTCCTAACAGTGGTAGGAGGGGGTAGAATGCAAAACCGTTTGCAGACTTACCAAATCAGAGAATGAGCTTTAAAAACTATTCGAGGCCTGACTCAAGACCTCCCTCCTTCCTGAAGTTTAGACTCTCCTAACCAGCGTATTTCTGCCTTTGCTCAGCACTCTGATTCATATGCATCTGCTCCCACCAGCCTTCCCTCTCATTGCACTTTGTAGGTTTGTTCGGAGCCTCCACAACTGCCTTGGTGTCCCAGGGCTCCCGTAACAGGTACCAGAGGCCAGGAGCTTAAGCAACAGAAACGTAGTATCTCCTACTGCTGAAGGATAGAAGTCCAAGGTCAAGGTGTGGGCAGGACTGATTGCTTATGAAAGCTATGAGGATCTGCTCCATGCCTCTTCTTGTTTCTGATGGCTTCCTGGCAAACGTTGGTATTCCTTGACTTGTACCCGCATCACCCTGATCTCCGCCCTCACGTTAGCATGACATTCTAAGGGTTGTGTGCGTGCCCTTACCCAGATTTCCCCTTTTCCTAAGGCCATGTATCATTCAGATCAGGAGGACAGCCCAGGATCTGCTCTCAGGGAAGTGCTGACATGGAAGATCACATTTTGTTCCTCTCCCACAAGAGCAGCTTGGGAAGGTTCAAAGAGCAGAGACTTTGGACTTTGCCAGATGAGCTGCCTCCTGTGACTCCAGCTATCTGGTAGGTCTGACCTCAGGCAAAATATTTGAGAGATCTAAGCCTCGATTTCCTCCTCAGAGGAATGGGGATAATACCTTAAGGTATAAAACGGAAGCAAAAAGAAATCCCCTAACTCCCTGGTTCTCCTAACAGCTACAGGCAAGGTTCTGACTGCCTTATATGCCAGAAGTAGCAGACCCCAAACCCTGGCACGGGCTCGGGGGTCCGCAACGAAACAGCCAGGTGGGAGGAGGGTCCAGGCCCACCTCCCCTCTTTGCCATCCAGGTTGGCTTGGGAGCTCAAGTGTGCTTGCCACGGCTCTGACAGCACAGCAGAGAAAGTGAGGTGGCAGGGTAGCGAGTGTCTCCTCGGCTCCGGGGCAGAACGTGGCACCTCACCCGGTGCCCGCTTCCACAGATGAGAAAGTGGAGGAGACTGGGGAGACGATTGCCACCTTGCACTGTGGTGGCAACACTCCTTTTAATGAGGGCTCCTCAGAAGTCATGTTCTCAGATGGGAGGATGCAAGAAGAACTGTGTTTCCTCCCGGCCGCCAAGCGTACCTACAGGGCACCAGAAGGAGTTTCATTCTCAGCACCGGGCCCTGCAGCCAACCTCGCATATTGCTTTTTGGTGTTTGCCAGCGGGGAGGCAGGGTCTGCAGCTGCAGCAGCAGGTGCTGGCTGCCAGGTTCCCCGTGGCAACCCAGGTGTACGCCAGGTTAGCAGATCCGCCTTGGAGAAATGGCCTCATCTCGGATGCCTGTGGGCCCGGAGCATGGAGGGGAACTATGCCCCTCCCCCCACCGCCTCAGTGGGAAGGTGATGATTGTGCCAGTGTTTCTGGGGCGTAATCTAACCTTGGTGGGTGGTTCAGTGCTGCTGTGGCTTTTAGAGGGCATGGGAGACTGTAACATGCTCGTTGTTTCCGGTCGGAGGGGTCTTTTTGTTCTTTTAAAATCATCATTCGGTCTGATTCATTATCATTCACACGTTTGCCCAGGCCCTTGGTTACTATGTTTATGAATCCAGGAGAGCAGTGGATGATAACTCAAGTTCGCGTTGGTATGTTTTGAAGAAATGTTCACATCTAGGATCTTACTGGGGCTCTCCATGAAATCAGAAGTGAGATACGTGAGGAATTGCTAACCTGGCCTGTCGGACATACAAACCAAGGCCCGGAGAGTGGCTTGCCTGGCCGTACACTCGGTGTGCTGTGCAGCCAGCACCCCGGTCCGGGTCTCCTGGGTGTCAGAGCCTCATCCTTTCCCGTCTGCCACTCCGCTCATGCCTCCTGCAAACGGGCCCCTGTGTTTTTGTTTCCAGTTGCCAGTGAACTGTTTAATCACATGTCTTTTCCTCCGATCCGCTATGGTCTTTCCTTCGGTACACAGATCAATGCCTGTTAACCACAGTCACCCGCCTTGGAGGCTCTGTTACTGAGCACAGCGGGAGGAAAAGGAAAGGAAAAATCCTCAGCTATAAAAGCATCTCACCCCCTTCACCACGCCTGTCCTCTCCATGGGCTCTCCTGCACTGCAGGCCCCTGGCTCCATCTTCCTCTAGTCCACCCCATGTTGGACAGAATGCTTGTTCGGTCAGAAGCAGTTGTACCTCCTGCAGATTTGGGCTATGTGGGGCACCAAGGGAGGCTTCACGGGGGCCTGAGGGCACTTTTGTTAAAGATCATGTGAGGCTCTCAGCCCCCGCACACTGGTAAATTCGCACCCTGGTGGACTGCTGACTTCCGTATAGAAAGAAGCCTGGGCCTGGGAAATCCCCAAAAGCTGATAATCCCCACGTTGCACACACACACACACAAACACACACACATACACACATGCTTCCTATAACTTCTTTCTGTAACTCTTTAGGAACTTGACAGTGACATGTGGCATGACATTTCTTGGCTTAGGCAGATGTTATAATGTGTTTGCATTCCTTAAACAAATAACTAAGTAAGCACGAAGGCAGCTCAGAAGTTTATGGAAGCAGTGCTGAGAAAGCATGTGTCATTGGTGGTTCTCACGGGTGTTACCAAGAAAACAGTTTCTAGGACGCCTGCCCCCTCACTTAATTCACAATTAACTGAAAATAGTAACAACGCAAGCAACAAAGACGCATTTACCATGGGCTAGACATCACGTTAAGCACGGTGGTGCACGCATTACTGATTTGTTCCTCACAACAACCCTGTAGAGTTGGGTATTAGTGATATTGACAGAGGAGAAAATTCAGGCTTACGGGGCTTAAGCAATTTCTCAAAGTCATGGGTAACATAACTGGTGTGGACTTAGGCTAAAGTGTGAAGGAAGACAAAGCTCTAATTTTTTTTTAGCTTTATAGCAAGTCATTTGTTACTTTAATCACTTTATTTGGGTATAACATACAAGTAAAAAGTAGTACGTAGTTAATGTATACAACTCTGTGGTTGGGAATAAGTACGCACCAGTGAAACCACCAATACCGTCAAGGCCACAGACTCATCCATCACCTCCCTCTATTATTATCTCTATTGTTATCTCTTGTTGTTGTAAGAACACTTAACATAAGCTCTACCCTCTTAGAAAAATTTAAGTATGCAATACAGTATTGTCGGCAAAGCTCTCATTTT
Organism: Trachops cirrhosus; assembly: GCA_028533065.1. Classification (NCBI taxonomy): domain Eukaryota; kingdom Metazoa; phylum Chordata; class Mammalia; order Chiroptera; family Phyllostomidae; genus Trachops; species Trachops cirrhosus. The sequence continues at coordinate 18,601,984 of CM052547.1, read as the reverse complement.
CCAAGGCAAATGTTACTTTTCTAACTGGATGCTGACAGAATTGCATGTGATACTCAGTAAGAAAACATAACTCGTGTGATCAAGTCAAATCAATCTTCTGACATGGATGCCGTGTGGGTGCTACAGAAATACATGGCACAGGTCTAGGATGAGAGATCCCACAGCGCATCAGGGGCAAGATGCACACACCTGCAAATGTCCATCACAACTGATGATTCCGATGTGATCCAAGCAAGACTGTGTTGTTAGTTACAGACTTCTCGGGTAGAAGAGCCCTGTGCTCCGGGTAGGTAGGGACAACATGTGGCGATACTAGCCCACACCACAGTGCCAGGCGCCGAATAAAGGTTTGTTCAATGACCCAACAGATCAACCGGCAAGACCATCTCGTTCACGGTCTAGTGCAGGAATTCTCCAAGCAGCAGCCCAGTGCTTCAGAGAGTGTGGGGCAGCACACACTACTGTATTGCAGGGATTGCACCCGAAGTGCTCACCCATGAGAGCCAGACAAGGAAATGAGGCCTTAGTGGACATCACTGTACTGCTTCCTTGATCCACAAAATCCTACTAAAAAATTAAATTAAATTAAAAAGCTGAACTAAACACTATGCTCAGTGTCATATTTGATTTACCTGCAGTCTCTTTCTGTTTCTCAGGGGCCAGGTAGCAGTGGGCTGACCGCCCACTGCCAGTTCACACACCCTACTCTGGGCAGCGCTGTTCTAGGGCTGCGCTCATCAGGTCTAAGTGCTCTCCTAAAATGCTGCTTCCCAGGCCCAGGCGCCCTCGGTGTGCACCAGCCCAGTGTGCCGCCTGGCAGGGCAGAATGCCGCCTCTGTCTAGCTGTGTGATCTTGGGCATCAGTCCTTTTCTGGAGACCGCAGGTGAAGATTGCGTGAATTAAATAAAAAAACTTATGGAAAATGCCTAATATAGTAATGCTTTCTACCTGTTAGCCCTTTTTGCTGTGGTTGCTGATAATGTTGTTGTTAGAAACACATGTACTTTTAAAAAATAATGACCCCTGTAAAATAAATATCCTAGCATAAAATTAAAAAATAAAAATCCCAGCTTATATTAATAGATTGAGAAATGGTAGGGGAGTGACTTCTTTTTAATTCTCTAGCCTTAATCCAGGGCATTTGGGAAGGTTAAGGACAGACATGAATTATGATGTTATTAAAATGCACTCAGGATTTGCTTTCATTTAGGAGGGTAAGACACACAGATGCAAAAATGATGGTCACAAAGGAAGTTTATGCTCACAGATCCATAGAAACAGGAGATACACCAGTGCCTGTTGTATGCACAACCCCACAAGGAAGCACCAGAGTGAACCCCCTTATTGTGGTTTTCATGGGCATGGACGGGTGAGACAGGGTAGACAGCTTTGGGGCAGGCTGGTATGAATCATTAGAGCAGACTCCAGAGTGTAGAGATTGGCCCAAGTTGCCTGGTACCTGGCCCCGGGGGTGATATTATGGAAGTAGGACAGTGGCTTGACCTGCAAAAGCTCCATGAAGGAGGTAGTTGGTGGATATGGATTGATTGGTTTACATGGGAAGGGCATGCTCTCAGGGGAGTTGTGTGCTATCTCTAGAAATTAGCAGAGAGAGACAGCATCTCCGTGATCAGTGAGGCCTCAAATGTGAAAACATCACAAAACATGAAAAATGGAAAACACGAGTAATATACATGGCACTGCCACCTGGAAGGCAGGGGTAGCACTGATGATCAAAGACATGCTGATAACTTCTCACCGGCTCATAACCAATCCAGGCATCTTCTGGGCAAAAGACTACCAGGGGTATCTCCGTAATAGAGAGCAGGAAGCTGGCTTGGTGCTAGCCACAGTGCCCCAACTCTACTAGCATGCCCCATGGTCAAGATGATTTGGGTAGACCCAAGAGCTCACCCCTTTGGCCTTCAACCCTACCTACCTGCTGAACTTTTGATAACTTACTTCATGAGTGGTGCTATGAAAATCTGGTTGCCTCAGCCCAGTGGGAATTTTGAGAAACCTGTTTCTAGAGCTAGATCCACTTAGACACAGACTAGTTAGGACAGTATCTGATTGTTCTTGAGTAGCAGCCACCTAATGACCTGGCCTCTGTGTTGTCACTAGACATCCCCAACCATGCTGTGAAGTCTGAAGCTATAATGTTGTGTTTGACAGACAAAATTCACCCACCAGGTTTCTCCCTCCTGCTCTGTTTTTAAGTTTGCTTTCAGGGAAAGGCATGTGGTGTCCAAGACACTCGGGAATACACAGATGTGTTTAAACAACTTGGTTTCTTCTCAGGTTCTGCCTTAATTCAATCATCCATTCATTCTTTCATTCAATAAGCAAATGATGTTTGGCAGAATATTTTTTTTTCTGAATTCCCAGGCAGCACAGCAAAATGAATCATTGAGCTTTGGGACTCAAATTCTCTAGAGTGGGAGGGGCAGGGAAAAGCCAGCGTCTGCTGTACAATCAGCAGCCAGAATGTGGGCTGAGGGAGTTGGAGAAGGCAGTCTGCAGCCATCCATTAAGTAACAACTGGACTTCCTGCAGTCCATGGCAAGGAAATGGAGAGTTTAAGGGCTCAAAGGAACCAACTTCATTCCCACAGCACCCAGTTAGCTCTGGTCGGCTTCACTGGCCACCAAGTTCTCCCCCGGCTCTGATCTGCTGCCCTACACTGAGAGCAAAGGACGAAGATGTGCTGATAAATGAGGGTGCATCCACCCTATCATGAGAGAAATGATTCAGGGCGCATCCTCCTGCCATTGGATCAGGGTGGCACATTTCAATGTAAGCCCATGCAATCAGAGACATGGCTCACACGGACGGGAATGCATTAATAAATATGGTCTTGTTTAACTGGCAAACTTGGTTCAGCTTCCTGTTACCCTCTGGTCTAGTGGTTACTGATTGAATTTTCTCCTGGCACATACTCAGGAAACCAAAACATAAAAGGAGCCCAGTGTCTGGTACTTGGGAGAGCCAAAAAGCCAAGAAACCAGGACTGTACGGCATTATTTAGTGGTTAAGTCTTTGAAGCCAGCTTGCATGCATTCACATTCTGACCCTACCACCTGCTAGCTGTGGTGACAGAGGGTGAATTGCTTATCCTCGCCATGCCTCCATTTCCTCCTCTGTAAAATGGGAATAAATATCATACCCCTCCCTTGTTGTAAATATGAAATGAGTTAGTACATGTAAAGGGCTTGAGGAGTGCCCTAGTGCAGCACAAGCACTATCTAACTGCTTGCTGTTACTGTGGCTAGCATGGTTGTGAAGTAAAGTTTCAGGAACTGGGATGCACGACTCAACCAGGGCAGAGGTTCTCTGGCCTCGCCGCCTTGCCATCAGGGTTTCCCTGATCCGTGTCAAACATTCTGGGGTGTGGGGGAGAAGCTTCTGGAAGCTGGATCACCTCCCCACAGGTGTTTCCAAGGTTTGGGGCACAGAGAGTAGAAAGGCATGGCTCTGAACCTGGCCAGACCTGACCAGGAGCTGGGTGACTCCCAACATTGAGATGGAGCAGGTATTAAGGTGCTAGAGTGAGTCCAACTTCTCAACAGTCATTTCACTCTCTCGGACGTCTGAGCAAGAGGGGATATTCAAGCAGGTATACCAGGTCATCTCCCATTTTGCCCAAATTCAGAAACCTGCCCACACGGCCAGTACTGTGGGTTGTCAGCCAATGCCCGGGGCTTGATCTCCCTTCGCCACCATCACTGTGGAACTTTTACCTAAGAACCTACCCTTAGTTAATACACATACAGGGCTTAGAAGCACTCTTACCTTTCCCAGGCCCTTAAAATACGACAGACATACACTTGTGTGTTTGGGTGTGAGCATTAACAGGCCTCTGATCACCGCACCCGTGCCCTGGACCTGTTGTCATTGTCAGAGAATCAGAAAGCTTCTGAAGATGTATAAACGGCCATGCTTGTGTGACATAAAAGAGCAGTGTTTGTCCACACTTCGTACCTGTTGGTCTACCTTTCTCGCTGTTTCACACCCACAGGCACCTGTATGGAGAAAGGCAATGAAGGAGGGAGTCAGTGGCAATATTTTGCTATTGAAACAATCTTGGGTTGAACAGAGAAAAACAGATCAGTGTATATACATACTTATTCCCATAACAGAGAGAAAGGAAAGAGATTTGACATTTGGTCATGGGGATATTTTGTTCTTGAGTTAGATGTTTTTATAACACATTTTATTCATGCAGTTCTCATAATTACCATATAAGAGGAATTCTTACCATTTTTCACTTAAGGAAACTGAAGCCCAAGGTCCAGCTCACAGTCTCCACTCACTAGAGGTTACTTCCGAAAACAGACAGCCCCTCCCAGCATCACTGAGAGATATCAAACAACAAAAGAAAATACAGACGTGATAAAGCTGACCAGCTACTTATTTTGCTTTGCAGAGGCAAATAATTAGTTTGAGCTCTTGCTGAGTTTCATAGGAACTGGGCTGGTGGGCTAGGGGAGATTTTCCCTTCTATACACTATTACAGGAAAGCCCATAATTGGGTCTAATTTCTGCAGCTGCCATGGAAAAGCAGGATGGCAGCACAGCATCTGAGAGACAACAGAGGCTCACAGCGCAGGCTGCCCGGGGTGCAGGGGCAGAGCCCCCACCCCACAGTGACACCAGGGCCAGGATCCAGCCAGCAGGGGCAGTGGCGGGAGAGTGTGGCCCCTGCAGCCCCCACCTAGGGAGGGCGAGCCTCGCAGAGTTGCTGCAGCAGCGGAACCTCCTGTATCTTTGTTCTCTCTCTGCCACGGCTTGTAAGTATTAGCCTGATGTTGTTTACTTCTTTTCCCCATCTCTCCAAGGAATATGATTCACACGTTTTCAGATTTATTTGAACAAAATGCAATAAATATGCTGCTTCAATTTTAACTGCTGGCCTGTAGCCAGGGTTTTTAATGAATCTGGCCAGTGCTACTGAAGTGTTCCAGGATCTCCAGGGCTCTGGGCACTGTGAGATTATACACACTGGTGTGCGCGCACACACGCACACATACAAGCACCTCCCTGCCTCCTATTCCCTGGAGGGCCAGTGACTCACAGTCAACTGCAGGTTTTTCACAGCCGACTCTGGTTAAAATTAGCAGGAGCCCTTATTGTTCAAGGAGAAGAAGGATTCCTCCATCTCCCTTCACAGCTGCATGGAAATGTCATCTTTTCATTTCCCCCCTCTGTCGGAATTGCTCTACCCACCTTCACAAGCTGCCTTCCTCAGCCTCTTTCTCTTCCTTTGTTTTGTCGCAAACGGTCACTAGACCAGGCCCAGCCCGTGGGGACTTGTGTATTTAAACAACTGGACATGGGAGCTTATTGAGGGCATGAAAACACTCTGCATGGATTTTCAGCACAACCAGTCTGCACCCCGTGCTTTGGAGAGGTGGGAGAAAATGGGAAGAGGGCCACCCACAAAGGTAGTCCTGAGCATGGAGCCTTTCTCAGGAAGAGGAGGTCTAGCATGAGAGATGCCAGCCTCCCAGACCCCACCCCCCAGTACATGCTGCCAACCGAGGGTGAAGCTGAGGAATCCACAAAACGAGTTCCTCTTCTTGACCCCAGGCTCCCCTTTCTGCAGGAAGAGGGTCACCAGGCCCCCCTCCAGCTTCAAGAACCTGTAACTCCAAAATTAGCTGCCTGTGATGAACACGTAGGGCCATTTTGGGTTGGCATCTGGGGTCATCAGAAGGAAGGGACCAGTGCAGGGAGGGGCAGATCCAGGGGCGAATCTTTCCTCTGGCTACAAAGAGGTGGCTCCAGAGAGCCCATTTATCAAGATGGTGGCCAAACGCTGCCCTGCTGCTATGAGACGCTCCCTCCTATTTGTCTTCTTGCAAAGAACAAGCCGTAGTCTGATCTCTTCTCTTATTACCAGCGACTTTCAGTGATGTCAGGCCCCTGTTTGCTTACTCCTCTGAGAGAAATGACAGATCGTTCAGCAGGGGCCCGCCCACCCTCTCCCTCCCTGTCTCATCTCACCACATCTTCGGATGGGACCTTCACAATCACTAGACAAAATACGCAATAAAACTCGGAAGCCGGGCACCTGGGCAGACCAATAACAGGCGAGGCCTGGCTGCCCTTAATGACTGGGCAAGAGAAGCAGAGTCCAGAGGTCCAGGTTGGGGTCGCTTCTCCAGAAACACCAGGTGGGACCCCTGGGGTATTCGTTTCCTCATCCATGGAACAGTGGAATCCATGAAGCAATCTTTCCAGCCCCAGAATCATTGCAGAATTATTCTGTAATTCTGACATTGGGGCTGCAGACTTGTAGTGGTTTTCCCTTAACATCTCTTACCTTCATAGTATTTGAGGATTAAAGACACTTTTATAGTTAAATACCCCCTTCTCTGTGTTTCACTGTCTCGAAATGGAATAATAAATAGCTCTGATTTCTGCCATGATTGCTCAAATCATAAAAATCACATCCTTTTACTTATAACATTCATAGCCTTGTGGAATGTTTTTTATGGAGACTGGAAAGAAAACACTCTTTTTCCCGCTCCAAGTGGTAGTGTTAGTGGTGTGTGTTTGAGTGCGTCTCTCCCACGTCCTTACAGGCAGTGGCACAGAGCTGTTACACTCACGCCAGCTGGTCACGTGATCTCTTGCTAGCCCCTTGCCGGCTGGACACTGCTGAAAACATCTGAGAAATGTAGGACACAAAACTCTGTTCTCAACTCTTTAACTACCTTATTGGGAAATCAAGATGTGTTTTCCACGTTTGAGAAACTTAGGATAACAATACTAGTGTTAGTAATATATAGTAACATGTGAGAGATGTAGCAATACTAATGTGCATAACAATGATAATTGATAATAGCATGCCTGTTAGGAGCCAGGCATCATGCTAGATATGTGATAGATCTTTACCTCACTGAAGCCTCAGCAAATTCCATAATGTATCCTTTTTATTTCCATTTTAGCCACGAGGAAGATAAGGCTTAAATTAATGCATCTGCCCAGAGCTGAGGAGTGATTGCAAATGCATCTCACTGACTGTACGAGTCTGAAATGTCATAGAACCAAGTGTCACACGGAGTGTAAGCAGGGTCTGCCGTGATGTGGCCGTGCTGAGTCAGGGTGCTTGAGTTTATCCTGCAAGTGTAGGAGCTGACCCTGGGCGTGGAGACCAGGTGCCCGTGCAGAGGTGAGAAGGAGCAGATGGATAGGAGATGTTGAAAAGAACACCAGAGGACCACTGCTTTGCCCCCCGCCGCCCCCCCTCGTCTTCTTTAACAACAGGGAAGCCTTGGATGAGACCACTGAGGAGAGAGCTTCTATTTTCCAAACCTAGACCCCGGTAACCCCTTACATTGGATGGCCTTCAAGCTAGTTCCTGGCTTGACAGAGAGCTGCCCTGGGGTAATTTTGATTATTTTTAGAATGGTGCTTACAGAAACAAACACACTCCACCTGTTACATAATCAAGGCTGGCAAAAACAACATTTTAGACCGTCACTTTTATGACTGGGGAAATGTCATAATTTCCCATTTTGAGAATTACAGTCAGGGAGTTTCTTAAAACCTTTTTTTAAAGGGTTGCATTTGCCGTAATGGCACGTCTTGGCCACGCCACTCGCTCCCCAGACCCTGGCTTCGGCTTTCTCTCCTTTCTCAGGGAGGCTTAATTCTCAGGTTCATGTCTGACATGGAAGGGAGCTCTCGGTTCATGGAGATTTTCCAGACTTGGAGCCTAATTGCACATTCAGTCAGAATTTTTTTTTTCCAACAGGTTTGGCAACTTTTTAATCCCACATCAGGCCATTATCTGCTTGTTTCCAGGGCCAACGAGACAAAATTACAAAAACAAGCCATTTGCTGACAAGAGTTCTTTTCTTAAGCCTTTGTCCAAAGAACACCTCTCCTACTTTGTGTCCCTTTTGGCGAGTTCAGACAATAAGGTGCCAATCCGTGTTCCTAGTAGTCATGGGAATGGAAGACCAGGAGATGAACTGACAGCAGCTTGGGTTCAGCATTCTGCTCACAGTTAGTTGTTGTGAGATGCCGGGTGTGTTTCTTAACATCTCTGAGCCTTACTTCCTTCACATAGAAAGTGTGATCGATACTGTTGTCCTCATGGGGTTCTGAGGGTTTGGATTAAAAGGGGCACGTGTAGTTGTGTGATCTTCAACCAAGGACAGTTGTTGGTCCTAAGTTAACCAAAGGGACTTTGTTAAAAAGCAGCGTCCCCTCAGGCAGCTGTCAGGTGTTGCCTCCTGAGTCACTGTTACCGTGAGGTACCCAGGCAAGGACCTCAAACACCCAGACAAGCCTGGGCCCGACTGCATTTCCCAGGCCGTGGCACGTCCAGTGACGAATGCGTCTTGTTTGATGTATGTAATAGTCACGAAATCTCTGCTGCCGTCTCAGAAATAGAAGTGCCCCCACATTTGCCTTTTAGAGCTTTATCACAGCCAATCTCCCCCCTGATTAAGATGCAGAATCAGAAAGAATCAGAGGCCACCAAGAAACTCAGGACAAAAAGAAGCGGCAGGCCCAAAGTCCCAGAGCTAAAGACAAGGGAGCCTGGGAATGCCATCTCCTGAGCCACTGTGCCCCCAACCTCCACCTTTGTGACCTTAACCCGTGAGTGAACCCATGAAGTCGCCCCTGGACCAGTGGGAAGAATCAGGGCACCACGCTCATCCACGGACGTGGGGTGCTTCTGTGTCCAACTCGCCCCCGTGTTCACTCTTCCCGCTCCTTCAGCGGTCAGGCATTCCGTGTGTAGGGCTTGTCTTTCTCTAGGGTGAGAATCGTCACTGCCCTTTCTCAGTTATTACGTCATTCTTGCCCATTCATGCGGTGCACCAACGGCTTTTTTACCGAGGTCTGCCAAAGTTCCTCTTCACCGTAGATGCTCCGTAGATGTGTGTTGAATGAGCAAATGGATAAATGCCTAAATGCATGACTATACCCAGCACATAGCAATTCAGCAGTATCTATAACTTGCTGGATTGACTTCAGTTTACAAATTAAACAAGCCATGAAATTTTAATTTCGTAAAAGAATTTAGTTTGGGGCCTGTATGCCAACTAATAACTCTCTGGACTACTTTGTAACAAGTCATTACAATGCCGGGGTTTAAAGCTGTAGTACACCTGCTTCTTTAGGAAGGTGGCTGCGGGCCTCGCCTGGCCACCTCCGCTGGTTGCAGCTGCCTGCGTGGTTTCTATCTGCACACTGTCCTCTTGTTCTAGTGAAACGGTCACTCCCATCATTGTTGTTATGTCCTCTCCTCTCCCCAAACTCCCATTTCCTTCCTTACGTTCAAAGCTTCTTCAATAATCTGAGGATTGAGCACCAGTAGATTTTTTTATGGAGAATGAATTCCTCCAAAAATGGTATGAAATGCCCAGCCCACAAAGGCAGGAGGAATAAGTGAAACCCTCCAAGCAGAGGTGTACAAACCCGTAATTGCCGAACACACACTAGGTGCGGACTTACCTTCTTGAAAACATACCTTTCTGAAAGTCGTCACCCCCCGGCTTCCCTTATAAACAGTGAGTTGTCCGGAAACAAAACAAGACTGGATTTACAAGACTATGATTGGAACATGGCTTTAGGTGCCTTCACAGCAAGAGCCGTAATTTGCTCATCGGCTTCCCCATGGTGCTTCAGAGGGAACTTCTGATGTGGAATTTGCCCGATGAAGGTTGGAGAAAGGAAAAGGAAAGAGGAAAGGTGGACACGTAGGACTGTGAATGGTAGGGCACACTGTTCCCCATTCAGCATCAAGGTGTCCATTTCTACCCTTGATGTAAAAGCATCTTCTCTTCTCTTGACTAGCTCCTCAGAAACCCACTGAGCACAGTTTTTATCCTCTTATCCAAGCTGTGTGCCTAGAGGACAAGCATCCTTGGCTGGGTACTTGTGTGTCTACGTGGAGGTCCGTCATGACTTCTCATTACCCCCATGTAAAATCCAAACGGCTAGTGTCATTCCCAGCCTGACCCAGGTCCCTGTCTTCTGTGACACTTTACCCCCGCCCCCCCACCCCGCACCCTAGAAACTATCTTTCAGCCACACTGAATTCTTGCCTTTCCCCAAACACGCTGCTCCACTTTATGCTCCATGCCTTTGCACCTGCGGCTCTGTCTTCTGGAATTCTGTTCCTCTCCCTTCAGCCAGTGCTCTCGCATTGGGAGAAACCCGAGTCAAGGGTCACCCCCTCCTCAGTGAAGTTCTCCCCCCGACCCAGCGGAGAAGTCACTCATTCCCCTGAGTGACGGCGCTTCTGCCAGTCTCTGTTGTCCTTATCACACAGTATTAAAAGCCAGCATTTTATATGTTTGCCTCCAGCACTCTGAGAACAGAGGTTTATCTTGGTGTCCTCACATTTAAACTGGGGGAAGGGTGCTATTATCACCTTCATGATTGATGAGAAAACCAAAGCACAGAGTAGGTAAGGAAGTTGCCCAGGTTCGGACAACCAGTCACTTGTCAGAACAGCGACATGAGCACAGAGGATGTGGGCTCAGGGCTCACCTTTTCAACCACATTGAAATGCCGCTCTTCCCTCAAAATGGTCATTTTGGTTATGTTGTACTTTCACTATGGTCTTTATATTAACATGAATTCTTCTTAATCAACCAGATCAATTATATATGTTTGTATATGGGTTACGCATTTAATGAACTCCATTTTAAACTATTGTTCTAGAGTATTTGCTAGTTAAGGTTTCCCCAGTAAATCTTTAGTGTGACCCCAGGAGCGATTGAAGGGAATGTGGATGGTGTTTGCAGCTCAGGGGAGATTGTTATTTTTATTTAAATGTCTTGTTCCTGCATCTTGTTTCTTCAACTAAATATTTGAGTACCCAAAGACCGGAGTGTTTCTTATACCTTAAGGGCCCCCCAAAGGACCTGGAGTTGCTGTGTTCACTGTATGCACTGAAACTTTCGCTGAGTAAATTAACACAAGAACAAAACTCCGTCCTTATTGCCAGCTACCAGCAGTGCATTGAGAAGGCAGCAGCAAGTTGAATGTTCAAGAGCAGACAAACTTTCTTACTGCATTCCCAGCTCTCAGGGGGCTGGAAGTTAGTTGGTACAGCAGAGATGGAGCGATCGCCTGGCCAGTCACCTCTCCTCTGAACCTCCCGCCCTCGGTCCAGCATCTGGTAGCCTCCATCCTCATCACCTTGTAAACACCCAGGGTTTCCTGTCCTCGTTCCTGCGGCTGGCTCGTTCGGAACACATTCTCTGTGCCAGCCACCGTGCTAAGCATTTTACAGGTATTATCTCACTTAATCCCCTTCTAGCCCTCTGAAGTAGGTGATTTATTAAACCTTTTTTTTTTTAAATAAGGAAACTGAAGCTTTAAGAGGTTAAACAACTTGAACAAGGTCAAATACCTAGTTAAGTGACAGAGCTGGGATTTAAACAAGGGCCTTCTGGCTCCGGAGTCGTGGACTTAGCACTCCTTTTCTTATAAGTAGTGAGTCTTGGTTATTGGCTGATACATTTGGATTCTGATTCTCTTTTACACCGAATGTGTCTGTCTGTCTCCATGTCTTTGTTTTACTTTCCTCTTTTTAAATCCCCCCTTTGAAAATAAGGACTAAAAATTGCTACAGATTTTTTTTATTCTGAACTAGCATCTTATCCTCATGACCCTTGATAATTTGAGGTTCCTTCTTCTGAAATGCTTATTCCATTTTTTTAATAGCATTCTCCCTCCGGTCTTTGGAACTCCCATTTCTCGGCCTTCCAAATGAAATTCAGGGTGCAGAAGGCCTTATTCTTTATCTGTGTCTCAAGCCTAGGCCATTAATAAGCCAGATTGACTTCCTTTGAATCTTTGAATCAGATGCAGTAATCTCGTTGCCAGTCCCAAACCTCTCCAAAGACCAAGCTTCCTTCTCTGATCTCAAGCCCCACTAGGGGCTCTTTATCCCTATTGTCCACTTTTCCAAATTTCTTGTCACTCTTCTCTGGGTGACCAAGAGGTCTCCTCAGAGGCCCCAACTATTAATATGCTCCCCTCTTATCCTAAATTATATTATCAGTCTTGCTGCATGTAATGGTACATTGTCTGTTAGCTGTATTTGTGTACCACGTGATGTTTGGAACCAACACAGGCAGTAGCCAAACCGAACTTATCTGGGAACACTTTGGGGTCTGGCAACAGTGAAATTTCCTTAGAGGATGATTGATTTATAAAAAAAAAAGTGCACTACATCCCATTTCTTGAACAGAGGCTCGCATAGCCAACCAAGTAGAAAGAAGTGTTGAGATGCATTTAACCTCATTAGTTTCAGTAGGACTGGCTCTCCCCAATCCATCAGAGTTGAGCTACATTAGTGAAACTCAACTATTTCCAAATCTCATTTACATAATGGATGAGATGTGAAATGAGCCCCATGCAAGGGGAGCCGCCCGGAGGCACTAAAGTTTATCACAATATGTAAGAGTTCTTTTAGATCATTGCATTAAATTTCCCCTAACAAGATAACAAATTAATTGTCTGTGTTACTGTACTAGCCCAAAGTCTATTGAGTGGAGAGTATCAGTGAGGAAGGCAGCTGGGTTTTCACGCACTGTGGGCGAGGAGGGATGCTCAGAGGGATGTGATGAATGCGACGCTGAGTTTCTTCTGCCCCTTTAAGAAATCCCAGGCACCTCTGTAATCTGATGGTGGACTTCGGCTTTATTAGTGAGGTAAGCGAGGATGAGTAAATCAACTGTATCAGACAAGCCTCAGGACATCTAGAAATTGATCATTCTGCCGAAATAAGCACTCCGTGTTTATTAGCTGGGAGTTCATCACTATCACTACTCCTCATCCTATTCCTAAGAGATTTCAAAGCCATCATCATGGTATTAGCTCGTCTGACTGAACTACGAGAGATAAAGATTAGGAGATCTATCTAATGACGGGTCTGAGTTTCTGTGGTTCTTTTTTCTTCCATTGCAAAGAGGAGCGCTTTTCCAGCTCACATTCTGTGTCTGTGTGCGATGCTCTCACCCAGTTACAGTGTGCTTGCATTCCACACCCAAGGAGTGGAACATCCTTGTTGGTTCAAAGAAAGGACACCCACTAAAAAGCTCTTAAAATAATACAGCTTTCCCATACATAAAGAAATGACTAGGGAACAGGGGGACGTATGAGAAGTTGACTCCTCTGGGTGACACAAGGTGCCGTACAGTGGGTGATATTGCACTGAGAAGAATAATTCGATTCCATAACCATATTTATAATCCCAACACCCATACATGGCCAGGCTCCCACAAATGTGTCCACGAGAGATGAGTATGGATTGGACTGATCTGTCACAAACCAGCAGGTATGCATTTATCTATTTCTACATATATTTATAGGCACACATGCACTTAAGCTCCTGATATCAAGCTCTTTTCTCACTGTGGCTTCTAAATAAGCAGTAATCAAAATGCAAATAAGGTGACCCAGTTAGCATCCAGATCTGTATCACCATGCAGATGTTCTCTGTGACTCTGTGCTCTAAAGGTAGAAAGAGGAAGACACTACAAAAGATGCTTATATTAAGCAGCATTGACTACTAAGCCCTTCTTATTGGAGAGAATCTAGGAAAGACTCTTCCAGAGTTAATGGACTTAGAGCCTAGATCTGATCTCTAATTTTGGGCTTGGTCTGTTTTTAAGCTGCCTTGTGAGTATAGAATAATAATTATGCACCAGGAGAGCAAGAAGACTGGAATGTAACTCTATAGCACAAAGGTAACAAGCTGGCCTGGACAGTCCCAGAATAAGGCCAGGGTCAGAGTCATGGTCCTGCCACCCCATGCGATACTAGGCAAAGCAAGTTAAATCCCTTTCGGGGGCTCCATTGCCCAGGAAAAAATGGACTAACTCTGGGCTGCCTTGATACTACTTTACTGAAGCTCATTTGTATTCCTCTATTGACAAAAACTGTAACATGCTTTAGGTCCATTTCAGTGGCAAATTCTTAAATTACTTGTGAGCCAAGGACATCACAAGAGCACAGTTGGTGTGCTGTACTATTAAATTGGTTTTAATTACATGTATGCATTATTTCTTCCCTTGTTAATACCTTTTGAAAACCCCTTTGTTATATTGTTCGGAGAACAGGCCCCACTCTATTGTCTCTGCTCTCTTTTCTAAGCACAAGAGCAGTTACATCAGCATTGTATTGGGTTCTGTCTGCCCTTCGTGCTTCTGTGACTCGGGAGCATGAGCATTTGTGTGTAGGAATTCACTTGGGCAGGTGAGGGCTCTGACATGAGCTTTCAAGTACCCATGAACCTTTGACTGCATATAAAACGTGTTCTGTGTGTATGTGTGTGCACTTTCTTTTTTCCCAAGAAGAGGTTCTGATGTCTGAGATGCAGAAAGATTAAAAACCTCTTACTCAGTGTGTCTCCTCTTTGTGGTTTTGATATCTGATGAATTTCCATTCTGGATGAGATCATTGGGCACGCCTAGAAAACACCTTTCATCTGGCATCAGCTTTTCGGTAGGGGATTAGGAGAGACTTATTTCTGCATCATTAGAATTGACTGCTTCTTTAATATAAATCTCTGTGAAGTTCCAATGGGCAGAAATATTATGGTATCTTCTTAGCCCATTTCTGCACTCCTGAATGAAGAGGCAAGACCTAATAAGATAGTTTAGTGCCTTTTCTGAGTGTAGAAAGCTTCAAATCAGAATGGCAGCGCTGGAATCGATCCTGACCAGGAGAAAACCGAAGTTCACAGAGATCCCAAGTCTCGTGCAAGTTCATTCAGTACCTGTGAGGCAGATCCTGCAATAGCTCAGCGTCTCAGAACTCCAGTCTTTTAACTTTCATATTAGCAAATTATTTGTCTTAGATACAATTGACTGACTGTAAGTGTTCACTGAATAGTTTGTGTCAGCCTTATGCTGGAAAGCTGTAAGAAAAGAATGTAAAGTCTCTGCTTCCTAAAGAATTTAAATGTTGTAGGGGACACGCGTGGCTTCAACATATTAAATATGAGTCTAAGATGAGACAGTTAGTACTCAGACAATATAGTGCTGAGAAATGATAGCAGTCAACACAATTGAGTTCTTACTATATCCAGGCATCATAGTAAGTGCCTTTGTGTTAGTTTTGTTTTGCTACTATAACAAATCTCCACAAACTGTTGTGGCTTAAACACCACAAATGTATCATTTTACAATATTGGAGGTCAGAAGTTCAAAATGGTTCTCAGGGAGCTGAAATCAAAGTCTCAACAGGGCCGCATTCCTTTCTGGAAACTAGGGAAAGAATTCATTTTCCTGCCTTTTTCATCTTCTAGAGGCCATCTGCATTCCTTAACTCCTATCTCCTGCTCCATCTTCAAAGCCAGCAACAAAGCATGTCTCTTACCCTGCCTCCGTCACCACATCTCTCTCTGACTCTTCTCTTCTGCCTCCTTTCACTTTCACAGACCCTTTTGATTACATTTTGACCATCTGTTAATGAAGGATACTCTAGCTATGTGAAGGTCAGCTGACTGGCACCATTCATTCTGTTTGCAGCCTTAATTCTCTCTTGTCATGTTACAGAACATATTCACAGGCTGTAGTAATTAGGTGGTAGACATCCTGGGCGGGGGAGGTGGGGACATTATGTTCTGTCTACCACACTAGAGAAACTCCCTGAATCCGTACAACAACCTCACTTAACAGCTGAGTAAACTGAGGCACAGAAAGCTGACATAACTTGCCCCAAATCACACAGCCAGTAAAGCATGTAGTCTTACTCCAGAGAATATATTCTTCATCTCCACTTTATACGGTAATGAAAAGGGAGTTTTAGAATAGAGGACCATGTGTGGACTGAATGGTTAGGGCAGCTTCCCCCGAAGCTTTGGGCCTAGAACACTAGGTATGTTCCATTTATCTATTCATCCATCCAGCACTTTTGAATATCTTGTATCTATCAAGCCAAGTGTGGGGAAATCAGAAGAAAAACAGACATGGTTTCTGACCTCTAGAATCTTGCCATTGCCTAGAAAAACTAGCAGAGATGTGCACAGGTAATTACACAACCAGAAGTAAGTCCTGTTGCAGAGGTCTGTCCAAGATGATAAGGCTTGTGGGAAGGACTCAACATGTGTCAGCTCTACTTGACAACTAGATATGTGTTTAATTTTTCCCAACTGCCTTTTCAAGCATATCTCCCAGTATTTGGTTTTCAGGATTCATCCCGAGTACTGTTGCCTCATTTGCACAAAGAAGATCCCATCCCCGGCAGGTCCCCCTTCACTTCCAGCTATTGAACTCTACCCATTGGGCAAGACTAGGACTCGTGTGCCTGTATCTGTCTTCCTGAGTGTGCAGCTGGTCCCATTCAGAGGGGGTTCATGTTCCCCATGCCTAATAGTGCCTGGTACTTACAGGCTCCCAATGAATGTTGAGTGAATAAATGGAAGAGCACAAGACTTCAGATCCCACTGAGATCTCATTTTCTTCCGAATTTGTGGAGGACTCATCTGGGTTCCTGCCTTCTTAGTTTATCAGCTTTGTGTTTTTTCTCATGCTACTTTCCACTCTAAACCTCCTCTGCAAAGACAGAGATCATATCTTCCAAGATTTACTAGTCAGCGCTCAAATACTTATTGATTTTGAGTGATTGATTTTAGACCCACTGACTAGTATTTTACTTATGAGTGACCTTGCCTGAATTTCATCACTCACGGTCCTAGAATGAAGTAAAATTCACTGGACACAAAACACATGCTGATAGGGCCACCAGCTGTGATCCGGCAGGTTGCTCACTGTCCACTGGGGCCTGGCTCAGAGGGACGGTGGGGCTTACACCTGGTCCGGGCTCCTCTCTTCAAACTGTGAGTAACAGGGATGCATTGCACACAGGACGTCATGCCTTTTTCTCCCTTTCACAAAGGTGCCCTCTCTTTGCTAAGATCTGTGTCCTTGGTTTCTACCCACCTAGACCCCTTTTTCTAATCCACCCAAAGATGCGACAGAAGTAGCAAAGGCCCTGCCTTCTGACGATTAAAAAAGCACTTCAGTGCACTTAAAGTAAGCGGCAGCTACATTCTGCTACATGGAGATTATTAGAATGTAATTCTTAGAAAAGAAGGATTTCAACTGTTTTGATCAACACCATGTTCCTGGTATGGTGGATGTTCAAAAAATACTTGTTGAATTAAGGAATAAGATGCTGCAATGAAAATAACACTTTTATTGACTTTGGCACAGTAAAATATTATTTCTCAGATCCTAGGGGTGCCTGTCGGCTTGATTCTGCCATGAGTGACACTCACTTGCAAACAAGAAAAAAGAGCAGTGCAAAAACCTGAAAAGACAACCAGTATATGAGAAAGGGAATTATTATCAAGTTTTCAGGAGATGTTTTTTCTCTTGTGAAAAATAAGTTATGTGCTGCTTTACCAAAAAGTCAATGTGTTAAAGTAAAGGAAAGAACATCGAATCAAGTGGCATAGATTTCAGCACCATTTCTGCACATGATACATGAGCTTGGGCAAACCACCTGGTCCTCCGTGCCTCAGTTTCCTTATTTGTGAATTCAGACTTTCACAATCTGCCTCTTCTTATCCACATGGATGTTGCAAGGGGCAAATAGCATAATTTGTGTCCAAGTTCTTTGTGAGATAAAAAGCCACTGGCTGCTCAGTAAAGCATGCCTCCCAGTCCATGCTGAGCCCTGCACTCTGCCATGTAAAGGGGCAGGGAGGTGACTGCAGGGACCAGTCATCCCAGTGGTGTCAGCTGCTCCCGAGATGCCTGCCTAGCCTTTATCACCAGGAGACATCTGCATTTGCATGTCTTACAATTAAAAATTAAGTAAGGTGTTCAGCAAGCCTATATTAATCACATACTATTTGTCAGATGTATTGCTTTCTGCAGTGGATGCTGCAAATCAATTACATATGATCCCTGGGTAATGATCCCCATCAGCCCCTATATTTTAAGGAAACTAGGAGAGGAGGACCCAACTAGTTCTTACCACTCCTTAGGAGCTGTGTAATTTTATAGAGTTATGCCACCTCTCTGAACCTCCACTTTCTCATCTAGAAAAAGGGGGTAAATAGTAGCCATTCCACAAAGGGCCTTTTTGATTGTTTGTTTGTTTCCCCCATAGAGAAAATGAGATAAAGTAGATAACTAGCTTTGTAATTACTCTAAGGTAAAGCTGGTTTTTATTATCCAAGGTCACAGAGCTTATTAAAGGGATCCTGGGAAAGCTAGCCCCCATGGAGCCTGCTTTTCCTCCGTGACCCCCATGACCTTGAGCAACCTGGAGAAGAGGTAATTGAACAGCAACTACCACTTCGGAAGAAACAGAATCAAAATATCGAAGCTATTGACTCACCCTGAAGGCAGTAAACAGTGCTTTGGTTTCTGACCTTTTCGCATCCTGGGGCAGTCAATAACCTGGCCGCTGGATGCAGCGCCTGCCACTGATTCTGATTTGGGAGTACTTTAACCTTGAACTGAGCTCCAAGTAACCAAGGCAACAGGAAGTCCGCTTCGGTGTCGGAGGAGCAGGAATCCATAAATCAAATCCCTAATGCAAACACGGTGTGCAGGTAGAGGTTTGAGGGGATAAGTGGTCTATGAGAAATTAGCTTTGAAAATGAGTGACTGGCCGTCGGTAGGCTCCAGCCCAGTTTCAAAGACTTCGAAAACAGTGTATCAATAGAGGTCAACAGGTTATAACAGAATGTTTTCATATAGGTTTGACTTTTTTTTTATTTCCTCTTGGCTCTGTCTTTAATTATGAACAGATGTCGGATCCACAGAGTTATTAGCATTGTTATTTCCTCCTTTAACAATGTGCCGGCCTGCAAATAGGCAAGCTGCCGTACAGTTTGTCCTGTGTTGGGGCTCGGATGCTCTGAACACATCTACCAAGTGTGTGTTCCGTAAAGCCAGCGTCTGAGTTTGACACAGTGATGCCTTCCCAGATGAAAGGCTTGTCATCTTGAGAACTTGGTTCTGAACTGTTTCACACTCGCCTGGTCATTTGGGGACCTCTCCGTGGACGGTCAGCTGCTGCCTGGAACGAAGGGGAACAAAGGCTTCCAGGGCGGAGCCTGCCCCGTGCTGTCTCCCAAGAAGTCACTGGTTCCAGTCTCCCGAGACCTCTGCTCTCAGGCAGATCTTGCGGATTACAAGTGCTGTTAGGCTAGCCTTTGTTTAAAACTTACCTGGTATTCTCGCCCTCGTATACCGTATTTCTTGGAATGTTTCCATAACCCTTTCAAAACCCAATCATGTCTGGGAAAATGTCAGGGCTTTTTTTTCCTCTCAATTTGTTTTCAAATTCATTGGAGGGCAGCTAGCACACAGTACTCTAATAGAAAACCCTAAATTATCTAGGGTTTTCAAGACAGCTAAACAGTGACAATGTGAATTATAGTGTTTTAAGTGTCATTTTATTACTTTTAACGTATTCTGTAACGTAAACACTTGAGTAGCAAAGTATGCCCAATAGGGGTATGATCGGATCAACTTTAATGAAATGATGTGGACTGAGACTAATTTGGATTGTGAGCATTTGCATGAAAATGGGTACAACTAAAACGACTTGAAATCAGTTTGTTCCCAAGTGAGAGTTAAATATCCACCTGCGAATCCTGTTTATAGCTCATTCTCTGAGCATGTCATAATTTGAGCAAAGAATTACCTGCCCAGCCTGTGTCCACAGGTACAAAGTTGACGTATTAGTGAGTTTTTCCAAAGGAGCTGTGATCCAGGAGCCCCCGACAGCTTACAGTTGCAGGTGTGCGCTGTGGAAAGTGCGCCTGCGTCCATTCGATGGGCCCCACGTGGCGTGGCCTTGCACAGTGTCAAAGTGGGGCATTCTCATCACACTCACGCCGGTGCTGCCCACTTCAGATTTGTTAGCAGCCAGCTGTCAGCCATCATCTGCCCGATCCCCGTGCTCCGATGGAGGCCTCTAGATCTTTTCCACAGTGTGTTTATTTCTCAGAGAAACAAGAGTGTTAAACATGTTTATGGTTGTAAATATATTAACAATAAAACAGGCTAAGGAGTAAAATAACACCCCCTCCTCGCCAAGTGTCCCTGTGCTTTCCTTGCTCAGAATAACCACTGTTAACTGTTCAGATGTGTCTTTCCACAGATAATTTTGTGTGCATTTTACATTATTTATGGGCGTGTCCTCGCCTCTCCCCGGCACACCTGCTTATGTTAAAAGCAGGCATTCTACACACGTTTGCTGCGCTTTCCAATTCCCGGATGGTTGTGCCTTGCAATCTCTCTATCATAGAATTTTATGTATGTGTACGTTCACTGTCAAAATGCTATGAACTATAAAATCAAAAAAAAGGCCTAAATGGTATTGTTATTCTCAGCATCTGAAGCAGGAGGTTCGGAGACTGGGAAGAAGAGTCGGAGGAAGGGAGTGGACAGGAAGTGAAAATGTCCACATGGATTTTCCTCCTTAAGGTGCCTGGAAAGGGGCCTTTTCCGGGTGTGGTACTGGGGTCTCTGCGTCCTCCAAGAGAAGCATGTCGTTGGCAGGCTGGGGTCGTGGACAGGTGTCAAAAGGTGGACGGGCGGAACAAGATGATCCCTCAGTGGAGCATCTGGCTACTTGGCAACGTCCAGCTCCACCATTAAGTTCTGTATCAGTTT
>CM052547.1:18490694-18581256 GCA_028533065.1 Trachops cirrhosus | reverse complement strand
GCACAAAAAAAGGTCAAGGTCTCCTGCGACAGAGCCCCACGTGGTGTTGTTGCAGCTGGGGGCACATGCCTGCCAATGAAGTCTGTAGAGATGATTATCTGACATGATTCAGAACCCCCATGCCTCTGGACTTACACTTGCATGAGTTGGAGAGTCAGTTTTTTGCAGCTGGGGATGTGGAAGGTGCTCAGAAATCTTTGGTCACATGAGGGAAGGGAACAGGAACTTTTCTGGCTGGTTTCAGCTGGGCCTGAGGAAGCAGCGGGTTATAATAGTGATCGTTGTACTAATAGGAGCAGTAACAATGGGAAACGCTTACATAGCACAGATGATGGTCCAGACACTGGGTCTACGCACTTTATGCAGATTGACTCCCGGATGCTCCCAGCCACTCCTCTGAGAGTGTTCCATCCCCTTTGTACGGTTAGGGAAGCTTAAAGCTTGGAGAAGTTAAGTAACTTGCTGGTGGTCACACAGCTGGAAAGTACAAAATCCTGGATTCGAGCCCAGGAAGCTAGGTTCCAGAACAGCTATCATGATTTGTCATATAGTAAATTTCCAGGCCCTTCCAGAGGCACCTCACGAGAGCCTTCCCAGGCCTTTCAGCATCATAAAGATATGACTTATGATGCTTGTTATGACCAGATACTCAAAGGCCCCCAAGTCAGTTCTCACTCGGTCCAGTGACTATCCTTCCACCCCAGTCCCCACAATGCATCTTGGGCCTCCAGCAGGCTGCCTCTCACCTGGACCATCTTCATTTCTCCTCCTGTGACACCGTATGCATCTCCCTCTTCCTTGCTGCTCCAGTGTGAACCCTGGAAAGCCGTTCCTTAGGTTTTCCCACATGAATCCCTACCTCCTTAGAACTCCCCAAGCACCTGTGACACGTAAGCGTGCCTGTCCTTGTTGCCCAACTTTCTCTTGTCATTGAGTCTGGTCCCCGCAGCTGGAGACAGGAGTCGCCTCACGAGGGTGGGATCCAGGTCTCGTTGGGCTGCACGCAGCACACAGCACAGCCTCCGCAGAGACGGCCTTTTTAATCCTCAGAAAGCAAAGCGTGCCTGATGGGGGATTATGCTGCTTCATTGGGCCTGTGCCCCGACCCCACTTCCAGGCAGCCAACCTGGAATGAGTCCCCACTGACCTCAGCCACAAAGCCAAAACCAGTCATGCTGCTAATTTTTTTTCTTTGAACGTTTTCACATGTTATTCTTGTACCAGAAGGAGGTCAGATCATTTGACAATTTCCTCAGATCACTTTCAGCTTTTATGTTGTCTGTCTTCCTGCTCCTTCAAAGTAACTGCAGGCTTTGGGATTGTTTTTTTTTTTCAGGGATGGCAAGTCCCCACTTAAAAGTGGACCAGACGGCAACGCATAGTAAGAACGAGGGCTCCTCGTCCACCATGATGACCAGGAAGAAGCCAGCTGCGGTCGACGGTGTTGCGATCCCACCCACCCCGGTGTTATCCCTCCTTGCTGCATCTGCAGCGACCTCGGAGGCAGGTGAGCGCTTTTCAGACATTTGGGTTCACCCCAGTGAAGGTGGGCATGGAGCAGACCTCCGGGAAATGTGCTGTTTGTTGAATACAGGTAAGAGTCCTCTGTTTAGCCAGCCTTCTGCAGACACGGAGCATGTGAGCTGTTCCGCACTAGATTTTTCAAGTGGGAGGAGGTCTCAGAAAGAAGGAGGTCAGCTTGAGACCTGGAGGCAAAGTCTTCTGGAAGAAGCGATCCAGTCTATTCTAACGCATGTCCAGTGGCAGCAACTAAACGATAACAGTATCAATTACTCTTTGTCCAGCTTCAGTAATGACACACCTCTGCATCCAGGGCCTTGTATACGTTATCTCATTAGCTCATTTAAAAAAAAAAAAACAACAACTGTGAAATAAATACATGTGTCTTCATTTCAGAACAGGAAGCTAAGAGTAAGGAGCTTTCCCCAGGAACCTGTGGATAGTCAGGATTCCAATCCAGGTCCTACAATCCCGACCTCTGCATTTTACAGCCTCGATGGCACCCTGGGATGAGGGGGCATCAATCGGGGTTTCCAGAGCCCTTGATTCATTCTGCCCTCATGCTGTCATGAGTCCCTCAGTAGTCACCAGACCCCTCCTGGGCGTTGACAAAATATAAATTCCTTACTCAAACACCCCAGTTGCTCTGCCTTCCTCTACCCCACACACAATCTCTCACCCATTGCTGCACCAGCCCCCATTCTACCACACTCGTCCTGACTACCAGGAAGGCAGGCCTTGGACTTAGCTTAATACCTGCCTTTGAGGACATTCTATTTACATCCCACAGATCTTGAAGGCCCTGGCCCCTAGTCACACCTCCTTTGAATGCCAGTAGCATCCAGTGTCCCTGTCTTGCATTCACCCCCTACTCAGAGGCTCCATGAGAATTGTCTTCTCCTTGACCTCCTTCCTCCCTCACAACAGAGGTGTACTTACCTCGGAGGTAGAATCCATGATTTAGGTGCTTGCTGTCTTCGTGGCACACAGAATGATGGCCTGCTTCATAGACACTTGTTGAGTTAATGCGTTGGTCAATGGTAAGCATATTGTAATATTTAGAAACGCCTATTATGATTAGAAGCCCAAGAAGAGACTGATTACTGATATTCACTCCAAACTCATCTTCTAATTCAGAGGTTGCTTGTTTTCAAGCAGAAAACTCAACTCGTCCCCATACCTACCTCCTTCATAGAAATTATCGGCAATTAGAAAATGAGCCTAATTGATAGAACAGAAAGACTATTTGGAAGGACACTGCCTAGAGTGAGCTCAGCAAAATATCAGCAGGTATTTGGTGATAAGAGATGTTTTCATCGTTAAATGGACGTAGGGAAGGCTGTGTTACACCCGATTTCTTCTGCAGAGCTGTTCAGAGCCTCTAGTTGACCAGTGTTCATTTTGAAGTTTCAGGAGGGAGAGACACAGAATTTTGGAATTTTCCAGTCTTATCTGACCACAAACCCCATGTCTCTGGAAATAGCTCTTACGTCTCTGCGGAGATGGTGGTCTCTCCAGCCATTTGGGAAATCTTGCTCTGAAGGCACAGGATCATCTCTCCACTGCGATCCTAAATCTTCACACTTTTCACGTGCTAGATGTGAAATGAAGAGTTTTTGGTGGAAATGTCAGGCAGATAATGCCAGCAATGACTGCAGGGAAGAGGTCAGAGGAGGGCAAGTCCCAGGGGAGTGGGGAACAAGCTGCCCCTGAGACGCGATGGATCAGCAGCCCCTCGTGGGAGGGCATGCAGGCGGACGGAGCAGGATGGCAGAGCCCTGCGAGTGGGAGCTGGTGTCATGCCTGGACATCAGGGGAGTCACCGCTCAGCTGGGGCAAGAGATTCAGGCCTCCGCCTGCGCTGCCCACCCAGAAAATTGCTTACTCGACCTTGTCAGTTAAGCTCTGGAGACATCCCTTTATGGGTTTAGAAACTAGCCTAATGTTGCCGCCTTTGCTTGCCAAGCACAGATATTTCCCAGGGGCAAAGGACAGGTAGGTGGTCCTCTGCTTTCTCCTCCCTGAGCCCTTTCTGTTCAGTGTGACAGAAAGCATCCTCGGGAGCCCAGCCTTCCACAGGCTCACCTCCTCTATTTGCATTCAGTGATTTACAAATATGCCAAATGGGCATAGAAACAGGTGGGTATTAAAGCTTTAAACCTGCCCGTCTGGCAATCAGAGCTGAGACGAAGCTCTCCTGTCTCGGAATGCAGGAATGAGCTGTTTATTTCGGGCAGTGCTAAGTGGAGACCCTCATGAGAATTTCACAGATTTGGTCCATTTCTGGGTTTCAGGCCGCTAAGTAGAATTTTTTTTGGTTGTGGGCAGGGGGGTGGGCACAAGCCAGAGATCAACCCCAGGTGCTGGAGGCCAGACCTTCCTGAGACTCAGCTCCCCCACATATACACCGCTTCTCACAAACCAGAGAGGGTTTGTTAGGGTCCCAGTCTCTGAATCTCTGCAATTTGCAATTGCATGAGATCATGCAGTTGGGCTGGAACCCAATTTCTTGATTTACCACCTGCTTTCCAGGGGAATCTCACTTCTGTCATAAGCCCAATGTTAGCACAGCCAGGTTGCTTTCTCTCTAACTAAGGATTCCTGCTTGTTTTAGAGAACAGTGAGTGGAACCCATAATTTCATGGAGCAGATAGCCTTAACAACGCCAAGCATACAGTAAGCGGGTGATAACACATCGTTTCTGGATTTGATTTCATTCAATTCGGTGCTTGTGCACTAGTCATATACATTTCTGAGGAGACAACTCACTTATTTTTTGTTTTTTTAGAGCCCCCTCACACATCTTTCACTATAAGCAAGGTAATTTAGAATTGCTTCTGGCTGGATGCAGAAATGAACTTATTCTCAACAGGTGGCGTTGAAGACCCAGATAAGTGCAAAGGGAAATAAAGGAAAGAACAGTAAAACTAGGTGTTTTATAAAGCAAAAGTAACTTAAGAAACCATTATTGAAATTAAAAATTACTGACATAATAGGATTAATTAGAAATTTCTGTCATCTAAAAATAATGGATGGTAAAGTTTCTGGTGCAGTGCTGACCCCTAACAGGGGCTCAGGAAATCATCGCTGAGCGAAATGAATGGTGGTGAGTCAGCAGCCGCGTGGTGGGGACCTCTGAGAAAAGCCCGTTCAGCCCTGGAACCGCTTAACAATCAGATGGAAAACATTTGACAGACATGAGTTAGGCTGCTGGCAAATACTGGCCAAGTAATAAGTCAGTCTGTGGTCCCACCAGTACTTTTTCAAACAGGTGATCTTTAGGAAAAGAAAGAAAACGGGCATTTCCCATTTTATTTTATAAACATTATCATGTAGGAGAAATGAAGGTGGGCCAAAGGTTTAAAAATAACGTCTTTTCTAGCTCAAGTGTGTGTGTGTGCGCACATGCGTGTGTTCATGTTTTGTATAAGGCAGTTTTTTCGCTTCTCAGGGTCTGGGAGGCATGCTGATTATGAAGTTATTGATTCGGAGGAGGAGGCAGAAGAGGAGTTGAGGAGAGGGCGGCCAGACTGAGAGCATGTCAGTCTGTGAGCTACTGGGAGGAAGGGATGGCAGTGGCCGCCATTGGTCTCAAGCAGGTCAGCCTTTGTGATCAAATTGCTCAATAGCTATTGATCAGCCACAGTCCCCTGGCACAGGGAAGGAGGCCTGATTCAAGGGAGCAAGGCGTCATTATTGTGAGTAATTAGGACTAATGCAGTAAAAGCTTCAATAAAGTTTATTCAAAGCGCTGCATAATTTGAAATAACTTCTATTGCACAGTCCCAATCATAATTTACTAACTGTATCGGATAATGAGATAAACCTGAATGAGTCAGGCTAATTTTTCTGATCTACCTATTGAACTAACTTTTTGGGGAGGTCATGCAACGTGTAGAGAGCTCATGATTTTCCTACTGAAACATGCCCCCACCTGTGTACTTAAGATGAGACTATGTCATTAAGTAAATTAGAAATTTTACAGGCACTCAGTAAAATACCAAGGAAACAAATTCTGTGCTTCTGCACCTGATGGAGAAACAAGCAGATGTATATATCCTTCCTCTCCTCCTCTCCCGCTCCCCTCCCCTTTCTCTCTGTCTCTCTCTCACACATACACACACACACACTCACATGCACACACACACAAACTGGTAGTCTCACATCTTAAATCCAAGGAGGAAAAAAAGACCTGTATCAGGGTAGCGATCACCAAATCTCAACTGCTCCAGGTGTAGCCCAGTTCGAGATAACAGAGGGAAGCGGAGTGAATAGGGCACTTAGTTCATATCTGTTTTGCATCAAGGCTGATCCATTATTCTCTCAGACTGTAGGATCTGCCTTATTTAACACTGCCAGAGCCTCTGAGTAAGTGAAACTATTTAATTTCACAAGTCTATTAAATTTTTAGACATTGTGCTTCTGAAAGCAGAGACTATATTAGGTAAACCATTTCATTGTTAACCAAACTATCAGCCCAGTCAGAACTGACTGATGTCTATAATCAAGATGCAAAACTTTAAGCTTGAAAAATTACTTTCACAAATAAAAGAATGGATTCTTAATTCTAATGGAATCAATGAAATCCAGTAGTGTAGTAGCTGAAGCAAAATGACTGTGAAAACTGCTTATAACTCCCAAATGTGTAAATGTCTGATTTTTCTCTTAACCAACTGCCATGTATAGAGAGTCCCAGAATAACAAAATAATATCCTGGTGCAAAAAGCAAGAAACAGGAATTTAAGAGCTGTAAAAGTATTTATTTCACTTGCTTTTCACCCTATGTGCAAACATGAAGCGAAACTCCTAACCAAAATAATAGGTCACTTTGGCCAAAAGTCTGGTCTTCCAAAAGAACCAAAACAGAGCAAGTGATTGTTCAAGTTAACAGGACTTGGAGCATCCAAGGCCCACAAGTATACAGATTGAAGAAGTCTTCAAATTGTAAAATAAACTCCTGCAAGCCCAGACTAATCATTTAAAATATACAGTAGGAAACCCTGGAAAAATCTAGAGAAAATAAAGCTTTATTTTAGGAACAAATCACTCATTCACGTGGTCTGAAAAGTGCTGCTGATGGACCCTATGGAAGCAGCACGGAATGAGCTGAGTGCCTGGAGAGTCCACGGATGCGAGGCTCCTGGGAGGACCCCCACCCCGTCTCTGAGCCGTGGGCAGACCCAGCAGGGTTGGAAGCTTCTGTGCTTCCCTAAAAATCCCGTCACAACAAGGGCTTTCTGGAAAACCTCCAAAAATATGTTTTAACTTTGCCCAAAAAGGATGAAATAAGCTCTTTTTGATTTAACCTGGGCATCCTGGAGCAGCTTAGCTATTCCCGTGACCGAGGCTGTAAACATTCAGAGAAGCACCAGAACTCTCCAGAATCTGGCTTTCTGCCTTCTGCTCCAACCCCATCTCCTTGGAAATGTCCAGCAAAACTACACTTCTTTGGAATCTTCTCGGTCAGAGTGTGATTTTCAAAAACAATAAATTCATGTCAAAGATTCACACAACTCTTTGATGAGGAAACCAATGTGGTGGTAGACCTGGTCCAAAGAAGAATTGGAGGAACGGGGCATTATGGGAATGTGGGCATTGGAGAAAGACCATAAAGCAACATCACTCAGTTAATGTCCTAATGGGAGATAAACCCATAACCTCTGGAGTTATCTTTTCTACTGGACAGAAATAATATGTATCTTTTCTAGGCAAAAAGCTGCAAGTTATCATATTAGTAGGCATAATCTGGGCCCTTTAATCAGTAGTGGGTAGCAAATCCAAAAAAAGGTATATTTCCCTAGATAGTTAATAATCACTGGGCAGGCCCATAAAATTTTGCCTTGTTTCTAAGTCTTGGCTCATTTTTTCCTTAACACCACACACAGGCCATGCAATGCTCTTCTCAAATGCACGTGCTCTTGCTTCCAACGGCCTGTGTTGAAATCTCAGGGCCGCACTTACCAGCTGAGCGATCTCACACCGCAGTGAAAATGGGGGAAGGCACACCACCTAGTGCAGAGGATTGTGGGCGGGAGCGAATGATCTTGGCAGCGTACCTGGCACATCAGAAGAGTCCAGCAAACGAGTGATATTGTTGCTATTGGTATTGTTATTGCTGTTCTGGCTTTCCACCCTGGAATGTTTCTCTCTCCCTCACCCACCCCTCAAGCCATCTGGATGGCTAATCCATGATTATTCTTTAAGACTCGGCATCTGCGCCTTCAACCCTAAGAAGCATTCCCTTTACAACCACTTGGAAAACCACCCCGTGGCCAATTTGGATGCCACATCCCTGTACTCCAGGGCTCCCTGTAAGTCCACGGGTCATTGATCTCCACATTTAACAGTCTCTGTGCTCATGCCTGCATCCCACGCCGGACTGACCACTCCCCTATTGTCAGCACCTAGCACTGAGGTGGACAAACAATAAATAAGCATTGAATATTAGCCCAAGTGTGTTGAACAAGGGTTTCCTGTACAAAACCACCTGGCACATGAAAAAGCATACTCTAGCATTATATTCTTCAGAGCTGAGAAGCAATGATGGGCCTTTATTTTCCATATCAGCACCCAAAATAGCAAACCATCCTGAGAATGTTCAGCACGGAGAGCAACCTGAGAGGGACTGCTGGGGCCTCCAGAATTCTTTGTTCAGTAATGGCAGACCAGCACCTGGCTAATCCACCTGGATATCCTGGGGGGAGATTCATGTCAAGTTCAAGAGTCGGCCTATATGGCACGATATGTGCAATACATGAGTATGTGTTTATTCAGAGGAGGAGGGTCCGGTGTCTCTCTCCACGTGAAAGTTCTATGGGATTTTTCAGGATGAGCCGCTCAGTACAAAGCTGGACAAGGGCCCAGGCCGTACTTTAACTGTCTTAGAAATAGTGGTCTTGTGGCCAGAGTATTGGTTTCTGAGGGCAGGGACCACCTCTTATTTGGGTGTTTGTATCATACGATGAGAGCTGAGTGTCACATAAATCCCCAGAACCCTGGGTTACATGGGATGACAATAAGAGAAACAGAAGGCAGGAGCATCACCACTAAACAACATACAATCACGTTTGGGTGTCCAGAACCTCGCACAGCGTCGGGCGCCTAGTAGAAACTTAATGTACGTGTCTGGACCTGATTTAACTAATATTTTTTTCTCTCCAGAGCTGAGATTTCAGAGAAGACAGAAGGTTTAATGACAGGTTTGAAAGTCTGTGTCTGTGAGAAGTTTAACTCAATTTATCTTCTCAAAATGCTTCCTACAGATTATGCTCCCAACCTCCTCTTGCCACAGTCAGACCCTCTTAAAAATAGAGTAATGGTAATAATACATTTTATCTTCTTCCCAGTGATAGTATCGCTCACACCTCCATTGAAGCCCAGTGGGAGGTTTGGCTGTGAGGCCCTGGCGCAGGGGGAGTCAGGTGCGATTATTGTAATGAGGGCTCCACGCCGCTGGGCGAAATACAGGAAAGAAAACCTCCCATACGTGAAGCGATTTCTATTAAGATACTCATTTTATATCCACTATTCTTTGTAAAAGGGAAAGAATGAAAGGAGGCTCATCCAGGGGCAGATTTTATGCAGCCAAGAACGAAAGGGCTGAAATATTTTATGATCGGCTTGGAGATAGCGCCGTGCCTGCCTTATTCACTGGCCCTCTCCATTTCCAGAAGTCTAATTAGATTGTTGGTTTAATGGTGGCAAGATAATTTAGTGGCAACCGAAAGCAAGTGTGTTAATGAGAAGGGGGAGGGGAGGACAGTGCTTCACGCTTCCTGTAATTAATGGAGAGTTTTTGAAAAAACTTCTTGGTTCCAGGGAAGTTGGTGTACTGAGCCCAGCTGTTGAGAAGTGGGGCAAGGTCTTTCCTGCTCATTGCTGCGGAAATGGCCTCAGGCTACGTGGGAGAACCGTGTAATGATTGTCGTTAAGAATGATCTTTAGTGGTCCGGGCAGGCAGGAGTCAGTCTGAAAGAGAGGAAAGACAGAGAAAGAGGAACGGAGAGGAAGGAGGCAGTGCGAGAGTGGAGTAAGGATTGTGGACCGATGTGACAAAGAGATGCGGCACTCACCCATAGGCCTTCTCCGCTCCACCCTTGGGAGTCCCTGGAGTAACACCAGAGTATCCCCCCAGGGGGTCTCCTTCTCCTGCTGCTTAAACTGGAGTTGACCAGGCTGGATTAGAACAGACTAGAAGGGACCTCTGCCAACCCCTTCCTGTTGCCGGTGAGGAAATTGAGCCCAGAAAGTAGGAATGAATTAGAAAGTGTTACCTGACTAGGAGTTAGGTAACCTGGGCTCCTTCTGGCTTCCACACAAATGCATAGTGGGAACTGGACTTGGAATTCAAAGATCAGGGTTATTGTAGCCTGCAGGAATTACTAATTCATTCGCACAGGTGAGTCGCTGGGTCTGACTGAGGCTTCTGAGCCTGTGTCCTCACCCGGGAAATGGGAAAAATAATGTCTGCCTTTGAGGCAGCAGTGAGGCAGAAATGAAATAGCAGATCAAAACACCAGTGACATTCAAAACGATATATCACTTTTATGACCCGTGTCCTGTAACGGTTTAATCATGTTAAATCATAATTTAGTCATGTTGTGACTCAGCTCATAACACCCATTAATTATCGTTAGAAGTTTTGTCCTTACTTCACCCTCCAAAACCCTTATCTTCGGGCACAAAGCCCCCCTTCCAGTGAGGGCATTAGCTGCCATATGAGGCTCACCTTACGGGAATTTCTATAAGTCTTCGTTACAAAACGTCCAATGTTTTCAAGCACCTGTCACGCTGATACGTGGAAGTGTAAGACCGGACCTGCCGTGAGGCAACTTCCACACCATTTGGAAAGACCTGACTCCAAAACCGGAGATGACCAAGTAATAGTTAATAAATGAGCATATCGAATAATCTCAGATACTAACAGAGCTCTAGTTTAGCGATTGGCAAGTCATGGATTTCCAGCTGAGGGGAACTGAGGGATTTCGGAAGATAGAGGATTTGGAAGAAGAGCTGAGGCGGCCTCCTGAGGATGAATGGCCTTCACTATGCAGACAGAGCAGGAGGGACACATTTACAACATCTCCAAGTTATGCACGTACGTGCAAATAACAGACGAGGCTGGAAGAGAGGTTGGGGTCAGAACGTGGCATCCCCGAAATCCTCGAGTGAGGCGTGGTGACCATTCTGAAGGACAGTGACAGCAAAATGGCAGCCGTGGGCCGATAGCGGTCTACAGTCGTATTTTGATTGGCCTACAGAGGGTTATACATTTCGCAAAAAATTAACTAGCAGCTTGAAAACTTTACAAGATTTATAAAATAATAATCAAGATTTCTGGTGTTTTGAAACCCAGACTATCTGACAACTTTGGGCTCAGATTTCTACCTGCCAACAATTGACTGATACAGAATAACATTTGTCCGTTAGACGAGCCATATTCTCCTTAAATTTCCCAGGTCTTCCCCCATCTCCCCTACCTTCCTTTATAATCCAGACCAATTTCACTCATTATATTGGCTGTCTGGCTCCCTATAGGAAACCATTGAAGGAATCTGAACCAGAAAAAGTAACAAAGTCCAAGCAATCTGCAGGAACACATAATCTAGCAGAAGTAACAAGGATAATCTGTATTAACATCTTGTTTTGTTTAATTATGGAATTTGGGAGTTGGAAGGGCCCTTTGAGATTGTGAAATCGAGAGGAATTTGGCACTCCACGGCAGTCAACAGTGGAAGATTAACAGAGAAACCCAGACCTCACTCCTTATCCAGCTCCCTGTCTTCTTCGCTTCCTCAAGGAAATATGGTGTGAAGCTGCCTTTGAAATAGGGGAGCATTTGCTTGAATCCCTGAGTCCATGACCTCTAGAATGTGTGCCCTTGGGAAAACTATTTAATCTCTGAGGTCTCGTTTTTCACCTCTGTACCATAGTGCTAACGAGGTCCTCGTGTGGTTGATAATTAAATGAGGAAATATGTGAAATACTGCAGACCACACTGTAGACTCTCCAGAAGCACTCAGCTCTTCTTTCTCTTGGCTTCACGTGAAAGGAGGAACAGTGCCTTTCACTGACCTTGTACAGAGTATGGTGTGATACGGGGAATGGGTGTTACTAAAATAATCTGTGAGTAAATGAATGATGGAAACCCCTTGCACCTCCCCTGGCAAAGAATGAAAGTCCTTCTTCTCCCCTCTCCCCTTGCACACCCTAAAATGTGATATCTGTTGTTTGAGATGTTTGTAACTCACTCCGCGAGGTCCTGTTGTAAGGTCTGCTTTTGAAGGGGACACAGGGAGAGGGCTTGACTGCTCTCCCCACTCTCAGAGTCTCTCACCTGTTGAGGAACCTCCTTCCCCAGAAACCACTTTACGTTTTCTTGATTCGTCTTTAAACTAAGAGAGACCAGCTAGTTTTCATGCAACAGGAAGGAATGTCAGTTTGTGCTACCAATGGACAGGTTCAAAAGACAGAGCGAAAGTCCTAATGGAGGGGATTGCAGCTTCGACGATCTCGGCAATGTCTGAACACCCTGTGTGGCCTGGACCCAGGGCTTGCCCCGTAAAGATGACAGAGCTCAGAACAAAAGGGAGTAAGCCTGATATTCGCTTTAAATTCAGCAGGGGATCTCGGCCAGCCTCAAGCAGGGTTCCTGGGCTGCTGCAGTGTCAGTGCGCAAAAACACTCCACTAAGGGACTTCCATGCCCTCCAAAACCTGAAGGCATTTTGAGAGGATTTTTCTTAGTTTGAAATCCAGTTTAGTTAGTGCCTAAATAAAAGCCATAATCCTGGTCTTTGTCTCGTGTGAGTTGCCAGAGTTAAGTGATTTGGGCTTACATATGGAAAGTTCATTCTGTTGTGTAATTAATGGGAAGCAGACTTTGGGAAGCTGATGATCCAGGCCCTTATTTATATGAGAGCATATGTCTGTGTTTTGTTTATGACTCACTCTCTTACTCCACGAATTGTAACTTGGGTTTGTTTATGCTAACTTTTCCTAGAATCCAAGCCACATGGTATATGAGCCAATAATTTATGGTCTCTAAAAGGCAAAGATGATGAATGAGCTTTTTCCTCGTAAATTGTCAAATCTTAAATTGAGGAAGGAGTATTTGCTGCCTTGAGTTTGTCCAAGCTTATATTGGGCGGGGGCTGGGGGGGTGGGGAAGGAAAGCAATAACTTAAAAAGAAAAAAAACTGCTAGTATAGTGCTCAGAACTTGAATGTGTAGCTATTTGCCAAGAGAGCATGTGAGCACTTCCTCACAATAAACCATTATAATTCTGATCCAAATGTTCAGCAGTGAAAAGATCCATGTCTCTCTCTCTCTCTGTCTCTCTGTCTCTCTCATTTTTGGTGGTATATAATTAATATATAATATAAGCTATTTTCCAGGGGACCTATGGTTTTAATCAATCTGTGGGCTCAAATGCTCAAGCTGGTTTGCTTAACGAAACTTAATAAGTTCCAAACTTGTTTTTATCATAGAAATGCCACTTTTCCTATGGAGAGTAGCAGGGATAGTAGTGTGTATGTCACCGCACCCCCATGCTTTTGGTTGTAGCTGATGTACTCCAGACAGTGGATGGGGCTTTGAGGAAAGTAGGGAACAGCTGAAATGTGTGAGGATCTGATTTGGATTCCCTTCAATAAATCCTTTCATATTTCATACACAGACTTCACAAAGTAGATGTTAAGTCTCGGTGTAGGTCAAGTACGCAGATCGGTTTCAGTTCGAGTAAGTCATCTGAGCTCTGTGCTGGTAGCGAGGGGTGGGGACACAGAACCGAGTGCCCGGCACATATCCTGGCACAAAGTGGGGTTCAATCAGTATTTGTTCCGAGAATGAATGGCGGTGGTTAAGACATGGTTCTTGCCCCTAAAGAAAACACAATTTAACTGGAGAGATCACTGTAGATTAATCCCCTCACCTCCCTGCAGGACAAACTGTAAAGTGCTATAAGAGAGAGCCAAGCAATGTAGAGGGGCCCAGAAAGATTAATGTTGAGATGAGAGCCCTCAGATGGTTTCTAGGAAGACAACTTAATTGGAGTCTTAAAGAATGGGTAGAATGCATCAAGATGAAAATATCAGTAAGAAGCTGTAAGTCCGAATTGTAAACTGAAGAGCAGTAGAAATGGGAATGCCACGGCACCACATCTCGTATTGTTTTGGTTTGGTTTGGTCTCATTCTTGTCGCTAAGGCAGGAGATCTGCCTCTGGGCGGAAGAGGAATGGAAAGCTTTTCCCCAACCCAACGTCGGATGCAATATCCTCTCTGACAGGAATGATATCGGTGGGCACACACCTGCAGACTATGCAAAGTCATTGTTTCTGAGGTGCATCTGTCATCTCCTAACTAGACAGACACAAAAATCTGTGAAAGTCTAAAGCAATGGGAATAAATTGCTTATTGTGTTTATGAAGAATGCAGGAAGACTTTGTTGTAGAAATTGAAATATTTTCTTTAAAAATTTTAGTAAAGAGATTGGGACAACTGTAATAGCATAAACAATAAAATATTTAAAATAAAAGAAGTTTAGTAAAGAGAAAAATAGAGTATGCATTTGAATCACTGGAATCATGCCCAGAAGGAGTTAAAGGGAGGTAACTTTGAGGGCATTTAAACCCAATAGAAATCCCTAAAAATCTGGGCCGCCTTTGAGAAAACAAAATTAAGATTCCAAACTTTCACAACAGACTAGAACAATGGACTAAAACGAGTAAGATTAAACCGTGCAAATTTAAAAAATAGGATTGTATTTAAGCTCAAAAACCAGTTCCACATAGCAATGTTCAGTTTGGTGGTGGTTTATATGAGAAAATTTAAAGGAGGTAATTGAGCTTCCATTTAGTATAAGCAAACAGTGTGTTGGTGCCACAAAAAAAAAATCTGAGTTTTTGGTTTTGTTTTTTAATGTAGCACTTATTAATAGTCATATACTGCCTTGATCACAGAAATTAATGCAACTTTCCTGCACTAATCACTTCATACTTGGAAAATCAGTTCAATTCTAGGCACCAAAGTGTAAGATGGGATTTGATAGATAAAATCTCCAGAGGGGGGGTGATCAAATGCAATATAGTCTAGAATTCATCTCATATAAAACACAGGTGAAGAAATCAAGGATTTCTTACCTAGAGCAGAGACAACTTGGAGGTGTATGACTATTGCTATAAAACTGTATTTATCTAGAAGTAAGAGTCCTGCCAAGACGTTAAGAGATTTGTCAGGGCCCTGGCTGCTGTGGCTCAGTGGACCGAGTCGAGTGCTGGCCTGAGAACCAAAGGGTCACCAGTTCGATTCCCATTCAGGGCACATGCCTGGGTTGCAGGCCAGGTCCCTAATAGGGAGCATGAGAGAGGCAACCACACATTGATGTATCTCTCCCTTTCTTTCTTCCTCCCTTCCCCTCTCTAAAATAAATAAATAAAATCTTTTAAAAAAAGATTCATCAGGAGCCACAGACCTAAAGAGTGAAAAGTCAAGACAAGAACCTCATTCTTCTAATATCTCGGTCACTGTTTTCTATCAGATTGTAAGCAGGTACCCTGTGTTTTTAAGTAAACAAATATAATTATTAAGACTAGGAAGAGAACAAAACATAGATACCTACCATTGATATAATTCTTGAAGTTCTATCATGGTCAACAGGATTTATTTCATCTGAGCCTAAATATTAAAAATGTGAAAAATATTATAAGATCCTGTTAATTACATTATTCTTTGTTCT
This sequence comes from Trachops cirrhosus, assembly GCA_028533065.1. Lineage (NCBI taxonomy): Eukaryota > Metazoa > Chordata > Mammalia > Chiroptera > Phyllostomidae > Trachops > Trachops cirrhosus. Next base: position 18,566,001 of record CM052547.1, on the reverse strand, counting down.
TCCCTATTTTTTTCCAAAATTTTAAAAAACAGAACAAAACTCCTCACAATCAAGTATGAACATGCATCTATAATACTTGGAGTATGGTATAAGGGATAGTATTTATGGGGAAGGATAGAGCTATGCCATGCTTGACAGGGGAAAAAATATATAAAGAGCCCATTGAGAGGGTGTGACCACCCCGCCATGTGACCACCTGGCGTGCTGTGAGACTCCACAGATGCAGCGTTAAACTTTTTGGCGTTGATTCCGTTCCTCTCCAGCCTTTCACATTGTCTCGTCAGTCTGCCAGGGCTTGAGCCACGTGCAATGTACAGAAGTCAAAGTCGGCTGAAACGGATTAGGGCGAAATGGCCCTAGTATCCCTCTGTTTATGAGTGTTGCCACTCACAAGTCACTCCTCGCCAAAAGCTTAGGAAAACACTCTGATCCTAGTAAGTACCATCCCCAGAAAAACTCCCAAACTTAAAAAAGACTCTTCTGAGGACCCACCCTGCACAATTCGTAGTAATGAACATGTACAGCACACCTTATAATCACTTCTGTTGCTAGTTCCCTGATCTCTGAGCTCTCTCTTTGCAGGCCTGCCTAAGTCCTTGTTACCTTTGTTAGAGGTTCCACAAGCAAACTAGCAGTGTTCTTACTCAGTTCAAGTTCTCTCTGGAGATGAGTGACCACTGCCTTTATCTGTCCAAAGCCACCAGCAGTTTGTCCAAAACTCAGCTCATGCAATGACTGGTACTATTTCCTCATGGTCAGAGAAGTCGGGATTCTGAAATCCTAAGGACCAGGACCAGGGCTGCTTAAGCAAATAAAAGGTCAGTGTCAAAGTCCACTGCAGAAGTTCTCTGTGGATAGGACACTCTTTCGACTGCCTTGTAAGAGCAGGCAACTCAATTAAAGGTGCTCTAGGGAATATAAAGATTAATGATGTCCAGGCCTCGATCTGTAGGAGCTTACAACCCGAAACAATCCGGCAGGAAATACTAATCAAGCATCTACTATGAAAAAGGAACTGTGTTCTTTGTTATGAGGTGAATGAAGAACACATACTGTCTGTCTTCAATAAGTTTAATGCAAAATTTTTAGGCCACGTGCTGGTGGAAAGTGAAGACCTGGGATTAGATACTGAGTTAATAAACTCTTCAGGACTTTAGTAAAAGAAGGGAAAACTTTAAAGCCGTCCAAAATTTGGAACATGTGGTGATATCAGTAACATACATTTGAAGCATTACCCCTTGTAAATACATGTGCAGAATATATACACTCATCCTTTAAAATATAAACTTTTGAATGTTGAGATAAATCTGAAGTAAATAATATTCTTAAAATAATTTTAAGTTTCATTGACCTTTTTTATTAGTAATGAAACAAAAATATTTTTACTGTCATCAACATTTTATACTAATTCTAATAATGTTTTAGTAAGGAACATGTAATTTGGTTTGAGTACTTGTATTTAAAAACTTGGGTTGGTTTTTTAACATGTTGTAAAGCAATTTGAAAGTCTGATTCTGAAGTCAGTTTATTTCAATGCATATGTCATAGGTTAAAAGAATATTTCACATATACATAGATCCAAAAAGAGTGCATCATTTTTGCTTAATGCTTTCACCAATTAAGCAAAGGTTTTTTTTCTGAAATGTGGCTAACCAACATCTTTACCAATCAATAGTCAAATACCCTTGCATATCAAAAGGCATTATTTTTTAGTAAGTTCAAATCCCTGAAACTCTTCTTTTGGAAGTTAGCTCTCTCTATAAGATATTTTAATTTGCAGATTTAAAGGATTTTATAGGTTATAATATGTCATTTTTGGCAATGAAATTGCCAAGAAATGGAAACATTTTCAATCAATTTCAAAAATGCTGTCTCCCTAGTGTGTTTCTTTCTAAAAGCAATTACAAGCCCATTTCACCCTTAAAGGACATTAAGTTTCTGTTTGTTTTTTAACAACTGCCAGGTAACATTACTGATAGCCCATCGATAGTGTGGAAAAGGTGAGAACTCTCAGAACCCTGTCTTTTTGTGCAAGAGAATTGCCAAATCCATCTTTGAAAATGACAACTCTCATACAGTTGGCTGAGATAACCAGTACAACTCTGTGTGATGTATTTCATGGATATTCCTGACCTCATTACAAAGTATTTTGAATGTTCTTTTCTTTTTGAAGATTTTAATTTTCTAAAACGGACCAGGGAGGCTGACTTGCTGTAGCATTCGGACTGTAGGACATGACAGCGTCCTGAAAGTAGCTAACCGACGGGCTGCCCGTCCACCCCTTTGACTGCAGGTGGTCTCGTCTTCTCCAGAACCTCATGCCCGACCTTGACAGGTGACACATTATGTCATGCGCAGCCCAAATAAAGGCCTCTCTGTTGCTCCATATATGATGCATTAGGATGCTTAACTTAGTTCTTATTTTTTAGATAAAATAGAAATAATAAACAGAAAAAAACTAACATGTTTTTCATGCAGCCCAGTAGATAGTTTTGCTTCCTCCTTTGGAAAAATGCACCCCCATGGGCAGCTACTGATTTGAAACAGAGTCAGATTTGGAGGGCAGGGAGGAGGTGAGCAGTTGGACAGGGCTGCAGGGGCAGGGGAGCGCAGGGCAGGTTGCTGAGTGCCTAACCCAGAAGATCTAGGGAAGACAGACACGCTGGGACACTTACTGCTTAGTGGCCTTTGACACTTCAGAATTCACTCACCCACAAATGCACAGGTACACCCCACTGCTTCACTTCTCCATCGGCCAAACTGCTCGCCTCACTTCCTACCTTCACTTGTCCCAGGATGAAATGTGAAATGGGCGCAAAACAGAGACCAGGGGCCTGCGAGCCATTGCAACAGAGAGAAGATGCTCTTTGTCGATAAACCCCTAAGATGAATCTGTCGTTTCCTAGTCAGGCAGTTACTGTGCTTCAAGCAAGCTAATCCCATTTTCAAATGAACCCCTAAATTGTTTTAAGATGACTTGAAGAACAGAATGGAAGCACCTTACTATCGTGACAAACCCCCCCACACCTGCAGGCCCATGCGTCTTCATTACAGCTTCCAAGCTGGAAAGCAAAACTAGGGTACTTGTACTGACAGCCAGCACAATGCCCCTTCCCTTGCAGAGGCCTCACCAGCACAAGCAACTTTCTGTCTTTTTCAGAAGTGCTTGTAAGGCCAGGAATGTAGAAGGTTAATTTAAATTCTAAGGAAAAGGGAGAACATTTGCAAGCCAAGGCAAGTTATTCATATATCCCATTAAAAAAATAAGAAGCAGCAAGGAAAACAAGAGATCATTACTGAGTTAAATATAAATATAAAATACCAAAAAAAAAAAACCCCGCCCAACTTGCTTGGGAGATCATTAACTGTTTGAATCCCCTTAAACTTGTATTTGCTATGTACTACGTAACATGTCACGTATGGCTGCATAAGTGACCTGTGCCATGGAGAAAACACAGGGCCTTTGCCTTCTAAGAATCTTCTAACCTGGATCAGCATACAATGCAATCAGTCCAAACCACTCCTCTCTGCCTTGACTGAGGCAGATGCTATTCCAGGCCCCGTCACCCTGGAAGGCCACTCAACTCCAGGCAGTTCAATAACCCCCAATATTACCCCACATCCCCTTAGGGAAATTCAAACAGTAAGAAAAATTCTAGTGAGTCTAGAGATAAATTTGCCTCCCTCTCTGACCCGTCCTCAGATTCCTTGTAAAAATAGGATGTGACTTGCACCTGGGCAAAGTATAGCCTCCAAACCTTTGGCACCTATTTTTTAGACACCTTCCATAAAACCAAGCCTTGTGAGTCCTTATCTTGCTCACAGTGCCCGCACTACATCAGTAGAGTCAGTGTGTGAAGAGCAGTGCTAACTCCAGTCTTTGATTAGCATAAAAGACATGGCAAAATGAATGAACGTTGATGATCCAATTTTCTGACGCTGGGAGCAAAGAGAAAGAAAATCTAGATCTGGACCAAAACCACCTCAATCAACCATTTCCCTGGCACTTTTAGATACAGAGAATGGTCCAGAATGATTTGCATTGCCAAGCTGAGAAATGAGTTTGCATTTTACCTTGGCTACTCATAATTATTTTTTTAAACTGACAAAGAACAGGCAAGATATAAGACAATTATAGGAAGGAGGGCAAATATGGAATCAATCTTCCTGCAAGAGCCCAGAAATTACTGTCTAATAATGAAACAATTTGAAGAGAGAAAAATCTGAAAACATTTAGAGGGACAGTGCAATCATAAGTAATAAGGAGAAAGATCTGTGGATATCAAACCCTGCCAAGCCCAAAGTCCTGCCCCCAACTAGGATTGCAAAATCATTAGATGAAATAAATATTATAGAAAGCCACCTCACATTTGGCAAGGCGACCGATAATGAGTACTGGAAAGAATTATAGCAATCTCTAAATCTAGGAGAGAACTCTGAGAGTGTATAATCTCCATCCAATGTAATGGATGAAGAAAGAGATCCAGGGATGCTAAGAGGTTTGTCCTAGTCCAACTCACCGCCAGCCACACCTGCACAAGGCCCTTCCTGCTACACCGCACTCCATTCGCACACAGGGATGGCGGTCGATCTTGTTTCGTCGATACTTCCACTCACCTCCCTTCCTTACTACTTTGAAGCAAATCCAGATTATATAATATGATTTCATCTATAAATGTCGTAGTGGCACTTCTAAAGGAGAAGTGCTTCAAAAAAGCATGATCCCAATGTAATTATGACACCTAAGAATATTAATAATAATTATATAATATCGTGCAATGCTCAGGTAGTATATGAATCTCTATGAATTCATGAAATATCTCTTTTGACAGTTTGTTTACATTGGCATCCAAATATGGTCATTTGATCTCTTAGGTCTCTTTTCATTTATACCTCCACCTCCTCCCCTACTTGTCTCCTCATGCCTCTTACTTGAGGAAGGCACCAGGTTCTTTGCCTGGAGATTCCTACCATCTGTGTCTTACTGAATGAATTCCACTGTGTTCCCTGAGTTTCACAGTGGTTATGTGTAGAGCTGAGCTGTCCAACATTGTAGCTACTAGCCACTTGTAGCTATTTAAGTTAAGGTTAAGTTAAAAATTCAGTCTCTTGGTCACACTGGCCACATTTAAAAAGCTCAGTGGGTACATGTGACTAGTGGCTACCATATGCGACGGCGCAGGTCTAATACAGTGCCAACAGTGCAGAAAATTCTGTTGGATGGCAGTGCTCAAGAGGCCGAATAACATCCCACGGGACAGCTTTGGAGGGAGAGATGCTGAAATCCCGCCCGCCCAGGGTTTGGCCCATAGTCTCCTGCTCAGTAGTCACTTTAACCTCCACACCCGGACATGGGAAATGAAATAAAAATTCAGGGGTCTCTATGTTTTTTAAACTTGTGTAAATGGCATAATTACAAATACTTTTGTTTTGTTTTGGGGGGCGGTTATTCAATCTTTGGTTTAGATTTAACTGTGGCAATATATTTATTTGTAGCTTATTCCTTTTAACAGAAGTGTAATGTTCCATTGTTCAAATGTATCACAGTAGGTTCATTATCCTTTTAATTAACAATTAGATTGTTTTCAGTCTTCAGAGCTTCAAGGGCCATCCTTGTTACAAACGAGTAGAGGAGGCACCCTGGACGTGGACTTGCTGGGGCATTGAGCATGCCCATCTCCAACTCGAGTAGCTATTGGCCAGTCACTCTCCAAAATAACTGTGCCTATGGACACGCCCGCCAACAGTGTACAAGTGTTCCTTCCCACTTCCTTAGAGCATTAGCAACATTAGGTAGTTTCAGACTTTTCATTTTTACCACTGTGGGTTCATGCAGTAAAAGTGTGAAGACAAGCATGGAAAAAGAAGAGAGTGGAATTGAGAGAGGATCCCTGACTCAGCTGAATCTATAAGCATATGTAAAATGCGAATGGTGGGCGTAAAGGAGTTAGTTATGATATTTTGCTGGCACTCAGAATTAATTTTTATTTCATAATCATTCATCATTGCCCCCACATGACCTCCAGCTTATGGATTTTTTTCAGTCCAGCTTTATGTGGTCAAATATTGACAACTAATTGCCCAAAGTGATTTGGTTTGTACATGCGTGCTGTATTATATATCAGATAGCATTTCTTCCCCGATGGATGATATAAACTAAAAAGAGGGTAAACTGAAAATGGAATCTGTATTTGGAGTACTGCCAGAAGTTTTGTGGAGTATTTCTGACTAGTTTTCATTTACTCATGAGCTACGCGGACAAGCTAAAATGCTTGGCTCCAACACGGAAGCCTGCTAACTTACTGTGCCTACATTTGCGATGGTTGCTTTAAAAATTCAGACTGGAACTCTTTTCGAGAAGACTGTGACTGCAGGGCAGCAATGATTAGTATAATTCATCAGTCCAGATGCAATTTTTAAGTCCTTTCCGTTCAGGAGACGCCATGGTATGCTCCATAAGGGAAGTAAACACCCGCAAAAGTTGGTCCCTGCATTTGAGAACTTAAAATCAAGCAACATTTCTTTTACAATGCTAACTACAAAAAAAATTGTCCTTTTTGTAGTCAGAAACTCACTCTTACTTTGTTCTATTTTGATCTTTGAACTTGTTTTAAGATGGTTCGGTAGTCATTCATTGCTCAGTAAGTCTTGCAATGACCTTTGGCCAAAAGCAGTAGCATTTTGACCTGTCCGATGGAACTCAGAACTTCCTGCTCCACAAAGCTGGTGGTGTAAATAACTTCAAATGCAACCCTCCTGGAGATCTGTCCTGGGCTTAGTGAGAGAGATAAAAGGAGTAAAGCAGGGGAAAGAATGAAGTGGGAGTGCCCAGGAGTAAGTGAGGGTCATATCCATGTTTTCAGCATTTTTTCCTCACTTCCCTTAAGGTGTTTATTCCACTTCTTCACTAGTAGTTGAAAAAATTGGGGATTACACAGCAAACTATGATGCTAAAATGAAACACATTTCCTTGTAGGCCTGCAATGTTCAGTAGGGTCAACATCCCTACATGTGGGCTTCTTTGGGGTTGAACAGGTAGGGTAAATTATAGCTGCAAAGAACTAAGTAGTGAAGACATACTTAAGTTTATAAATGGCCAGGAGCGGCCAGTGTGGAAACAGGGCCGTGGAGTATGTGTGAGTGCTTGTGTCTATGTACACATGCGTGTGCACGTGTCTCATGAAAAACCCAAGAGAAAGAATGACCTAAAGGAGAAAGGTGCTGCTTCATCTTGAAGCCGTTCACACGTTATTGTGTCTGACCTTCAGAATGCAGCAGTACTGAAGGCTCTTTAGTGGCGGCAGCACAGGACTTCCTGAGACTAGAAGTTTGGCTCATAAACCAGAGGGGAGCATGTGGCCACCAGGACGTACAAAGAGCTCCGTGCAGACAATAGCCCGGTAGTGCAACTGTAGATGATTCAGAAACCCCTGGCTGATATTTCTCTTAAGGCAGAACTAGTTAAGAAGGCCCTGTTCAAGTGGACATCAACGGGCAACTTGGCAAGTCCAGAAATGTGGAGTGGGGAGACAGGGAGGACGGAATTAGAGAGATGGTGTCATCCCAAACAGTGCATCCCAGAAAATGTCCCTCCCTTCTGTGGGTGGAGGAAGGTTAGGCATGAAATCGGTTCAGTTACATATTCCAGTTTAGGTCAAGACATCTCTTTTCGGTGGTTGACAGCACATATGAATGATCCATACATTCAAGGACATATCAGGATGGCACGATATGGCAGGCTGCCTGTCACTCTATTCCTTAAACCTGCTCTACAAAAAGAGAAAGTGTAACCTGATGCTACATTGAATCAGAGCAAATGTCAAAGGGTCAAATACAAAGGTAAAGCTATAATAGGAAAATTCGTACGTGATCTAACATTGACTCCCAAGTAGCTCCCTAGTGGCATGAGCCTCAGTTTCCAAATCTTCAAAATGGGACCAAGACTATTTCAAGGATTGTTATGAAGATTGAAATAGGAGAAACACAAATGCTTTGTAGATACAAGGTATTTGATCAATGTTTATTTTTATTATTTTTAATTTTAATAAGTCAAAGGGAAGAATAAATATTCGGTACTAGGACATATGCACAGCATTAACACTCCCTAATCTTCACAGCTGAACATAATGCCAGCGGTCACTGACAGCTGGCATCCCGTGCTCAGTTTCTTCTCTCTTCCCCTCCTGCAGCCAGCTCCTCCCTGAAGAAACGATTCAAGAGGCGGGAGATCGAAGCCATCCAGTGCGAGGTGCGGAAGATGTGCAGCTACACCAAGATTCTGTCCACCAAGAAGAACCTGGACCACGTGAACAAGATCCTGAAAGCCAAGCGGCTGCAGAGACAATCAAAGACAGGCAACAACTTCGTCAAGAAGAGGAGAGGGCGTCCCCGAAAGCAGCCCACCCAGTTCGATGAGGACTCCAGAGACCAAATGCCGGTGCTGGAAAAATGCATCGACCTGCCCAGCAAAAAGGGTCAGAAGCCCACCCTGAGCCCACTCGTGCTGGAGCCTGCCGCCACCAGCCAAGACACGATCATGGCCACCATTGAAGCGGTCATCCACATGGCCCGGGAGGCGCCGCCCCTGCCCCCGCCGCCTCCGCCACCCCTCCCACCTCCACCACCCCCGCCCCCACCGCCACCCCCACCTCTGCCCAAGACCCCCAGAGGAGGCGGGAAGAGGAAACACAAACCACAGCCTCCCTCTCAGACCCAGCAGCCACAGCCCCCGCAGCAGTCCCTTCCCCAGGAAGAGGAGGTCAAGGCCAAAAGGCAGAGGAAATCCCGAGGGAGTGAGAGTGATGTCCTTCCCTAGGGTGGGTCTGGGCATCTGAACCTGGGGCTGGGGGAACTGAGGCATTGGAAGGGCAGTGAGCAGGGATGGGGGGCGGAATCCCCCGCTGCAGGGACACCCTCGCCCTTCTCTCCAGAAGCTGGGCGGGCAGAATCGGGCCACATGACGGGGTTGAGCCATCGGTTCCTGGGAAAGCAAAGCAGGGGGATCGCTTTCACAAGAAGCTTGTCTGTGCTTTGCAGCAGTTCCCAGCCGAGCGGCACCTCAGTATGGCTAGATCCTTGACAGGCGAGCCAGCAGAAGACCCAACGAGGAGGAGAAAGCTGGTGGTGCTCTGACAGCCACCGACCTCCTGCATCCAAGGTGCGCCCTTGGTGCATGGCATTTGCTGGCCGGGAAAATGGAAAGGGAAACACCCTCAATTAGGAAACATTCCAAGGGCAGAAAAGCTGCAGATTTCTCAACTGGCTTTGTTGTTGTTACCCACTTCCATTTAATTGGTTTTTATTTCTTTTGGTTTTTCACGCTCGGCTAGGCTTTCGGCACCAACGTTGTCTTCAGGTGACCTGAATCTTTCCGTTAACGATACAGTTTCTCTGATGGACTCGTCATCAGAAGGTGGAATTCTAGTGATAGGCAACCTTCGACTTGCTTTCATATTCTTCTCTATGCCTCCTCCGTCACACAGACACTGATATTTAGCATCGTCTGTCCCTCCTTTCCCTTTGCCCATTACGTACTTCCATATACCTTTTCATTAACTTCCTCGCTGCCTTCTTTTCCTTGGTACACACCTAAATAATGTATACCTTACGTGTGTTGTAATGTTCACCCTTGGCATGCCGTCCCAAGGAACTTGGCTTTGAATCCCAATCATTGTGAAACAGACACTCAGTATTGATAGAGCCTTTTTAATAAGTGATTTAGAGCAGCTGAAGATATGTTGACCCAGGTGTCAACCAGGTTATTTTTATACTTAAAACATATCATCAGAGGACAGGCAGAATAAGATGGTTTTAATACCCCACAGCAAATGGAATAACTGGCAAATCACCAAAAACTGAAACCCTAGACCCACCAGAAAGACAAATGTTTAGCAATGCCTTGGTGTGTGATTTTTTTTTCATACCAATAACTATCATAGGTCATGGAAAAAAGGAAACAAAAAGACAACAGAAGAAGTCCATTATCTCTTGATAATTATTTCTTAAAAGCAAATGGGAGTAAGTGTTCTTATCTGAAAAAATACAAAATGAAAATGCCCAAGGGTATCGCCACTCCAATTTTATCACGCCACCTTGGACAGAATATCCAAATTGTGGTTGCCTTAATAAACTAAAACATTTTTGTACATAATGTAATTATAAATCTATCAGTCTGCATGAATGCAAACTGTGTGTGACAAATCGTCTTTTAAATGGTCAATTTCAACTGTACATTTCTCATCCAAGTTGTACTCTAGTCATTGGTTTAGCGTGGACAGATACTCCATCTCTGTTATCCATTTCCACAGTCCAAGTGAGACACGTTAAGAAGACTCAGAATGAGTATGAAGTCATTCCATTACCGTAGATGTTTCTTAAAAGTCGGATGTGGAAATTTCAAATGAATATTTTCAATTTCCTCCCTCCCTCCGCCCCTCACCTTCCCCAAGACATCAAACACCTGGCATGGTAGATTATGAAAAGAGAGACACTGAGAGACAGAGCTAAATTTTCTATTGGGAATTAGAATATCTGGTTTGCCTCTAAATTAAGTTTCTTTACAGGAAGTTGGGACTGGCTGGAAATTGTATTATCACTTCAGAACATAACATTATTTCCTTAGAGGGAGAAGATGGATTTTGTTGGGAACATAAAAGAATAAAAGAGGGGGTGTCTATGGGAGTGAATTTTAAAATTCCAAGGTGATATGCTGGCAAACATCACTTCTCTGTCATGGCACCAACAGTTGGCTGAAATTGCGCACAGAGTTGTCTGCTCTGCACTGTCACCGTGGACTTCCCATCATCGACTGCCCACTAGGTCAGTCACATTCAGTCCTAGCAATATGTAAGTTTAAAGGAATGCATTCTCCTGTACTTGAAAGCTTGTGTTGTAGATACTCAATTTGTGACCCTGGTTGACCTTTGGCATTTTACACAAGTTGAACAGCAAAATCAAACCAGCCGCTTTCAGTTTGTCATTCCCAAGCTATGTCTGAGTGGTTCTGAAGTCACTGGAGAGGAAGTTTTGAATTAGCCCCACTCACCTCACGGTTGCTATGAAAGAGCAACCATTTTTATTCCAATTAAGCCATGAAGAGGTTTCTCTCCTGTTGGATTTTAAAGAGCATTTCCTTCCTTTCTTCTGTCCTTCTCCTGCTGGAGGTATACTGTTTCCCATGCAAGTCTGCAAGCAGACTAAATCTTCCTGCAGGGGAGAAGGAGCTGACACTCTAAGCTCCTTAAAGAAGAGCCTGAAGCTTAATTGGCATTAACCTCTAGTAGGTGAGAAATTTCAGATTACTTTGGAGTTTTGAAACCAGTGAAAAGTATTCCAGGAGAGAGACAGCAGAGTTGCAAGTTGTACATAAATTCAGTGCTTCAGTGGTCATGTGAGTTAAATGCAAATCCTGTTTCTGACCCTCAGAATAGATTGAAAAACTGCAGAGGACCCAAACTAAGACATGCTAAACAGCCATTCGGAGGTCCAGTCACCTGCACAGCTGACTCTCCACCACCCAGACTCTCCCTCAGTATCAAACATTACTTTTTTTCCTTTGCTTTCCATCAGCATATCTCATCTGTACAGCCATTTTCTTACGTCCTAACTATCCCCTTTCCATCTGCCTCCCCTTTCCCGTCTTGGCTCAACACTGGGGGAGTCTTGACTCACATCTTGTTGGTTGGTTGGAGAACCCAGATCTCTCAACCTGCATTGTGGAGGTCTGCAGCCACCCAACACTGCCTTCTGTGGCTGCATTTTTATTTAGAGAAGATGTCATTTGGGATGCACGGGACTCCATAAAGAGCTCCACAAAAATATTTCGTGGAGAAACCCGTTAGTTTTCTTTTTTCTTTCTTTTCTAGAAAACTTGCCTTCAGCAAACAGGAGTAAACCTACTTATAATATAGAGAGTCTGATTAGGGATAAGCAAAGAGTGAAATCAAGTGATAAAAACCTCCCTGAAGGTGATGTGGGTCTCTGATCCACCTTTCCAGGTGGCTGGGGGGCCACTTGGTTTTCAACCCCTTATCCCAAATGAAAGGAACAGAAATTTAACTTCCTCTAATGGCGTGGTTCTGGCTGCGACCCACAGAAGATGGGTCAAAGGAAAGGAGAGCATGTCAGGGGCTGGTCTGTGACTTGGCAGGACTGGGATTCAACAGTCACTGGCAGCCCAGAGTAGGTGACTCAAGGCCGACCGAGGATTAGCATGTTCCCTTGGCTGCTGTCTGGGGCGGGGGGCCGTCATCGATGGCCGTCGGAATCTGTGTTCTACACCTTGCTGGGTCTATAAATATGATAAGCAAGTGGTGACAGAATTCTAGTATAAGGTGATGTACTACATGCAGATCATAAAGGATTTGGTTTTAGGACTTACGTAGAAAATTCCACTCTTACAGCTTATTACCCAACAATATTCAGATAATGAGCTTTTGGAGAATATTTTTTTTCCCTACCACTAGGAAGATTTACCTGGGAACTGTCTAAAGTCTATACGTATATTTCCAAAGCCTTTAAATGCCAACTGTAGCATGGAGAGAGAGGGGGTGGCAGAAGCCGAAATGCCTCAAAAGCCATTTAAGTGTTACATTGCAGGATTTTCAGTCCTCATTATGTAAAAGTAGACAAATATAGACATTATTCTCCACACTACCCTGTAGTATCACAATGGTCCAAATGCCAGAGCTTACAGATAATGTCATCACAGTGCCTAGAAACTCGAACTGTAATATATCGTAGCATTTTCTTGGTGTTTTTTAAAGTTTCTTTCCACAATGCAAGGCTCCCCCTGCCTCTTGTTTCTTGGAGAGTTTGCCCCACGGATGAGTCTGCCTTCCTTGCTGGGCTCAGTCCCTCGGGGAACAGTCTTAGAAGCACATATCAACCAAGGAAGAAACTTCCTGGATCTCAATTGGCCACTCGCCCAGGTACAACAAACACTAGACGGGGGAAACGGAGAAGAGCTGCCGCTGGTCAACTCAGAAGGGCGGTTCCAACCTCGGTTGGCGTCTTTCTTTTTCTTCCTTTTTTAAAAAAATCTATTTCTTAAATAATAATAAATGCACATGATGTGTTAAATATGTACATATATATTTCAAAAGAAAAAAATGGGGCACAAGATTGTCTTACAAGTCGTGCTGGCTAATTTTTAGTTTGTATTCATAAGTGGTTTTTAAAAGCCTTTTTTAAAGTGTAATTTGCATGTTCTACTTTGATTGTATGTAAACATATTTTAGAACAAAAAAATGTATTTGTATTTTATTGAATATAGAGGCAAGAAAAATTGTACATTGTTTGAAATGTTCTTTTTGTAACAGTTTTTATTCATAAAGCATTTTTGTACATTTAAAATGAACATGGACTTGCTGTTATTGAGGCGTAGATACATCTGGCATGCTTTACTGTCATGCTCCTCCATGGTCTTAGATGTTGGGTTTTAAACATTTTTTCTAAAAGAAAGCTCAGTCATTTTCGCTACCAGATCAGGTTAGCACAGTATAGAGCACTTAACTATTAAAAAAAAGTTAATCCTATTCATATGTTATTCATTGTGTGAAATTAAAGACATTCAATTCAGTCTAACATGAGTTGTGAATTCTTTTGTTTTCTTTTCCATCTGGTTCACATCACTAAGGAGTTTAATAGCATTTGAGGGTCTTAGCTCCCACCAACTGAATATGGAATCATTGAGAAAATTCTAACTAAATTTTTGCCTTTTCATATGAATCTGGGGTGTACATTGTGGGCAATATTTGAGTCTGATTTTTTGGGTTACTGTTCAGAATACATCACACCTTGACATAAAGCCAAGGGTGATTCAAAGAACCAGAGAGACTACTGCTGAAAGCATTCGAAATATATTTGTAAGATACTGGAGGTCCATCCTGTCCTAAATTTTTCAAAGAACACTGTGGATGAAGATTAAGGTTGCTTATTAATATCTCATGATGTCAAACTGGGACTTCAAGTTTGACTGCTGTGATAGGAAAGGCTATTTAAATAATCAACCACAGAACGTTCCTGGTGGCCTACATCCATAGCTAGCCATTCTGGGCAACCCCTTAAGGGCAATGCCAGAAATATGCAGGAATTTACAAGGCAGGTGTGTGAAAAGTGAACCAGCGGTTCTAAGCAGAATGCTCACATAAGAGTGCCGGGGTCTCAGAAGAAGGGTTGAGCCCCTAGGCTGAACGCTATTCTTTCTGTTCTAATTTTCGGTTTATTCAAAAGTAGATTTCAAAAGCCCTTTTACAGTGTCACTTGCTTGTTCCACATTGAGAATATGTATGTTTAGTTTTCTTTATCTTATGTGCCTCTCCCAAAAGCCAGCCAGGTAAGTAGGAAATGTTCTGAGCAGCTTCCCATCCCTAATCATCCATCTGCCTCCCCGTGACACTTGTTCTGACTTTCAGTATCTGCGGCACAGTGGAATAATGGGAATCTGGTGGGGTGAGTGAAAGTCTTCATGAGTAGATTATTAGTAGATTACTAGGGCAGACTCAGGATGGCTGGAGAGTGTGTGCTTTAGGCAGCCTTCTGAGATGGAGAGAATTTAGGCAGCAACCTCTAACAAAGTAGCATTTGCCCTCTTCCCTCTCATCTGCCAGGAAAATTGAAAGTGTTACAGCATCCTCTTTCTAACTCAGGTTCATTAGACTGTTAGTGTTTGTGAAATCAGCAGTGACATCCGAGCGTGCCCCTAACCTCTTGCCACCAGCTGCTTAGGCAGGGACAAAGCTGTTGCCTTGAAATGGATGGGCTCAACTTTTAGGGTTTTTAAATCCAACCGTAGACTCTCTATGTGCTGACAAAGACTCTCAGGAAAGCCTCGTGTGTCCACACGTGTGACTGGCATGAATCTCAGCCTACAAATAAACAGCTGGAAGGAATATGTATTTTAAAATGTCTCTGCAGCTCACTTTTGTTAATTTCTGAGGTCCCCGCCATTCCACCGGCATAGCAGGCTCTTAGTTCCAGACCTAGAAAATCTCTTCCCAACCTGGAGGGGCCATGTAGACAGCCTTGCTCCACCGTTCTTCCAAACTGCCCCTCTGTGCCCAAGTCCTCCCCATTTCCCCAGTTTCTAGGCATTTAAAACTGAACAGCCAGGGGGGAAACCTTTTTTTTATTTTTCTATTTTTCCCTGTGCTTTGTGCTGTCGGAACATGCCCTGGAGGGATGAGCTCAAACCAGCCGGGCTGCCTGTGTGGTGGGAAGGAGACTAATAGACGAGTGGACACGGCAGGAATCGGTTATCTCTTAAAAATTTTAACCTGTCACACTTGTGCTAGGGAGTGAGGACAATGTGATGTGAAAAGCTAAAGGATGTGCCCAAGGTCCCAAAAGCCCCTATATAGGTCAGATGAGATAATGAACGGATGCGAAAGCAACTGGGAAGGTGGCAAAAGGTGTGCAGTGTTTGTGATCAGCAGCTCTTGCCACTCTTTTGGGATGTGCCAGTATCCAGGTTTTTAACTGTTACAAGGCTGTGGCAATGAGCTTTCCTAAAGTGTCACCCAGGGCCTTTGTTTCTAGGTTTAATTAGAGGAAAAACGGGTTCCAACATGCTGTTCTTATTCACATAGGCTAAAGTTGTGAGGTAACAAATGAGAAATATTAAAACTCTAGAAGAGTTAAAAACCATGCATATTCTCCCATGATAGTTTAAAACTTATATCTCCTCTTTTTAGTGGACAGAGCAGTGGTATAAGAGCCAAGAGACCCTGGATGTATTCCTGCTTGGTCACTACAGAATTCTACGTCCAGCAGCGAAACTTTATGGAGTCCCAACTGACCACTCCGAAATGGGGGTTAGACTCTCGATGGCACCTGCAGTGCCTTCCTTCCAAGGCTAAGTCTTCGATCTGTCATTTCTGTGCCTTCCAAACAGGCCCTGCCTTTATTTTCTGACATTAACCCCCATCATTGTGAGCCAGCGACATTTGGGAGTTATTACCTCTGCAGAGTCAAACCTGTCCTAACAGGTTTGACGGGAGGTGAATATATGGAAGAAGTTTAAAAATACAGAATTATGAGGACATAAGATCAAGTCTGTCCTTCCTTTCTTCCCTTTCTCCTTCCTTTCTTCCTCTCTCCCTTCCTTCCTTCTCTATTTGCACATCACCAAGTACCAAGTAAGGATGAGCAAGTAAAAACAAGGCCTCATGGAGCTTTATTCAAGCAAATCTAGATGGTGAACTTCTGCCTTCAATTCTCTGTCTATGCAAATTGTACCCACTTTTGAGGGTCAAAAGCCCACTTCCTCCAGGAAGTCTTCATGACCACAACCCACAAACATCTCTCAAACCACTCATTTGGTCACTGTCCTTAATAATTCCACATGTGGCGGAGTATAATCCAGGTCAAGTTACTCTGGTTGTTTCCTGCACAAAGGGGTTTTTTGTCAAACTTTACACCCTTGGTGTGGCAGCTGCCCACAATGGGCATCTTTTTCTCATTGTCACAAAAGTGATTTTGTGAGAAAAAGGCTAAAAAATTTTTTTAAAGTGAGATAACATATCTCGGGAAGGTAGAGGTGATGTCTACTTCTTCCCACTCAGACCACCCATGCTGCCCTTGCCCTGGACACTTGGGGGCCAGTCTCCTAAGATTTCCCCCTTTTTCATTCATAATACTGTATACTCTAGAAGACCTCTGAATCCATTTCCAAACTAAATAATTAGAAGAAAATGGTGAAACCGGGTGTTATCATTTTTATATGTTAATTTAACTGGGCATAGGGTATCCAGATTAAAGATGATTTATTTTTGTGAGGGCGTTTCCAGATGAGATTCGCAGTTGAATACGAGGGTGTAATAGTTGGCCTGGGTATCATCCAATCAGTGCTCTGAGGGCCTGAGTAGAACAAGAGGCTGAGAAAGGAAATCTTCCCTGTTTTTCCTGCTTCACTGCTGAGATGGAACATCTTGTCTCTTCTGCCTCTGGACCAGATTTATAGGTTGGCCAAAAAGTTCATTTGGTTTTTGCCTAAGGTGGCTCTAGTAGCACTTAGTTGTCTTTAACTTCATTCCAAACAATTTTGTTAGATTGTATTGTGACAACTGTCATATCAGCATGCATTTAAAAAAACTAATCAAAATTGGTGAATTTTTGTGTAGCCATTTTAATGTTGCAAATGGAAGAAAATAAGCAATATCTACAGCATATTATGCTTTGTTATTTCAAGAAAACTAAAAACAATTGAAATGCAAAAAAAAAAAAAGATTTGTGCAGTGTACGGAGAAGGTGCTGTGGGTGACCAAATGTGTCAAAAGTGGCTTGCGAAGTTTTGTGCTGGAGGTTTCTTGCTTGACGATGCTCCACAGTCGGGTAGGACAGTTGAAGTTGATAGTGATCAAATGGAGACATTAACTGAGAACAATCAACGTTGTACCACATGGGAGATAGGCAACATACTCAAAATATCCAACTCAGTAAAGTTACTGGTGAAAACTAAAAATGTGTTTTTTATTTTACAGAAAAAAATATGGGCTTTTTGACCAAACCAATACATCATAGGCTCTCCTGGTTCTCAGACCTTTGGACTTGGGCTACTTAACTCATCCAGCTTTCCTTGGCCCCCACCTTGCAGACGACAAATCCTAGGACTTCTCAGCCTCCATAATCATGTGAACCAATTCCTGCAATTGTTTCACCTCCTTGAAGCCTGAGTTATCTACACAAATTATTTGAATTCTTATGCACAGGAGAGTTTCCCCTTTTTTATACTTTTTATTTTGAAATAACTCTAGACTTACAGAAAAGTTGCAAAAATATATATAGAGAGAGAATAAAGGTGCATGCAGGTGTCTGGAGAACTATGACCCACCAGACAACAGCCTTGCGTAAATGTGCCAGCTGGTCAGTTGTGCACCTCCATGAAGATACAACTCACTGAGCCAGTAGACATCTGAAGTCCCCAACAATCTACAGTTTTCCAAAGTCTTCGGGAGCCTTTATTATGAAATAGTTATAAATTCACAGGAGGATGCTAAGGAATATACAAAGAAGTCCAGCACAATGTTCTCCTAACTGTCTTTCCTTATGCCATGTCTCTATCCCATACAAATACAGTTCAATATCAAAACCAAGAAATTTTCATTGGCACAATCCATAGAGCTTATTCAATTTTTCCAGACACACATAATGTGTATATGTGAGTGTGTGAGTGTGTGTGTGTGGCTGTGCATGGCATAGATCTGTGATGCAAGTTTTCACAAGTATAGCCTGTGTAGCCACCACCACCACAGTGAAGATACTCAGTCGTACCGTCACCAGGAAGATTTCCCTCTGGCAAACAGACCACCCTTCCCCCTAATCCCTGGCAACCACTAATGAGTGCTCCATCTCTATAGGTTTCTTACTGAAAGAATATTACATAAATAGAATTATGTAATGTGTAGCCCTGTTTAAATAAAGTCTATTTTAGAACTGCTTTATGTTTATAAAAAGTTGTGAAAAATAGTATGGAGAGGTCCCATAAACCCTGCACCAGGCCAAATTTCCCTTATTATCGATGTCTTACATTAGTGTGGTACATTTGTCACAATTAATAAAACAGTATTATTATAGCATTCACTAAAGTCCACGCTTTATTCAGATGTCCTTAGTTTTCAGCAGATGTCCACTTCTCTCTTCCAGGGTCCCATCCAGGATGCCACATTATACTTAGTCCCCAGGTCTCCTCAGGCTCCTCTTGACGGTGACAGTTTCTCAGATGCCCCATGTTTGTGATAACCTTGATGATTTTTAGGAGAACTGGCCAGGTATTTTGTGGAATGTCTTTCAGTTGGATTTGATGTTTTTTTTTTCATAAGTTCTTAAGAAGGTGATCACAGAGGTAAAGTGTACACACTATTATTGTGACTTTAGCTATTGACATTAACCTTGATCACCTGGCTGAGGAAGTATTTGTCCGGTTTCTCCACTTTGAAGTCATTCTCCCCTGGTCCTTTTCCTCATTTCATTCTTCAGAAGGAAGTCACTACACAGAACCCACACGTAGGTGTAGAGTTGTGTTCCACCTCCTTGAAGACTGTCTCCACACAAATTATTTGAAATTCTTATGCAGCGATTTTTCCCTTTTTAATACTTTTTATTTTGAAATAATTTTAGGCTCACAGAAAAGTTACAAAACATTTTATTTCATTTCCCCCCAATTATTCTAACGTTAACATCTCACATACCATAGTACACCTGTCAAAACCAAGAATTAAATTTGGTACAGTACTATTCATTAAACTACAGATTCTGGATTAAAGTTTTTCCAATAATGTCTTTCTTAATACCTTTTTAAAAAGATGTTTTAATTCTGGTAAAATACATATGGCATAAAACTTACCATTTTAACCACTTTGATGCACACAGTCAGGAGTGTTGACTATGTTCGCGTGGCTGTGCCACTAATCTCCAGCGCTTTGCAGAACTGAAAGTCTACGCCCATCGAACAACTCTCCATCCCCGCTTCCCCCACCCCCTGGCAACCACCGTTCTACTTTCTGTTCCTATGAGTTTGACTGTTCTAGCTACCACATGTGGATGGAATCATGCAGAATGTGTCATTTATCCCCATTTATTCATTTATGCAGTGTTTTATTTACACTGGTATGGACTTGGATATTGACTTCATATTTTGGGTTATAGTATAATATCACTTGATTTACTTTGTTGTTTGAATTATTAGAGTTACAGCCATTTGGAGTTCTTTCAGTCGGTCCCACATGCCTTTGACATGCCCTCATCATTAGGTATGTATGGTTTTTCTTTTGTTCTGTTTTGTGTTTGCTAGCAATTTCTTACCTTCTGACACTGTGAGATGTTTCAGGCTCATCTTGTGTATTTCTCATGCCAGCCCTAGAATCAATCATTTCTGTAAGGACTCCTAATTCCTGTTAATGAAGGGTGGTATTAGAAACAGAGATCTGGACACTAGGTATGCTCTTTGCTATTGGAGTGTCATTACTTCTTGACCCTATCAGCTGGCAAAGCAAGGGTTATATGTGTGTATACAAAGCTCTGAATGTACATATGTTACCATCTGTATTTATACCAAGCTAAACATGAGTCTAAATATACCTCTAATTCTAATACATTGCTACATGGATCATTCCAGCCTCCTTTTCTTGATTATCTGCCACCTTCTACTCCAATAGTGACAAAACTGGCTCTCTTCACTTGCCATTCACTTTTGCAATAGCTTGATTCTGGTATACCAGTGTCAGAGTGGTTGACTTATACCCACCCTTTCCAATTTGGCCCTTTTTCACTTAGCATAATTTCTTTGAGGTTCACCCAGTTGGTTCTGTATATCAGTAGTGGGTTTCATTTTATTGCTGAGTAGTCTTCTATGGCATGGATATACCAGGCTTTTTCAACTATTCACCCTTTGGAGGACATTTAGATAGTTTCCAGATTGACACTTACAAATAAAGTTATGGGCATTCATGGACAAGCACCTATGTGAAAACAAATTTTGATTTCTCTGGGGAAATTGTCCAGAATTCCAACTGCTGGGTTGTACGGTACATCCATTTTCAGTTTTGAATGGAACTGACAAACCGGTTTTCAAAGTCGTTCTGTCATTTTATGTCCCCACCAGCAATGTGTGGGTGACCCAGCTTCTCTCTCTGTGGGCTCATGGGCATTTGACGTCACCACCATCTTTCATTTTAGCCATTCTGAAACTCATTCTAGTTTAAATTTTCATTCTTGTGATGTCTACTACTGCTGAACATCTTTTCATGCATTTACCTGCCATCTGTATATCCCCTTCAGAACTAATTAGATTTTTAATGCTGCATTTTAAAATATTTCATATATTTTTTCTAGTCTGTAATTCATCTTTTCATTTATACTTATAGTCTTAAAACACATGTGAGACATAAATGTTATTTATATTTTAGCATGAGGTAACAGGCCCAACAAGATAAAGGATGTGTTTCTTTAAAACACACAGTTATTAAGGGCATACCCAGGATTAAAACTCGGTCCTTATTAAGCCTTTGCCAAGTACATTTCTATAATAGGCAAAAATGTTGGTGATGTTATAGCTTGGTAACTTGATTCCTTTTCTTGATGCCAGTCTTTCGATTAATAATAGACTGCTATTTTGAAGGAGTCTTAGAAAGATTATAGCTCAAGTTTCTCAAATTGCAGTTGGTAGCACTGAGCACAGGGAGATGAAATGAACTGGCCACACGCACATGGCTTATTAACATTAGTGGTAGACCCAGCCCGGAGCCCAAGGCCTGCACCCCAGTCTCACCCTCTCCTGCTCTACCACACTCTGGTGCTCCTCACAGCTCTCCGTTGTTGGCATGCCCATGTCCTAAGATCCTGTGGGGAGGTGAAGGATAACGACTTGGGAACCCAGAAAGGAGCTCTTCACCTTGGAGAGGCTGAGGGAAAGTGAAGTGCAGCAGAAAACAAGTGTCACCAAAGGAAGTGATGTGGGCACACGGTCACCAAGAAGGGAAGTCTTGGAAGTTTCACCAGTGAGAACACGTGGGGGCCTCTGGGCCCTGCGACTGTTATCACTGTACCCCAAACCAGACATGTTGTTTATTTCTCTGCTGCATCTGTAACAATCTTAATAGAGGTGTTTGTGAATGCCTAATAGTTCACTGTTACCTTGTCTCAAAATGCTAAAATGCATCTCTGTTAAAGAAGTAACTGAATCTTCCTCAATCAGGAACTTTTGCACATATTTTTCACCTCCCTTTATCACCATCTTGCCCTCCCACACTCATCTAGTGCACACAAACACACCTGGACACACACACACACACACACCTGGACACACAGCAAGGAGAGAGGCTCTGCTTCTCTTTCTGCCAGAGCCAGAGCCTTTGGCCTACGAGGGTGTGCACTACACATCGCTGTGTTCACGTGACCAAGGAAATGTGCATATTTAGAAAGGCTTTCTTTTTCATTCTCTTTCTGGTTCTATCAGCCAAGTGTATATCCCTAGACATGAACCGTTAGTCTTACCCACATTTTAAACTTGACATGGCTTTTATGTCTCTTTGAATCTACATGTCTCCGTTCCGTCCCTTGCTTTTCTTTACACAGACCTGTTGGGGAACCTTGACTGTTTGGCCTGCACAGTTGCCCACCATGTGGATGCCGCTGAAGGCTCACTCCTGGTGCAGGTCGACATGTTCTTCTGTCCTCGGAATCCCCTGCACATTGGCAGCTAGAGTCAGGGCTGGGTCTAAAGATAGAGGGATTCAGCTTTGATCCCTTTGGAAAGGTTGTGGGTGGAATTGTATCCATCCATCAAAGAGGCACATAGTGTCTGGTTACCCCTGTAACATAACAGCTTTTAATGCTTAATGCCAGATCCGTTTATTTAGTAGGACTGAAAAGTGTTTGATGTAACAGTGGCATTACTTTTCACTGGTTAGTTGGCATACTTTTATAAAGAGATGCTTCCTTTTTTCTTTGGTTACCTCTCATGGTACTGTTTATAGAAGAAAAACAGGACAAATATTTGATTCTTTCCTTTATGTTCAGAATAATGCATTGGTTCCCTACCACCCCCTAAAGGTAACCAATTAGTCCTTTTTTAATATTAATCTGAACTCATGGATTTAAACCTATTTGAAGGGTTTCACTCCATTGCAATTACTATTACTGAAGTTCAAACTGGCCCATTTGTGGCCAGTTGGAGTCTCTTCGAGTTGGCTCCTGAATTCCTTTTATATAACCTCAGCAGTGTTATACAACCCAGTAGGCTCTGATAGCTCCTTGGCTATCTGGTGTGACAAACTCTTCTCAGCTCATCTTGTAATTTTTCTGTTCAGGCCTCAAAGCAGGCAGTTTTCTAAGAGGTCTATCTAGTTTTGTTTTTAAAGTAGAAAAATTGTATTTCAAGAGCACAATCCCAGCACTAGGGATAGATAGATTATTGATAGATAGTTAGACAGACAGAGATAATCTGAAATAAATTTGAATTGGAAATATCAATATGAAATTGTTTCATGTATACAAGGCCTGTCCAGAAAATATCCAACCATGTAATATGAAATATAAAGACATTTAGTGACGATACAAGAAACACTGTACATAGGACAATGACACCTCAGCCCCTTCGAAGTAGGCATCTTGGGACCTCACACACTTCTCCCAATTGTCATCAGCTGCCCCATCATATTTTCCTGAATCTCATCAATGGTCTGAAATCTCTTCCCTTTCAAAAGTGATTTTAGTTTTGGGAAAATCCAGAGGTCACAGAGCATCAAATTTGGGCTGAAGGGAGGCTGAACCACCTGGGTGATTTGATGTTTCACCAAAAATCTCTGCAAGAGATGTGATGCACGAGTGGGAGCATTGTCGTGATGAAGCTGCCAATCACCGGTTGTCCATAGCTGCAGCCTTCTGAATCATCTCAATAGTTTCCTCAGAGAATTGTTCAAGCTTAACACAAAATTTGATGCAGATTCATTGCTCTACTTGCTCAGTCATTGTGAATGTGACGATCACACAGTGCACATGCTCACTCAATGGCGTCTATCATCCCCACTGACTAGTACAGTGAAGTCATCGCTGTTCACACATGTGCATTCCAGTCCACTCTCCTTGGCTACCAGGTTACATCGATGTCATGCAAACCATTCTTATTTTATTAAAAATGGTTGGACTTTTTCCAGACAGACCTTGTATGTGTTCCTACTGATACTTTTAATCCAAATTTATTGCAAACTCCTGGATTTAAATTAAAAAGAGTACTTATTAAAACATATATTTGTATGTTCTTTCTTCATATCATGAAACTTAAGGACATAAGGGCAAAAGAAATAGAAAACCATAATTATTCAGTTTTTTACTCCATATCATATATGTAACAGTCTCCATGAAGCAACTTCAATACCATCATCAATATGATTTCTGAAAAAATGGGAAAGTATGTGTGTTTCTCCTCCCACAGTTGTCCTACGTCTACACTATCAGCACATACAGAGCGCGTTTACTTCTCCCTTTTAACACATTTCATCTTAGCTTTGAAAGTAACTGACTATGTAATGCTCATCACCAGAATTATGTCAATGACTCTTCCATCATTTTGGTGTCTCAAGCCTACTATCAAGTAAATTCTAAGAAAAGTCTTGGGGCATACAATTTCCTGAGGTCTTGCATAAGTAAGAATTGGTGTCCTTTCCACCTGAAAGTCCATTGGATCAAAAACTCTTGACTTACACCTCTTTCCTTCAGTATTTTAAACAAGTTCTTCCATTCTTATCTGGCATAAAATACTGCTTTAGAAAAACCCAGCTGTAATCTAATTGTCTTTACATATAGGTCATTTGATTTTTTCTTTTTTTTAAAAAGCTAATCATTTTACTAGAATGTATTTTGATGTTGATCAATATTCTCTTTAGATAAAGTATTTTTAATCATATATTTTAGCCTTTGTTCTATTTCTTTGCTTTGATTTTCTTCCTCAGGGATCCCTATTACCTTCTTTGTGTAACTTCAGTTTTAGTCACGGTATCATGAATCCTTTTTATCTCTTTATCTTACTTTTTACTTTAATTTTTTTCTTCATTTAAGCTTATATTTCTCTTCAAGTATTTTCTTTTGTATTTATTCACTTTTGTATTCCTTTTAGTTATATCTTCATTTCTGACATATTTTCACTTATTTTAATTTTTTCTTGAGTTCAGTCTCTTATTTCTGAGGTTTGTAACTCTAATTTTATGCTGTTCTGTCACATCTCTTAGCATTTTCTTAATATATTCTAGCTCATCCTGACATAGTAGGCTGCAGTTTCGATTTCTTTTATGGGCATGGTTTTCTGGTATATATATTTTTTTGCCTTGTAATTCTCTTCTTCTTTTAATAACTTATAAGGAATTTAAAAGTTGGTACCTTTCTGCTCCTAATTTTTGTTTGAAATTAATTTTCCTGAACTTTTAGGCAAAAACTGCGTTGAGGTTAGCTTTGCTTATTTGGTTGTTCTCTATCTTCTGCTGTTTACCTGTAGCGTTAAAAAACCGGTTGTTCCCCTCACCCATTTTTATCCGAACTTTCTTTCTCTAACCTCTCTATGATCCCTATTCTCTCTATTGTCATTTTAAATAACCCTAGGATTCGACTATCAAGTCCACTCTCCAGTACAGTCACACACCCCATAAGGACCCTTCCGTCAATGATACCACAGAAACAGCAATGACCCTGCTGGATTACAATGGTGCTGGAAAGTTCCTATCATCCAGCGACATAGCCACTGTGACATCTAAGCACAGCACATTTCATTACTCACATGTTTGGGTGAGCTGGTGTAAACAAACCTACTTCCAGTCCTTTAAAAGTACTAATTTGAAGATAAAAAAAAGTTATGCATTTAGTGTAGCCTAAGTGCACAGTGTTTATCAAGTCTACAGTAGTGGACAGTGATGTCCTAGGCCTTCACAGTCACTCACCACTCACTCACTGACTCCCCCGAGCAACTTTTATCCGGCAGGCTCCATTCATGGTAAGTGCCCTGTTCAGGGGCACCATTTCTGTCTTCTGTACTGTATTTTTTCTGTGCCTTTTCTTTGTTTGGACACACAAATCCTATTGTGTTATAACTGCCTACAGTGTTCAGTATACAGAAACATGCCATGCACGTCTGTAGCCTAGGAGCAACAGGCTGTGGTCCAGGTGTGTAGCAGGCCAGACCCCCTAGGTTTGTGTGAGTGCACTCTATGCTGTTCACACACGTTGGAATCACCTACCGACGCGTTTCTCGGAAGGTGTCTCCGTCTTTAAGTGGGGCAGGACTATGTTCTCGGTGACCTCGTGCTGTACACTGGGCTGGACTTAAGGGGTCCAGAGGCCCTCTCTGCCCACACGTTAAGGTTGTTTCCAACTTTGATTGTGGATATGACCCACAATGAAAGAAAATTAAGGGGCCAGGACACCAGGATGTGAGGAGTTAAAAGGAGAAAAAGAATGTATTTAAGTCAGCGGTTTTCAACTGCTGTGCTACAAGAATTTTTAAAAATATGCAATACCTGACTAGTCAGGGGCATTGACCTCCTTTCCCTTAGATAGTCAAATGATAAAATGACAACAGCCAACGTGAAAACAGCCATCTGCTGTGAATGACTCAAAATTGTACCTATTTTTTGTCAGATGGACCGCAGAATTTTAGTAATTAGTTTACATGTGACTTGAGTTGAAAATCGCTGATCTAAGTGTACGTAGGACCTGAGCCTGACCTTTGAGGGTGGATGGAGACCGCCTGAGAAGGCAAAGAAAAGGCCTGCCCTGGCATGGGTCAAAATGGGGGAAGAAATGTGAGCAGATCTGCCGAAAGATTTCTGCACACGGTACGGTTATGGGACAGAGAGGAGGTCAGCCTGGCAGGTGGAGTGAGATACCACAGGAGAAAAAAAATGAGTGGGGAATAGAAGCGAATAAATAGAAGAGGATCATAATATTAAAAGGAAACATAATCAAGGTTGAAACTGATGAGCATTTATGATACGTTTTAAAAACAATAAACCAGGGTTCAAAATTCCAGAGAGATTGGTTTATGGTTTGTGGGCCAAGTCATGTATTTTGATTATGTGGTCCCTTTAATACTTAGTACCCTTCACATAGAATACACTCAAACTTGCTGATTCAACACAATAATAAATTACGGTAAGCCTACTCCAGAAAAAAGTCTGCGAGAGCCAATGTAAATACAGCGGTCATAAAACAGGTGCCGGCACTCAAGGAAAGTATACCTAATGATAGCTAACAGAGTTGGTATAAAAAATCCACAAACCAGTGTGGCTCTGCATGGCCATCAGCGTGCCTCAATTAAAAAAAACACCCCTTTCTAATATGTCCAAGAGATGTTATTTTCAAGAACTCTTTAACATATATGAAGCAAGCAAAGAAAAAATGAGTTCAAACTCAGATAGAGGGAAATGTCAGAATGTCAGTACTTGATAAATGCTCTTTTTTTCTACCTTCCTCTCCTTCCCTCCTTTCCCGCCAGAAGTGGAAGTGGGTTACTGTTTCTACCAGACCAGGAGATGGCAAGTTCTGGCCCCAAAACAAAACAAGCTACGCTGCCTGTTTTTTGTAGGGCCTGCGAGCTAAGAATAGTTTCTGTATTTTAAAGGGTAAAAAAAATATGGGGGAAAAGAAGAATGTTCCACATTCCATGAGAGTTATATGAAAATCAAATATCAATGTCCATCTATACAGTTTTTTATCTGAACACAACTCACTTGTTCATTTACTTGTCTGTGGCGGTGTTCCCACCACCTCAGAGTTGAGTAGTTACAACAGAGAACATGCAGCCTGCACAGCCCACAACGTTTCCTATCCGACCCATTAAGAAAGAGCCTATTGGCCCCTGGAGTAGAGTAGCACAACAATTAGTCGCCAGGAAGTTAAAACACAGATCATATGCATGTGCTTCAGGGCATCAGGAAATTCGCCTTGAAGCATTTAATCAGCTTCTCGGAACAATAATCTGCACCTCATTTTTGTAACTTCCCACTGCAGTCACTTTCATCTCATCCTTCTTGTCCCCCAGTCACTGGGGCTTCAAGCTCCTTGCTTCAGCGGTATTTATTCAGATTGTTCTTACTAACTCCTCAATGTTTCCATTGTGTCCAGGTTTCCCATCTAGTTAAAGTCTCCTGGCCTCTGGAATCCCATCTGGTCTTGTACCAGATGAAAGCAATTGCCCCTCTGCATTTAGGGACTGCAGCCAGATAATCTAGCACCAATTCATAATGAATTCTATCCCATTGTTATCAGTTGTTCGAGTGTCTGCTCAGTTAAGGTGAGCACCTTAGGGGTGGAGCCTCTGTTTAGCATTTTGTTCTGTCCCTCCTACCAAAGCCCATCACTACCCCTTAGCAGATGATCACTATGTGTTTGTTGATTGACTAATTGGCTGATTGGTTGAGCCGCTGAGTCGATGAGGTAGAAGGCTGGGGCAGCTCAGAAAGGCCTTCCTCTGAGCACTGTGCAGGCAGAGTTTGTTTTCTTTTCACTCTTTCTCCTTGAGTTCCTCTAGGTTCGTTGGTTTTGAATAGCATTTGAGAAGGAGAGAAGATGGTGCAAGTGAACCAAAGCAACTTGCCTCCATCTGCCTTCAATTCTCAGGCTGGGAAAACATTTCCAGAAGGCCTGGTGCACGAGAACCTGACGCGGTGACGGAATGTTCTGTCTCCCTCTTGTTCCGTGCACAGTGCGCCGAGTTTCTGCAGGCTCGTGAATCCTGAGGGCCTTTTCCAGCCATGGCAGCCCCCATTCTGGGAAGCAGACAGACGCTTTGCAACCCCCATCAAAAAAGAACATTGTGTTTCTGCACATCCATACCCACTGCGGGCTGATTTCTCCCAGAGCAGAAAGGCTGAGCCCGCCAGCTAGGTGAGATGTGCTTTCTGCTTCCTAAGCTCTTGCCTTTTGGAAATGTGCAGGAAAATACAATTGCCCAACACTGCTCAGTGATATGTTTGAGTGAGCAGAGGTAGTATTATGAATTTATTAAGTTAAATTTTCCGGGAGGTGACCCAGAAAAGTGTTTGCTAATGCAAAGTGATGGCTGCAGAGGGCAAGCACTTAAAACTCGTACCCAGGCAAGATTCTCCTTTGTTCGAGGGATCTCCCCTAGCTGCCGAGGGGAAGAGAGTCTGGTGCCCAGCCTGGAGGTGCAGGGAGGAAACAAGTAGAAAATCATCCAGGTTCACACACGTGTAAATCATGGCTTGGCCCATCGCCCCTTGGTGCACCTCCCCCCCCACCACCGCTTCCAGGCAGCTCTTGTGCCTTGGGGCCGCCTTCTCTTCTGCTTCTTTTCCCATCAAGACTTGCAGCATTCCCAGCCACATCTGGAGTATTGAGTGTTTGGCAACAAATTAAAAAAGACACGTAGCAGACAGAGTATTGTGTACTAGCTCAAAGGCGGAGCTCTGGATGTGAGAACTTGGGCAAACAATACCTTCACTTCCCTCTTCTGTGAAATGAGAGGCTGCGATATATACCTGCCAGGGTTACCGTGAGAATGACATGAGACAGTGGCTGTGAAAGCACTTTATGAACCACTATTTGGGCGGAAAACACTATTAGTTATGCCAGGTCATCCTATGTGAGCTGCTACTGTTACACCTACTACTATGATACGGTACGTCCTGCTAATACTACCAGTAATACCAGTCAAAGGGCTACAGGACCAGGGGAGGAGTCTGGAAATCACATCGCACCTGAGAGGGAAGTTTAAATAAACCAGCTGGAGTCAGCACAGCAGAAATCTCAGTGGGAAAATAATCGTCTTCAAGGATCTGAAGGTTTGCCATGTGGAAAAGGAGGTAGGCTTGTTCTGAGTCCCTCCAGTGAAAAAGACCACAGAGCAGAATTACGAGGAGAAATATTTTATTACAGGACAAGAACTTGCTCTTAATATAATCATCAAACAATGCAAAATATCATCTGTGAACACAGCGAAGACATTGTCTTGGGAAATGTTGAAGCAGGAAGAGTCGAGCATCTATGCAGACTCTAGCCATTCACCTATTACTCACTGATGCCACGGTGTCTGTGGCTGGCCCACTGAACAGCAGGCTGTGCTCTGGGTGCGGGGACTACCACAGTGAACAAGACCAGCTTCTGCTCTCCTGGACCTTACATGAGCTTAGAGCATTGCATGCCGGTTGGATGCTATGTCATGCCATTCTTTTCCGGTCACTTCTCTCATCCTGACTCTTTAGGAGTACTATGATTTCACAGGTATCCATGGAAGTGGGGAGAAGGGGACAACCCGTTTCTGCCCTGCATGGGGAGTCTCCCTCCAGCCTGGCAGGGGAAGGCCTTGGCAGTAGAAAGGGCCATAGAAAGAGCCTCCAATTCCCTTGTAATCCATTTCCATAAGTGAGTGACCCTCCTTGGCTGAGGGCCTGCCTTCCCTCAGGAAGTTTCAGGCAGTGGCTATCCTGGCAGCTGAACATTCCTCCAAGGAGAATCCCTGGAGGATGGTGGGCCCCAAGCCACCGAGACCTCTTGGAAGCTTCTGCAAGGTGAGCAGCAAGGCCCTTGCACTCAGACAAGTGATGGCAAGCAGCCAAAGTAACCTTCTCCTGCCTAAAATACATCTCCTCTCTCCCTGAAGATAGCCTGAAATTCCCCCCAGGCAGCCTTTCTTAAAATGCAAATATTCCTGGCAGGAGTAGCAATACTGTCTGCATTCAAGCAGCCAGCAATTCCTAAAGATTTCACCCTCCAAAGATCTCACCTGGACATCTGGCTCCCTTAGAATCACCACGGCCACTCCACAGATCGCCTCAACACTCGCAATGCCTCCTGGCCTCCTTTTGGAACAGGCCCAGGAGAGAAGCAAACGTCTAGCATTTGTGGATCATTTCTTCAAGTGCGTGCAGCTCAGTTCCGAAAGGAAACCCTGAGCCAGGAAGCCACAGATGGGTGGGGTGTTGTTTTGAGATATCCGAGGGGTGTGGAGTTTGCTATTTTACAGAAGAGTTAAATATAATAATAATTGAGGGAGGCAGTTGGATCAAAAGGAATTATTTGCTAGGTAATTTCAAAACCAGAAAATGCTTAAAATGCAAACCACAAGATCAAGACAACCTCAAAGGTTAATGAAAACCTGCAACAATAGACAAAGGAAATGAAGAATTGCAACAGAGTCTTCCTTCCAGGCCCACTGAGCAGCCGTACCAACATCTTTTCCAGTGGGGAACACTATCCAGCCCCATCTACCTGCCTGGAAACCACAGAAACAGGACAAAACGCTAAGCTAGAATGCCTGAGTGGCTTCTCCACTAGACCAAGAATAAAGACTCGTCCCTGCAAACATTGCTGAGACAGCCTGGCTTGTGCAGCTGTGCCTGGTCGGTGTCTCCCAAGTACTTGTTGCATACATTAGAGACCCTGGGTCTGGCCAGTTAAAAATGTCAAGCAGTCACTAAGGACCAGGGAGAATAGGAGTAGAGCAGCTATGTGGAAGGTTTAGGGTAGAGTCCAAAATACTGGTCCAAGGAAGGCACTTAGACAAAGTTAAGAAGTCAAAACTCATAGGCATGACGATAAAATTTTAAAAGTTGTGACAGGGAGGATTCAAAAACTCAAACTGGATTCAGTTCTGGATTGAGAGGGGATAATGCCGTGCTGTAGGGAGCACAAGTTCAAGATTTGGGAATTTGGAGATGTGCCCAAGTCCGATAAACAGGAGGGCGTCCATCCTGAGAAGGGCATGGAGACAGGTAAGCACGGGCCTGGTGAATGTGCAGGAGGGAGTTGCCCCTGCATGGTTAGGACAGCACCTGGCCCTGCTTCGAGGCCGGGACGCATTCTCAAAACGGTGCCGTACTCCCGGCACTGCGATCTGGCAACAAATGCCTGTGACTTCCTGCCAAAGCCGTTTTCAGTTCGAGAAGCCACTGATCTACATACATTCCTGGAACTGAGGAAAGAATTGGATCCCACGACACAGCGTAGTCAGCGTGTGGACAGGAGAGGCCACTGGACAGCTGTCCGGGGGCCTGGCTCAGGGCCTAACTGCATAGCCAACTTGTGTGTGGCCTTGGTTTCCTCACCAGGAAGATGGGGATAAAAAGACTTCAGACTTGCTCTGGGGTTTCTGTGGAGCCCAGATCCTGCAGGTATGAGACCTTTGTGAACTTGAAAGCACCACTCGGGCATCATGACTTACTCTCTTGATTTGACAGCAGGACATCTAAGTTTCAAACTAAATACTAAGGGTATCAGCCAGTACCATTCTAAAACTGTATACTTTTTTCCTAAGGAAGAACTGAATTTTGTTGTTTGGGGTTATTTTGTTTTCTTTTTCTCCTCAAAGTCTTTAACTTTCTCTTGGGAAACTCATGTTCGGCCCAGTATCCCTGCCTTTTTCTTTACCTGGCACCAGACTTGAGACATTTTGATGTCGGACTCTCTGGTTAACATCTCCAGCGCAGGCCGCATTTCCCTCTTGTCTTTAAGATGTCAGGCATCAGGAAATGTTGGAGTTGTCATGGAGTATCACCCAGACACCCTGGACTGCTTTCTCTAAGAAATGAGCTTAGTTGACTGTGAAGGCAAGTGGAGAAATTCTGCAGAAATCCCAGGGAATTAACACAATCAGGTGCCAAGAAGTGGCAATCTCATGTGCTTTGGGCAAATTGAAACATCACCTCTGTCTGCTCCTTTTTTTCCCCCCTAACAGAACCCAGAAGGACTGCAGAGCCAAGAGAAATGTTTGCAAAGTTTGGCCTGTGGTCTTTCACACACCCAGATGCATAAGCATCTCCCAGCAGAAACCTCTCCTGGTGGGGCAAACTCAACCGCAGTGTGATTGTAGATTCACCCTTCCGTGTCTTTTATCTCTTCTACCTCTTTAACCACGGTTCTCTCTCCTTATGGGACCTCAAAATTTGTTTTTTTTAAAGTCTGCTATCATTAATTGGGCCTTGGGGTGATGTGTAATGCAGCGAGCCCAGACAATGAATGAAGAGACGTGGGTTCCGTCCTGGCCTTCCACGGCGCCCTGGAGTGGCATCTCCGCTGCCCCTTCTCCCAGTGCCAACAGAGTGAGGGGTGATCGTACCAAAGCCTCCCTCCTTGCCTTATGCACTTGAGGATAAAATGACATTTACAAAGGCACTTTGACAAATAGAAAGTTACAGCAATTTAGACGGGCTTTCGTTATTACTACTAATGGTAGCAGCATTTGTGTTCGTAGTGGCAGCAGCAGCCTAGTAGCATTTCCAGAACCCTAGAGTCTTGGTGTCAGAGAGGACCTATGGCTTCCCAAATACAATAATACTGTACTACCTGTTAACTTCATTATCATAATCACTATTTTATATGCTTCTTCCATTCTCTTTTCCCTCGGGCATTCACCAAAACATGACTAATGTCTTTCTGTTCTTTTCCATATCTCTCCCATCTCAGCCTGCTCTTAAGAAATGATCAGTCAATAAACCCAAAGGTAGTTGTAGTAAAATAAGGATTGTAAACCTAGAGAACCAAAACAGCGAAAAGGAAGGAAAGAGAGAGGCCAAGAAAGGGAAGGAGAGCGTTCTCTCAGACTTAGAGGTTCACTGGTGGCAGGACGTGGGGGAAGAAGAAAGAAAGACGACGTTCATTGTCTCATCAGGGCCTTCACCCCCTCACTTCTCCAGACCAGGAGCAGCTTGGCCAGTGGTCAGTTTCGTGGCTGGCTTAGACTTCCTCACTGTGGGGTAAGACGGCTCTTATAAAAGTCTCAACAGATTTGTACAAAGGTGATTCTGCAATTCAGGGTAAATCTCTGTGTTATTTTACACAATTAATTACTTCCTCCACATTTGCTTTAGGATGCTATTTTCAGAGCCAAAAGAGCCACAGGAAGCACTAAGGCTCCCTGGGCTGAATGGATGGACTGTGTCCTGGTGATCAAAATTCATTTCTGAGTTATTTCCTGAAATGGTATTTTGACACCTGGGTCATACGTTAGCTTTATGGAGCCCCTCTGTGACAGGCAGCAGCAATGCAGATATGCGATAGAACATTAATCACGAGGAGGTAACATGGAAGTTAAACTGGATTAAGTAAGAGAAAATGTTTAAGTCAGATTTTACTCAAATATCAAATGCAAAACAAATTAGCTTACTTTTCAGTTGGGAAGATCTTTTGTGGCATCATTATTTCCGACCCCGTTGCCTACAGAGCTTTGGTAAAGCTCAATTGAGAATCAGAATTTTGTATCTTAGGGCTGGAGAAAATCTTAGTAAGGGAAAATTTTTTCAGACATCTGCCACTGGATTGACATTATTATCCCCAGTTTCCTGATGAGGCAGCTAAGGCACAGAAACTTGAGTGCGTCAGGTACAATCACGCAGCTGGTAGGTAGTTGGTGGCCAATCGGTTCAACCCAGGACTTCATTCCAACTAAAGGGCTGCCTCTAGCTTCCATCCGTGATCATTCAGGGCTACTGTTGCAGGGAACAATGAAACACTCTTTTTCCTGGGTTTGAGAAAGATCTAGAGGTCAGTCACCCTTGGCTTTTCTATTGTAACTGTCAGTGTTTTCGCTTCACACATTGAGCCAGCCCCATGAGTTGACAGAACAGGAAACTATTAACAGGATGTAAATACCTTCTCAGCCCTCCAGGACCTCCAGCACTTGAAATACCTTTACCCAGGGTCAGCATCTCTCTTTCTTCATTAAGTAAGAAGACCAAAAAAGCAAATCTTTGTGTGCCAGCATGCTACCCTGATTAAGAGAACAGGTTTTGTCTTTAGGAATACCCAGGGCCAGCTGGCTGTGTCACCTACTAGCTGTGTGCCCTCGGGCAATTATTTATAGTATGTCTAGTTTGCTTCTTTGTTAAACATTAGTACAGCATCTATCCTATGGAGATAGTGACTGACTAAATGAGACCATAAGGTCCAGGCACATAGAATAGATCCAAGGATTTCATTCTTCCCAGATGGAGAAATACAGCAATCCTTGGCCTCCTCCCCCAGATCAACTCTTGAAAAATTGCAGAAACAAGAAGCTAATATGGTTTCCAGAAACTAGTAACTATAAGGGAGGAATCCTTGGGAGACTGGTATATTGGGAGGTGCATGGCTAGCTGGAGAGGTAAAATTGGAGGCAGGAAGAGTTGCAATCCACTCTTGCCTCTCCCAGCATTAGCATAACTTTGGGACAATCCTCGCCTGCACCTTGGTGCCATAAATCCTCAGCAAGAGCCCAGAGCACCAGAGCAGGTCAAAAGCCTTGCTGGGTGAGAAACTGGAAAACAGGTGCAAGGGGCTGATTGTCCTCAGGCATTCACTGTACCTTCACCATCTTCCCTGTAGGCTGTCAGCTGCTGTGTTAGTTTTCCATTGCTGCCATAACAAATTGCCACAAACTTAGCAGTCAGTTCTGTATGTTAGAGTCTGGGTATAGCATGGCTCATTCTGGTCCTCTGTTTAGTTTCACTAGACTAAAATTAAAATGTCAGCAAGTCTGTGCTCCTTTCGGAGGCCCTGGCCAAGTTCAGTTCCTTGCAGCTTTGGCACTGAGGTCTCTGTTTCCTTGCTGGCTGTCATCCAGAGGCTGGTCTTTGCTATTGGAGCCTGTCTGCATTTCTTCTTATGCTTCCCTGTGGCCCCTCCCAGGAATAATGGGTTGAGCCTCTTTCATGCTTCGAATGTCTCCGACTGCTTTTTCTGCCACATCATCCTCATTTCACCCAGAGAAAGTTCTCTGCTTTTAAAGGCTCATGCGATCCGATCGTGCTCACCTGAATAATCCAGGATCGTCTCCCTAGCTGAAGGTCTGTTACCTTAATTACATCTGCAAAGTCCCCTTTGCCATGTAACATGACATATTTATGTGCTCAGAGATTAGGGCATGGGCATCTTTCGGGAGATCATTCTGCCTACTACAGCTGAATGCATATAGAGACGTGTAGGCATATTTTTTCAACATGAAGAGCTATTCCATCACTTGCTCTTAGCTCATCCCTTCACTTCTGTGGGATCTGAATTCTCCCTTCCTGCTTAATGGTATTTCTTCTTTTGCACGCATGTTTATTTTTTTAAAGATTTTATTTATTTACTTTTAGAGAGAGGGGAAGGGAGGGACAAAGGGGGGAGAGAAACATCAATGTGTGGTTGCCTCTCATGAGCCCCCTTCCGGGGACCTGGCCCACAACCCAGGCATGTGCCCAGACTGGGAATCGAACCAGTGACCTTTCGATTCACAGGCCTGCGCTCAATCCACTGAACCACACCAGCCAGGCTGCTTATATATTTAAATTGTTTTCCCACAGCCCATTGTCCAAAGCATGTAAGTGTTCCCTAGCTTCCTCAAGCTTTAAAACCCTCTCTCAATCCTTGACTCCTGTACTTTTTTCCATATTCTCCTCCAAATCGCATTCTTTCCTCATCTCTACCATTGCTCATTCTGTTCACGTCTCAGTCACCATAACAAGGCTGTTGGTCCCTGACAACCCAAGGGAGTTTCTCCAGCAAATGTCATCAACAACTGCCTTACTTCCTAGCCCAAATGAACACAAATTCATGACCATCTTATGCAATGTCTTTTAAAAAACATTTGATGTTATCCATGACACCGTCTTCTTCAAAGTGCTCGTCCCCTGGTTTCAGTGCCTTCCGTGTTTCCAGATTTCTTCCATTCCTTGGTCATCCACCCACTTCTTTACATGCTAGAGTTCTTTCCAACGCCATCTTCTCTCTTCACCTCCCATTCTCTCCTTAGGCAACCTCAGCCAGTTCTGAAACCTCAGTGGACATCGGTATGCTTTCACCTTCATTATAAACCCAAGCTTCTAAATCGAATTTCAGACACTTATATCAAACCCCCTGCTACATATTTCCACTTGAATTTGTACCTTTCCCCCCAAATCTCCTCCTTTGTTAGTTATCTACTTATCCATTTTTGTAAAAAGAGAGACGTTACCCTTGATTTCCCTTTCTTTAACTCTCAACATGAATCGCAGACCAAGTTCTATCCAGTGGATTCTGCTTCTTTCTTTGCCTCTGTCACATCCTTCTTTCCCATTGCTCTGCCTTTATACCAGCTCCTATTGACTGAGTCTCGTTGCGTGTGAGCCATGGTGTTAAAATCTTTTTGAAAATTATTTTACTTTATCTTCGCAATCATCTTGGGAGGTAGACAACATTATTTTTATTTTACAACTGAGGAAACTTAGTCATGGCTTGGCTAAATGGCTTCACATGTGTCGCATCGTTTCTGAGTAGCGATCAGGTCCACCTGCTTCCCGAACCCATGCTCCTTCAAGTGCGCTGTGACAGTGGGCTCTGGGCTCTTCGCATGCGCCTACGGGCCCCCGAAAGGTTCTCCCAGCTGCCTCCCAGCAGCCCTTCTTGTCCTCTGTGAATCCCTCCTCCACACCTGCAATCAAAGAGTACCTGTAAAGCAAAAATTCAATCCTGTTTCTTCCTGTCTTAAAACCTGTCATTTGGTTTCCTTTGCCACATTTGGATAATTCTCACCTCTTAAGTAGTCACCTTTGTCATCTGCTTTTGTCTCCATCTTATTTTCTTGATTGGACTCATCTGCTCCACACATCAAGCTTCTAGCGATTCCCGGACTTGCTCTCCTATTTTGCACTGCACCCTCCTCTTGGGGTGTGCTTTCCTCCCTTGTAGTCTGGGGAACCTCTCACCACCATTCAATATGATTCAGCTCAACATTCTCATTGGAACCTTCAACCTCCTAGAAAAAGAACTGTCTAGGCTTCCCCACCCTGCAAAAAAATTCAGTTACATGCTTTGTGTGTGTGTGCCTACACCATGCCCTATACGTTTTTCTTTGGTTGACTCAACATTGCTGTACTTATTTGCTTATTTATATGTCTCCCCCCATCTCCTAGAACTATAAGGTCTATGGATCAAAGAACACATATTACTTGTGTTTACATTCTTAATACAGTGCCTTTCACATGTGAGGATTCAATGATTGTTAAATGCTTGGATTCATGAAAGATAGAGACTTGAAGTCCAGACTAAACAGTCTGGATTGTATTCCCTAGACAAAAAGGAAAAAGAAAATAGACACGGAACTTTTGGGGGCATTTGTTTGCTTGCTTCTGAGCGTGAGAGTGCTGTGCCCGAGGCAGATGTGACTGGCAGCAGCATGTAAGATGACTGCAATGGAGAGAGCTAGGCACAGAGGAACCTTTTCTGGACCAGGTCTGCAGGCCAGGTAAGAGATGAAGACGAGGCAGAAGAGGCCGCTGGGGGTGACCTCTGAGACAATGACATTCAACAAATGAAAAAGGAAAGCATCATAATGATTGTGCAATAATCCACTCTTTTGATGTGACATATCCACAGCAGAGGGCATGGGAAAACAAAGGAACGTGTCAAGAGTGATTTCACAATGTCTTTGGATTCTGGAATGGTGGGTGGATGAGGGGAGAGTTTATCATGTCTTTTATACAAGTCATAAATATTCCTGTCACTGACTAAAACTAAAGGCAGCAGCCTGAGTATTTATTTAGATTTTATGGTCCATTTATTGTCTCATATTCTCCCAGTCAAAGATAATTATTTTTTAATTAATCATATGTAAACAGTGTATAGCCTCTACAAAACCGGCTACTTAAAAGAACATTTATCATAGCAATTGGTCCCACACACCTAGCTGCATATCACCCACTTTTTGGCTGATCTTGCTGTAATTGGCTTCTGATCATGTCTGTGTTTCTGATGGTTTGGGGAGAAGACAGAAGTTGAAGAAGGCCAGAAAATTAATAACATGTGGAATTATCCATTATCCTTGTTATTTCCTTTTCAGAAAAAAAGTGCATGAGGATCGAAAGAAAAGAAACCCTTGTGAGTTGAGACATTGGCAATTTGTCTTAGAACTGGTCAGAAAGTGATTTTGTTTCATCTTCAAGAAAGGCTCCATCAGGAATTTCCCTAACAGAGCACAGAGGGATTTTAGAGCAGTGAAAATACTCTGTCTGATACTATGATGATGGATACAAGTTATTACACATTTGTCCAAATGCCTAGAATGAACAAGACCAAAAGTGAACCCTGATGTAACCTATGACTTGGGTGATTGTTATGTATCAATGTAAGTTCATGAATTGTAACAAATCACTGTGGTGGGGATGCTGATAATGGGGAGACTGTGCATGTGTAGGAGTATGAGGGCATCTCTGCATCTTCCTCTTAATTGTGCTTTAAATTTTAAACTGCTCGAAAAAATAAAATCTTAAAAAAAGTTTGCCAGGGAAGAATGGCCTCCACCCTACTCAGTCTTGTGGGGGTGGTGTTTACAAATTACCCCAAATTGCATAACTGGGCCGGTGCCCATCTTGGTATAGATTGTGTCATCCTGGAAAGAATGCAGTGAGTGTTTTTATCTTCCTGGATTCCCAAGTTAAGATGCAATAATAGTGTTTTGGCATTGAATCAAGGAACATCTAATCATTCTGTCTAGTGCTTCCTCAGTCTATTTAGAAAGTGCAGATCAGCTTTCTCTACCTTCTGTGGACAATAGTTGATTGACATACAATATAAAAGATACAAGTTTTGTAACATCAGGATATAGAGAGCCTAATCACCTGGGATCAGTTAGTTGTTGCCTGCAAAAATCAAGAGTAGTTTATCTTAGAGAATTTAAGTGAACCCCAGCCCTACATGACAAATGTCAAGTCTAAACAACAGACGCTTCATCCTTCATATGGCTTCTTTTTGAGAGCAAGAACAAGCTTTTTATTCCTGTTCCCACTTTACAGATGAGGAAATTGAGGCACTGGGAAGGGATGCAACTTCACTGAAGTTTATACAGATAGTATGTGCAAATGCTTAATACAAGTAAATCAACTGAGATTGAACTGAATTTTGAGTTCAAAGATGAACTGTGACTCTTAGTAGGGTTACGTGTAGTGCCATAGACCCACGAGGGTGATCCCTCCCACCCACCATGTCTCCAGGCCTCCTCTACTGCCAGCAAGTCCATGTGGATTAACTGGCCTTGACTGAGCCGTTGGGACAGGTTTCATGACCAACCCCATTGTTCCTAGCGGAACCTTCCGTGTGTCTCCTTCAAACAAAGACTTGAGGGAAATCCCATACTCTCTCCCTGGCCCATTTCTATGTATTTCCCTCCACATATCTAAACTGTAGATTATTCTGAGGAGACAAACTATGTCTTACTAAGTTCATTTTCCTGACCCCTTTGTACAAAGCAATCACAATAAACACATGTTAAATAAATATAAAAAATTGGAAAGTTTGATAATTCTTTCAGAGAACTAAATTATAACAATTGTTCAAACAAAACTTTGTAAACCAACCAGTCTAATTGACTTCTCAC
Source organism: Trachops cirrhosus (assembly GCA_028533065.1). Taxonomy (NCBI): domain Eukaryota; kingdom Metazoa; phylum Chordata; class Mammalia; order Chiroptera; family Phyllostomidae; genus Trachops; species Trachops cirrhosus. The sequence goes on along the minus strand of CM052547.1, from coordinate 18,526,196 downwards.
TTAGACGTGAGGAAACCAGAGTCCACTGGAGGGAACTGATCCAATATCAGATTGGACAAATTACAGGATCCTAGAAATTCGGCTAATATAGAATGTTCTTGCTCCTTCCTGTATGTCTCCTTCCACTTCTTTTCTTCCTTCTTCTTCTCCCTCTCAATGGTCATATGTCTTATGTTGTGTTAAGGACTCTATCTATCTACCTATATTTGAAGGATTAGCAAAGGTATTTTATTTTTTTAATTTTTAAAAATGTTCAACTTCGAGGTTAAATAATATTTTATAATAGTTTTTGGTGTACAACATAATGGTTAGACATTTACGTGATTTACAAAGAGGTCTCCTCAATAAATCTGGTACCCACCTGGTACGACATAGTTACCACAATGTCACTGTGTTCCCTATGCCACACTTTGTATCCCCATGATTATGTTGTGATTACCAATGCACACTTCTTAATTCCTTCATCTTTTCACCTAGTGTCCAAGCCTACTCTCATCTGGCATCCATCAATCTGTTCTCTGTATCTATGAATCTATTTCTGCTCTGTTTGTTTATTTTGTTCTTTAGATTCCACTTTTAAGTGAAATTATATGGTATTTGTTATTCTCCATCTGACTTGTTTCACTTAGCATAATACCCTCTAGGTCCATCCATGTTGTTGCAAATGGTAAGATTTCATTCCTTTTTATGACTGGGTAATATTCCGTTGTAGATATGTACTACTTCTTCTTTGTCCAATAGTCTATTGATGGGCACTGGGGTTGCTTCCATAGATTGACTACTGTAAATAACTGCAATAAATATAAGGATGCATGTATCTTTTTGAATTAGTGTTTTGAATTTCTTCAGATAAATACCCAGAAGTATAACTGCTGAGTCATAAGGAAATTCTATTTTTAAATTTTTTTAGTATTCTCCATACTAAAGGAGTCTATTTTGTTCATTTATTTGCATGGATCTATTAAATTTTTCCAACACCACTTATTGAATAGACTGTCTTTACTTCACTGTATATTCTTGCCTCCTTTGTCATAGAGTAATTGACCATATAGGTGCAGGTTTATCTCTGGGCTCTTTACTCTGTTCCATTGATCTATGTGTTGCTTTTATGTCAGTACCATGCTGTTTTGATTACTATAACCTTGTAGTATAGTTCAACATCAGGTAGCACGATACCTCCAACTTTATTCTTCTTTCTCAAGATTCATCTGGCTATTTGGGATCTTTTGTGGTTCCTATAAATTTTAGGATTATTTGTTCTAGTTCTGTGCAAAATGCCATTGTTATTTTGGTGGGGATTGCATTAAATTTGTAGATTGTTTTGGACAGTATGGACATTTTAATGATGTTAATTCTTTCTATCCATGAGCAAGGTATATGCTTCCATTTATTTCATTTTCCTCAATTTCTTTCTTCACTCTCTTGTAATTTTCTGAGTACAAGTTTTTACCTCCTCAGTTAAATTTATTCCTATGCACTTTATTTTGCTCAATTGTAAATGGAATTGTTTTCTTAATATCTCTTTCAGATAGTTTGCTATTGATGTGTAAAAATGGAACCTATTTCTGAATATTAATGTCATATCCTGCTACTTTACCGAATTAATTTATCAGATCTAATAATTTTTTATGGAATCTTACAGGTTCTCTATATATAGTATCATGGCATCTGCAAATAATGACAGTTTTACTTGTTCCTTTCCAATCCTTTTATTTCTTCTTCTTGACTGCTGTTGGTATGAGCGTCAGTACTGTGTTAAATAAAAGTAATGAAAGTGGAAATCCTTGTTTTGTTCCTGATATTAAGGGAAATTCTTTTAGCTTTTTCCCATTGAGTACGACATTAGCTGTGGGTTTTTCATATGTGGCCTTTATTAGCTGAGATATGTTCCCTCTAGTCCCATTTTGCTGAGAGTAGATTGCTTACCTCCACTTCTTTTAGACCTTTTTTTTTTTCTGGAGTTTTCTTCCATTCTTTTACTTGGGGGCGTGTTTCTTTGTATCCTCATTTTAGCTGCTTCTCTGCATGAGTTTCTGTGTATTAGCTAGATCTGCTACATCTACTAGCCTTGCCAGGGTGTAGCCTATATGCAGTAGGTGACCTGTGAAGCCCAGTGGCACAGTCCCCCTGGTCACCTGAGCTGGGTGCTCCTCCAGGAGTGTCCTTTGTGTGTGTCATGTGTGGTCTCCTGCTGTAGTTCAGGCTTGATTGCTGTTCACATGTCAGTGGGCGGGACTGACCTCAGGCTGACTGGCTGTGAGGATTGGCCATGACACCAGCTTACGTACCAGCTGCATGGGAATGGCTGACCCCATGGATCTGGATTCACCCCCGTAGGCTCTGTTGCCTGCTGAGACCATTCATGGGGTATACCACTTGGGCTCCTAATCAAATAAGTGTTCTGTTGTGGTCTGAAGCTGGACACCATGTTGGTTGGTTCTAGGGCATCTTGGAAGGGGCTTGTCACTGACCCACGGCTACCTGTTAGGAGCTACCAAGCAATTTTCCGGTGGTAGCTGCCTGTGTTGAACCAGGAGGCATGTGGGAGAGGCCATGCTGTGAACCAAGGTTGGCTGCCACAGGTACCGAGCCTGGGGCAGCTCAGCAAAATGCCCGGGGCACCCTGAGACCTGCTGCTGCCTGCTGGCTAGCCATAGTGCTCAGCCGCAGAGAGAGCCAGGGCAGTATGTGAGTCAAATGAGACAGGATCTCCTGGAGCCATTAGGGTAGGGTGAGTGGTGTTCACCACTTTAATGCAGATTTAGATTTGGTGCCAATGCTGCACCTGGGTCCTAGCGAAAGGCACAGGGCAGAGGAGCCCAGCAGCTGCCTGCCTGGAGCCTTCGGAACCTTGAGAGTTTTTTAAGAAAGACTCCTGGGCAGGCCAATGTCAGGTGAAAGCTGCTGAAATAGCCTTTGGGGGTGTACGAGTTGGGTGGGGCAGGGTCTCAGGTCATCACCTCACCAGGCTAAAGAGATTTACATTTGGCCTGGGGGAGGGGTGGGTGGAGAGCTCAACACATGGACAATTGCAGGTGTCTCTCCAGTCTTTGCTCTGAAGCTGCACCACTTGGTTCCTCCTTGTCTGTATCTGGCACCTCCTGAGCCTGTCTCTCTGCAGGAGCACATGGTAAGTGCCCTTGAGTAAGTAAGTCTGTGCACAGGCCCCTTTAAGAGGGTGCCTGGGTTTCTGGCAACCTCCCCCTTTACCCTGATGGACAAAATCCCTGCTGATTTTCATCATTGATGTGCTGGAGGCTCCTCTTCCTGGGCCTGGTGCTCTGGGAGGGGGGCCCAGGTTGGGGCTTGGACCCCTCATTCCTAAGAGGGACTTCAGCAGCTGAGATATTCCTCCCAATACTCAACTGCCACACCTGGGTGTGGGGCCAGCCTATTCCTATCACATTTATTTATCTTTGAAAGTGTATGATCTTTATTAACCTCTTCCTATTTCCCCCACCCTCTAGTCCTTGGCAATCACGTTCATACGATCTTTCATTGAGTTTCACTCCCCACCCTCTTCATACACAAACGTGGTACCATGCACTATTTGTCTCTGTTCACGCAGCATAATGCCCTCACGGTATATCCGTTTTGTTGCAAATAACAGAATTCCCTCCTTTCTCCTAGGGCTGAATAATATTCAATTGTGACTGTATAACATTTGCTTTATCCACTCATCCATTGATGGACACTTAGGTTGTCTCCATATCTCGTCTCTTGTGAATAACGCTGCAGGGAGTGCAGTGTCCCTTTGAGGTCCTGTTGTGACTTCCTTTGTTTAAATACCCAGAAGTGCAATTACTGGGCCATTTGGTAGTTCTACTTCTAATTCTTTGAGGAACTTCTGCACTGTTTTCCATAGTGGGCACCATTCCCACAAACAATGAACAAGGGTTTCTTTGTCTTTATAACCTCTCCAACACGTGTTTCTTGTCTTTTTGATGATAGTTATTCTAACAGGTGTGAAGTGATATCTCGTTGTGTTTTGGATTCACATCTCCCCAGTGATTGTGATGGTGAGCACATTTTCCTGTACCTGCTGACCTTTTGTAGGTCGTCTTTGGGAAAAAAGTCCATTCATTTTCTCTGTCGATTTTTAGCTAGATCGTTTGTATTTTTGCTATTGAGTTGTATGAATTCTTTATAGTGAGTGTTTTATGTATCTTGAATATTGACCCCTTATCAGATATGTGGTTTGCAACTGTTTTCTCCCATTCCATAGGTTGCCTTTTCATTTTGTTGGTGGTTTCCTTTGCTGTGCAGGTGCTGTTTAGTTTGATGTAGTCTCACTTGTTTATTTTTGTTTTTGTTGCCTTTGCTTTGCTGTCAAGTCCAAAAACTCATTGCCAAGACCAATGTCAAGGAGCTTTTACCCTATGTGTTTTTCTAGGAGTTTTATGGCTTCAGGTCTTATGTTCAAATCATTAATCCATTTTGAATTGATTTTTGTGTGTAGGATAAGTTGGGATCCAGTTTCATTCTTTCACATGTGGCTGTCCAATTTTCCTGACACCATTTATTAAAGAGACTCTTGCTTCCTCATTGTACATTCTTGGCTCCTTTGTGGGAAAGTAATTGATTATGCATGCATGGCTTTATTTCAGGGCTCTCTATTTCTGTTCCATTGATCTATGTATCTGTTTTTATGCAAGTACCATACTGTATTAATTATTATACCTTTGTAATATAATTAAAATTTGGAAATACGATATCCGCACATATATTTAGGCCTCATAGAAACTTTGTAAACTGGGTAGTTTTGCCCTCACATTATAGAATTAAAAACTAAAAGTTGATGAAAGTTAGAAAACCCACCCAAGGCACATAGATTGTAAGTTATAAAATTTGAGTTTGTCTAATGCCAAACCCTGTGTTCTTACCTTGTCTACTACAACAATTATGTAATAACTTCCTTTTTGTCTTGATATGAAAACATCATCAAGATACACTGATAAAAAAGGTAACCAAGATAGACAGAAAAGCACATAGAGTATTCTACTTTGTGTGAAAAAAGAAGGCAAAAAAATCTCATTGGCTTTAAAATGTCAAAATACTTACAAGAATGAACAGTAAATTAATCTCAGGGGTTAGCTGTTAGAAGAAATTGAAACTGAGCAAATGGGGCAAGGGTGGGAGACTTCTGCCTGTACTTTTAAAACACATTTTAATATTTGAAACATGCATATGGATTATCTCTTAATATTTTAAAATTTAAAACAGGGTTTTAAAAGTATATGGCTTCTTGTCTTGGCTGTTTTGACATGGGGCATTTTAACATGGTTTTAAATATACAGCCTTTGTAACTGTGTAATTGCATGTCAGACACACTCCATTACATCGCCCAGCCATGCCAAATCAAAACCAGTACAGAAGCCCGAGGATTATATCCAGAGCTTCTGCTTTGACCAGAAGAACTTGAGAAATTTGAGAGCGTCATTGTGATGCTGATTCCTCAGCCTTTAGCTGTCTGGCTGCCACAAAGTCTCAGAACAGCCATGCCATGTTGAAATAATCATATTCTGTGGCCAGTTCTTGGGCCTTATGGGCTCATACTCTTGAGTATTCCTCCTTACCAAGAGTGGATTCGGATCTGCAGAGTATATTTACGTTACCTGAGTTTACAAAAGCTTGGAATGTAAAGCATGGAGCCAGCTTACGAATTTATAATGAGATATCGAGCAGAAAGCCAACACGTTCTCTCCCTGAGGGCAAAGACACACGGAGATGCAACCTGTATTAACAGATTGTTTGATCCCTACGTCGTGAGAACAGGGGATGAGCTTTGTGGTGATGTCACCGGAAAGGGACCGGGATGGAGGGAGGTCTGCTCTGGCACAGTCTGGAATGTGTGGGTTCTTGACTTCTTGCAGGAAAGATTTCACAACATGAGTCCAGATGATTTTGAGAACACATTTATTAAAGCTGGAGACAGTGAAACAAAGGAAGGGCTTAGGATAAAAGACACAAGATCATAGCAGTAGGAGTGAGCCCAGGCAGAGCTGCTGTGGCCCTTTGGAAACGTGAGGAAGAGTGGAGCCTGGGTGGATCTGCCTTGGCTCTTTGGAAAGGAAGTCACAGAGGCAGGGGAAGTGAGCCAGCTGGGCCGTGTGCACCCGGGAAACAAGTTACAGAGGCAAAAGGAGGGCCCTTGGAGACAGGTTCTGGGGTTTATCCCTGGGCAAGCTGCCACTGCCCAGAAGTCCTTTGTGAAACTTTCAGAGCTTAAGAGAAAGAAAGATAAACACCTGAGGAAATAAAGTGGGGAGAGGTATCTTGCACAAGAGAAAGAGGGTTCTGGGTCCTTTGTCTTAAAGGTTTTCATCTGTTTCCTAAAGCAGGGAATAAGAGGGGAAGATCTCAATAGAATATTCTTCAGCTTTCCAGGAGTATCCTTTGATATGCTGATGTATCAAAATAAGTAAATTGAGAAGCCAGGGCCATTCTCTGGTCAGTTTCACCTTCCAAGAATGTCCCCCACGAGGAGCTGGGACCCATGCAGATCTGCCCCAGCCAGGTCTGGACTGTGTACACCATTTGCTCCTACATGTTCTTGGTTAGGGAAGATAAGACTTTGTGATTCATTATCTGGCTGTAAATTGTTCGGCCATTTAACTCTCTCAGTTTCCCTGTTCAACTTGCCAAGGAATTCTTCTAGCTTCTATCTACTGCCTCAGGGATGAGTGTTAGGTCAAGGTTGCTGCTGTTGTCTCTGCAGTAGTGACAACCCCGTCACCAGAACATGGTTGGTTATGTTCTCAAGTCTAGATGCCTCTCCCCTGGTTATGACTTGGATGGACACCCACCAACATTTGCCCACGGGACCCCACTTTGTTATGCTTCTGATAGACAATTCTTTCTCTTTAGACAGGTTAAAATGGTCAACCTGATTTGTTTTAAACTGGTGATGGTTTAGCTTTTCTAAATGACTCTGTACAGTTTAGTTCTAATCGCTAATGGGTTGAATTATAAGAATCTGCAACAGTCAGTCTCATTTTCCTTAATTTTCCACTTTAGAGTCTCTACCCTGTCAACTCCGTGCCACACCCACCATAAACAGTCTCCAGATCGCTGTCTCCCAGTCCCCAGGCGTTTTCACTCTCCTCGTGCACTCTCCCTGGGGGCTAATCGGTGGTAAGTGCTGGCCAGCTAAAAATACTCAAGTCTGACACCTGTCATCTAATCCTGATGCCTTTTCTCCTTCACTCTGGAAAACTTTATTTTCAATCCCGCCATGTAAGGGGAAAGGAACTACTTTATGTCTGTGTTAGGACAGCACATGTGTGTAAGAGTGAGTTGACAGCCACAGTAAGTGTCAGAGACGGGTGTGGGGAGGAAGTCTAAGTCAGATCCCTAGCAGGGGAAGTGGAGAGACTGTGAGGGTGGTGAAGAGCCACCTGCAGACTCGGTCAACCTCACAGTTTTGGGAGGAGGTGATGCAGCAAGAGAGAATCTGAGGGAATCCAAGATCAGCAACTCTATCCTCACTCCTTGCAAGGTTGCTCTGCTAGGGTAGATCACCAGTATTTTTTTTTAAAGCAAACTTTTTTTTAATAGGTAATATACCCAAAGTCAAAAGCACAAAATGTATATGGCAGTACCGGTCCACAAACTCTTTGCTTCTGGCACACAAGAGAAATTCAGAGTAAAATTAAAGAACTTTTATAGTAATGGGACATTGTCAACCAAGCATGAAACCAGTGGACTCCAGTCCAGGAAAATGGACGAGATCAGTTCGGGTTTTCGTCAAACCCGTATGGTGAGGGACATACTGAGCAAGCCACGTGAGAATGTGCACACCACGTGCTGGTCTGTGATAGAAGAGAGAACTAATTGGTGCCTCCCCCAATGGATAGTTTGAAGAACACCGAGATGTACAGCAAAAAGTCTTCCTTCTGTTTCTATTCCTCAGTGATCATGTCCCTGCTGGAGGCAGCGAAAGTTGTTGGCCTCTTGTGTGTCCTTGCACAGTTCACAAGCACGGGTGTATGTGTGTGTGTGAGTGCCCTCCCCCCACATATTGGAACACACTGAATGTTCTGCCATTTGCTTTTTATTTAACAATATAACTTGAACATTATTTTTCTCATTTTTTAAAATAGCTGTACAACAGTCATTTATATGAAGGCACTATAATATATTTAACCACGTCTCTATTTTGCTTTAAGTTAATGCTGCAATGAATAATCTGAATATATTTTATTTCATATATGCAAATAAAAGCCTTGACATTGAATAGCTATGTGTTTTTAAAAGCAAGAGGCATATGTAGCATGTACATAGTAGGTATTTAATAAATGCTTACTGAAGTAAATAAGAAATGCAAAAATTGATGAGGCTTCTGAGGGAAGATGAGCCCACAGCCTGTGGGGCCCTTAGTGCAGGAGGACTTGGCCTAGAGGAGTAGGGACCACATGAGAGGAGGGATGGCTCCCAGAGTGCTCAGTGCCGCTTCACTGCTTTGTAAGGGGGCAGCAAGTGGCAGAAGGTGGCCTCGAACTCAGGCCCCTCCTATCCCACTTTTCTGCCTCTAGGCTCCCTCTGGGATCATATGCTCCTCCCCCTCTATTAAACCACATTGCGCTCACTTGTTACCTATTGGTTTGACTTGCATCTTTTCTGTCACCCTTTAAGCATCAGGGGACAAACCAGAAAAGTGGAGTAAAGTTGGGCTTTGGTGTAGACAGAGGTCCTAGCTTCAAAGCCACTTCTAGTTATTTGACTTAGGCATCTTGCTTAACCTCTCCAGATCTCATGTTTTAAATGCAGGTGGTAGTGGAGGGTGAAATGAGCTGGCCCATGTACGTCTCCTGTCTTGGTGCCTGGGATGTAGTGAGCTCTCAAAGAGTTTTAATCCCCCACTCTCCCTTGTCCCAAACCAAGGCACTCCCCAGATGCTTGCAGAACTGAATCTAATGACCTTGAATACCACAGGATGTTTCTGTGCCTCTTGACCAAATAGATGGCTGCACTCTGTCCTCGTCCTGTCTCCAAGATGCATTTGCTCCCAACTCTTAGAGGCTCCATTACAAGGAGGAAAGCACAAGGAGTGGACACCCCCCACCCCAAGGACAGCCAGGCAAGACACCAAAGGAAACTGAGACTGCTATTCCAGGCATTCAGTGAGAAACAGTCACCAAAGCCCAGGCCTGGAGCGCAGAAGGCAGGCTGACGTTCGAGAGTGATTTGGAGTCAATGACCCAAAGGGCATGTTCCCGTCAATTTGCTGCATTCTTACATTGCCTTAGCCAGTGCCAGCTGAGGCATTGAAGGTACACCTGGTGCACTGCACAGGATGAACTTCAGTCTTAAGCTCAGTGTTGATGCCTTCAAAAGGGCAGAGGGGGAGAGAATCACCCTGGCTGAAAGGTATCTGTGGCCACTTGGCCAATTAGAGGTGTTTCCTGGGAGACTGGCTCAGGGCGTGGGCTGATGGTGCTCTGGCTGGCTGTGGAGCTCCTGCTATACCTCACCCACGAGCTCTTTAACCCAAGTGCACTCAGATACTCACAACGGGTACTTAAACAGCACTTGCTGGATGAATGGCAAATGTGTCTTTACAATCTCCTGTAGAATTAATTAGCAGTTTCCTGGTCGTTGGTATGATATCCTTATTGCTCAGCAACAGTCCAACACAGTCAGAAAGCTGCCTAATGGCTATTACTGAATAGAAACTGAAACTAGGAATCCCTGCCTCTTGTTATAAAAAATTTATCTTTCAGGAAAGGCATATTTTTGAAATTTATGATGCCAACATTTTCTTAGAGAGACCCACAAAGCCCTCCACCATCTGCCTTCGCCTCTCTGACCTCACCCTTAACATTGCTCCTCACTCCTCCTATACCATACTGACCTCCTGGGGTAATGCAGGTGCCAGGCACACCCTCAGTGCGCGCCGCACCCATGCTGCTTTGTCAGCTGGAAGCTTCTACCCAAGCCATCACTATTCCCTTCTAACTTTTGACCAAAGCACTTCACCCCTATAATATGTCATGTGAGTTGTTATTTGTGCTACTCATGTTTCATCTGTTCTTCCAGCATGGAAATGCAATGAGGGCAGGGATTTTGTTTGCTTTTTTTGTTTGTTTTATTCACAGTTGTATCTCCAGTACCTGGAACAATACTACAAAGCAGAATTCAATTAATATTTGTTGAATAAATGGATGAATGCATGATAAGATGAATGACACATGACAGTCAGAAATTTAACTAGTGAAGCTGATTTACCTAGGAAGTGAGATTTAATATTCTAGATGCAGGGAATTGATTTTCTAGATAGATGGAGGTCACATAAGTTAAACAATTGCTAAAGGATCACCTTGCTCAGAGACTTATGTCCCAAAGTGTTGGGGTCACTGAGAGACCAAGGTGATTGATTCAATTATCCGACTTCAGAGCAGAATATTCCCCTTAATGGTTACTTAGCACTGGTTGCGTATCAGACCCCCTTGACTAACGTAGAACATGCCAGTCAACAAGCTACAAACGCCAGTGGATGGAGAAAGCGACTAAGTCAAGAAGTCAAGAAAGTGAATTAAAAATCTGTGCATTGGGACTTTCTTGTAAGCATATTTTACAAACTGCACGCACCTTAGAGAGCTGCATGCCACCCTAGGAGAGGACACTGGGGACAGAAAGGACAAAAGGAATGTTGAGAAACTGTATATTTTACTCCAGGACCAGAATTGCTATTCCGATTGCTCCATTCTAAGGAAAATGTCCCTATAAGTGGAGGTGGATCTTCAAATACCCCAGTAAAGTATAGGTCACTGTCAAAAAGATAGAGGAAATGAAGACTGGACCCAAAGCTGCATTGCTAGCTCTTCACATCACCTCAGTTGTACCAATACTGCAACGCCCACCCTCAGGCCTCTTAGATGAAACTAGCAATAAAGCAAGAAATAGTGGCATCATGCCTTCCATATAAAAATAACACCAAGGACTTGGAAAGGCCAACTAGTTCAGTCTGATGAAATTTGCCTAATGTACAAGAGTACGAGAAAGCAGCACAGAAAAGCCACTCATTCGCATCTCTGAATCCCTGCACTTCTAACGCACAGTCCTGAGCTCCAAAGAACAGAAGTGTTCATACTTTGACTTTAAGTGAACATCCAGATGAGCCGCTGGCTTTCCTTCCCCACCACGCATTCCAGCTCCCCATTAGCAGAGAAAAGGAGAAAGAAAATAAATGTTCCCTACGATCTGATGATCTTTTAAAGCATTTCATGGTCTGGCTCTACTCTCATACTTTTACTCATTTGTTCAGTAAATATGCATTGAGTGTCTATTTTGTGCAAGACCTATGCTCGGCACTAGATCTACAAGGACAAAGAAGGGACAGGAGGCTAGTGGTGAAGTCAGCATGTAAACAGTAAAGTGACAGCTCCCTGTGATTGAATGTTTACACTGGGGCCATCCTATCTAAGGAGTGGCTTCTAAAGCCAGAAAACATGATTCAATTTCAAAATTATCTTGAAATTCCTAAAGAAACACCACATCATGGCCCAATTTACAACTCCTCAGTACGTCCGACTCAGCCAGTTTTTCCACCCGAGAGCTAGCTGTTCCCTGGCTGAGCACCAGAGAAGTGGTTGGCTTTTGTTTTGGGGTCATGTGGAATACAAAATACAAACCTTCGGACATCAAAATACCAGTCAACATGGGAAGATTCTCACAGAATGAGGATTGCATGAGAACCGAGCCCAGCATGAGACAGACGCTCATTAAGGGGAATGGGCTTCAAAATCACCAGACTCTGTAGCTTAATGTTGATCATTCTCTCTCTCTCTCCCTCTCTCTCTCATTCTCTCTCTCTCACACCATAAACACATACAGTTGAATATTAATAAGTCTAATGCCTGAATAAGACAATTGGATGTTAACTTGTGCTGGGTGCCTTGTATACTTTGTATACATAGTGATTATATATGTTTTTTTCATTATGTCCATTTTACAGGTTGAAATGATGAGGCACAGTGAGGTCAGGTAACTTGGCCAGGGTCACACAGTAAACTATGATGGATAGTGCAAGGTCCTGGATCTGGGACAGAAGTTGTGCTGCTACCGCCTGTCATCCTGAAGGAGCACAGGGAGGGTAATGGCTGGAAGAGCACATGGGGACAGCACTGCTGATGGGAACCAAGGCTGTAGGCTGAGGGACACAGCCAGCTTAGGGGAGGGTGCCAGGGGATTGATAATCCTCAACTGTTCTCCACTCTCAATCTACTGCTTCTTTGCAAGGTGCCCCATTAACTGAACCAATCAGAAAGCAGAGGGCAAGAGAACCTGTTGATCCAGTCCACACGGCTCAGTCTAGGGGGACACTGAAGGGGGCGGATGGTGAGTCAGGAGAGGCAGGTGGAAGCTAACCAGATGAATTCTCTGCCAGAGAGTGGTTCCTCCAGGTCAGCAGCAGCAGTGTCTTCCTCGTGTTCACATTCCGCCAAACAAGGGCTGTCACGTTGGAAGATTAATGAACAAATGTATTACCTCTCTCTCTCTCCTTTCCTCTCTGCTGTTTTGTCTCCAAGATAAACAGGCCAGAAGTGAAGATGGCATTCCCAGCCCACTGAGGGCAGCTGGTGATCATCAGATAAGAGAGAGTTGTGCCCTTGTCTGCCCCTCACCGCGCTCACCATGGTTTGGGTGGCATAAGTGGGGAACATTCTAGAGCAGGACCCTTCTTGTAAACACTCCTTGCCCTTTTGCAGTTGGCCTGGAGGCTGGGAACAGGGAGGGTGGAATGTTTCTTTTTCTGGGGATGCTTCCAAGCCATTTTGTAGAACATCAGCAACTTTAATTTGGGTCATAACCAAAGTTTGAGAACCAAGCTATTCAGTGAACTCCTTTGTAAGATGTTGAAAAAAAACCCACTGTTTTTCAAGTGACCAAAATTGTTGTTAGAAGCATTTCAGATTTGAATCATATTCATGAGAAAAATGTGGAAAGAGAAGGGCTGCATATCTGTTTCTTCAATTAGTGCTTAACTGTCTACCAAGTGCCCTTGTATCAAAAACGATCAGTGAGAAGGACATTAACGGCTTACTAGAATGAATGAATATAGTTGAAAGTCTAAAATCAAAAATTCGATGTTTTGCTCTACGGAGGTCGTCTTGCTGTAGTTGGGGTATTCGTTCCTTACAGACCTTTCATGTGGTTGTCGATGGTCTTTTAACCACAAGCAGCTGGGATCTCAGTATTTGTTAAAATTTCTCTGGACACATTTGCACAAGAGAATGTGTTCTGGACCCTTCAGACTGGAAGGTCCTGGGGAGGTCATCTGTTATGTCTCCCCTGTCTTTTTGTACTCGGTCTTTCCCACACTAGCTGATGGGAATCTCCCTGAGGGTGAGGACCCTGAAGAAGAGACATCGTCTTACCATTTGCCTTGTCTCGCTGTGGGACAGCAAGCTGCTCTCTTCAAGTCTTGCCTGTTCAGAATTAAAAACGGAAAGCACGATAGTTTAATACATTTTATGACCTTCATGTTTTATTAAATTTCATAAAGGCATTCCATCCAAAAGAGGGTCAGATTTTAAATTAAGCCTGATACAACAAATATTTAAACTCAGATTTAATAAAAAAAGTTATTGTGTATTCATGTAATTGCAATTGATTATAGAAGACTTAGGTATTGAAATTTTAAAAGGGTAATAGATATTGTAAATGGATAATAATGTGTAACAGGATACTGATTTTGGTATTTATTTGGCCTATATTATGTACATTTTGAAAATTTATTGAACAATGGCAATAGTTTTTTAGATACAAGTGCTTCACACATAGAAGTGGCATAATAAAGAGTGATGGAAAGAATGCATATATTACATGAGTGAAAAGTATCTGCAAACTTTATACTCCCTTCTGTTATGAGGACTAATACACTTTAATTAACTCAATGTAACAAAATTTCATACAGAGTGTAATTTGTTGTAGCATTGCAACAAGCTTTGAAGAAGTTATGTGAAATGTTCACACATCCTTAAGGAACTGAGCACTGAGACAGAGAGACATCAACTACATGGACGTAAAACACTCAGACAACAAGAAAAAAGAGATATCTGGCCCTGTGCCAGCTCTCAGGGGCTCTGAAACCCTTTATGATAAGCCTTTATGGAGGAAGCAAAATTGAGGAAGCTCTTGAGTAACTTCCAAAGGGGCATATAATATGCTCTCCCATTTTATCATAACAAGCATTTAAAGATCATCAAAGGATTTGGCAAATATTCTCAGCAAGGCAGCATAAAGCCTATTTAAAAAAAATTAAACTCCCCCCTCCATACCAGTATTTCTCTCTACCCAGAATTTCCCCTTAGTTTTGTTTCCAGAACTTTGACTTTATTGTGCTGAGATATTATGTGTTTGTATTTTCCCACTTGGCTCACTGAGCTTTTAATCTGTGTGATGGTGTCTTTCATTAGCATTGGAATTATAGTGGCCATTCCCCTGCCCCCAAATATTGTTTCTTTCCTATTCTTTCTCTTTTACTCTCCTGGGATTGCCATTACATATACGTTAGATACTTTAATTCATCTCTCACATTTCTTTCTGGTCTGTTATTTTTACTGTTTTTATTCTTCCTGTGCTTTAGTGTGGGTGTTTACAAACAATGTCTCTTAAGGTTCAATAATCTTATCCTCTATTGTGTCCAGTCTGATATTAAACCCCATCCAACTTCAGATACTGTGTTTTGTACTGATAGAATGTTAATTTAGTTATTTTAAAAAATAGATTCCAATTTTCCATTGAACTATTTTATCTTTTACTCTTTTACATACATTTGTCCTCTATTTTCTTTGACATGGTTTTTGAAGTCCTGTCTGTTAATTCCAACATCTAGATTATTTCTAAATTTGTTTCTGTTACCTGCCTTGTCTTTCCATTGACAGTCACTTGTTTCTGTTTTATTTTATTTTATTATTTAAGATTTCATTTATTTATTTTTAGAGAGAGGTGAAGGGATGGAGAAAGAGAGGACAAGAATCATTGATGTGAGAAAGAAACATCAACTGACTGCCTCTTGCAGGTGCCCCAGTCGGTCACCACGCCTGCAACCCAGGCACGTGCCCTGCCTGACTGGGAATTGAACCTGTGACCTTTCACTTTTCAGTATGATGTGCAATCAACTGAGCTACATGGGTCAGGGCTGTTTCATTTTATGTCTAGTAAATTTTGATAGCATGCTGAACATTTCAAATTATGTTTTACAGAGGTTTTGATTATGTTACCTTCTATAGGGAGTTGAGTTTTATTCTGTAGGTGTTAAATTTCTGGTGAACCACCATTTTTCTTTTCAGGTTTGATGAAAGCTTTGTTCAAGTAGATCTAATTCAGTCTTTTTCTTATTCTCAAGGCATTGTCCTTACTTTTAAAATATGGCCTCTCTAATTTTCCAAGGCGTTTGCCAAAGTACCTTTACTCTGGCTGTTCCCTGTGGGATCTTTGCAACCTCTGATCATTTCTTGATTTCTCAGCATCTGCTGTTTTCTAGGCTATCTATAGTCTCATGATGTATCTGCAAAGGTCAGGAATTGGCCTGGAACCTGAGGGATATTTCCACACAGATTTCTGAATGCTCTTTCTGTGGTTTACCCTTCTGTGTCACCCTGCACTAACAGCTCAGTTACATTAGCAACTGAGCTGTTACATTAGTAGCTCAGCTACATTAGTAGCCCAGACTCTGATTTGCTTCCTTCATCCATCAACCTCACCATTTATTGCTTAGGCTTCTCTACCCTGTGTTGAGCCCAGAAAACATCATCAGGAAGAAAGTTTGGGTAATATGGGGATCATCTATGCCCTCATTCTCTTAAGGAACATAGCATTCCAAAGGTAGCACTCCAATATCTGCAAATAATTATTTTATATGATCTATCAAGATTTTATAGTTATTTGGGGGGCAGACGAGTCCAGTACCAATTATTCTGTCATGGTTCAAGCTCATACAGTCACATGCACAATATTCTGGTACTGAATATATATATATATTACATATATAAGTAATATATATTATGTATGAATATATTCATATTACTTATGAATATATTACTTATATAACCACACATCACATGTGTGTATACATATGTATACATGCATACAAGTTTGCTTGTGCATAGGTCTATACATATGTGAATAAATATAGCTATCTCTCTCTATATATAGATATATAGCACACGTATACAAGTTCACTTGTGCATATACACATGTATGACCAAATTATGCATATGCACACACACAATCATGTTTAAAGTTCAACTCATATAAGCGGAGTTGGCTTTGGGGGATTAGAAGGTAGCTGTTTGCTTCCCCATTACCAGGTAGTCTACTGGAGATTTATTTGGTCAGTTGAGGAGTCTAGGCATTGATTCCTCCCTGTGAATTTCTTGAAGTAGGCTCTCTTTCTAGTAAAGTCCCACCAGGGTAAATGCTAGAGTTAACCTTCCAGAACAGGTCTCCTGATGTCTCAAATGCTCTTCCCACTATATCAAATTGTCTATTTTTAAAATGATTTTATTTATTTATTTTTAGAGAGAGGGGAAGGGAGGAGAAAGAGAGGGAGAGAAACGTCAATGTGTGGTTGCCTCTCGTGTGCCTCTCACTGGGGACCTGGCCCGCAACCCAGACACGTGCACTGACTGGGAATCAAACTGTCGACCCTCTAGTTATCAGGCCAGCCCTCAGTCCCCTGAGCTGCACCAGCCAAGGCAAACTGTCTATTTTTTTAAAAAAAAATCAGTCTTTTTCTGGTATCCCTCACTTTGTCCCCGCGATACACAGCTCCTTGCTGCACTGAGTAGTGGCTACAATTGAGATGTTCCGTAGGCTTCCTGGAGACTCCACTCCATCCGTCTACTTTGGTTTCAGGCACAAGCTTTAGCAAGCTTTCTCGTACGTCTTCCCCCAATCAAAAGGAGCTATTGCTCACTCAAGCAGGGTGAAGAACAAAAAGAAGAACTAACTAACATTCAGGCAGAAACAAAGGCCAGAATAAAGCCAAAGTGAATAGTAATCCTGGGCAGCTAGGCAGTTGAGAAACTTTTATTTTTGATGTCCCCTGCCCTCCACATCTAGTTTTGTCCCAGTCATGGTAGAGTCCAGAGCTCCTTTCATTGATTCTCCTTCTCCCTTCTAAGGCTCAATTCTGTGTTCTCAATTTGAGGTGACAGTAACCAATGATGATAAGCTAAAAGTTATCTTCTCAGACACACTTCCATTTTAGCAAGGAGTCTAAACCTTAAACTAATGAATCGAAATTCCAAAGGTGACAGTTCTCATGTTAGAGTAAGGTCAGGAGGACTGGGTAAAGCAGAGACGTCTTAGCGCACTCCTGAAGTAATCCCCCACAGTTAGATGGCTAAGGAATTGAGAATATAACATTGCAAAAATCCTCACATTCTGCCCTCAGTCTAGGCACCTTGCAGATTAGAATATTACGAAGCCCAGAGCGAGTGGGGGATAGAAAAAGGGACTTTGTGAAAGTAAAAGAAATGGAACTCCCTGAAGTGCTCGTTCTTTTGAGGTTTGTTTTCAGGGTAGGTAAACTAAGTGTCCTGATCAAAGTTTAATTTAACAAAACTCTTTACAGGTCTTAGAAATCTGTACCTGGTAACAAAACCCATTCACCAGATTGAACTCAAGCTTTCTTTTAAAAATGTAAAGCATGCCCTACCTCTTTGCAACTTAAGACCCTCCAGTCCTCCCATATACAGACTGGACTCTTAGTGCCCCTGGAATCTGTTGTCTGTCTCCTCCTTCTCCCTCTCCAAGTTCCAGTCACACTGACCTTCTCTGTCATAAAGAAAACCAGCTTGTTCCCACCTTGAGACCTTTTCGCTTTTTGATTTTAGTGCCTGAGCAGCTCTTCCGTCAGGCCTTTGTTCCTTCTTGTCATTCAAGACTCAGTTCCATTGTCACTACCCCAGAGAGACTTTTATGACCCATCACACTGCATTCCTAGGCTGCATTATTCTTCAGCAGTGATCTTGGTTATTTGTGGTCTGAGCCTTCCGTTCTCCAGGAGAATGCCCTCTTTGAGAGCTGTGATCATCTTTGTCCCGTTCACCACCGTATGTTTGTCTGCCAAGGTGGTGACTGTCACAGGGCAGGTTTCCAGTGAAGGATGTTGAACTGAGGAATTAATGAATCAGTGAACAAATAGTTAACTCTGGTAGGTTTATAAGAATTTCATTCATGGATTCATAAAACACCTAGACTGAGACACCCACAGAAAGCTTCTAGTTTGGTTTCCACTTAATGGACCTCATGCCCCATAATATCACAGAAGGGGGATGCGTTGATAGAATGCAGACATTGCTATTGAACTGATCTGCATTCAAGTTCACATTGGTAGAGTGACCTCAGGTAATAACCTTGGTAAACTCCAAATTGCTCACTTGTACATTAGGAAAATAAAGTCTTCTGAGAGATATTGTAGAAATTGATGCAATCTTTCTAAAGACTTAGCCCTATATGCTGACTGGGAGTTAGTGTTCAATAACTGTGAGCTACTCTTATTACAATAGTAATGTTCATTGTGATGGCTTTATGAGTAAAAGGATAAGTTCTGTGCAGTAAATTTTATGAATATCCAACATCATTACTCTTTCTATATTTTAATATAAAATAAAACTTCAAATATCCAAACAGCCTGGCACAATTCATATCAATATTAATATAACTTTTATTTTTATAATATTTTATGTTTTGCAAACCCCTTTAAGAGATATTCTCTCATTTGATGATTCACAGCTGCTCATTCACTGAATAATGTAAAGCTTTAGCAATATTTTGTAATAAAAGTTACCTGTATTCCAGTGCAAGAACCAGCTGCATCTTGAACCCTTCAGTCTTAATGTTCTGTTTGTCCCAGTCAGATTTCCTATGCCAGAACATAAAGCCAATTTGTTCTCTTGAAAGCTCAAATTTTAAAGGTAAGGAAGAAAAGTCTTTATCTTTAAAAGGCAGCTTGGAGGTGTCAGTTAAATTCGCTGCCGCCCACAGGTGCTTAACCTGGAGAAATCAGAAATAATGGAGGATTAAAGAGTATGTGCCTACAGTAATTTTGGAAAATGAAGGAGTCCCTCAGGTAGAAACATGATTCATTAGCCCAAAACTTTTCAAGTTACAGCCTATAAATATTTGAAATGTTTCACTTCTAAGGAGGCAAAGGAATTACTCAACCTCGTACAAGGAGAGGTGACAGTACCAGGAGTAATGGGATGACATGAACAAAGAGAACATTTCCTCAGTACGGAGAGCAGGTGAGACAGAGGCCTCGCTCAACACGGAGCTGCCTCCTTTAAGGACAGTGGAAACGAGCCGGCCTCCTGGCGTGGCCGGAGCTGACCGCTGAGCTCCGTTTTAAGTCCCCGTGGCTTGTGACCTGCTCAGAGTAGGCTGAGTGATTTCAGTGTTCATTCAGTACCTTTTTAATTGGCTTGAATGAACTGGAAAAAAAAAAAAGTCAAGATAAGTAGGAATGTTGGTGATTTCCTGGCATGTTGACATTGACTTTTGCTGGGGGTTTGTACAACCCTAATGAAAACACCGCACTTTGCCACTTTCATTTGTTTATTTGCTGGTTCTCTATGATAACTAAACAAAAGAAGGAAAATGCAATAGGGGGCAGAGGGTGGGAGGAGGGAGAGATGTGGGTATTAAACTGACTCTCATGCCCATATCCTCAGCCGAGGAATACAAACGTTGCCCTGAACAGCCAGCGTTATGGCAGCGTTATGTCTGTATTTGTCCCTATGGACCCCTTCCGCATCTCTTTGCTGAGTTCTCTCCAGTAATCCTGCCTGATATATTACTAAAATACAAGGAGATAAGAAAAGAAATATTAAAAATAAGAGGACCAGCATCAAGATATTTCTCTCCTCTTAATTTGTCAACCTTAAAGTTGATAATAAGGTTTTCAAATATTTCGGTGAAGTCAATACAGTTAAAAAACTTAGTGTATGATTCCATCGCCATGAGGTACCTAGAATAAAGCAACTTCTCAGCAACACAAGGAATAGCAAAGGTTTCAGGGGCGGGGGCGGGGGCGGGGAAATGGAGAACGGCTGTGGGAGGGGCCCAGAGCGCCTGTTCGGGAGGAAGAGCGAGTGCGGAGCGGGCAGTGGGGAGGGCTGCGGTGGTGTGCAGTTAGTGCCACCGAGCTGTATGCTTAGAGAGGGCTAAAGTGGTCAGTGTTATGCTGTGTATGTCTTACTGCGATACCAAAGTTACATTTTAAATTTGAAAACTGAAGCCAAGGGATTGATTTTGACTGATTTGCTAGCTATAGGAGCTATTTTCCAGAAAACTTGAGTTTTCCAAACTCCCTAGACAGCCAAATCATTCCTGAATGCCCTCTTTCCCCATTATCACTACCAATAACTTTACAAAATTTAAAGTAAAGCTAAAGATTGCACTCTATATTTATTGTAGCCACATATTGATTTTAAATTTGTGACATACAGAGTAGGGCAAAAGTAGGTTTACCATTGTTTATATGGAAAATAATGAAATAATTACTAAATGGTAATATAAGAATGAGCTGTGTTTTGCATACTCACAACTGTAAACCTACTTTTGCCCCACCCTTATCATAATTGATGATAAGAAAAATTTTATTTATTTGCTAATTCATGTATCAAACACACTTAAGCATTTATTGGTCAAATTTTATCCTAGGTAGTAAAATAATGGTGCTGGGTACAAAGATATTAATGATATTAGTCTCTACTCTTAAAAATATCTTTTTATTGTTGTTCAGATACAGTTGTCCTGCCTTTTTCCCCACTGCTCTCGCCTTGCCCTACCCACCCCCAGACTCCTGTGTCAATCCCCCCCATTGTCCGAGCCCAGGAGTCCTCTATTCATGATCCTTGGCTTGCTTCTTCCCCTTCTTGCTCTCGTTATCCCCTCCCCCCGCCCAGTTACTCTCAGTTTGTTCTTTATTTCAACGCCTCTGGTTCTATCTTGCTCATTTGTTTGTTTTGTTGATTAAGTTCCACTTGTAGGTGAGATCATATGGTATTTGTCTTTCACCGCCTAGCTCACTTCACGTAGCATAATGCTTTCCAGTTCCAGCTACTCTTAATGAGCTTACTATCTATTGGGGAAAAAAGACATACCAACAATTGAAAAAAGTGTACGAAGTAATATATGTTGACAATACTGCAATCATATTTAAATTCATATGTTATATTTGAATACATTTTACAGTTTGGCCAACATATTTGCATAAAAAGAGGTAGATTTTTTTTAACAATGAATCTTCCTGGAGGACTGGAATTTTATCTAGGCCATAAAAAATGGCAATTACACTTATTCCCGTTTTACAGATTATATGGACTTTATTTACATAAACATGGACAGTGTAATGATTTCAGAGGATTATAGGTATTAAAGTTCCAAAAGGAACATTGGAATTTGGAATCAGACCTGAATTTGATTTCTAACTCTATTGATTACAATGATGTGATTAAGGGCAATTTGCTTAATCTCTTAGAGTTTCCCAGGAAATGGAGCAGTGGCTCCCTCATGCCCCGTGTTGACTGGGTGTCGCATGTAAAGCACTTGGATATGGCAACTCCTCAACAAGCATTAGCTGTCTTCTCCAGTCATGGTTGTTTTCGCTTAGGATGTTGGAGCCTAATGCTGACCAAAGCCATGGTTTCCTTGGTGTGACCCCTGGGTCTCACAACCAGCTCCAATTATGACATTATTCCTATCGGAAAACATGATTTGGCTCTTAGTGATCTGTGTTTGATAATCCTCTTTCTGGTGTGGTTTCCAGGAACACAGCTTGATGAAAAACAAGAACTGTCTCATATGAGTGTGTTTGAGTACATATATACATATATAAAATATATATTTGTACTATTTTCAAGTACTTTAAGTAATGTGATCTGGTGTTTAGCAAAGTATTAGAGAACAGGGTTTCTACCAGATGTGTTTGAATGACTGGCTATCAATCATTTGTAATTAGCACACTGTATGTAAATTTATGCAACTTAAGTGCATGAAAACAATTTATTCTTGTAAGTTGATTAAATTGTCCTTTTTACAATCCTGTTTACATTGGTAATTTATTTAACAGACCTCATTTCATTGATGGTAAACTTTACCCCTGCCCAAGTTCAAATTCTCTCATTTTGGCTAAGTGCCATCTGAATTCATGAGGTTGTATTGCACTAAGGATTAAAAAAAAAAAAGGTGGAGTACCAAATTCCATCAATCAAGCGCTGGCTGTCAGTGACAGGAAATTGGCACACACACTGGGCCCCCCGACCAGATGGTAGACATCTGTGATTTTCTCATCAGCAGGGCCAGGTCAACTGTGTACCCTCCGCAGATAGGACTCAAAGACTCAGGGCCCCATAAGTAGAGGGCAGCTCAGGCTGTTAAAATATTTGGGTTATGAACAGCAAAGAGGAAACTGACACTTTGGGGTGCCTTGAACTTTTAAAAAAATATGTCAGAGAACTTAGGACAGGAGCCAAGTGTGATCTCCTTAAGAGTTTCCAAGGAGGGGTTAGTATCTTGCATCTTCACAGTGTAGGAAAACACACAGCGGAGCCATCCTCCAGCAGAAAGCGACCTGGGAGGGAGTCCTGAGGACTTTGGCTCTAACCTCATATGAGAACTTGGCCTACTTCAGAGGCTAGACTCTCAATGTCTCTGTGAAAGAAGGGAACTTACTCTTCCTGCTTCCCCTACCTGCCAGGGAGAGTTTGAGGGTCCCGTGAGCTGGAGGATGGGAACATACTTCTTGAATCCAGAGAGAACAGAAGAAACCATTGTACCCAACACCTCCTCCCTTACTCCAATCTCAGTTACCCTTATGACAAAATCAAGCATTTCGTCCTCTGTGAAAGCCACCCCAGCTCTTGCCACCCAGGTGGTGCTCTCCAAATCCAAAGTTCTAGAACCCGTACGATCTAACAGGGCCTTATCCTGTTCTTAACTGCACTCTGAAAAACGAAGGAATTTGAGTGCCCTGTCTTCTCATCCTCTTTCACAGGAAGATGCTAAATAAAAACGTGTTAACTGATTCATAGCTCTGACATTTCCACTCATATTCACAGCCCACTAGGCTGCAGTACTTTTCCCTCAAATCTCTGGCTGAAATCCTATTAAAAGGACAAGCAGGATATTTTCATTCCGAGGCCTTGTCAGCAAGCGTCAGTCCTGCCAATGCCCACGGAAGAATTCCTGCCTCTTCTGCTCCGTGAAAGTGAAGGGACTTCACCGATGGCCCTTTGCACTCTGAGAAAGTCATCCTTGAACTTCACATCTACTTGCAACTTTGACTTCCTCTTATAGACTGTCCATATTAAATTTTGATAAGCAATAATGGTAGCCAGGGGAGAAAGAACGAGAGAGGGAGGAACACCTTATATCTGTGGGGATAGAAAAAGCAGTAGTCATAAAAATTCAGCAGAGATCTGAAATCTAATTCTAGCTCTGCTTTTAACTAGCTCCACAATCATGAGTAAATTATTTCATGATCCTGAGTCTCAGTTTCCTCTCTTCTGAAATGCTCATTTGGACTAGGTGGTCTCTAACGACACTTTACGTTCTATCCTTTAATGATCCCCAGTGGAAAGGATCACAGAAAAACTGGTAAGTGCTAGGAAGGTATGGAGTGGTTATAGGAAGCATGGCAGCTCTTACACTCTCTCTGCAAACAAACAAACAAAACATGGGCAATTATTTATTTGTTAGCAGAATTAAACCAGAAGGAGATCGTTAAGGTCTTCCTGACTCTAAGCTCTAGATTTTGAAAAGTACCCAAGCTTTTATATGAATTTTTAAAAAAAGGCAAACAGGATATTATACATATATCTCTCTGTAAAGTTTTTCTATAGAAAAATGTGTAGATATATGTGATTAAGTGCTTATCTGTAAATGGTAGAATTATGGGTGACGTAAACATTTTCTGCCTTGTTTTTTTGTGATTCCAGATTGTAGTAACTTTAGATTTTGTAAACATTTGTTCTTTAAAAAAGTAGTCCTTAAGACATAAAAGTCTACCCTCAAAATGCACACATGTGTGTGCACGCTCTCACATGTACTGAAACATAAACATCTTTTAGGCTGGAAATCCAGCTGAAAACAACATCAGTAAAAATCCTGGCCTCCATGGAACTTATATGCCAACATTCTTACAGTGACAGAGAGTCAATAGACAGATGAACAAATAATGGGAGGTGGGGTTAAAGTAACATGAAAGAAACAAAACAGGGAAAGAGCGAGCTATTCTCAGTGCACCTGGTGTGTCTGAGGAACAGCCAAGGAACCAGTGGAGGAGCTGAGACAATAACGAGGCGAGTGGTGGGCAGTGATGTCAGAGAAGTGGAGGGGCCCGAGAGGACAGCGACTCCTAGGGAGGTGGGGGTTTGGGCTCCAACGCTGAGTGGGGGGGGACTGTTGCGGGGTTCTGAGTGTGGGAGTGTCATGATCTGACTCACATTTTAAACGGATGACCCTGCTGCTTTCTAGTGAGTGGGGTGTGCCAAGGCAAGGATGGAAGCAACGAGACCAGTTTGGAGACCAGTCAAAGAATTCTGGAGAAAATAGATGGCTGTCAGATTAGGGAAGTAGCAGTGAAGGAGAGAGAAGTGGTTCGGAAGCTAAATATATTTTCAAGGTTGAGCTGACAGAAGTTGCTGTTGGATGGGAGGTGCAGCATCACAGAGAGACAGATGTCAAAGACGACTCACATTAAGGATGAGTCTAAGTTGTCTGTCTGAGCAACTAACTGGTAGAATGGAGGTGCCATGTGTGAGACAGGGAATAGAATGAGAGCAAAAGGACTGTGGTGAAGGCTTAGAATCAAGAGTCCTCTTTCAAACACGTAAAGCTTGAGATGCCTATCAGACGGCTGAGTAGAAATGTGCAGTAGGGAGTTATAGATGCCCCTCCGGAGATTAGAAAGAGGACAGCGGTGGAGATGTAAATTTGGGCATCAACATAAACAAGGAACTTAAAGCTGTGGGAGTGAGTGCATTCACTGGGTAAAAACAAAAAAGTTACAGATTACCAAGAGCAGAGTCAGAAAGTTCTCCAACATTTAAAGGTCAGGGTGGTGGTAGGCGTGATCGGCTTTTTCAAATGCTGCTGGTAAATCAAGTAGGAATATGGGAACTTATTTAGAATTCCCACAGCAACACTTTTTCTCCCTTTTGTACAATTGTGGTTCCTATCAATAACCTTTCCTGCTAATAAGAGAAATGATTACTAAAATGAAACTGAAAGCTTCATCCACCACTTGCATGAAAGCCACTCAGGACTCACTTCTAGTTGGGATGAATGAGTGTGTGTGTGT
This sequence comes from Trachops cirrhosus, assembly GCA_028533065.1. Lineage (NCBI taxonomy): Eukaryota > Metazoa > Chordata > Mammalia > Chiroptera > Phyllostomidae > Trachops > Trachops cirrhosus. The sequence continues at coordinate 18,500,878 of CM052547.1, read as the reverse complement.
CTGAGAGAAAAAGAGACGGAGTGATACAGAGATATCATACCGAGAAGCACAATAGTATTAGATACTGTCCCTGGCTTTGACGAGTTTCTCTAGAAAGAAAGACAGCAGGAACACTCACAAGTCCACGTGGATTCAAAATATACATAAATAATGGAAAATGGAATGATTAAGCAATCATACAGGTGCTGTCTAGAGCTGAGAAGGATCTACAATGCCTGAAAATTATTGTGACTCTTTGAGAAAGCTAAGGAATTAATTTGTTTTCAGGAAGTCATGCCTCAGAGTCATTTCTCAAGTTACATTATTACATTCTAGCTCTTGCTTGAGAATGTCCAAAGACATCCCATTGTCTGGAGGATAATCTCTCCCCATGGCCCTGGCTGGCAGTCAGGGTTTTTCAAAAACTTGTCCCAATTACTCCTTCTAACTAGTCAACCTCACGGCAAGCTCTCCCTTCAACTCTAGATCACTATTTATCTACCTACCATTTGTTAGTTGCCTTTTAAAAAAATTATTAAGACTTTACTTGTTTAGAGCAGTTTCAGATTCACAGCAAAATTAAGAGGAAGGTACAAAGATTTCCCATATAGCCCCTGTTCTCATGAACCATAGCCTCCCCCATTATCAACAGCCCCCACCTGAGGGCATTTTTGTTACAACTGATGAACCTACATTGACACATAATAGTGGCCAAAGTCTATTGTTTACATTATGTTTCACTCTTGGTGTTGTACATGCTACTGGCTTGGACAAACATACAGTGATAGTATCCATCATATAGTATCACACAGAGTATCTTCATGCCCTAAACATTCTCTGTGCTGCATCTATCCACCCACCCCCCACCCCAACCCCTGGCAACCACTGATTTTTTTACTGTCTCCATAGTTTAGAATGTCATATAATTGGGCTCATGTAGTATGTGGCCTTTTCAACTCAGTTTTTTCCATTTAGTAATATGCACTTAAGTTTCTCCAAGTCTTTTATAAGTAGTAATTCATTTATTTTTAGCACCGACTAATATTCCACTGTCTGCATGTCCTGTAGTTTATTTATCTATTTACCTGCTGACGCACATCTTGATCGTTCCTGAGTTTTGACAATTATAGCAGAACAAAGCTGCTATAAATATTTATGTGCAGATATTGTGAGTTGAAGTTTTCAGCTCCTTTGGGTAAATACCAAGGGGCACAATGGCCTGATCATTGGTAGGAATACATTTAACTTTGTAAGAAACCGCCAAATTGTCTTCCAAAGCAGCTGTACCATTTTGCATTTGCCCCAGCAGTGAATGAGAGTATCTGTCGCCCCACGTCCTCACCAGCATTTGGTGTTGTCACTGTCTGGTAGGTGTATGTTGTATCTCATTGTTGTTTTAATGGTCTTGTCTTTCGACAAGTGTCCTCTCTCCTCAAACAGATTATAAGATATGGAACAAATGAGACCTTTGTTTTGCTCTTTTCCCCCATCCACTCCACAGAACTGTTGTTATGTGGGTGCTAGATAATGCTACTTAAATGCATGCACAAAAAATGTGAATCTGTTTTACCTGCCATTTTAGTGTTTACCCAGATATGATCCAACGAAGAAAAAGATGACCAGAAACATTTTGGGGTGGGGGAAGAACCATTGGTAAAGTATTCAGCTGTTGTGTTTCCTAAATTTAAGCAAAATATAAAATGAGGGAATTTAAATCAAGAGTTGGTGTGTGTATCGTGTTTAGGGAATTTCATGCAACTTCTCTCAAAGGTACCCTCTCCGTTGTCAAGGAAGTCACGACTTCCACAAAAAGAAAAAAACATAGCCTTGACCTGTGGGGGATAACCAGAGTGACCAAATAATGTGTCTTTTAGGCTGGGACAATTTTGAGAAAGGAAGGAATGCTAATAAAAATTATCCCGGGTACCCAGGACTGTGCTAAGTATTCTTTTTTGAGACATAGATTCCTTAGAAAAGATAGAAACTATAGTTTCCTTCTCCAGAAAGATTTTACCTTAGGTTACAGGATACACTCAACTCTTACAGCCTGTCTGAATTCACTGGTTAAGAATTTCTGACCCATACTATTATGAAATAATTATGTTCATCTGATTATGTTGCTCTTTCAGTAAACTCACAGCCCACAAAAAGGGGTTAAAATGATCTTCCCAGGTCTCTAAATTAAACCAGAATAATAACAGTATATAAATATTATTTGCTGTAGCTGACCTATGCTTTCAACTAAAATGCCTATAAAGCTCATATCTATGGGAAAAAATCTTATTTTCCATAGCTTGCATTTTAAAGGGGGAGCTGTGTCCCTGGTTAGGGCAATATAGTTAAATATTTTTCTATCTGTAACAGCATAGTAATTACTTTTGAAATAGATTCATCATTCTCAGTACTTCCAAAAGCAGCCCTAGGCTCTCTGTCCTCGAATCCTTTCGGCCTCCTTGCCACACATCTATAATCACCCAACCTGTAACAGTGTCTGAGACAGCTTGGTTACCGTGCCACATCACGCCAGTAGGCGCTGTCGTAGCACGCTAGGCCTCTCTGGGGAGGACTGCTTTTTTAATTAAATTTATCAGGTGGCATTGGTTAATAAGAACATATAGGTTTCAAGTGTACAAGTCTATGATACATCATCTGTGTGGTGCATTGTGTGCCCACCACTCAAAGTCAAATCTCCTTTCGTCTTCCTATGAACTTGTGTTTGACCTTCTTTACTCTTTACTATGCCCTCCACCTCCCTTCCCTCTGATATTACCTTTGTCTGTGTCTGTGAGCTTTTGTTTGTTTTTCTTGTTTGTTCATTGGCTGCATTGTTTTGTATCCCACATGTGAGTGAAATTAAATAGTGCTTGACTTTTTTTGTCTGATACTTCACTTAGCACGATATTCTCAAGATCCATCCATGTTGTCACAAATGGCAGTGTTTTATCTTTCCATACAGCTGAGTAGAAATAGCCAATGAATACATGAAAATATGCTCAACTTCACCAACTATTACAGAAATGGAAATTAAAACTACAATGAGATACCTCGTATCTGTTAGGATGGCTATTATCAACAAGACAAGTAATAACAAATGTTGGCGAGGTTGTGGAGAAAAAGGAACCCTCATTCTCTGCTGGTGGGAATGTAAACTGGTACAGCCACTGTGGGAAACAGTATAGAGGCTCCTCAAAAAATCAAGACTAGAGTTACCATAGGACCCAGCAATCCCTCCTCTGTGTATCTACCAGAAAAATTTTAAGACTTCTCAATCTTTATATTTTTTATGTTTCCGAATTTTCAACAGTGAGATTGTAATAATCTCATTACACAGTCTCAAACCAAGCTTTACGTGTACACTTCCACTCTATTCATTCTGTCCCTTCTACTTCCTAAACATAATGAGCAATGTGTGAAAATGTATATTCGGTGAGTGGCTTCATAGGATACTGCCAGTTACTTGCTCTAAAAGACATTGTGCACACACACACACATGCATGCGCGCGCATGCATCTTTGGAAGACCTTTATGTTTTAAGGACTATTTTTTAAATAACACATTTTTAAAAAATCTAAAGTTACTACATTCTCACTGTGGACAATTTGAAATCACACAAAACATAAAGTAGAAAATGCTTAAACCACCCATAACTCTACCGCTTAGAGATAACATATGCTAAATACTGTTATATTTATTGTCCTCTAGTGTGTACATATAGAGAATGTTTAGAGAGATATCTACACATAACCCCCAACTTATCATTTTTTCAGCTCATATAAAAGTATAGATACTTACCCAAAAATCTAGACTTAGAGTCAGAGAAGACCTTAATGATCTTCCGGTTTAATATTATTTACTACATTACAGATGAAGAAATTTATAGATGGATTTAGCACCCACTTTTTAAATTTCAAATGAACAAATAGACAGAGTCTATATTTTCCATGAGGAAATTATTTATTGTTGTGTTAATCTCAAATATAGATGTCATCAAATAATTGAAAAAACATGTATAGACTTTCTACTATAATCATAATTACACTTTTTTGAATAGCACTTGAGAGTAACAAAGAAATATCTGATTCTTTTAAATCTTCAGAATATGAGAAATACCATTATTGTCGTAATCCCCATTTTAGACATTAGAGAACTAAGGTTCGAACAGATCAGACAACGGCCAAAATCACACAGGAAGTAAATGAAGGAGCTGAAGCTTGAAATTAAATGCTCTGATTTCTAGCTCCTTGTTGTTTTTACTGTAGTATTGTAATCCAAGTAGCAAAGTTTACAAAATAGAGTCCATCCTTAAGCAATGTTACAGTTTTGCCGAAAAGACAAGATATATTCACCAGAATGTATAGCAGACAGAAAAACAAAAAGAGCTAAAATTTATTGAATGTTTACAGGAGGCTGAACATTGTGCTGAAACTTTTCCTGAGTTATCTGATCTGATCCTCACCTCTGACGTAGAACAATTTCCCCCATTTTCTGTGTAAAAAACTGAGTCTTAGAGAGGTCAAATGGTAACGTAATTCAATGGTAGGATTCAGTCTCGGGGCCCTGGACTGCAGAGTTATTATATTGCACAGTGATCTAAATACCGCGAATCTTTTTTTCAGTGAACAACCGCAGTTCTGTTTTTGCCATGAAATCTATCATCCTTCTCAATGCTAGGAGTAGTGGGAAGGAGATTCATAAACGTCGTGGAGCGTTAGGCTATTGATAGTCAAGCGAGGGCTTAAAGTGGACTTGGACACTGAGCAGCGCATGTGGATGGAGTGAGGGTAAGACTGGAACTGTTGTCACTGCGGATACAGGCAAGAGCAAGAGAAAGGTAGAAACGAGAGAATGTGATGTTTATGGGAACATTCCAGCAACCCTACAGCCAGAATCCTGGGACCACGGCTTGAGTAAGTGATTAGAACGGAATCAGGAGGGCCGGGTTTGCCTGCGTGAAGAGTTTGGTCTTCACCATTGAAGAATTGAGGGCCACTGAAGATTTCTGAATATGAAAGTCTGCTACTGCTGGGCCACCAGAGAGGTGTGCCTGGAGCGGGAAGATGTCCGGGTTAGTGTAATTGGCATTAAGCAGAAGCAGCTGTCAGGAGCTTCCGCTTAAAAGCTGATCTTTGGTTTTGCCTACAGAGTCTAGAAAAAGAATCATTGCTATCTATGGTTCTATTGCAGCTACAGCCCAGGGCAAGTTTGGAAAAAATAAATGTCAGTCTGTTGTCTTCTGTCGAGAAACAAAAAAGAAAGCATAAACTCTGCTTTGGCGTAGCAGTGTGAATTTTCGGATTCACATTTCAATGGTTCAGAAGTCCAGCTGCGTGTAGGTACCTGGGCACTTTTCAAAGGCACAGATGCTTTGTTTTGAGTCCTCCCCTCACAACTCTGATTCAGTTCCTTTAGGGCAGTGTCCAAGCATTGGGAATTTCGAAAGCTCCCAGTTTGTTCTGGTGGGAACATTTGGTTGAGAACCACAGCTGCAATGGAGGAAGTTAAAACTCATATCCTGTGTACCTGTCTTAGGGCCTAAAACCGAATTCTTCTTTCCAAGTTTATTGCTTAAATGTGAGCATCTGGCCTCTTGCAGCTAGAAGACCACAGTTAAGTACTTTAGAAGGTATCTTTGGATGCTTTCTTTTACATGTCTGTATAAATTTCCTGTGGAGGTCAAGAAAAAGAATGAAAAACTTGACTCTCCCGCCCCTCCCCAATTCTACTTGCCTTACGTCTGTCAAACATTAGGGGCAAGGAGCTGATCTTACATACAAACACCATGCAGACCTCCCTTTCTGGCTCATCTTCCTATTTTCCCTCCACTAAACTCTCACTGCTCATTCAGCACTTAGCAGTTGGTGCCCACTCTTTCTTCAAGGGGCCTTTGGCTGAGTCATTCTTTATGGCTCCACCAAGGCAAGTCTTACCTCCTTCATGAATTCTCCCCTGGTGGAATCCGTCCTGAGAGCTCATTTTTTTCTCACTTATTTGTACCTATGACTTGAACAGTACCTTAAGGCATCAAGCTTTTTGTATGTGTCCTACCTCTTCCCCTTCAAACCGCAATGCCTTAGGTACTGTTCTAAGCAGTACCTAAGCATCCTGCTCGTAGCAGACGACCAGCACCCCTTTGTAACTGTCTTCTGTGATAAACTCCGCACACTCATCACTCTTTAAATCTGCTGGTGGGTCCCGATGCTTAGGCTATAGCATACTTGCTTCCTTGTGTTCATTTTCTCAGTGTTTCTCCTCTGCTCATTCTGAACATGGGCTATAGTTTTTTTCTGAGGCAGATTCCACAAGTTCTTGGGCCCCTCTTATTAGGGTGGGACTTGAAATTTTGTATATATTTTATAGCTCCTAGATGGTTTTGAGTGTTAGCCAAGTTTTGGAAATAACTTTCTAGAGCAACATTTTAAATTTCTTTTGTTATAATGCCCAGTAACTAATACGTTTTTACTCTGTGATTCAACACCTCACATAGCCATAACTGAAACATATGTACTTACCTTTCTTGTATGTGAAGTATTTGATATTTTCTATCATATTTTATTTCATTAAAAATGACAATTTTGTAATTCTTTATTGGGTTGCCACTCTTAGTTTGACAAATACTGTTCTACAATCTAGCCCATAGTTACTCGCATAGGTTGAAAAATCCTAGTGGTATTGATATATATATCTTTTTACTTTAGTTCTAGGGAATATTTTTAACTGAAAAGTTTTTCCTATCAATTAAAAATTTTCCCCTATCCCATTTATCCTCTTTTAAACTAAATTATAAGTATGAGCCACTTCCTTGAGCTGCTCACTCTGTTCTAGCTCTCCATTTCTTTAAATCTTCAAAAAGTGCTTCCAAGAGACATTTCTTAGGAGAACCTCGTCCATGCCCCAGCCCATAAGAACAAGAGACTAGGTCCTTGTACGTCTTCTTCGGAGGACTTCAGCCTCGTAGAGAACACAGACTTTGCCTGCCTCCATCCTTATTTCAAGAAGTGGCAATACTGTGGAATACCGTTGGCTTGTTCAATATATAGCTGTTGAATGTTTGCCTTGTGCCCACTAAGTTGGCCTAATAAAACTTGACATCAATTTATTCAAGTAAAGACCTCTTAATATACGAAGCTGTCGCTTCCAGCTTTCCAGGTGAAAGGCAAGAGGGTTGACATTCACACCAAGATGGATTGTGTCATCGGGTCTCCAAAGTGAGAAAGCAGAGACAGGAACTAAGCCAAAGGTGGCCAACAATACAGGAGATGATTTTTTTGTTGTTGTTTTTATTGTAAATGCTGGACGAAGCCCTAAAAATAACTACAAGGGCAGAGCTATAAAGAGCCTTCTCAAATTTCTATTCAGTGTTAATTTGACCAAAAGAAGTGCTATGAGGACCTTTAGAGCTTGTTAGTCTATCAGTCACTTGGCAAAAAGCACCTCACCTAGCAAGTTGCATTTCACATGCATGCTGTCCAGAGAAAGTGTCTAGATTTAAAAACCGGATGAGGGTGACATACTGTACTCTGCATGAAATTCATAGGGTTAAATATGGGCTTGCCTTTTTCAAAAGTTTTTTTAAAGCTACTTTTAAAAAGATTTTTTATTTCATTTTTAGAGAGAGGGGAAGGGAGGGAGCAAGAGAGGAAGAGAAACATCGATTGGTTGCTTCTTGCACGCCCCCAACTGGGGACCTGGCCCCAGGCATGTGCCCTGACTGGAAATTGAACTGGTGACCTTTTGGTTCACAAACTCACACTGAACCCACTGAGCCATACCAGCAAGGGCTGGGCTCATCTTTTTAAATGTTCCATTTAGGTATCTAGGTTCTGTTCAGCTACATCATGACTATATTACAAAAACTATATAATAGTAATAATTAAGAAACAATGCAGACAACTGTAATTGAACAACAATAAAATAATTTTTTAAAAAAAAGAAACAGAATATCTCCATGCTGAACGGCTGATTTTTATCACAGTGAGATCTAGTTAATGTATAGGACCATATTTTATAAACACACACACACACATACATATATACACACACAGATATCTGTATATATAACCATAAATATATGTACATATATTTATAAATGCATGCATATTTATATATTTGTGTGTATATATTATATGAGGCATATATATTATATATGTATAATATATAGCAAGACTAGCTAATGCCATCAAAGCGGTCCAAATTCTGTTGAGCAAGTATACTTGTTTCAAGAGAGAGAATTAACTCCTTTCAACTGACTATTGATATTTAAGGCAGATAATTTCTTTGAATGGATTAGATTAAATAATTGGATGAAGATCATAAGATACAATTTCCTTTTGATTTTTATAAATTTGCTTTGCAGATTTCTTTTCATTTATTCAACAATAATTCATTGAATACTCATGATGTGTCAGGCAAAATGCCAGGTTCCTGACATTAAGAAGCTCTCAATCCAGTGAGAAAGCATGTAAACACAAAGGTTTTTCTGAATAAGTTTCAATAGAAAATATGATAGATGCCTTTTTTGCTGATGTAATTCAAACCAGTATTTTGTTTCTTAGAAAAGTTAAAGGGAAGAACTGTAAAAAATACTAATGCTGTAAATACTATATATTTTACTTAAAATGATAATTAATTAACTCATATTAATGTAAGGTCAAGTATTTTTCTGGATGGGTTCAATGAAGTGTCTCTTGGTCATTTTTTCATAAACCACATCCATAATGCATTATATATAATGTCCAATTTTATTTTCTTGTTTTGAGGAAGAGCGAAAAGTTAAAAATACTTGTATTAAAACTATCTGAGTCTGAACGTCTCTGGAATTTTATGTATTTTTCCCCAACTCTTCCAAAATTATTCACCCATACCTGATTTGACTTGCTTTTATTGAGTCTTCCCAAACAAATTAACTTGATTTTCACAGAAACAACAGCCCCATTTCTTTCACATTTATATTTCATCAGTTTAAGTAATACATTATTTAACTGCATAATTACAATGAAAGGGTCAGCCGTCACAGACAAATTTGGGAACAAACATGGCTGACTCTCGGGAAGTGTGCTATTCAAATGTGGGTGGGAACGAGATATGAACGCACAGGACAGCCGAGCACCAGCCCACACTTTCAGGGTGGCCCCGTCAGCCGTCGAACGGAGGAGGAAAAGCCCAAGCCAATGTGAAGAACTAATTATACAGAAAGTAATAGGATGTGCAATTGAGAGTTGTGCAAAATGGAGCAGGAGCACGGAGTGTCTACAGCCCAGAGAAGTGAGAGAAGGTTTCATAGAAGTGATGGTATTTGGACTGGGTCTTGAGGGTTGAGTATAAGTTTTCTACGTGAAGAAAGGGGCGGAGGATATTCCAGCCTCAGGAGACAGCTTGTACAAATGCACAGAGACAAGAAGGATATGGGGCATTTGAGAGGGATTCCACGGGCAGAGTAGTGAATGATGAGGAAAAGTAGAATGAGGTAGATTGTAGAGAAGCATACTAATTAATTAGAGATGTAAAAATAAGTCAGAATACAGAATAATTCAACCTATAATATAGTAGTTTTAATTTATAAATGCAGGCAGAATGCTCATCAGGTATTTACTAAATAAATGCAAGGGAAAACAGCTGCATGACTGTTTCTGTGCATCACTTTCATCACAATTCCCAGGTCAAGATTAAATCTTGTCTAGGATTTAAAATATAAAAAAAGTTTAAATTGTCTTCCACGTAGAAAGCTCGAAGTCAATACTCATTATATAAGGAAAACTTGTATGTCTCAAAACTTGACATAAAGAAAAATGATCCAACTAGAAAGTGGGCAAAAACATGCACAGACATTTCCCTGAAGAGGATATATAGTGTGTGATTCCATTTATGTAACGTTTGTGTGATAACACAAAGACAGAGATGGAGCACAGACTGGTGGTTTCCGGGGACTAGGGGTGTTGAGCAGGCCATGGGAAGTGTGTGTAGCTCTAAAGGGATGTCTTAAGAGAAGTTTCTGTAGTGAAGGTAGAGCTGAGTGTCTTGGTTGTGGCGGTGGTTATGCAAGGCTACACATGCGATAATATTTTACAGAACTGTGCACACATGTTCACATAAATGAGTGCATATAGAATCAGTTAATGTTTAATATAAATGAGTGCATATATAACTGGTAAATTTGAATAAACTCTAGGGATTATTGTAATGCCAAAATTCTGGTTTTAATAATGTAC
>CM052547.1:18390909-18490194 GCA_028533065.1 Trachops cirrhosus | reverse complement strand
TGAGTGTCTTGGTTGTGGCGGTGGTTATGCAAGGCTACACATGCGATAATATTTTACAGAACTGTGCACACATGTTCACATAAATGAGTGCATATAGAATCAGTTAATGTTTAATATAAATGAGTGCATATATAACTGGTAAATTTGAATAAACTCTAGGGATTATTGTAATGCCAAAATTCTGGTTTTAATAATGTACTAGAATTGTGTAAGATGTTAACATAGAGAGAGGATGGGAGAATGGTGCATTTGACTTCCTTGTATTGAACACATTTTCTTGCAGCTTCCTGTAAATTTAATTATTTGAAAAGAAAATGCTTTAAAAAATACTTTGTATGTGTATTATATATGTAACATATAATTATATGTTACAATTTTGATATGTCCACTCCAGTGTGCCAAGGATCAATCCTCAGCCGTGTCTGTCACCTGGTAGCAGCCTCTGCATTGGTAATTCTTTGCTAGCATGTGGAAAATCCATTAAGGATTAAGCCTAAGCCCAGAGCCACAATACATGTGATAGACAAATCTATTATCTTGACTAAGTGATAGGCTTTGGGATGGCTGGCTTCACAACTCCTTACATACTTTGTATAGGATAGGTCTTGGCAAGACACCTATGTTCATGAGAAATACACATTGATCATGTTGAGTAGTATTTGCCGTATGTTCAACCTTAACATATTAATGCATCTTTTTTAGGGAAAGGGATATAACATAGCACATTCCAAAAGAAACTAATGGAAACCTAAATGATATCAACAAAGATGTTTCTCTGATCGATAACAATGAAAGCAAAAAAGTCACCTCATATAATATTTAAAATAAAAAATATTCTAAAGTCATACCTGAAGAGTTTCACTCTGCATGCACACTATTAGAGCGATCTTTGTTTGTAGGCCTGCAGGGCGGGGTTTCAGGTGTGTCATGAAGAGGCTACCTTTTGCCTACTGCCCCCTGTTTTCCTGATGCCTAAACTTGCATATCCAAAAGACCATATATTTCCTTTAAGATGCAGAAGTCAGACATACTGCTAGTGCTCCTAAGAGGGGGTTTAAATGATGATTTAAATTTCTGTTTAAGTTACTGCTATAAGGCACTTGGATGATTACAGGTTTGACTAGGAACGCCAAGAGTCACCCGAAAAGAGGACAGGGGCATGGCCTCCGAAGAGAAAGGAAGACGTGACAATGGGGGGTGGGAGAGATGGTTCACAGTAGTCTCTAGAGACAGAGCAGTTGGGTTTAAATTCAGGTTCTGTTGCTCGCTCTCTGTGCCATGTTTCCTCCCTTTAAATCCAGTGTATTCATACTAACCACGTCACGGAGTAGCCGTGAAGAGTACAGAAGCCCAGAGCCAGGTCATAGGGGACCCATAGCAGTGGGAGCCTGTGGTGGTGGTAACAGTGATAGCTGTAGGGCCGTCGAATCCCAACTCCACTCGGGATGCCTTTCAGGTACTCTTCACATTTCCACCTTGGCTCCCAGCCCTGGGATGGACTAGGCAGACTGTAGAGCCTGTGCTCCTGCAAGTCTCACTTTCAACAGAGAAAGATGCAGTTCTACCCAACGCTTAGGAAAATCTTTCCCACTCCGTTATAATTCCCTGAAAAGCAATCACTTCTTTCTGTGGTTCTGAGTGTCTCTGGCAGGCTTTAGCACTACCTACAGAAAGTGATCAATAAATATTTGCTGACAATCAGGAAGAAAGTGGATTATCGTAGGGGTTGTTTGAGTGCGTGAAACAGAAACCTACGAAAGTCAATTTAGCCAAAATATAGACAATGGGGTAGGGGTTGCCTTGGGAGAGAGGTAGGGGGTGGGTAGGCTGGACAGGGAAGAGCAACAGGGAAAAAGGTGGGAAAACTCTAATAACACTTATAGAAATGCATACAACCCAATTGTAAGATACACCATGGGTTTTATGACCAGGTCCCGGAAAGATTTCAAGCAGCCATTCTTTCTCCACTTCTCTGACACAGTTGCTTTCCAAATTTCCACTTAGGTTTTTCATTCTCTTTTCTATAAGCCTCTTAGATTCCACTCTCCATAATGTTGTCTTGAATGTGGCTTTGGTGTCCTGGCACCAGCTCCAATTTGGAAGAGTTACAGTTCAATGTGTAACATTCTTTGACTGGCTCAATCGCGGTATTTTAATTCCATTCTCCTGAGAGACTGCCTATACCTGACCCGCCTCAGTCAGGTCTGCATCTCTGGTTTCAGTGCACTGGGACAAGGAACGAGCTTCTGCAGTGTGAGTGCTGCCCCTCACAGCTCCTCAGTAAGAAAACATGGGCAGGGTGGGTCTAGAACATAGGCGCAAATCTTCCAGCTTTTGTCCTGAAAATAACTATCAGAGGAATTTTCAAATTAAATATGATTGCAGTTTGCGAAGTAACTTCCAGGATAGGTCTTGAGATTGATGGAACTGTAGATTCAGGTTATGAGAACTATCCTCGTGTGTGTCAAGTAAGTTCTCTCCGGCACTTTGTGAATTCGAGGCTGGCAGAAAAAGGCCCTTTGTCAAGAACATGACCTTAGATAGGTCCATTGTTCTTGAATGACTCAAATGCTACACTGTTGCTACTTTTGTCCCAAATGGACAATGAATGTGTGTTTTCCCTGCCACACAGCTCTCTGCCATCTAAGGCACCAAAACAAAGAGGCCAGGTAGGTCCCTGCAGCTGCCCTAATGTGCCACTGTGTCATGGACCCCACTTTGCATCCAATTCCCCTGGTCTTATCTCAGTCTCCGGTGCCTCAGCTGCTCTCTGCAGCACATTAAGGACTTGCTATCTCTATTAGCCACCAATAATGCACTAATACATTTGTTCTCCTAATACCTCGGACACTAATTTGGTGGAATTGGATAGTGACAGCACATTGATGTTGTCGAAGTTAATGACCCAGCAATTTACAAGATAAGTCACATTAGTAGTCAAATTGATTGTAATCATTGTTTCGCTGAGCAGAATCTGCATTAAGTACAGAATATGGTGCTGCTCTGTCCTTCACCACCCCATTAATGGAGGGGAAGAGGTGATCAGTGTCTTTGCCTTTCACACCTTCCCTCATGTTTTTGCAGTGAATAGGCTGGGACTTCAACTTTCTCTTACATCTTTCACAGAAGGATGCTAACCAAGTACACAGGGATATGATGGGATTTTAGTATATACACTTGTGAATTCAGCTAAGCCACTCAAATAATTATGGTTCTTTCTTTCTTTCTTTATTGGGTGTCTGTGATTTTCATGGTCTTATGATTTGTGGTAGGGGCCCCAGGATAAACTGTAAAAAACAGTTTCTGCCATTAAGGAGCTCACATTCAAATAAGAATCATGCACCCGGTGATGCGACAGTAGAAGATTCTATGTGGAATTCCAAGCGAGTGGAATAATCCGTCCTGAGGTCAGGGAGAGACTGGAGCAGACAGGGAGAATGTCACGATGGAGATGGCTTCCATTTTCAAATGGGGATTAAAGTATCTCTCAAGGCTTGATAGATATTAGTGATCAGGTCTTTAACCTTTATTTTATAGATATAAAATATTATTTAAGATATGAGGGGGGACTCCCCAAAAAACGGAATTTATTTTTAAAAAGGTGTGTATTTATTCTTACATGTTTTAACTTCAGTTGCCTTTAACATACTCTCTGTTTGAGGCAGTGCACCTATTGAGATGTTTTATCCCCTGCTCAGAACAGTTATTGAACACATTGATTTTGATGCCTTTTAGTGCTTCTGCTGTTTTTTGTTTCACCTCTTCCACATCGGCCAAATGTTTCCCTTTGAGGACTTTTTTCATCCAGGGGAATAAAAAAAAAGTCACTCTGAGTGAGATCAAGTGAACAAGGAAAGTGGGTCATGCTGTTTGTGGTCAAAAACTACTGAATGCCCAGCATGATGTTGGCAGGTGTGCTTATAAATCACCCATCATGAAATGGGAAAATGCGTTGAAGGAGTCTTCAAAAAAAGTCACTGAAGCTGACCACAGCCTCTCACAACAACACCAGCTGGCACAGTGATACAGAGGGGTTCCTAGAACTCTCACCTGGTGGGTGAAGCCTTTAAGGGGCCTGCCCTCCAGAAGATAATCCCAGGTTTTTTTGGTCCCCCTTGTATGTTTATCCCTTGAAATTATATGATTTTGGCAAATTATTAAGCTTTGTTTTCCTTCTCTATTAAATGGAGATAATAGTGATGTTCTCGTACGGTTTTCACAATATGAGAATGATCAAGGAGGATGCAAATGAAACTTTCCGGCAGAATTTTGCCATGTGGTAATGATTTCAATAAAAGCTACATATTTGATTCCATATCTGATTTAATATTTTAAGGAAATGAAAAGCCACTTGAAGCCAAGATAGAAATAAGTTAGTGAACAGTCCCATGTAGAAATATCATCTGGTTGTACATAAACAAGATGTATCCCTGAAACAATGATCTCATCCGTGCTGTGGGTATGCACGCTGTCCTGTGCACGAGTGTGTTCGTGTGTGCCTGCGTAGAGTCGTGCAGGCACATCAGCTCTGCAGGCACTGGGACTGTCTGGAGGGGCAGCAGACTGATGCGGCGGCGTGTGAGCAGGAGGGACGGCTGTACCATGTGGTACAACTTAATTTTACAGATGAGAAAACCGCAACCCGAAGAGGGGAGGAAGCCGGTTGCTCCAAGACACACAGTGAGGTGAGCACAAAAGGTGGATTACAATCCGGAAGAACTAAATTTCAGAAAAATGTTCTTTCTACTACTTCAAGGCCCGAAGGTGTCTCCTGTGCAGGACAATACTGATGACACTTTATGGCCCATTTTCTGGGTGTTTAGTCTCATTTCTTCATCTTCATGGATCCTTTAAGAAACCCCGTCTCTCCTCTGGTTGCTAGAGTCTTATTCTCACTCTCTCATTTCTCTGAAACACAGGACCTCCTCACACCCTGGCCTCTGCTCAGGTCAGCCTGCAGCCCTCACCTGCCTGCCTCTTGTGTTGAAGCAGCCTTGACTAGGGACGATGAAGAGTCCTGATCTAGACTGAGAACTGCACTGTGCCGCTGGTCCCGGTCAGTCCTCAAGTGACTTTCCTGCCTGTCATCTGGAGCTGTCAAATCACACAGCATCCCCATGTCCTTATGAGTTAAAAGGATGATATTTGATGTTTCCTCATTTGAAGCCCCCCCTGCTTGGTGCCGTCAGAGAGACTGGGGCCTGCAGAAAGCCCTCCTTGTGACTGGGATGTCTGCCTGCTTCGCCAGCCCAAGGACCCTTTAATGAATGCCAAGAAGCAGTTGAAAGCAAAGGCCGAGAGAAACAACATCAATAATAATTAATAATAATAATAATAATAATAATAATAATAATAAATGGGTTCCTTCAAGTCCAGAGAAGCCAGCGGGAAGGGCACGTCAGCACCTTGCAGTGTGATGTATTGTGGGAAGGCAGCCGCTCACCCTTGAACAGCAGCCCACGCAGGTCGTAAATATGAAACACGCTCCACGGACTGCGGCAAGTGCAGCCTGGCCAAACAGAGCGGCAGAGCTACCCCATGGTACACCTATTTCTGTTATCTCACCATAATTAAAAGTTGCCGGGATGCTGAGCTTCCCCTAATCTTTTGTGGGTCTCCTTCAAGTAGTCAAACTGTCAGACTAGCTTACTGTGGTGTGATGGTGATAGGGCCAAAAAGGACCAACACAATCATGTTCAGAAATGGTGGTGAGACGTGGAGGAAGGTGGCTGGTGACGAAATCACAGATGCTGCATGTGGGGAAAGGCTGAGCTGCACAGGAGGACAGCGGGTAATGGGGCAGCAGGTGGATGGCAGAGTGGCGTCCCTACAATGACGGGAGAGAACAGGCAGAGTGCATCACCAGGCTCAGCGCTTAGAGACAGAGGCGGTCAGATGGGCAGAGGCAGAAACACACGTCCAGGAGGTGTGAGAGCTCTGGAGCTGTGAAGCTGGACTTTAGAGCTGACATAGGGAAAGCGGGGGTTCAGAGAGAATGCCAAGTACTAAGGCCATTGTAAGCTGTGGTGGGTTAAGAATGTTAATTCCAGGAAGCTAGAGTAAGCTGCCGTCTGCCCATCTAGTGACCTGTTGTTTTCTTTTTAAATCTAGGGATGAAATCACCCCTCAGAGACATCTGCACTCCCTTGTTTACGCAACATTATTCACAATGGCTAAGACATGGAAACAACCTAAGCATCCATGAGGGAATGAAGGGATGAATCAATAAAGAAAGTGGGATTTATAATATATCCCATTTTAATGTGTATAATGGAATATTATTCAGCCACAGAAAAGCCATAGAAAAATCATAGAAACTCCTGATGTTTGGGACAACATAAATGGAACATGAGGGCATTGTGCTAAGTGAAATAAGTCAGAGAAAAATAAATACTGTGAGATCTCTCTTTTATGTGGAACCTAACAACATACAACTCATAGAAACAGAGTAGAAGAGTGGTTGCCAGGGGCTGAGGGGTGAGAAAAATGGGGCGAATTGACAAGGGTTAAAAAATTTCAGTTATAAGGTGAATAAGTTCTGGGCACCTAATGTATAGCATTTTGACTATAGTTAACAATAATGTATCGTATACTTAAAGTCACTGTGATAAAGTGGTAATTATGTGAGGTGAGGAATGTGTTAACCAACCTTATTGCGGTAAACATTTTGCAATGTGTGTATGTATATGTATATGTGTATGTATATATATATGTGTATGTGTATGTGTATGTATATTTCATCTTTTTTGTGTCACCAAAAAAACCTTTGCCCATGAAGGGATCTGGCTCTAGGTTTTCTTTGGTTTGAAAATTTTTAGCAAAAATTCAGTTTCTTCAGGTACAAATAGGTTGTTGTTGGGTGAAGTGTTTTATACGTATCACTGGGATCAAGTTGATTGATAGTGCTGTTCGAGTCGTCTCTGTCCTGTCTTCCTTTTCATCTCCCATCCCCCTTTCCTTTGGAAACCACCAGCTTGTTCTCAGTAGCTATGAGACTGTTTTTGATTTGTTTTGTTTCATTAGATTCTACATGTAAGTGGAACCATGTAACATTTATCTCTCTGGGTCTGACAATTACTTCACTTATCATAATACCCTCAAGGTCCATCCATGTTGTCACAAATGGCAAGATTTCATTCTTTTTTATTACTGAGTAAAATTCATTGTAAATATGCCACATTTTCCTTATCCATTCATTTATCAATGGACACCTAGGTTGTTTGTGGTTCTGTATATAGTTTTATGTATCCTTATTGACTTTCTGTCTACTCGTGCTATTGGTTACTGAGAGAGAGGTGTTAAACTCTCCAACTATGGTAGTGGGTGTGTTTATGCTTTCAGGTCTATCAGCTATTGCCCCATGTATTTTGAAGCTCTGTTTTAACAGGCATATACCTTTAAGACTTTTAAGTGATTTTGGTGAATTGATCACCTTAAGATTATGTAACGTCCCTCTTTACCTCTTGTAATATTTCTTGTTCTATGTCTACTTTTCCTAATATTAATATAGCCATGCTAGTTTTCTTTTAATTTGTTTGTCTGGTGAATCTTTCTTCAGCCTTTTACTTTATAATCTATGTATGTATCTATATTTAAGATGTATTTCTTATAGACTACATGTAGTTGGATTTTGCTTTCTTATCCAGTCTTATAATCTCTGACATTTAACTAGTGTGTGTAGCCTATTTATATTTAATGTAATTATTTATATTATTTGATTTAATATACACTTTGCTAGTTGTTTTTAATTTGCTCCTTCTGCCTTTTATTTATTTTTATTCTTTTCAGATCAAGTGTTGTTTATTATTTCATTTTATCTTTACTATTGGCTTATTATTTACAAATCTTTTACCCTAGGATTAACAATAAACATTTTTAATTAGCTACAACCTGCTTTCAAATGATAATAAACCACCTCATGTGTAGCATGAGCATTTTATAACACCATACTTCTAATTCTTCCCCCCTATCTGTATGTCATAATTATCACACATTATATATATTATTATATATTTCTTAAAGTGTACATATAATGGTAATATATTTTCTCAGTCTTTGTTTGAAAAAGTCTTTATTTTGAAATGTTTCTCCCCCACTGGATAGAGAACTCTGTGTTGACTTCTTAATTTCAGCATTTAAAAATTTTCTCCATTGTCTTCTGGCTTGAATAATTGCTAATGAGTAGTCTGCTGTGATTCTTATTTCTTCCATGTAATGTGTCTGCTTCTTTCTCTGGCTCTCTTCAGGATTTCCTCTTTATTTTTGACTGTAAGCAATTTACTATGTTGTGTATATGTGTTATTATTTTGGATATAGGTATTTATCCTCATTAGCATTCTCTGAGCTTCTTGGAAATGTAGTTTGATGATTTCATTAATTTTGGAAAATTCTTGGACATTATCTCTCTCAATTTTTTCTCCCTTCTCTTTCTATCCTTCTTCTGAGACTTCAATTAAATTGTGTATGTTACTTGTTTGACATGATCAACTCTTAAATGCCCTTTTATGCTTATTTTAGTCAATATTTCTTTTAAATACATATATTTTTTCTGTTCAAGTTTAGGCATTTTTGATTGCCTTATCCTCAGGTTCACTATATTTTTTCTCCCCTGGGTGCATTCTTCTTATGACTCCATCAATGGCATTTTAAAATCTCTTTTATCTATTTAAAAAAATTTAAATCATTTTCATTTGATTCTCCCTTATAATTTCCATTTTCCTGTATTTTCTATAAAATCTCCTATATGTTTATTCATGTTCTGCTTTTTTTACTGAAGTGTTTAGCATATTAGTTATAGGTACTTTAAATATTTTATCTGGTAGTTGAAAACCTAGATCATGTCTGAGTCTAGTTTCTTTGACTGCTGTTTCTTCTTACAGTGTGTTGTCTGAGTTCTTGTTTCATAATTTTTTTTGCTGAAAGCTGAGTATTTTAAGTAGGACAGTAGAGACTAAGACAAAAGCATTTGTATTAGAAATAGGTATGCATTTTCCTTTATTATGCTGTTAGTGATGGTGATGGTGTTGTTAAATCAATCTAGTTTGGAGCTGAGCTGGATTTGTTTTTTTTTTTTCTTGTTGTGTTTACCCCAAGTCTACCACAGGCTTCAAATTCATCTAGCATTGCTTTGTGTATAGAGAAGGACTGGTTTTTGTCAGTTATTTTCTCAGTGTCTGATTCACCATTAGCATTAGGTCTTCTTGTTATGTCTGAGAGTCATAGAGGCCCACTCTGGATGTTTTTACCTCATCCCTCCCTGTAAACTGCTGTTATCTGTTATTTAGTACTTGCCTGTCTGGTTAAAGGGAGGGGGGCAGATGGGCATTCTCTGTTGTCCTAGTTCAGTCTCAGTGTTAGGCCGATGCTTTGTCCCTGGGTCTCATTTGTGGGAACTTCCCCATGATCCTGCCCCCCTCTCAGTGGTATGGGATCTTTATTGTTCTGCACACAAGATGTTTTCCTGTTCCTCTACTTCTCCCCAGGGAGAGAAGGTTTTATTACCTCTTCCCTTAGCTGTGATATGTCTTCATGTGCACCTTGAAAGGTAGAGGGTTTTTTGCTATTCTTGCAGCGTCTTGTTCTGTAGGGGAAACAGAGGAGCAGAACCCATATGGGACTTTATACCTTTCCTGCAGCTGTTGTTCCCCTCTTCCAGGACTGCACCACATGGGAGGCTTTCTCTACTCACCCACATTCTCCCATCCTTCCTGTGAGTGTCCAGTGCAATCCATGGAAGGAAAGCCTGAGTGTAGCTACTAATTTCCTCTGTGTCTGTGGCTCCCAGTGTCTCTAGATTCTCACACAATGTCCTACTTAGCCTTTAGCAATTGCTACAAATTTTAGCTGAGTACTTCCTACCAGCTTGTGTAATGCTTATCACATCACCTGCCTCAGATGATGTGCTTGTGTCTTGTCCTTGGAGACTTGACTTTTTCAGAAGTTTCAGGCTCATCAGCTGTCCTGCAGCCCTAGTTCTCTGATTGCTTTAAGAAAAATTTTATTTTCACAGATTATTTAGCTTTTTCTTGTTCTAAAAGTAAGAATGATTTTTGTTTTTTTTTTCATTCTATGCAGAAGCTAGCTATTTTTTTCTGCTGTTATTTAATTTGCTAACCTATTTTTATGATCTCCTGTTGCCTGAAGATATTTTCAAGATATTTCAATAATTTTAGATGTAGACATAATAAATACAGTATCTTTACAGTATTTGTGTGATATTTACAAAACATGAAATCCTTGTGACTGTATTTTTGCTGTCTGTTGTTTCTACTGTTTGTAAACACATTCACTTATCTGTGTCCCCTGTTTTTAATGGCTGTGGGTTTATCATTTCCCTTGAAAATTTATTTGTGGAGGTTCCCTAAGTCTTGTGATGAAGATATTTTCCTCTAGAAAAAAACTTGTATTTCTTTTGCTGGATCTTTACTTTTTAGTGTAAATTGATTATTTTAAATTAATTCATGTGTGGTGTGAGGTTTCTTTGATTATCTTGAGGAGTCAAATGTAGGATGTACATCCCTACATAGGTTTACCATCTTGGGATTGTTCTCTCTCTCTCTCTCTTTTCTGTATCTCTTTCTCTACCCTACCCCATTTTCTTCCTTGTTTTCTCTAATGACAAGGCAACTATCTCCCATTTTTAGAAAGGGAAGCAGTCAGAATGAAACAGTCTAGAAATGTAGGAACATTCTAGAAATCTACAAATTCCTAACACAGGAATATGGAAGCACTTGAATCTTAAGGACTAAGAGGGACTCTTCCAAGAGACCCACCAATTTCTGTTGTAACCTGTCTGTCTTATACAGAAAAGTAATAGCTGGCCCAGAAGACCAATTCACTTCAATTTAGGCTATAGGCAAAAATAATAATAATTAAGTGCTAGATCAACAACCCACTAGCTAGTCTGAGAATCAGGGGGTAGATTCCTGGGCAGGGACAGCACTGTCACTTTGTTTAAGGGTTAGGCTGGGTGTTTTAATTGGCTGAAATGTATTTTGTGGACGTCACTAAGACCTATTCTGAGTCCAGCTTGTTTCTGCATGCTGGTTACTAAAGCCTTTTTCCAATAAGTCTACTCTTAGCATCCTCCAGAGGCCTTCAGCAAAGAAAGAATGTTATCTTACACATTTTTTGACATAATAATCTCTACCTTGATGACTCTCCCTAAAGCAAGACAGAATTCAGAGGTTATCAAAAATCAATACAATTTAAGGAAAGAACTACCATTATAGTTTAACATATCAAGAACATAAGGGTCAGATTTACCCATTTCCTACCTTCTATTAGACGAGACCTTCAAGGCCTAAAATTATCTTTCTGTTGCTTAGACATGAGGACTCCAGGATTGGCCTTTGAAAGTCATATCTTGGCTTTATTTCAATTGTTATTATCATGAAGCAAATAAATAGCTTTGTTTCTGTGTTCCTTCAGGTGAATCTGTGTACTTTTTCTCAATGTTCACAGAACAGCAAACCAGCCAAATGTTTTCCAGGAAATTTATCCCTGGAAGTTGCAATGTGACTCTAGCCCCATTCTAGCTCTGTGCTACAGAATTGGATGATAAAAAAGCAATGTAAAGATTATTTTTATTTATTTAGAAGGGATTTTTCAGTCTAGAAGGGACTTAAGATAGTTTGCCAAGATATGCAAAATACAGCAAAATGGTGGGAAAAAGAAAGATAAATGAAGCCAACATTCCACAAATACCACTTATGAGTTTACCAATAATTTAGTTAGAAAATATTACTTAGTCTTCCTTGAAAGAAAGTTGATGAATTGTACAAATTACATAGTGTCTTATCAGGTAAAAATAGATGTATGGTTTAGGAGACACAGAACTCTTCTAATACTAACACAAGCTAGACAAGTCTTTCCTGGATTATCACCCAAGGGACCCCTAGGAAAAGCATAAACACTCCTTACAAAATCATTTGGTCAGTGGCACAGCACATAGTGTTTGGAGAGTTTATGTGGCCCCTCAGCATTGAACAGTGACACTGCATGGAAGCACAACCTATAGATGTAACACCACAGAGGAACAAAACCGTGTATCACAGGAATCCTGAATGTGAAAAAGTGTTGCTGAATCTTGAGAAGTTATGGAATGAATTCATGGGAGATATATTCTTGAAGGTAGATATTTGGACAAAGAAAATTTTGATGTTGAAAATTAATATATTGTACATATTTGAAGTTTTCTAAATATATTGAGCAGGTGCATGGGAGAGGCAAAAAGTAAGTTCTAGCTCTAAGTTGCTTGGGTAAGTGAATTAAATAGAAAACTTTCCCAGGAATATTAGTTGCAAGAACACAGGCCTGGAAGAATTAAGGCCAGGGCATCATAGTAAACAAACAGAAAACTAAAGGACCTGTTGTAGCAGGTAATTTTTTATATCCAAATAGTTCATGCAGATGAAGTTTTAAGATAACATTTTGCTTGAATGATACTTTTGCCTTTCCTTAGCACACAAAAATTATTTTCTAAAGTCCAAACATAAATGTCCAGTGTATATTCACGTATCTTTAATATCTTTGGGGAAAAACCATAAAAACACCATGAAAAAGGAAGGCAGTACTGAGAGCCGCCACGGAGTTTGTCAGTTTGGAGGGGAATGAGGATAAAAGTTAAGTCATATGTCTCAAAGTCTGAGAGAGTTGGGTTTTTTCCTACTCCAACACTAGTATTGGGAAGTCACTTAACCTTTCTGGGTGTCCATTTCCTTATTCATTAAAGAAGGATAATATTTTTCACACTTAGTCACCGGGCCACTGAGGGCAAGCACTTGTCTTATGCCATAACACAATACAGAGAATCAATAAATATTTGTTCCAAGAATGCGTAAATCACATAATGAATATTTTAGTGTTGAGGCAAGTCTACAGATTTTAGGAATTGACATTATTATAAAACACAAAACCATCTTATATTTGTGTCTTTCCGTTTGGAACGTGTGCAAAGAGAGACAGTTTTTAGTCACGCCCTGGGGCTCACTGGGGTGCAGCTGATTGTGGGGCAGAGACAGAGGATACTGAGGGTGAAGAAATGGCAAGACACTTTAATCATTCAGCTCTGGGTGTCTTGGAAGATGCCTACAGAGCCTGGTCCTTGCTGTAGAGGATTCTGGATTCCATCCATGCTGATCATCAGAGGCCTCTGTGTCCACAGCCAGAATTGATGTGTGTCTAATTTTAACTCAAGCGAAGCAGACATTTATTTTGGGAAGACAGGATCCTTTTGTGAATGGTTGCATTTGCTTCTGGGCTGGGTCAGAGCTGAAATTTTTAATCGTCTTCCTTATATAAAAGATTTTATTGAATTTTTACCTGGCCATGGTATGATCTCTTCCTCTAGCTTTCTAAACGACAATCAGGAGAATTTATTTTTAACTCCACAAGATGCCTTATCTGCCATATACTTCCTGGAGTCTCTCTGGTTTAGCTCACATATATGAGGTCTGTTTGAAAAAAATCCAGCCATTTTTAATATAACGAGAATGGTTTGCGTGACATTGATAAACCTGGCAGCCAAGGAGAGTGGACTGGAATGTGCATGTGTGAACCATGATGACTTCACTGTACTAGTCAGTGGCGGGGGCGGGGCGGGGGATAGACGCCATTGAGAATGTGTACTGTGTGGCCATCACATTCAAAATTACCAAGTGAGTAGAGCAATGAATCTGCGTCATTCCTCCATGGGAACTATTCGGATGATTCAGGTTTTCAACAATGATGCAATGAGTGCAGTACAAATACAAGTGTGGCACAAAGGCTACAGAGATAGTCGAGAATCTGTTGAAAGTGATGCACATCCTGGGAGGACAGCAACAAACAGAACACCTGAGAATGTTGAATGTTTACCAGCTGCAGTCAACAAACATCTGCCACCCAGGTGACTCAGCCCCCCTACGGCCCAGATTTGGTGCCCTGCCACTCTGGCCTTTGCCAAAGCTGAAATCACCTTTGAAAGGGAAGAGATTTCAGACGAACAATGAGGTACAGGAAAATACAACAGGGCATCTGATGGTGATTCCAACAAAAGATACTACAGAGTGTTTTGAACAGTGGAAGAGTGGCTGGGAGGACTGTGTGAGATCCCAAGGTGCCTACTTTGAAGGGGACTGAGGTGTCATTGTCCTATGTACAATGTTTCTTGTATCTTCTTCAATAAATGTTGTTATTATTTTACATGGCTGGATACTTTCTGGACAGACCTTGTATATCTGAGGAATGTCCAGACAGTAACATTTTATAGCATTTTGGGGACCACATTCTTCTCACCCTCCAGAACACAGCAGCTGTGAAGAGAGGAAGGATTACTGAACTGAGAGTTACACAGACCAGAAATCCATTCCCAGATCCTCTGCTTATTAGCCACATAACCTAAGGCACCTCAGTCATGAGCCCTGCTAAGAACCTCCATTTATTCTTTTATAAAATATATATTTATATAAAATAATATTGCTTTTCTTGACTCCATAAATATGCCTGGAGCTTATGTCATTCATCTTAATACCTAAACCTTTCAAGACATATGTAAGTTATTATACTTTGAACCTCTAAGGCCTGATTCCACAATCATTCTTCATATCTTTTTATACCACTTTAAAGATGGAATCAGGCATGAAAAAAGGAAGATACGGGAAATTTCTCAAAAATGCCTTCGAGTTAGGGCTGCTTCTATTTGGTGGGGAGCTGGTGGCATCTTAACTTCCAGCAGGGTGAGTCCACATTGGTGTTTTCTGAGGATCATATGAGCACACGCTCTTCTCAGGACCAGGTGCTATTGCAGAGGTACTTACAGGGTCATGGGGCAACTTCATTCTGAGAAGCATTCCATTCAAGTTCAGGAACTTGAATTCCAGTCTACTGGAGTCTTCTCTGTGCCTGGGCATATGGTGTATGCTGCTGGGATAACTGTTAGAAGTGGTTCGTCCTCTGAAGTTCTCAGTGCACTGTGGGTATGAGGTATAGACATGAGAAATCATTAGAGAACAATGATAGGTAGTGTATAATAAAATCTAAGCGGAGTGCAACCCAAGTAGGGTAACTTTTTTTTAAAAAGAAATGGAGTATCAGAAATGCCAGCTCAGGTTCCACTGCACTTGTAACCTTCAAAATTTTTCTTTTTCTGGGCTTCATTATTTCACTTTCTAAATGAAGGGTGGTATAGTGTAGCAGTTAAGTGTGAGTTATAGACCCAAGCAGACCTAGAGCATCTTTCAGTGTGTCTTGGATGAATTAGAAAAAGACATGCTTTCCTCTAGGAAGGGCTTGCTGTTGGCTTATTGAACCAAGAATGGGTTAACTATGAGACCCCACTTGGCTCCTTGCTGCATACCAAACATGACAAGCTTGGATCTGTCCTGGCTCTGTTATGTACTTGCTCTGTGATCTTGAACAAGTTACTTGGTATCCCTCCAGTTTTCTTATCTGCAAAGTTGGAATAATAATAGTAATATTTACTTAATAGTATTGTTTTGAGGCTTAAGTAAGATAACAGATACAAAGTGCTAGGTATATACGAAACATTCAATGTAGGTTATCAGTAAGAGCACAGAGAGAATTTTGAAAATACCAAAATATATTGAACAAACACTGCATTTTAGAGAATCAAGAAGAAGAGGGTATCACCATGAAAAACAAGATGGCTGTGTGGAGGATGTGCACCAGGGTGAGCCTTGAGGGATGAGGGGAGTTTAGATGGACACATATCTGGTTCTTAGGGGAGGTTGTGGAGAGGGCGTGACCACCGGTTGACATGAGAGCTGGACCTGGGCCATCGGATGCTCCTCACCCCTTCCCCTGTCCTGGAAGGGGCATTCCATTTGCCTTCCCTGAACTAGAACCTGCCCCAGGGACTCAGCCTCAAGAGAGCAATGTGTTGTTGAGACCATCTTGATGGTGGTGTACCTGGCTGAACCTTGTTAATGCCTCTGCATCATCAACTTTGAAGATTCTGACAAGTGGGAGAAGACATTGCTTTTTAGCTGCCGAGGACAAGACTCATAAGTAAGCTCCCTTGTTTATTAAAACTGCCACCTCCCAATCTGGAGTGGACTGCCTTTTCTCCTGTCTCTCCTTGCCCTCTGTGTGTGGAAGGGACCAACAATTGGCAAGCCAGTAAGGACATGGAAGAAATGGGTCTTGGAGAAGAGGAATTAAGCGGGGAATCCTGAGTTGACAATGGCCTCTGTGTGGGGCAGGGTGCCCGCATCCTAGATGCATGTAGACTGCCATGTGAGTGTGGGAATGTCCGGAAAACGTCACCGGGTTTGATGCATCTGTTAGGGATGCTGCACATAGCATGCTGCAGCAAAGAAGGGAAAGGAGCAGCTGTGTAGTGGGCAGGCCTCTGCTGTGAGAAGCTCAGCTGTGACCAAAGCCCATTGAGAGGCTGGTGCTCGAGTTAGGAAGTCGGAAGAAGAGCTAAGGTTAGAGGGAGATGTGCAGTTGTCCACTACTCTGCCAGCTTTGGGGCTAACAGACAAAGTGGGAGAGCAGGATAAGTTGGGGACCTTACCACGCCGTTGTGCAAAGCTAGGAGGGTGCAAGTGCTGCAGATTAAGGTCCTGGCACTTGTGACAATGCTTGACTGGGACACTAAGAGGAGGAATCCCTGAGAAAATGGGAGTGAAGAGGACACTGTGGTGATTGGCAGTAAAACAGACAAAGTGCCCCGTGCTATTCAACCCCAAACACAGAAGAAAGTGACAGCACAGCTGCAGCAGCCCCAGCCAGTGGGGCAGCCCCCAGTCCTGAAACGGTCATGATGACAGAATATACTCCCTCCGAGCCTCTTGATGCAGTTGCCAAGGTCTAGCAAGGGCCAGGGACAGTATCCAGGCGTGGTTAGTGTGGCTTTTGGGTATGGGAGGTAGTGGCATTTCTCTGCCTGGGCAGTGCCCACATGCAACCAGAGGGTTCAAGGAACTCACTCCCTTATTGACTGCATTTTCTAGCTGCAGAGGGGTATGCTCAGTGAAGGGGACTTCCCTGGGCACATGAGACCATGGAAATCTATACAGGAAATGCAACAACTCTTTAGGGAGCTGGGAATGAGACAGGCCATCTATGTCCCTGTCTTTGAAAGTCCTGATCAGGCCACATTCACTGTAGGAATGAAAGCCAAGATACTCCAGTCTGCCCCCAGCTCCTAGTACAGGATGCTGATATCCGTGCTGAGCCCAATCATGGGATAAGGAATTTTCCATGTTGGGTGGTCATTTGCTAATCTAGCATGGCAGCACCCAGAAGTTTTCTGGCCCCCTCGGCACCATTGATGGGTAAGGACGGCAAACTTTTATGGTCAGAAAGGTCCTTTTGACACTGCACATTCGGTGTTTTCCCCATCAAGAATATGAGGATTTCATCTCTTTAACACCACAGAACATATTGGGCATTGGTATCCTACAAGGTCAAACTCTGAAACCCTGTCAGTGAATTCTCCCTCCAGGTTCATTGTCCCTCCATTGCTGAGGGGAAATGCTGACTGGAAGCCAGTAAGCCTCACCTCCCCACAGAGGGTGGTTAACTATCAAACAGTATAAATTGCCTGGGAGCCTAAGAAAATGGAAGAAACTATCCAGGAACTGCACCAGTGGGTATTGTCCGCCCTGCCCATAGTGCTTTCCATAGCCTGGTATGGCCAGTGAAAAGGCCAGATGGCTCACAGCAGATGACCACGCACAGCCGAGAATTGAACAAGGTACTGTGCCCCATCATGCAGCTGTGCTCAACATCGACACCACCTTAGATACCTTGGTCTCAGTCCACCAAGTATGCCATGCTATGCTGGACTTAGCAAATAATTTTTTCAGCACACCCCTGGCCACTGAGTCACAAGCTAAATTCTGGGCTAATACAAGCTTTTCCTTGTTACCATCTAAACCCGGCCACCACCCTTAGGGGATCAGAGCAACTGAGCACTGTGTATGGTTACCCTCATCTAATAGACTGTGATCAGAAGTCACATTTCAAAGCTCATGATGTGCAAACTGGGCAAAAGAACCTGATGTTAATGGAAGTTCTGTCTTACCTATGACCCACAGGCTGAGCAGCGCTGGTAGAAGGGAAGACTAGAATATTAAACCTGCAGACTCAGTTACTAACAGGTAAACCACAGGCCAGGCAAACTAAGTGCTGTCCCAGGATTTGAATGATCAGCCAGTAGGATCTGCCGTCCCATATGCTGGCCTGGGGACCCCTGCTGAGACATCCAGCATTGTAAAGGCATGAAAGTCACAGGAGACAGCCAGCCACTGCCCCGACTCCCATCGTGGATCAACATTTTATGCTGCTGAGGGACGGAGCCCCATAAAGCCAGGGAGCGGTGTTATCTCGTGGGATTTGCAATGGGACGTCCACTGGGACGGGTGAGTTACTTCTCGCCCGTGGGTGAAGGGTAACAATCAGTCTCCACTGGGATCCCATTTTCCTGTTGCAAGCCGGACCTGTTGAAATGCACTCACTACCTGCAGTGGAACATGCACCATTGAAGAGAGGGAAAGGTGGAAGTTCTCTTGGGGCATATACCCTGCCACAGCCCATCTCCTCCTGCCTGAGGAGTGCCTTCCCTGGCTAACAAGTATGGTATGAACAGCCAGGTCAGGTTGCTGAAGCTGCCAGCCTCCTTCTCCTTAAGGTCAGATGGGCACGTTCTGCTTTTCACTGGTACAATCATTTGGCTGCTGTCTTTGTTCCCTCCACCAGCCTGGAGGACACTCTAGCACATGTAGAAGCTATTACTAAATTCACCGAGCACGTGGTACATGATAGCCAACAAAGCCTGTTTCTACTAAACACGGAAATGCCTCTATTGAGAAAAGCTTTCCTCCAAAATAGGATGGCCTTGGGCATTATTGCTTGCCTTCCAAGGAAGAGCCCGTGCTGTTAACCAAATACAATGTTGCGTGTTCATGCTTAAGTCTGCTAGTGTATCATCTTTATTAAGTCACATCAGGACACAAGTGAACACCCTGAGAGATCCTGCTCCAGATCCAGCTCAGGAACTTAACAAATCAATGGGTAAGATCATGGAACTCTTGGTAGGAAAAAATGTTACTTATTTGGGGGATCATTATTTTGATCTTTGCTTCCTTTTGCATCTGCCTCTAGTGCAGCCAGCTTAGTGCCAAACGAGCCTCCTTCACACTAGTGAAACCCCTTGCTGACACACTGCAGATGAGGAGGGCAGGTAAGAACTGATCGCCGGGGTCAAGTGTTGGATGAAGTCGTGGAGAGTCACCAGTCGACTCTGGAGCTGGACCCAGACGATCGGAAGCTCCTCATCTGCTCCTTTGTGCTCAGAATATATTTCCCAACTTCCAACCCACCATTTCCAGAGCCAGAGCCATTGCAAGGCTGCAACTTTAAGAGAGGAATGTGTTATCGAGACCATCTGGATGGTTCACATGCCTGAGCTCCATTAAGGCCTCTTCATCAGCTTTGCAGATCCTGGTGGGTGGGTGTGGATATCTACTCCTTTTGCAGACGTCAAGACGAGCCTCGTAGGTAAGTCTCCTCATTTATTAAAATCACCATCTCCCAGTCTGGAGTGGCCTGTGTCTTTCTTCTCTTCCACCTCTCTTTGCCCTCCATGTATGGGATTACTAACATGGGGATAACATCCCAGGTGGAAGGAACTTCCAGGGTAAGTAAAGCTTGTGAAGAGCAAGGGAACACATGTTCTCCTTTGGAACAGAAATTTCATGTTGGGAGAGCCAAGAGGAGGATGTGAGTATTCTGATTCTTCAGGGCATATTTAGGTATAAAAAATATTATGAGGGGGTACTGTTGGCATAAAGAGATCCTCTCAGTGTTAGGGGTTATGGTTCTGTCTCCAGGTTGCAGAGAAGTGAAGTGTCAGATTACCCCTTAAGTTCCCAGGCAAACATCTGTGTTCTTCCAGAATAAAAAAAAAAAAAATGTCACCTAGAATGCAAATGTGCTCTCTGATTTCCTAATGAGATGGCTGATGTCACTCTATTCTCATCCCCTTGTGGGGGGTCTGCCTTTTCTTTCTGGCAGCTTTTAGGAATTTTTCTTCCCTTGGTTTTCTGAAATTATAAAGCTATCTGTCCAGATACGTTGTAGTTTATAATTCTCTTCAGGTTTCAGGTTCTTACAACCCAAGAACTCATGTTTTGTTTTGTTTTGTTTTTCTAGTCTGGAGACATTGTCAAGCATTATTTTTTTAAAATATTGCCTTTGCTCCAATTTTTTTTTCTGATAGCGGTTTCTGGAACTCAGACAGATTTGGAATTCTGGATAAACTTTCAAAACACTTAATATTTATCCCATTTTCTATCATCTTCTCTCTGTGTGAATTCAACTGAATATTTAGCTTTCTGCTTACCCTTCAGCTGTGTCTTTTTTATTTGACAATTATATTTTTCATTTAAAAAAATCTCCGGTTCTTTGTCATAATTGCCTACTCTTATTTCACAATCTCCTATCTTTGTTTCATAGCTTTTTAAAAAAATTTTAAGAGTGTGATTATCCCCCTGAAGATATTTAAATATATTATTTTAAAAGCTTTGCAGATTACCCAGGTATCTGTTTCCTGTTAAGCGTTGGCTTTCCTCAGGTTATTGGTGTTGGTTAAATGCTTGTCTTCGAGAAAACTTTTCACATGACTCTCTCACACACGTTTTTATTATCCCTGAGAGGCTCCTTGTGAAATGGCCAAGTAGCAGGTGTCTGTCCTCATTTTCACTGGGGCAGTGGCTTCTCCTGGAAGTCTATATTTCTCTTTTAGGGATGTTTTTGTTGTTTGAATGCGGCTTTGCAGTAATTGATTTCTTTCTTACATGTGAGATGGTTTGGTGCAAGATGTGGAGGTTTTTACAAAGTGCCCAGACCACGTTCTTAAAATCAGAAATACAAAACTACCTGTTTCTAAGATCTCCTGTAGGTCCAAAATTCTGTAATTCTGTAAGTTTTCTAAAGTATATAACTACATGTTAAAAAATCACAGGCTTTACATTTTCTTTTTATTTTTTATTTCTTAAGTCAAATGAGCGTTTGCCAAGCAAACACTTTTGGACTGTGCTAAGATATTACAAGACACTGAGTTTTTGTTTGTTTGTTTAGCTTTACTTGGTGTTTGTTTCCAAAGAAAACCGAAACCATGTTTGATTGATCCATGCGGTCTGGAACTGCGCCGTCCTCTCTGACCGCGCCGGCTACGCGGGCTGGCAGGGTGGGCGGGCTCCGAGGCCTCTCTCCGTGGCCTGCACTCGCCGCCCTCTTGGTGGTTCTTCCCATGGTGTTTCCTCTGTGTGTGCCTCCTGGTGTCTCTCTGTGTGTCCAAATATCCTCTTAGTAGGACAGCAGTCATATTAAATTAGGGCCCACCCAAAAGACCTCATTTTAACTTAACCATCTATTTAGAGGCCCCATATCCAAAAAAGCCACATCCCAAGGTATTGGGGTTTAGAGCTTCAACATATGGATTTGTGGGAGGGGCATAACAGTCCGTAACAGATGATATTTGTAGAATTAAAAAATATAGTCAACTCCTGATGTACTAGAAGGCTAGAAGTTCTCTTTGTAAATTTAGTTCTTTGCATGCTTGGAGGACAAGTAGGAATTCCCAGTGGCTTCACCGTGTTACTTCCCTGTAATTGAAGTCTGTTGGGTATCAGTACTTGTTTTTGCCCACTAATGAGGACGCATCATGGCCTGGGAGTAAATATTTCTTTTAAAATCATGGAGAAGGTTTGGGAGTCACCTTGGGATTTTCATTCAACTTTTGGAATCTGTGTCTTCCACTACAAAATGGGAACAAAATGTAAAAAATCAGAACTGCCTTATAATGCTGTTTTCAGTTAATACCTGTGAAACTACCTGGCATCAATCCTATTTCCTAACTCGTGCCCTGTAAGTATCTCCTGGAAAGAGAAGAGTTTGCACTGACTTCTAGACAACCTGTATCTTCTTAAAAAATCATCTGGAATGTGTTTATTCTCTTTTCTGATAAAATAAAAATGTTCAGTCCATGTAGTAAGATCTATGGAATTAGATATTCCAGTTGAATGAAATTTAGCTTACCAAGGTTTAATGAAAACTCGGGAGAATTGGGATGAAATATAGAGAAGACATTTTCTTGTCACCAGAAATTTGGTGGTGATCCCTGCACAGAAGACTCGGGTTAGCTGATTAAGGGCTTGGGGAAGCCTCTAGCTTGAAACGAACACTATTCCTGCCAGTCCTCTTGTTGGAGACTTCCTGCGCTTTTACAATCCATTTGGGATTGCCCTGGAGAAGTTTGCTCCATTATGCATTTTCTCAATGATTTATAGCCCTCCAAGAATAACTGAGGGAAGAGCATGAATGCTTTGAATTGGAAGAAAGCACAACACTAGCTCCCACCCAATGGATGTACCCTTTCTCCAGCACCTTCGTCACCCCTCTGCATCTCAAGCTCACCATCTGACAAGACACATCTTTCCTTTCTGGAACTTAATTATTAAGAATTCCAACTGTCTAGTGAGAAAAAATTCTCTTCTAATCCTGGAGGCAATTTTCAACACGTCCTAGCTCAGTCTTAAATGGATGAGAAAGAGAACAAACTCATTGATTTAATGACAGTATTCACGTTCTACTGGCAGCAGTTTTCAAAGGCGGCCCTGAGGACCATCCCTGCAGTTCAAGTTTGCCCGTTGTGAATTGAGTCATTAAAGGTGTGTGGGTGAGTGGCTGATGCCAACCTCATGGAGCGTTGGCTGGATGATTAATGGCCTTGGCTTCTGAGTTTAGAGGTTCCCATTAATTACAAGGGATTGAGTCTTTTTCACGAAGTCTCTGTTACAGCTTCTCCTGCCACCTCCTCACTTCCTTTTAAAGTGAGTTAGATGTGTATTTTTAATTTTAGAGTGTGGAAACCATTTCTTGTCATTTCCTTTTGAAAATTTCTGGAACAGATCTCTCTAAAAACACATTTCTTAATCCTATAATATTTGAACAGTCCTGGAACAAGACGAAAACTGGTAAAAATGCCAATGAGTGTGCTTCTGCAGCTTCGTCTGTGGACTCATTACCTTCTCTCTGGGCAATTTCAGGGACAGTGTTTATGGCAATCTTAAACCAAGAACATCAATAGCACTAGAATCATTTAAAATGTTGAAGAAGTATGTATTCGTCATCACTGTCTCCGTACCGTGGGTGGATAAAGAGTCAGATGAGAGCACAGTGGAGTGGAACCTGCCCCCAAGTAGGGGTCAGGAAATCTGCGTTAGATTCTTGGCTCTCAGACGAACTAGTTGTTTTGCACAGAACTTTATTGGCCTCAGTTTTCTCATCAGAAATAACAAATGGGAAATATAGATAAGGTTATATAAAGAATATGGAAAAATCTGCATCATTAAATTTATATTTAACTCCCACTTACTTCTTGTCTAGACACCCTTTTCAGCTCCCGGATTTTAGTCATATTGTGCTAATTGAGCTTGTCTTCTTGGATAAACTTTTAAGGTCAGCAGCAAAGTGACCAATGGGTCTGGAAAGTCACGATGCTCGTGAGGGGAACGGAATTTGAGTCACACATTCTGGGTTCAAATGCTAGCTTTACCCATGTAATCTTAAATAAGTTACTTCACTGAATGTAACTTATTTCATAGGACATTGTAAAGATGAATACGATAACATTTCTAAAGCCACTGCACGGTGCCTGGCACCTAGCAGATACGCATTGAATATTGCGAGTACATAAGCACTGCTCTCCCTCCTTCCACCCCTCCCTTTGTTTCTTCCTTTACTTCATAAAAACCACTCAGTCTCCAGTGAGCCCCTGCAGAATGAAGGAAGTGGAGTAAATCATATATTTGGCTGGATTCAGAGAGTCAGCAGGACAAGAAAACAGTCTACCATGATCTTGCCCATCTCTTAACAGATAAGAATTCTGTGAGGAATTTGTTCTCCTTTCATCACAGACCCCTGATGAGTCCTCCCTACAAAAATAATGGAGGAGCAGAAGAAAGGGCAAGCAAAAATCCTTGATCTTCAATGTTTTTACAATTTCTCTCCTACAATATCTTATTTCCCAGGCCAGGACACCAGGCTAAAAATAAATAGTCAAACTCTCTGAGCTACTTGGAAAAAATGCTTAAAAGTTGCATTTTTGGGCTTGTAATGCATATAGAAAACAAGAAAAATTCAGATTCTATTTGCATGTAACTACAACGAGTCTCCCTTATTTTCAAAATGAACCTGCTTGGAAACTCTTCTTAGTATTTTTCTAGTGTGAGTGGGTCATAAATACTCTAAGTCATTCCAATCAATCTAACTAGCCAAGCTGACATGGTCCTCTTGACTATTAATCTCAGGACTCACTGGAGTGAACTGCGTGAGGTCCTATTTAGTTATGCACTTGGAAGGTTCAGGGCATCTTGAAGGTTCAAGGTCATGTGAACAGCTCTGCATGATAAGTTCAGAGACATGGATGCTGGTCCACACTATACTATGACTTGTTTGGAACCTTAAAAATGTCCTTTGAGGTCTCAAGGACTTGATTCCTCATCTTTAAAATGGAGGTAATCATCATCAAACTCCTTTGCCTCACAATAATATGATGAAGATTAGTGCAGATTATGTGTGATTATAGGTGTGAAAGCATTGTATAAAAGCAAAATGCTATTATTATCTTTAATAATAGTCTTCTGAAGTCTTGCCATAACTGTCCTGGAGCTCTAACCTATGGTACCACTTTATAATGAGGACTTTTGGGAATTTCACTAACCATATTTCTTGGGTGCCATTCAAATTGGACCAGAATCATAGTATTAGGGAGCGTTAAAGCTGGAACAGACCGTAATAAATCTAGTCCAACCCTCTCATTTTACAGATGAAATAAAGCAGTCACAGCGAAAGCAGGGGCCTTGCCTCAGGTCACCCATCTACAAAGTGGAAGTGTTGGTACAGGAGCCCATTGGCTCTATTTACGCGGCACACTGAATGCTGCCTTCACATACAGAATGCGTGAACCCAATCCACTTCTTCCCTGCATCACTGCCACGGTTAGAGCTTGATCCCTCCTTATTTCCTACCTGAAGTCTCATCATCGTCCTCCCTAGCTTTCTGTTTGCCAGTGTACTCTCATTCTACTGACTGCCACTGTGAGCCTTTCCAAGTGAAGATCCGGTCACAGCACGCGCATGCACACACACACACACACACACACACACACCAAAACACCCTCACCCCTTAAATCCCTTCATGCTTCTCTGCTATCTTCAATATAAAATTAAAATTTCCAGCAGAGGAAAAAAAATATTCCTGGATCAGCCATTCATCTGCCTTACCCCCAAGCTCCCTTTTACATGGAATTTACCCAGTAGACCTCCTGATTTTCTTGCTATGTGGCAAGTTCTTTATGCTTTCTCATCCTCCTCTACTTTGCGAGTGATCTTCCCTCTACCCCAAAGCCTGGTTTTCCAATATCTTGATATGATAAGTCCCTCCTGATCACCTACCATGTGATCTTCCGCTTCACTCCCACGCCCCTAGTAATAGGTGCTTTATTCTCACCGGGACACACCTTTATTACAACATTTCCACACCGCGGGACTTTGAAGACAGTCAGGGCCACCATCCTTAAGCTTCTACCGTCCTATGCAATCATTGAGGACTGGAGCCTCAGAGACTATGTAGCAGTAAGGATTTGAAAGATAAAGGAGTTTGGAAAAAGAAGAAAAAGATGTATCCGTTTTTAATTGTCTGTATATCGTTTTATAAGACACTTAGAGTCATCTGTTACCCAAGTTATGTTATAATGTTCTTTAAGGGTAGGTTGCATGTCTTCCTAATACTTTTAATCCTTCTCTGTCCCCACACCTCTCACCCGAACAGGGCTCTATATGCAGAAAACTAAGGGCACAATTTGGTATGTTCATTTTAAAATATACCAGAGAAAAATTGCCACCCTGTCACTTCTGGGGCATTCAAATAATTCCAATGCTCTCTCTCACCTTCTTTCTGTCTTCCACCTGCTCCTCTCCTCTAGGTAGCATCTCAGAGGAAGATGTAGGAGGGATGAGGAGGAGTGCTGTAGGCCACTCAGAAGGAACTGCTCAGCTCTCTCCTGGAACTCCATGCATCCTCAATTAAATGAAGGGTCTATAATGTCCTAAAGCACCATTATTAGACATCACAAGAACCTATGAAGCAGGTGGACATCACAAGAACCTATGAAGCAGGTGGACACCAATGTTATTGCAGTTATTTGCCAGATAGGAGGGCTGAGGCTTAGAGGGTTTGAGTGGCGTGCTTACTGGGAGTGCTGGGATTGAAAGCCAGGGCCCTGACTGCCCATTCTATGGTCACCGAGACCAAAGCTCTGCCTGAGCACCTATTCTGACCCCTTTCTGATCAATGATTTGGTGAGGGAAGGATCCTCTATCTGAAATAGTACAACATGGTTGACCACCTGCCACTTTGACACTGGGCAGATGAGATTGACATCAGCTTATTAGTAATAAATACAATCAGGGAAGGTTGGGAAGGGAAGAGGGCATTGCTCGTGTAGGGCCAAAAGGGGAGGGCCCTTGGAACAGAGTATATAAGCAGAGTCCATGGGAAACAGGACTCAGTAACAAGGGGGTGAGGTGACTTCTGGTTCCTGCTGGAGAATGTGATGGGCTTGTTTGAACAAATCTGGAGGCTGCCAGCATGGTGAAACCATTAGGCAGAGGACCAAAAGGAAGGCAGCTGGTCCAGCTGACAGGGCCTGGATGGGGACCATATCTGGAGAGAGCAAAGGGTCTCAGTTAGGCCTTTACGGCCATGGGGGCCTTAGATATGTCAAGGCAGCCCATGAAATCTTAGGTCTTACAGCTGCCCTGCCCTTCCCTGTGCACACGGCATCCACTCTGCAGAAAGTACTCTCATTTGCTGTCACTTTCGCTGGGATTTCCACCAAGATTTTCTCTCTCACACAAATGACTGTTCATAAAAGAATCCTGTCAAGGAGCTGGCCTGTCCCTTGATGGCCCAGGAGATAAGGAGGCCTGATGTTAATTTATTTGTCTAATGAGTAACATGCTAAAGTCTTGGTTTGATAAGTACACCACTTACACCAAAGTCTTTCATTCACATTCAGCTTCATAAAGTGGACATCCCTGTAGAAATGAATTGAATCTTGGAGTCTGGGATAATGAACAATGTCAGCACACTCCAGAGATTAAAGATCCACACCATAGAGAAGCAGCAGCAGAGGAGATTAGCTGTGCTTCCTGGAGACGCCTGCTGAAGCAGGAGGTGACTTCGGCCTCCCGTGGGTAGACACCATGATAACCAATACAACCCTCTAATTTTTGTTTTTAAAAAGCCTATGCTTTGAATCTCAGGACTTCACCAAAAGCTCCTGATTTCCAAGAAGGTTCATGTGAAATGACCTTCACAGCAGCTCGCAAGACTAAAAATTATAGCTTAATTTCTAAATGTGTTAGCAGCTATTAGTAGGGGTATGTTATGACCCCTACTCCAAACTTCTTTTTTTTTCTACTGAAATGTTGATATTTTATGAATCATGAGGTTTCTTTTTTATTTTTTAATTTTTTATTTTAGTTTATTCATTACAGTTTCTATCCTTTATTCCCATTCCAGCCCACCCACCCATTCCTCCCCTCCAATCACCAGAACTATGACCAATGGGGCTAGATAGAATTGTAAGTTGTCTGTGTCTTCTCTCCATACACATGTTACCTCTGCATGAAATCTTGCAAAAACTAGGGTCAGGGTAGTGTCCCCATTAACTGGCACCTGGACACACACGTGGTCTCCTCTGTTTTAGTTTCTGCTACACTGTGATGGGAAAATGAAATTTTGGACTTATACCTCAACAGGAAAGGGAAGGCTAAGGAAACTGTGACATAATGTCCAATTAAGTGCTCCTCATCCTTGGCTGTCCATGAGAATGATCTGTGGGTTTTCTTCTGTTCTTCTTTGCTGTTCTTTTTTAAATACAGGTACCTGATGCTCCTTCTATTTCTGCTGAATCAAATTTCCAGGACAGAAGCTATGTAATTTATGTGTGGTTTTCATGCACAACCAGGGTAGAGAACACCTCCTACCTTTTGCATAGGAAGGAGTTGGCAGAGACTACACATCCAGGAAAGACATAAGCTCAGATCAGGGGACCAGTTAATAAAAAGGAGAGTAAGTGGGTCCAGAAGAGATAAAGCAAAGGTGGTCAGAGTCACCAGGGAAGAAAATGAAATACCCAATCAAGCAATAATGGGCAGCTGAAATGATGAGGACAGATAAGACTGGGTCTAGACAAGAGCATGGCTGTGACCTTCATTCTAGGTAAGGCCTGTTGTCCTTAGCTCTGGCTTTATGTTCCACATTGCGATGGGACTAGATAGAGCCCACGAAAATCAGTTTGGAATTGTTGCTTAAATGTAGGGTGGCAGATTGGGTCAGAATCTGATTCCACGGAAACCCAAGGGTGGGAGGAGTGATGGAATGGAGTTTGTCATAATAAATTCTACAGGGTGACACAGGTTGGGTTGGCCAAAAATTCCATTTAGTTTTTTCTGTAAAATAAAAGACACATTTTTTTCATTTTCACCAATAACTTTATTGATTTAAATACTTTGAGTATGTCAGCTATCTCGTGCATGGTTTAATGTTGATTGTTCTCAGTTAAAGTCTCAGTTTGGTCACTATCAAGTTCAACCAGTGACCTGACTGTGGAGCATTGTCCAGCAAGAAAGCTCTAACACAAAACTTCACAAACCATTTTTGACACCTTAAATCAGTCACAGGACCATCTCCATACACTGCCCAAACCTTTTTTTGCATTTCAGTTGTGTTTTTACCTCTCTTTAAATAATAAAGCATAATATGCCAAAATATTGTGTACTTTCTTCCATCTTCAGTATTAAAATAGCTATCAAAAATTCACCAATTTTGATAATTTTTTTAATGCATGCTGATAGGACAGCTGTCACAATACAATCTAACAAAATTGTTTCAAATCAAGTTAAAGGCAACTAAGCACTACTAGAGCCATCTTACAGGAAAAACCAAATGAACTTTTTGGCCAACCCAATTGATTCCAAATAAAATAAACTTAAGAATTAATAAATGTATGCACAAGTATGTATAAATATATTCATCCTGCAAAGTGTTCTTAATATAATTAACTACCTTTATTAATAAATAAGTTATACCAAAATTTTACTAGGGAAATGCAAAGAAGTAAATATTACTGCATTTTCTTCAGTAAATTTAAAATCTGGCTTTGAAGGCAAAACCCATGCATTGATTCTGCTAAAGGGGGAGGAATTGGCATGAGCTGAACTCTCTTCTTATTGGGCCTCCACATGCTCCTTACACTCTGGGGATGCTGACTTCTAGTTCTCTGGCATGCCAGGCAGTTCCACATCATTTTGCCTTTATTGATGCTGTCGCCTCTGTCTAAACTAATCCCCGCCCTCCATAGCTATCTGGCAATCCCTATGTTTCACTCAAGATCTAGCTTCCATGTCAGCCCTTCTTTAGTCTTTCTCCCCCTCCAGCCTTCTTCAGAGAACTGATACTTTCTCATTTGCAACTCTGTCTTCCTTCTTGAATGAACCCATTTAGTTATAAGTGGTTGGAATATTCACCATTGAACCAGGTCCTGACTTTTACCTGTTGTTGGGGAGTGGCCCTCTCCATGGCTTAGCAAGGCTGTGGAAAATAGACAGAATAGTTAAAAAAAATATTTTCTTGATTTGTTTTGTGTAGCCCAACTCTTGTGGTAAATGTTTTCTGTACAAGAGCACAAATGCTGAGAAATGTCAAGGCCATTTCATAGTTAAGAAGGAAAAACCAGGATTGGAATGAATGAATGACAGGCAATTGACTTGACTATTTCAGCATTTGAAGCAAGATCCCTTTACTAATTTATTATCATGAAAGCAAGTATCTTTACATGACTATTTTCTTATTTTAATTGTCTTTGATAATACTGACTTAATATTTGCTTAAGTGCTTACTATACTAGGAAACGTTCTAGGTGTTTTACATGTATTAGCCGATGTTTTCCACACAACGTTACTATGAGGTAGGTCTTTCTGCAGCTGAAAATGCTTTGGCTCAATGCCACATAGCCCAGAATGAGCAGAGCTGGGCTTTAGATCCAGGTTGCCTGGTTCTGGGGCCTACGTACTTAACTGTTATGCAGACTTTCAGTGCTACAGCTGCGAAAGTCCTGGGCAACCTGGGACCAGTTGGTCACTCTGTGCTCCAGGATCAGGGCACCTGCTATGAAATCTCGAAGGCTATATTAGTTTCCTTGGGCAGCCATAACAAAGTACCGCACACTGGGTGGCTTTAACAACAGAAATGCGTTGTCTCACAGTTGTGGAGCTTAGAAGTCTGCAATCAAGGTGTTGATGAGGCCGTGCTCTCTCTGAAGATGGCAGGGAAGGAGCTTTCCAGGACCCTTTCCTTGGCTTATAGATGGCTGTCTTCATGTTCGCGTGTTGTTCTCCCTGTACACGTGTGTGTTTCCTATTTCCCCTTGCTGTAAGAATCCTGGTCATATCCAGTTAGAGTCTACCCCAATGACCTCGTTCTTACTTCATTATCTCTATAAAGACCTTATCTCCAAATAAGGTCACATTCTGAGGTACTAGGGTTAAAACTTGAACGTATGATTTTTAGGAGATACAGTTCAACCCACAACAAGGACTATTAGGTAACCAGAGGTCAAAGTCAAGATCAGGCCATGGAGTAGATCAGGGTTTTTGCATTTTATTACATGTTAAAATCACCCTAGGTGGCTTAAAAAAAGAAAACAAATTAAAAAAATACCCCTGCACTTTTAGGTGCCATGTCAGATGAATTAAGTAAGAATGTTGATGGTGGATGGAAGCACTGGAAAATTTTTAAAACTCCCAGGTTATTCTAATACACAGCCAGAACTGAGAATCACTGATCTCTCTGAGCTGAGGACCCTGCAAGTAGCAAGTCCAGGGAGAAGAAAGTTGAAGGAAAGGGTAAGGCATAGGTGGGGGAAATGTATAGTCGAGGGATCCCATCAATAGCAAAATATGTGCCTAGGGCTGGGCTTGTGGCCCAGGAGGTCAGGAGACAGGAAGGTGAGACAGGGTCTGACAAAGACGTAATGGACAGAAGCAGGATGAGGACTTGGCCCCAGCTGTTCTGTCCTCTCCTGGCAGGAGTGGCTCCCTGGGCGGGAAGTAGAAGGTAGCTGACCAATGGCCAAGTTCACCTGTTGGAGTCGCCTTCTGCCACCTCTGCTGCTGCCTCTTATTCACATACAGACTGACCCAGCCTGCAACTACCTGCAGGCTCGTGTGTCCCCCATTTTCAGTGGGTATACGTTGTTTGAAAATCCAGATTTGTGAAGTGGATGTGTTCAAGAATATTTACTCATAAAATGATTCACAATTAAAGTCTCTTAAATATTTCCTGTGGGCCAACTGGTTTTATTTCGCAGAAATCATTTTACACAATAGTTTTCCACAAGCACATCTGAATCATAAACTAAGTTTCAGGAAACAATATTCCTTGTTTTTCTGATACCAGTTTTGAACTTAAACACATAAATTTACTTCTCTGGGACTCGGTTTACTCATTTACAAAATAAGAATCACACCAGTCCTGATCAATTCAATATTATAAAGGAATAAGAGAGTATTGTAAAAGTAATTAGAGTTTTAACACAATATAATATTCAAGGAAGTCATCAGTGACCCTAAAAAGTGATTTGAGGAAATCTCAGGATTCCATTGCCATTTAGCTCATGACACTGACTGTTAGACGGAGACCTTGGTTAATCAATGGTTTCAGGGAGGATGCCGAATGGTACACACACTGCTCCATGTTGGGAAGCCAATCCCTGAGAGGAGGAGCTCGACAGAGAGAGCCTGGGCAAGGCTGCCTGCTGAAGCCACAGAGCAAACTGCGGGCACATCAAGCCATCTCCAGAACTGACAAGCAAAGCAGGCAGCTAACGTTTTGCAGAACACAGAAGACCAGCCAAGGCTCCAGTAGCACAAGTTTACACTGAAGTTGGGCATTTGCAGAGAGAAAGACTAAAAACTTAAAAATAAGGGTCCCAAGAATGGAAAACAAACTTCAGCTCAATGAAGAAAGGCTGTTATAAAGTAGCAAAAAGGGGGCATGGCAAAAGGAGCATCTCAGGTTGTGCCCGAAGGGAGGGCAGTGTCATTGGATGCTTTAGTTAAAGGTCACCAACATGTTCTTTATGAGTCTGAACCAGGAGGTAATATTAGAACTCTGCTGGACAGTGTTTGCAGCTAGTTACTCATAAGCTTAAGATAATTTGTAATGCACAATGTATTTCTCATTGACAATTCATTTTTAAAACTTTTTTTTTAAATAATGAAATCTTATAAGTAATGTCTCGGCCTCCCATTATATACAGAATAGTCCTGCCTTACTCTTTGGGACAAGTTGCCAATGCTCTAAGGCACATAGCAATGACCAGCATCCTGGCAAAATGATGTCTGGATAGGGGCTTATTTGGGTCTACTCGGCCTGCCAATTGCACACACAGCCCCCTTCCCTCCTCCTTGACCTACACCCTCACCTGTTCACTTCTATGGGAAGTTATAAATTCACGACCACATACATTTTCTGTCCCTCCTCAGTGGCAGCACAAACCCACAGGAGTAGTTGCCAGATCCAGAAGGTCAAGCAATGAAAAGTGGAAAGAAGCAGCATGGAAGAAGGCATGGCCGCATCTGAAGAATTCATGCTTTGTGCCAAGCCAGTTGGGAATACATAGTTATAAGGACAAGGAAAGGGAATTAAAATGGGAAGCATTAGTCTAGAGGAAACCATTGAAATCTTAAAGAAGGCTTCTCAGGAGTTTTGTTCTGAGACTGGCTAGTCATTCTTTTCTGAGTCTAGCTGTTTCTTTTCAGTATTTGCTATATTTTTAGGAGATAAAGTGGGACTGAGGCACATGGGGGAATTTGAGTGGGAAACTTTTTTTTTAGTGAGTTGCATGGAAGGTAAAATAAGTGCTCAGTAGGATTGCTCCCAAGAACACAGTCTTTCAGATTCCCAAATCCATAAAGTGTGCAAGCAGTTACTGTCTAAGGTCGTGATCTAGGTCAACTGGAAAAAGTTCTATTGGATACAGAGCTCTTGATGATACATGTGTCTAGAAGGAGTCTAAGCATTATGTTGGGACTCAAGCTAAATGAATTGTCAGGCTAACTCCACCTGTTTGCAGAGAATGCACGTTTTGGATGGTCTCTAGTGGGCTTGCCTAAGAGTTGAAAATACTGTGCAAAGTAATCTAAAAGCAGATTTGGCATGACAGTCCTGCCTTGGGTTGATTAATTCCTTCCACTAGCATGGAAACACAGTCTAAAGAACATCAAACCCATTATAATACTCCCATTCCAGGAGCAGATTTTCCTACATATGAAGGTGATAGGATTTATGATTTCACGGCATACATGATCAGATATTTTATAAGTGCTTTCTTTCATCTTGTGAACTGTGTTTTAAAATATGATAAGCAAATGTAACACAAATATTGCTCAACATAAGCATATGGTCATCAAGATCGTTCTGGCCCTGACCCAGATTCTGTTCCTGAGTTTAACTGGCTGGACCCAGTATAGGTGCTGATCTGCTCTGATAACACATAAGGAGTTCAAATTCCTATCTCAGGAGTCACAGGCTCCTGCACTGGGCAGTTCACATAAGCTTCCCAAGCCCTGTTTGTACCACAGTCACCGTGAGTGCAATGCCAACATTCCATAACAACTTGGAAGGATAAATGAGTTAACGCATATGGGCATTAACAATATGGAGATTCATTCTCAACACATGGTCAATAAGTGCTACCCATGTCTTCCATAGATGAGATGTGGTTACTTACTACTATTCTCTGAGGCCTCTGGCCTTGGTCTTCTCCCTAAGCTGATTTGGCTAGAGGCCCAAAGAGGGCAGCACCAGCCTGTCTGACTCTGTGGGGTTCTGTCACTCTCTGGTCTGGCCTCATAACCCTTTTGATGTGGTGACTTACACTTGTGTCAGGAACTTAGGGTTGCCCATTAGGGTTTCCAGGGGGATGTTATGGTCAATGAGGGAAAGCTCAGCTAGCCACAGCTCGCCCTGCATTGTGACAGTTGCACAGAGAACATCCTATTTCCTCTTCTAACTGCTCCACAAAAAAAGGTTACTGCTTCAATCAGCCACTTGATAATATTTTATGTTGACAGTGTGGGATGTAAAGACTTCCAAACATAATGACTGTTTCTGTTTTTCTACACACCATATACTACTGAATGACATCATCATCCTTGTTAGTTCTTATGAACAGTTGGGTCAATGTCAAGCCTCGGTGCAGCCCTGGATGTCAGTTTGTTTCCCCATATGACACTGAGCACACGCCTCTCTCAACCGGTGAGCTGAGCACAACCACAAGAAGGTGAACCAAGCATTTGGAAGCTGATGCTTTCTTCCTAGAAACTCCAGACAGTAAGGCCCAGAAAGAGCAGCCGAGAGTGTCAAGCACCAGGGCTGCACACA
This sequence comes from Trachops cirrhosus, assembly GCA_028533065.1. Taxonomy (NCBI): domain Eukaryota; kingdom Metazoa; phylum Chordata; class Mammalia; order Chiroptera; family Phyllostomidae; genus Trachops; species Trachops cirrhosus. The sequence goes on along the minus strand of CM052547.1, from coordinate 18,455,667 downwards.
GGCCTCTGCGTGTTCTCTCCTGCATCACTACTTTTATAGAGGTGCTCAGGCATATTATTTAATAAATCTCTAATCCCTATTTTGCAAAATATACCAGTCTGTGAATGAACAATCAAGGAGTGATTTCTAGCTTGGGAATTCCCCAGTGAAACTTGGGGACCCTAGGCCATCTGTCCTAAAGTCTCACCTTTCGCCCTGGGCAAGCCACCTTCCTGCCTCCTGCCTGGCAGTAATTCTGCTACTATTATGAGGACTTCGGCTGGTGTTCATTCTCAGCGTTCCCAGTTGTTGTCTGGTTTTGTAGCAAAAAGGATGTTATTTGAGCTCTCTGCCTGGAAAACAAATTGAGACAGTACTCAAACACAAATTGAGACATCAGCATTTGTTATTTCCCAGCTAAGTTCTGCTGTTATACATCACACCCTGACTTGAGCTTATATTTTCTATCTAGGTCTCCCCTAACATGCTGTTGTGCTGCTTTGCCATGTGTATAATTAAATGTGAGCCTGGCCGGGGCATCATTGTAGGTCCACCTCTGCTAGGCACCACTAGCTCAATAAACAGCTAGTTTGTTAAATAGCTTGGTGGAGAGTTCACCCATCGGGATGTTGTCCCAGATCTGCAAATTCATATTAGTGCTAAAGAGGTCTCTTTTATAATCATAGATTTTGTGATAGTGTCATTCTTGTCAAGCTTTATCTTCCTTGCTTCTTACAACTTTCTGTTAGGGTAACATATAACCTGCAAAAAAGATGGATTGTTTCCCTTTTAAGTTTCCGATTTATTTCCTAAGTTCCTCCAGGGATAAAAAGCTAATGTGACTTATAATATGGAATATATATTTATGGCAAAGGCAGACTACTTATCAATGGGTGTAGCCAATAGCTTGCGGGCTCTGGAGGCAGACATTTGAATTTGAATTCTGGCTGAACCACATCCTAACTTTGTATCTATGAACAAGTTATTAGCCTCTTGGTGCCCCAGTTTCCCCATCTGTAAGATGGAAATAATAAGAGTAGTGCTTACTTTTTACAGTTTCGTGTAGATTAAAGTCAACCACAACCAAAAAGGTTAGAACAGAACCAGGCATCCAAAAAGCACTCAGTGAATGACAGCCCATGATAATATTTTGGAGATGTGCTTATATTTGAAGCATGGAGCTTAGACGCATAAGCCCTTACATCTTGGTGAAAGTGACTTCCTTTTGAAAATTTACCATATTGTGATCTATGTGCTCAGAATATGGCTGATCAGGAGAAATCTTCTTTCCATGAAGCATTCCAATCAGGGCATTGTTTTGGTGGGGAAAATAGCTCTCTCTCATCTTATGAAGCAGTCAGTGCCTTGAACAGGATGTCACAGCTGATGATAGAACAGCCCTAGAAATGAAAAAAAAAGGATTTTCAGCACAAAACTGCTGCTCCACATTTATTAAAACATATTCGATATTGTAATTCCTGTGTCAAGTGGTGTATATCCGGTGTGTTTATGGCCTCGGCTCACGGGGCCCAGCTGACTGAGGACAGAGGCCACGCTATGTTATTACTGCTCTACATGGGCCGCAGCTCAGTGCCAGCTACGCAGCAGCACAGTGAGTATCTGTTCACTAGGTACACAACCTCTGAAGGTCTGAAAGTTCGAGTCACTGAGAAGTTAACCATTAGTGGTTGTTCTTCTTACACATATTTCTCTGATTTCAACATTCTGAGGAAAAGAAAACAAAAGAGTTTTGAAAGAAAATAACATTGATAAAAAGCCAGGTGATTTAAAGTCAATTATTTGCCACAAGGTGGACTGTTATGATAAACTTACCATGTGAAGTCTGAGAAATAGTTTTAATTTGATGAAGTTTAACCTAGAATCATATGGAATTTTTCTTGAAACTATTTGGTGACCTGATTCATTCTGATATTGGGACTCACGACTGCCACACGTCACTTTACACGTCTGACTCCACCAATGATGTGATAGCCAATGTGCAGGTAACTGCACATTGACACACCTGCTTCTCACCCAGGCCACACCCTCCCCAATGACTCGTCCTTCTTCTAAGGTTGCTCCCACTGCCGCCACCTCCAGAGCTCTTTGGTAAAGCTCCAGTCACAGGGTGTAGGTACCCTCGGTTTTTACAGTGTCCCTGGCAGAATAATACCTCTTTCGTGTGTCTCTCAATCAATTTATGATATTATCCTGACGTTGGCTGGATACAATGAAACATGGTGAACTCCTGTTTAAATAGTGTCTCCCCTACCACACTTAGCCCATGTCCCTGGAATAATCCAGGGGTCCTCGCTCCCTCGCACCACAGTTGCTTCTCCATGCTGAACGCTGTCCACTGAGTGAAGGGCAGCCATAGTCCCTTGCTTACAAAGGCTTCAGTCATGGGGTCCAGCAATTGGGCAACCTCACCTACTCAAAAGAATCCTCAGGTCATTAGGGAAGTTGGACTCGGAGACACACCCAATTTCTTTGTTCCCAGCACAGGGAATAGTTTTAATTTGGAACCTTGCCAACAGCACAAATGCAATGCAAAAAGGACTAAGTACCTCAAGAGAGCTACAAATACAATACTTCCTGCATGTAGAGGAGAGAGAGAACATTTCTGGTTGGGATAATGAGGAAAGTCTTTCAAAGAAGGTGGTAGCTAAAGGTGGTTCTTGAAGAAAGAACTTCAAAGGGGCAGAAATGAAAGAACTTGGGAACATTTCTGAGCCATGGCTCTGTCACTCTGCTGCAGAGAATAGATCTGAGGTCCACTGTTGCTTCATATTTAAAGTGATAGTGCCACACCAGATTCCTAGGGCCCCTTCACTCTACAATTCCACAAACCAAGGATGCTACAGATGGGCAGGATTTAGAAAGGCAGAGATGGTGAGCATCACAGACAGGAACAAAAGAGCAAGCAAAGATTCAAGGTGTCTTTGGGAAATGATGAGTAATCTATGGAAGGGAAAAGATGTAAAAGGGAGAGACTTAGCATAGGAATGAAGTTAAAGCAAACAACTTTACCTTGAGGAGGGAAGTGGATTGATGGCCCTGGTTTTCTGGGGGTAGGAAGGCATAATCGTGGATGTCTTCATATGGACACAAGAGGAACTCACTACCCTGTTAGACTTTGCGAAGACATCAGGAGGTTTCGTGGCCTGCAAAGTGGAGCTTATAGGTTAGGAACAAGTAGGACATAATTGTCAAGTTAAGAATTCAGCTTCGCACATGACATAGTAGTACTTTTTAATTCACTAGGAAGAATTCCATTAATTTATATTTTTCATTGTTACTGGTAACACCAATCAACTGTTATAGACCCCAATGTTAATTTTTATTGAGTCTCACCCTGGGTTTTTTTGCATGTGTATGGTTGTGGGCTAATATGGCATGACTATGTTATCTTAGTATGAGGAAGAAGCAGACTGTGATTTAATAACTGGAGGCAAGAACACGGGTAGAGAAGGAGTCTCAGAGGAATCAGCCAATTCTGAAATGATGAAAAGTACCACTGAGGGTAGGAGGAGATGCCACATGTCTAGCTAGTGTCAAACTGTGTCTCTCACAGGAAGGACTTAAACTGTCATTAGGAAAATCAGATGGACACAGACCCTCAAAATGCTGGGTAATAAGGTAAGTGCACGTAGAATATTTCAAATGAAGTTCTCTAGGACTTTGGAAGTAGAATAAGGAATTCTGGCCAAAGGAAGAGTTACTAAATTTATCAAATAAAAATACAAAATGTCTACTTAAATTTGATTTTCAGATAAACAATGGATAATTTTTAGCATGAGCATATTCCAAAGTATCATGGAATATACTTAAACTGAAGCATTATTTATTATTCATCTGAAATTCAAAGTGGATGCAGTGCATTTTAAAAAGTCTACTTCATCATATGGCCCAATGGATGTAAAACCTTTAGAGGGAATGGAGTCTTTAGAGGAAGAGAAAGTGTGTTTTTAAAAGGAGGCCATTATTTGCAAAGGGATGGTGAATAAAACAGAGAGACGAGAATAGAAAGAAAGGTGGGCCAGCAGGCATTCACTCCGGTTACATGGAAATTTAAAACTGCTGGGTCCAATGACCCCTGAGTTGAAGATATAAATGTTAGGTAGATATGATCTTTATTTTTTTATAAATAAAAGTTCATGGACAATTAAATCTGGAAGAAATCTTAATAGTCATCTCTCTCTTCATTTACAGATGAAAGCATAGCCCAAATCCACAGATCTGAGACCAGAACCCTGATCTCTTAATTCTCAAGCCAATGTTCTTTCCACTTCACCATGCTAGTTAATTTTTCTTATTTCTAAAATAAACTAGTAGCTCCATACCAACAATGGACCCAAACCAACAATCTATTGGGACCTGGTGGTGAAAGCTAAGCAATGAAATTCTTTGTTAAGTTTCACCGTGAATCTCATAAATCACTTCAAAGAACTTTGGAAACCTTCCTTGGGAGTTCAGATTTCTCTGGGGCACAACTTCTTTTAATAGCCCTCAGTGGGGCAAGTTGTTACTGACATCCTAAAAAGTTTAGAGAGGCAGTTTTCCGTCAGAGTTCTGGTAGTTGTTATTTTCCACAGACAACTAAATTCTCCACACACAGATTTGTGCCAGAAAATAATCTTCCATGTGCATCAATGTCGTAAGCAGTGATTGGCTTGGGTTGAGCATGTAAATAAGTCCCGACTTCCCTGGAAGAATTATTCCCGTAGTTACTTTACTTCCTCCCTAACCTTTGCCTTGCATTCCCCTCGGGGACCCTCATGCTACACTGGCTCTAGAGATTCGGCTCAGGGGATCTCCTGAGTGTGGCCTGCTTCCTTCCCTAAGCCAACAAATGTGCTGAGCCATCATCAAAATAATTTATAGAAAAGAGCCCAACAATTCATAAAGCTAATTCAGTGTTCCCATTTCAGGTGGGATGATGTTTATTAAGAGCCTGGGTCATTAATACAGTAAAATAATGAAGAGCCTAAGTGAAAATGTCATCTCAGAAGTTATCAAGGATGTGGAAGTCCTGTTTTATTTAAATGTTCTGAGTTATATCTTCTGGAGTATTGTGTGCCTTGTCTACATATTCAGTTGGTCATAGAGATTCAGGCATTCATTTATTCATTCATTTAATTACCATTCTGGGTATCTTTCTTTTGCAAGGAAAAAACAATGTGATGGCCTCATTAAAAGTTATAGTTGGGAAAGAGTGGTGCTTAGAAACGATCTATTCTCTTCCCCATATTTTACATATTAGGAAACTGAGAACCAGAAAGAGAAGTGACTTTTCCTAAAGTCACCACTTGTGAACAAAACTGTGACAAAATTCTAATTTTTCCATCTTCCAATCCTGACTCACCCATAGATCACCTCAACCCTAATGGAAATGACTTCCTAAAATGTAATCATTACAAGAGTATCAACAACACAAAGCAGCTAGTAAAGATTACAGTTGGTATTTGAAATTTTTACTGTTAAATAAACACTAAATTGGTGCTATCAAACTGCCAAAAGCTCTCTCCTAATTTGAGCGAAGTCATGTGGAACAGTGGATCAATGTCACAATGCTTCTAAAAGCGACAAATGGAAGGCACGTATTGCCATTGCTAAAATGCGAATATGATGAGGTGACTGTCAGGTAATAAGTTCTCTGTCAGCAAAAGTGTTAAGCAACTAGATGGCCCTTTGGCAGGGAAGGTATGTAAGGAATGTTGAAATGGGCAGAAGCTGGAACTGGATGATATTTTTAATGTTTCATCATCTCTAAGATCCTGTAATCAAGCTTAGGAAGGTTTACGTCAAGAAGCAATGACAATGACAACAATAGAGAAGCATTATACAGGATGACTAGTAAGACTACCTGCTTGAATGTGGAAGGCCAATATCAGTTTTTTTTCCTTTTGTTGACAATAGGCGAGAGTCAGAGTGTCAAGAGTACAGTTTGTCTGAGAAGTTTTTAAAAGAAGAAAAGAGAATCCAAGGCAAAACTTGATGAGTGTAAGAAGATGACTCAGCAAAATGTTCTGATATTTAAAACTGATTAGTCTGCTCTGAGCCCGGCTGTTTGGGAGCTGGAGGGCTGGAGGAGAGATTAATGCCCTTCGGGTGGTGGCGGCTGGGGAGATTCAGAACCTGACCTGCAACTTAATGGGTGGGTAGAGAACCACAAATAATTGTCAATTATTTTCAATTAGGGATGAGCACCCCTTAAGTGTAAACTTTCTTTAAATGCATGGAAACTAACTTTATGGTCCTGTTTGGTAGCCCCTTGGCTCTGCGTTTCTTTAGGGAATCATGGGATGAAGTTAACAAAGGGTCCTGAGATGCCCCAACTCTTGCTCCCATTCTACAGAAGAGGAAGATGAGCCCAAGGATAGTTTAATAACTCATCTCAGGACATATAGCTAATAAGTGACAGAGCTTAAGTTAAAATCAAAGTCTCCTGGTTTTACTTTGATTAGGTTTGTGGTCATATTTCAAATCACTGTCTGAGTTTTACTCTAGAGGGTATTGTGGAGTAAGCCATTACCACATATGACTATTACTGGGTCAATTCTTGCATTTTATTATACTTTCTTCCCACCTTGCACAGCCCCTGAACTGGGCTTGCCATTTCTATTTTTAAAGCACAGGGTAGAGATATGTATACCTAGGGAATGAGTGTTTTTCTGGCAGCGAGCATGTCGAAGCAGATTTCTCCTACCATGTCAGCATCTCTATTAAGAGTGACACTCCCTCTTCCTTCCCCCTAGTGATGACAGAGTCCTAGCCATTTTTTTCCTTTGCCAATGGATTTCCAGGTGACTGACAGGTGGTTGCAAGGGTAATTGCTCCTGGACAGTTTTGCTCAACCCTATTCTTTGCTCCACCATTTCCCTAACTACTCTCTTGAGAGTAATTGTTCTAGGGAGACCACTCAAGAAAGGTTACACATATTCTCTAATTTGCACACTTCTTTTAGAACTGGGAAGAAAGGAAACTCGGCTATAAGTGGAGAGAGTCTGCCAGAATCACCATTAAAAAAGCCAGAGTTTGAATTAATCACAAATTGCTATTCCTCTCTGCTTCTTACCAATTCTAATAATGGTTTCATGTACTCCTTCCCAACATACACATATGACATGTGTTTATTAATAGGAAGTTAAGGCAGAAAATGGCCCTAACCATAAACATAAGAATTAAATCCCTGAATAGTACATTAAAAATTACAGAAGGGGGTTACATATATATTTAAAATATCTGAGAAAAAGAACAACCCAGTCGATAGATGGTTTATGTGGATGAACAGTGAACAGAAATGGAAATGCATTTGGTATGCTCTTTTATGAAAAGATACACAACTCATACATTGTGAGAGAAATGGAAATTGAAATTACACTGTGATCCCATTTTTTACTTATCAGATTGGCAAAAATCCAAAAGATCAAAAACATACCCTGTTGGCAAGGCTGTGAGAAAACAAGCTCTTTTGTACATCGCTGGTGGGAATTTGTATTAGTACAACCCCTATGGGGGGCCATTTGGTGATATCTGTCAAAATTACAAATGCAAATATGCTTTGACCCAGTAATACCACATCTGGGAATTTATCCCACAGATACACTGCACAGGTGCAAAATGATATACCTCCAAGGTTATTAATTGCAGCCTGTTTGTAATACTAAAAGACTGGAAACAAACCACTGGTCTGTCAATAAGGGCCTTTAAAATGAATCATCATATGTCCATACAATGACATAATATGCAGCTTTTCAAAGGAAGGGAGCACTCTGGATATTGACATGGAAAGATCCCCAAGATATATTAAGTTAAAAAAAAGAAGGTGAAAAGCAATGTCATAATATACTACATTTGATGATTCAATACATAAGGGCTCGGGGGACAATAATATAAAACAACAACAGCTCTAAAAAAGTCATGAAAGACTGATAGATTGGGTTGCCTGTGGCAACACCGAGGTCTTTGTGTGGTGGCTGGATGCGTGGGGAAGGCAGGGTGTGCCTCTTCATTCTATACTGTTTGATTTCTGTGGCATAAATGGACTGTGCTCCACGGAAAACAGGACCACAAGGTGTGTTACTGTTTTTTGTTTTTTATTTATAATTTTATTCTTCAATTATGATTAACATTGAATGTTATTTTATATTAATTTCAGGTATATGGCATAGCAATTAGACAGTTATATAATTTACAAAGTCACCCTCCCATAATTTAACTACCCACCTGACAGTGCACATAGTTCTTACAATATTGTTGACTGTATTCCCTATGCTGAATTGTACATCCCCATGACTATTTCATAGCTACAAACCTAAGTTCTTGAATAAGCTGTTTTCTAAGGTTACAGGCAGGAAGGAGTAAGATCTGGGTTCAGTAAGTCACGCCACGAGCTCTTCACTGTAGAATATTCTGTGGTGTTAACTTACAATTGGGCCATGAGGTTAGCAACATGGATGAGCCTGCTGTGAAGGGTGCTGACAGGATCCTTTTGAAAGAGGTCACACTGTTTGGACACTACTTGTTTGGAAAAGTAAAACAAGGGTCTTTTCAATTTCCTGAGTCCCTAATTGTCAGTCTATATGACAAGTAGTTCTATTATAAGGAGCTCATTTCTTCTTCAAGTACCTGATTCAAACAAATAAAATTTTAAAACTATGGCATAAAATAGTCTCTGGCTAATAACCTTCTATTACCTCCCTGTAAAATTAATATGAAGAAACAGAGTAGATAATATATCTTAGTAACCTGATGAAATGGTGGCCATAAGCAGATAGACTATAAAGGGAACACACACTTGTCAGGAGCCCTTTGCAAACAGTAATTCATTTAATGTTCACAGCCACAGTCTGTGACAAATAATATTTTTATTTCCATTTTGCAGATGAAAAAACTGGGCACAGAAAACTTATTCAGGGTTCTTCAGCCAGTGAAGAAGCAGAGCTGGGATTTGAACCTAGGCAGTATAACTCCAGGGCCCATGTGACCCTTTTGTCCCATCAGCACCATGCTAATCCCAACCCCAACCCCTCTTTTTCTTGTTCAGAAACACAGAATTTGTAGCATGCAGAAAATTTCCACACAGCAGGTGCTGATTGTCCCATCTGAATGTTTTCCTTTACTTTCATTTTGATATCTACTCACAGATGGAAGCACCTAGAATGATACTTTTATAATCTTACCCAGAAAAATAGGAAAAGAAGACTAAGGGCAACGTAATTTCTTATTTGGTATTGGAGACCATTACTCCTTTTGGAAAGCCCCTCTTCCTTCAGTTACTTTCACACCCACTCTCCTGCTTTTCTTCCTCCACTGTGGACCACTCCCACCTGGTCTGAGTTGCTGGCTCATTCTCCTCCCCCCACCCAGTAATGTGAAGTTGCACAAGGCTCAGTCTAACCCGCTTCTCTATGCACGTTAATTCCCCTTCCTTGCAGATATCAAGGAACACATCTATACTATTGGTCACTGTCTATTTATCAAAGACTCAAAAATCTCAAAAATTCAGCCCCAGACCTTCTTTTTTTTGAACTCCAAATCTGTATTTTAACTGCCTTCTTAGCATTGTTACTTGGAGGATGTCTCAACAGTTTCTCAAACTTCAGTGTTATTTTAAAAATCTCATACTTTTTCTTTCTAAACCATTTTTCATACTTAGGTCAATGAAAAATTCTACCATCCAGCCAAGTTGTACAAAGGGCCATCCTTGATCCTCTTTCCTCTTCTATCCCATACTTCCACCAAGTTCTGTCACTTTTGCCATCCGTATTTCTCCCCGATCTACTCATTTTCATCACTGCACGAGCTACCCTAGCAGAAGCTCTCAACCTCTCTTAACCAGGCTGCTAAAATAGACACTCCTTGGTTTTACTGTGACCATAATTGGTCATCTAATTCATTTTCTGGTCTCCAATCAGGGAGATCTTCTAAAGATCAGTTCTAGCACATTCCTATACTGTTTAAAACCCAGTTAGTGGCATTCCATTGCTTTTAGTGTGAAGATTAACATCTGCGGTCCTTGCCTGAGCTGTTCCCTGGCTACTTTTCCAGAGCATTGCATTCCAAAATCTCCTTTGCATTTTGTGCCCCAACCACAGGCTTTTTTCAGTCCACATGAATGTGTTTACATATACTGTTTCCCCCATCTGGGATGTTTTCTCCCCATCCCTTTGGACAGCCCCGATTCACCCTTCAATTATCAGCTTAGATGTCAGTTCCATAGAGAAGTCTTCCTTGATCACTACCCAGACTGGATTTGTTTATGCTCTGAAATATATGTTCACCTCATTACTCTTCCTCCTCACAGTATTTGCAAATTCACAATGATATATTATTGGTATTCTTTGTGTGTGCTTCTTGAGAGATGATATCAAGTATGTTTTGTTTTATCCCTAGTGCTTGGAGCAGATAGACATACAATGTAGTTGTCAAGTGCTTGTCTGTAAAAATGAATAAATGAGCAAGTGAAAGGGGAAGACCCAAAGTAAAGATGTAGATGGAGGCAGAGTAAAGGCCGTGGTATCAAGACACTCCCTGGTTTTCATGTCTTTCATCTCTTCATACTATCAAAGCCCAAGCTGAAGATGAGGAAGCACCATATTAGAAAAAAGTCTTCTAGGCACTGAGAGTTGTAACCTGATGATCCGTGGCAAACCTAAGACAGACATTTCACCCACACCCTTGAGGGCAGAGCAAGGAGCCCAGACAGACAGCATAGCCTGCCTGTGGGCAACAGAGGAGCTGGCTCCACTCCTCTCCTAGGAAGGAGCAACGATTCCTCTAGTATTGAGATCCATTAAAACAAAGCACTTAAAATAATGGCAAAATTTCATATCAAAGACATAATAAAAGTGAACTGCTATGAAAATATCATTTCATATAGAGAGCAGAAAAAATTGAAAATAGTTTTGCATTCTTAGCAGGAAGCAATAGGAACTCGCCTCCATAAAAGAGTATTTGAAAGTCATATTGGGAGAGAAAGTAATGAGACAAAATCATCAGTGGATGAGATGAAAGAGATGGGAAAAATAAGGAGCAACTGCAAGAAAACCAAAAATAGTAGCAGAACTAAAGTATACATTATTGGTATTAAAGAACAAGGAAGACATATGAAAAATTAAACCTCCGATTTAGAGGACAAACCTGGCATGTTTTACCATAGCATGAAGCCAAAGCAAATTATGAAAAAAAGTGAAGCATGAATTCCAATAAATAAATAAATAAATAAATAAATAAATAGTGTCAGAATTGTAGACCTCCCCGAGGAAGAATCTGGAATAGTAGGAAAATAATTGATAGTTAAATATGGAACCTTAATAACAGCTAACTTCTACCAAGTCCTTTCTTTGTGCTGGGCATGTGCTAAAGCATCTTTACATCGTCAGCTATCATTACTGCTGCACTAAACAGATAGCTGCCATGGTTCCCTCTGTTTTACAAATGAGGAAGCCTGGGCACTGAGAGGTGATGCAATTTGCACAACTCACTCAAGAGAGAGCTTTGATGCATACCCTGGCTATTTGAGTCCAGTACCTGTACTACTAATTACTATAATTAATTAAGAAATATTTCTGAGCTGAAGAAACTCTCTGATCATGTAAACAGAAGGGATTAATGACTTTCCCAGTAAAATCCATAATTAGAACGTTGCAACAAGTTTATTATAACCAGAGAACTTTATAGAATAGACAGTTGCTACAGATGTCAACTGGGGCCTCCCTGCCCCTGAAAGATCTGAGTAAATTGTCTTTAATCTCCAATTCCCTTGCCTGAGATGGTTTGAAGCCTTCCCAAGCGATTTCTGGAAATTCCTACAAAGCTTTCTTTCTCATTAGCCTCTTTGCTTACTTCCCCTACCTTCTCAAGCACTGTCTGCTCCATCTTGACCAATTTGTGAACTAGGCTCAGCACCCCCATCAGTTTCTGCAGAGCCACATGTCACAATGTACCACTAACTCATCCAGGCATTTGGAGACTTGGGGAAGATCCTAAGGAACCATTGCAGAGTACGGTGGAAGCTTGCAGGCCATCTTGCTGGCTCAAACTTCCTCCTCTCCTCGCCCTGCACTCCCCTCTCTCCTCTCTCCCCACCGTCCTTGTGCACACCAGTCTAACCAGCTTCCTTTGCCACAGAAATATGCCCAGAAGCTCATCAATGTTTTCCTTGGAAAAGGAAAAGATAAACTAAAAGCAGCAAAGGGTTCTCCCTGAAAGTTATTTTATAAGTAATGGTTTTTTTCCACCTTGTGAATAAGAGTAAAAATTTTAAAAATCTTATCCTCTGGCTGACATCAGACCTCTGTATCACTGAACACCAAAACACGACACAGCAAGGTTATAGGATAATTTCTTTTTATTTACAGAATATACTCCATGTTAATTTAAACAAATAAATTGGTACTTCATAAGTGAAAGGAATAAAGAATAATTCTCAGGCATATAAGAACTCAGAAAACATACTACTCAAGTATTATTTTTGAAAAAAGTGACAAGAAACCTATAGAAAGATTAATTAAAGTTAAGAGCTTACAAATTAGAGGCAACATAAAGTGTCTACTGAGAACCTGGGCTCGGCGCCTCACTGCCTGGGTTTCAGTCCTGGCTCTGTGGACAACTAGGCATGTGGCTGTGGACGAGCAGTTCTCTCCATGTCTCTGCTTATTCAGCATAAAATGGGGATAGTACCAGCACTCCTCTCGTGGGGCCATTGTGAGGATTGGATGAGTCTTTGTTCTAATATGCTTAGAATTCTTGCTACCTATGAATCACGTCATAGTTATCTGCTAATTGTCATAAGGAACGTGGAAGTTGGGATGTAAAAGATTGAGAAATAAGCATTAACTAGCTTATTCACCTAAACATAGAGTTGAAACTAAATAATTCTGGTAAACGTGGTTGCTTAAAAGTAATGTAAGTGTCAAAGAATTTGTGAGACAAGCTCTGTATCAGAAAAAGAATAGTGACTGATTAACAAGCTGTGTAAAGCTCCCAGATTCTATTTTAAAGGAAGGTATATCAAGGCTGGGCAAGCAGACCATGCTGAGTCCCTTCGCCTGCGTGGATAGGACTTAGGAAATTCCACTCCATTCTTGATTTTAATCATTATAGAAATGGCAACTCAAACCTAGTCAAATAATATTTTTGAAAAACTGGTAGGTATTTACTAATAGAATTCAAACAGGCTATAATCCTTTTACATTCCTGGAGCATATAAAACCAAAGAACATACATTCCATACAGCAAAATGGACCAAAAAAGGAAAGAGCAGAGAAGTATAACAAATAGAACATGGGAAACGATGTGTTATTTGGGGCTTTCTGGTTACAAGTTCAGACCGCTTGGGCTCCCTAGAGTGAGGAGGGGACAGGGAAAGTGGGCGAGCCCCACACCAGCTGAGCTGACTTGACCTGGAATGCCATTCAGCTGTCGGCCTGTTGTCCCTGCTCCCCACACCAGGGCCACACTACAGCCATCCACTGGACTGTCAGCATTCCCACGTGTCACCGACCAACTACTCTCGTCTCCATTCCTCCCCATGACATCTGCAAACACTCTGTGTGTCCTCAGGGGTCTGTACCTCTCTCTTCACTGCTGACTCTCTGTCTTATTTGCAAATTCCAGTAAGGTGAAGGAGCGACTGGGCTATCTGGTTGTCACTCTGTATAGGGTGCCCTACTGAGTTCTTGATCCAATTCCTGGGGTTGCTTTGGATCAGGTGCCTGATCCAACTTGGTCCTGTTCTATAGTCCAATTCCTGTTCCCAGCCCCATTACCTTTGCTCAGCAGGGGTAGGAAGCCTCAGGAAGGAGATGTAGGTGGAGTAGGTTCTGTGGCTTCGCAGAAGGAGGCAGAGCCACTCAAATAAACATTGCAAGGCCTTCTCAGTTACCCTAAAGGAGGGCCAAACAAGACAGAGGGAGGCCCTGCCTGGTGTAGCTCAGTGGAATGAGCACTGGCCGTGAACTAAAGGGTTGCAGTTTGATTCCCAGTCAGGGCCCCTGCCTGGGTTGCAGGCCAGTTCCCAGCAGGGGGTGTACAAGAGGCAACTACACAATGATGTTTCTCTCCCTCTCTCCTTCCCTTCCCCTCTCTCCTTCCCATCTAAAGATAAAGAAATAAAAAAAAAAAAGACAGAGGGCGAATGTTAGCATAAACCTCGTAAAATATCTGTTTGTAAAATTCCAAGATTCTAAGTATGTGCTGTTAATAAGGAAAACACCACTCAGAAAGACACCACTGTCAAGCATGAAATAAAAAATGACACTATCAATTTCAAATAAAGTAATGAAAATAAAAATTGCATAAAATAAGATAATGATTTACTTTTAATTGATACCATCTGAAGAAGAGGATTATATTCCAACTAATAACATCAAAATATATTTTAAAATCATGTGAAACATAAAAAAATGCAAAAAAACAGAACACTTTAATATATGTGTCACTCTTTAGTGTAAAGAGTACAGTATGATGTAAACTAAGAAATTTGAATATAATAATGAGGTTTCATTTATACATAATATATTATTTTATAATATATAATATAGTATAATATATAATATAGTATACAATATAATATATTATAAATATATAATTAATAGATAATATAATATAAATATATAATATTTATATATAAATTAAAAGAGTGAATTTTTTAACCAGGTAACTTTTATAAAAGTCTCTTGGGTTTGAGAGAAAATCAAGACTATAATTGCAAACTTGTTACAAAGTACCCAGAAGAAAAGCAATATTTATCAAAATATGTGGTTTGTGGTCAAAACAGAATCATTAAGCAAATTCATTCCATTTTTTTTATATATATATATATAATTAAGCACTAAATAGTGAGAATAATGAATTAACCAACCATCTTAATACACTTTTAACATACTAACCTAAAAAGGAAGTAAAAAAGATATGAAGTAAAAAGTTAATGAAGTATGATAAAGAAAAATTAGATACACAAAATTTTAAAAATAGTATCTGGGCCCAGGCTGGTGCAGATTAGTGGATTGACCACAGGCTGCGAACCAAAGGGTTGAAGGTTCGATTCCCAGTCAGGGCACATGCCTGGATTGCAGGCCAGGTCCCAGTAGGGGGCACGTAAGAGGCAACCACACATTGATGTTTCTCTCCCTCTCTCTCCTTTCCTTTCCCTCTCTCTAAAAATAAATAAATAAAATCTTTTTAAAAAATAGTATCTGGTACATTGGGGAAAAAAGTCTTAATAAAATAAATGATCTCTGGAGGATCTAATTTAATAAGATAAAAAAGTTAAAGGATAATATGAAATAGATACAAACAAGAAAAAATGGGCAAATTGGACTTCATGAAAATTTAAAAATTTTGTACATTAAAAGATGATATCAATAGAATGAAAAGATGATCAACAGAAAGGGAGAAAATATTTGCAAATGATATATCTTATGAGGCATTAACATCAAGAATATATAGAGAACTCCTAAAGTTTACCACCACCACCACCAACACCACCACCATCAAAACAACCCAACTAAAAAATGGGCAAAGGACTTGAATGAATAAACATTTGTCCAAAGACATGCAAATGGCCAGCAAGTGCATGAGAGGATGTTCAACATCACTGATCATTACGGAATGCAAATCTAAACCACAGCGAGATGCTGTATTTTACCATGTGTAATGCACACCCATGTTTTTGGCCCAAACCTTCAGGAAAAAAATATTTTGCTTTAATTTTTTAATTCAACTATGTGTTTATTTATATTCAGATACTTGTTTTTTTATATTACAGAGGAATTTTCACATTTATTTCTGAACACATTATGGTATGAGAAATTTTATGTAATACTTATAAAACACAAAGACATATATGCTTTATTGCTTTCTAGAGTTATACTTCGAATGCATAAGCATAAATAAAAGAATTAAAAACATATAGATATGGAATTAGTACTACCCATGTATAACACACATCCATATTATTCACTCAAAAGTTTGGGCAAAAATGTGCACACTATAACACAGCAAAATGGGGCTCTACCTCACACTTATTAGGATGGCTACCATTTTTAAAAAATGGAAAGAGGACAAGTGTTGGTGAGAATGTAGACAAGTTATAACCCTTGTGCATTGTTGGCGAGAATGTAAAATGTTACAGCCACTATGACAGTGTGGTGGTTCCTCAAAAAATTAAAAATAGAATTACTATATGATTCAGCAATTTTATTTCTGGATATATACCCAAAAATACTTAAAAGCAGTATCTTGAAGAGATATTTGTGCACCCACGTTCATAGCATCATTATTCATGATAGCTAAAACACAGAAGCACCCCAAGTGTCCATTGGCACTTGAATGAATAGTATAAATGTATATACAATGAAATATTCAGCTTCAAAAAGAAAGGAAATTCTGACCTACACTACAATTTGATGGGCCTAAAGGATGTTCTGCTAAGTAAAATAAGACAGTCACAAAAAGGCAAGTACTATATGATTCCACTTCTATGAAGTACTTAGAGCAGTCAAAATCATAGAGGCAGGAAGGAGAATGGTGGCTTCCAGGGGCTGGAAGGGGAAATGGGAAGTTATTGTTTCATGGATAGAGAGTTTCAGATTTATAAGATAAAGGGAGTTAGTGGAGATTGATAGTTGTGATGGTTAAACATTATGAATGTTTTTAATACCACTGAACTTAAAAATGGTTAAGATAGTTGATTTTGTGTTATGTGTATTTTACCACAATAAACAATTGAACAGAAAAGATTAGCTGCTCTGGAGGTAACTTGGAAATTCTCAAAGATATTGGTAGCTTCTTAGAAAGATATGAATTTCTACCTGGATTTAAACAGAAGAAAAATAATTGAAAAAAGTCCTCAAAGACTCCAGCTGATTTGAAAAAGATGTTATTTCAAACTTTGAAAAGATAGACAATTCTGTTCTTGCATCAGAGCATAGAAAAAGATGAAAGGTATTTAGCAAAAAAATTAACTACTAAATCCAATAAGAGTATTTGATAATATAAAAGATACACAGAAATCAGAATCTTTCCCATATTTCAAGAAAGATTAGGTAGGAAGTATCATTTTAAAAACCAAATTTTAAGAATGCAAAAAGTACAAAAATATATAAACAACAAAAACACAGAAATATATAAAGTAGCCAAATATAAAATGTGCTGCAGTTACATAAAGGAAAAAAAAGTTGACTGAAGGGCATAAAACATGACTTAAAAATACAACAGCTAGGCTATGTTGATATACAGGAAAACCAAATATTATAAATAAATATGATAGTGCAAAGGCAAGCAAATGGAGAAGGGATAGATTTTTCAACACAGGGTCCTGGAACAAGTGGATACTCATATTTTTAAAAAAGAAGGAGAAATAGGAGGAGGAGAGGAAGAAAAAGAAAGAAAGGCAACATAGAAAAAATAACTTTAATTAATATTTTGCACCAACTACAAAAATTAACTCAAAATGGATTGGGCATAGATTAAAATGTATAACCTAAAACTGTACAACTGAGAAATGTAAGGAAAACCTTTAGAAACTTTAGTTTCAGCTCCTTCATGTGAAGAGCTTGGAAGCCACCTCTCTATTACCACAAGAAAAGCTGGACGAGCTGAATATCAAGCACTTTTTGGGACCTATCAGAGAAACGGCTGTGCAGGGTAAATTGCCACCGCTGAATCTGGAGAAACAGGCACATCCCATCATGCTCACAGGTGAGAAATTACAGAATCTTCAGTCACTGATTTGTCCTGGCCACTGATCCTGTTCCAACATAGTTTCTGGGTCTTGTAAGTGAGTTGCCATCTTTTCCTTTGATGTCTAATCTTTGCTTTGAAAGTTGGAGTCCTCTAGGACTGTATCTAGCATGTTTCTAGAATTTCCTGCCCTTGTCTCTACATTCCAGCTACTCTATGTCACGAGCTCTGGATGCTGCTTACCTTGACTATCGCTATCCATCATAGGTCTTCCAGATGCCAAACCCATGCCTGCCTGAACGTCTTTCCTTTCACCTCTTCCCAAATTTTCTTGATCCTAAAAATTGCCTAGAACTTGACTTGAAGTCTGCATTCTGGGGCCTCCCTGATGGCTCGTCCCACAGAAATGGTTTGCCTTGTCCCCTGGACTTCAAACTTCTCTTCTTCGCCCAGCCAATCCTGCCTGAGGTGGAATGTGGAGGTGGCCAGACCTGGTGTTCCCAAAACACAGAAATTAAATTCAAGCAAGGAATCAAAAGTCATTTGGACAATTAATAGTTCAGGATTCTCCATAGTGTCAGAAAGCCAAACAAAGGCACGGTTGGAAATGAGGAATGACGCGCTGACAGTAACATGTCAAAGAGCACTGAAAGTAGAAACAGCTCTGCCTCCAGGGCATCCTATTGGATGATCCCACAAACAGTTTTTGAGTTCTGTTCCATACCTTTACATGCCTTCTCGTAGGGTTGGTGTTTGTGACTCGGTTTCCAGGGCAAAAGCTAACCCATAATTCTGAAGTAGGAAGAGTTGAATTACGTAAGAAATCAGTAAGTAAATTAAACTGGATGTGGTGTGAGAGAAAAGGTAGTGACAAGTGTTATGGAGGGCAGGAAGGATGCTCAAAGGTTATGTGCTCATGCTTTGTAGTCAGAAAACTTGAGTTCAAATCCAGACTCAACAGTTATGATCTCTATAACTCTGAGCAAAAGTCTCAGGCTCAGTTTCTTTTTGGACTGAATGAAAATGATAATACAAGCTGCCTCCCGGTGTTCTTGTGAGGATTCAATGTGATAATGCACAAAGGCACTTGGAAGTATCCCTGGGACATTTAGTATGTGCCCATAAGTGTCTCTCTCGTGGATAGAAAATAAATTTGGAAGCCAAATGGAAGAGAATTTAGCCTATGAAGACACTGTCATCAATAGATAAAGTGAAGTTATTGTAGGTAGAGGTTTGGAGCAGGAGGTAGCATGAGGAAGACCCCAGATTTACACTTAGAACTCAGTTGTCTTATTAGCTGTGCAACACTGATCATGTTGCTTAATCTCTCTGAACCTGACTTCCTACATCTGTAAGGCATGAATGTTTCATGTATTTGTTGAGATAAAGCATATGAAATGTTTAAACCAGTGCCAGGTTCTTAGTAAGTGCTCATCAGGAGGTAAGAACTATCCTTCCAATTTACACGAAGGGAAATAAACGAGCCACAGAAAGAAATACCACATGATCCACTATATGAGGTACATAAAATAGTCACGTTCATGAAATCAGAGTAGAATGGTGGTTGCCAGGGGCTGGGGGCGGGGCATGGGGAGTTACTAACCAATGGGCATAAAGTCTTCATTAAGCAAAATGAACACGCTCCAAAGACCTGCAGCCCAGCAGTGTGCCTGTAGTTGACGGTAAGGTACTGTACACCCAAAACTCTGTTAACAGGGTGGGTCTCATGTTAAGTGTTCTTACCGTAATAAAATAAAATGTAATAAAGGGGAAAAGAAAATGACATCGGAAAAAAAAAGAGGTAATAATTGTCCTTAATAGAAGCATTGGCCTAGGCATCAGGAGCTGAGGCCTTCGAATACCGTGGTGAGAATGCAGGAAAGATCACAAATCCAGCAAATACAGGGAAAGCCAAGGGTGTGTGTGCAAGCAGGTGGGCAGGGCCACCTCTCAGTTGACATTTAGATGAGCCCCCATCTCCCAGGGGCTCCGGAATGTCACCTCCTGGTGCCAGAAACTCTCCCAAGTTTTCCCCAAGATACAGCTAATGCCTGAGCAGAGCTCGGGTTTATGATATGAATTTGAACACCCAGAAAAGCTTTGCAGGTGAGATAAGAACAATTTGTAATTAGCACATCCCCTGTTTAGCAGCATTATTTGCATACAAACTGGCTGTTATAATTGCTTGGGAACCATTGGCTGACCTCTCTTCGTCAGCTGGCTACACATGTGCCTTGTTATACAATCATTTTCTCTACCAACTCTTCCTTTAGATCTTGCTTGCGGAAGCAGCAAGTCAGACTACAAAAGTTCTCAAATCCCTTTTTAGGGCACACATAAATAAGTGTTGACACTGTGTGCACAAACTGACAGATTTCAAGGGACACAGGTTTCCAAATGCTGCTTTAGACTCGTGGAGTGGCCATAGAAAATGTGGTTTTTCTGCCCCTGTCCTGGACTTGCTATAACAGAACCTTGGGATGGGTCCACTAGTCTGTTCTTCAAACATCTCTCCCAAATTATTAGTGTAATCATTCAGGTTTGGGAATCAGTGTTTCTGGGGGTGACCTGGATCCCTTTGGAATTTCTGCCACTGAATCAATGACCAAGTTGGTGACTGCGTCTAATTCCTGGCGTGAGATATCGATGGGCTGGTGGCAGTGTCATAAAAATCACCAGAATCCACAGCTTCCTTCCCCCAGCCAATGTCTTCTTTTTGCCTCCAGCTCAGTGAGAACCAGACTTCTTACCAATAATTCCATGACACAAAGGAAGCCTGACCTGCCAGCCTACCTTGTTTAAAGCACCTGTTAAGGAGAGTCAGGCATTTTCACACAACCTTCAGAATATCATTTAATTCATCAACCAAAAACAATGGTATTGTTGTTTTTCCAGTTTTACAGATGCAAAAACTAACAGTAAGAAGTGGTAAATAATTTCCCCCACAGCTTAGAACTGCAGGGCCAGGATTACAAGCCTGGTGCACTTCCTGCTACCCTGTGCGGCCTTTTTTCACAAGTGAAATGCATCGCAATCCCCTTGCTCAGGGTAGGGCATTTTGACTTTCACTGACATGGGAGAGAGAGAGAGAACACTTTCCCTGCCCTCGAGGGGCTTACCACTCGATGGGGAGACAGGAGGGCAACCCCCGACCCCATTCTTCCAGCTGGCAGCCAGTTCTCCCTCCTGTAGGATCCCCTCCCTTACACTTATTTCTCTCCAAAGCACATTCTCTCCCAGATTCCTGTCTGATCGCAATTCTCTCTCTCAACAGACCAACCTCCTTGAAGTCAGGTGCTGTGACCTGCCTGGAGTCATGTCCTTCCCAGGTCCCCTCTGGTACCGCAGCCCTGGTGACTGACCTATGGTGTCACTCACACTGTGCATGCAGTAAAGATACCTTGTGAGAGGATAAACGAAATGAAAGCATATGAATTAAGGCGTCTCAGATAGACCTGAACCGTAGAGACATGATCCATGTGCATTTCCCATTGTTCCAGCACCTGTTGCAGGAAAGACAGTCTTTCTACACTGAATTTTGTACCTTTGTAGAGAATAAATTTCCCATATATGTGGTATATTTCCGGACTCTGTATTCCAGTCACTGATGTATTTGTCTATTTTCATGCCAATAACACACTAGCTTTATAATACGTCAGGTAGTGTGAGCCACCCAACTTTTTTCTTCTTTTTCAAAGTTGTTTTGGTTCTTCTAGGTTCTCTGTATTTCCACAAGAATTTTACAATGTGTTTGTCTCTTTCTACCAAATGCCTGCTGAGATTTTAGATGGCATTGCCTTGGTTCTAGAGAAGAATTTGAGAAGAATTGATATCTTAACAATATTTTGTCTTCTACCCCATAATCACCTTTATCTGGATTTCTTTAATTTTTTTAGTAGACTTTTATAGTTTTCAGTGAGTAGATTTTGTGCATTTTTTTCAAATTTCCCCTCATTATTTTATATTATCTGGTGCTATTTTAAGTGGTGTTTTTAAATGTCAATTTGCAATTTTTACAGGATAGTATATAGACATGCAGTTGATTTCTAGATATTGACTTTTTTATCCTAAAACCTTGTTCAACCTCCTTATTAGTTAGAGTAACTTTTTTTGTGGATTCCATTAGACTTTTTTGAATCAATGAGCATCTCATTTGTGAATAAAGACAATTTCCATTCTTCCTTTTCGATCCAGATGGCTTTATTTATTTATTTATTTATTTATTGCCCCATTACCACTGAGCAGAACCTCTAGTACAACACTGAGTAAAGGTGATGGGAGCGGACAACCTTCTCTTGTCCCTGATCCTCAGGTTAAAGCATCCAGTGTTTGGCCAATAAGTATAAAGGAAGCTGCTTTTGTAGATGCCCCTTATTAGGTTAAAATATCTTCTTTTGTTCTTTGTGAGAATTATTATCTGGAATGGATGTCAAATTTTGTTAAATGCTCTTGAAGAAAATGATCATGAAATGATTTAGTGAAATGATCAGATCTGTGATTTTTGTTTATTTGTTAAGATTTTGGTTTTTTTAATATGGTAAACTACATTGATTTTCAAATGTTAAACTAACCTTGCATTCCCAGGATAAATCCCAGTTAGTCATAAAGTACTGTCCTTTTTATATATTGTGAGCTTTAATATGCTAAATTTGTGTTGTAATTTTTCATCTAGGTTTATAAGGGATTTGGGTATGTAGGGTTTTTTTTCTATTAATGTCTCTGTGTGTGTGTCTTACATACATTCCAAATCTCTATGCTTAATGCGCTTGGAGCTCTCCCTTACCTGACACAGGTGTGAATGGGCAGGGACAAGAGTGAACTCTCTTTACTAACACCACATGTCCCTGAAGGCTCACCTTTACTGCGGTCCTCTTCCTCCTGAGACTGGCGAGGGGAAGAAGGGGGGATGGCTTATGGAGGGGGAGCCATCTGTGGCTTGTCAGAAAGCCCGGAAGGGAGGTGTCTAGCTACATTTCACAGTGAGTAGGATTCTGGTTTTAGGCATAATCCAAGGCAATAGGAAAAGCACCAATAAAACATCTGAGTTCAGAAGTTACAGAGAAAGATCTTTTCACATATTCCAAACAAGTTCTTATTGATTACAAATAAAAAGGTTGAGGTAGATACTGGATGTTATGAGAGTAAAAAATTCATATCTGGAATGTTGGATATCAAAATCATAAATTCAATATAGCTGGTCATATCCAACAACTTTTTAAAATGGATTAGGATAGGCTCTGCAAGGATAGGATAGGAACTACATTATCAAGTGCACCATGTATAGCAGAGTTTCCTGAAATTGTTACACTCTCATTCTCTTCCTCTCTCACTCAGTCACATGTATGTACTATGTTGCAATGTCAAATGGAGTTCTCATTATGCATCACTGTTGAAGAATTTTGGAGCTGCTAAGCTAAAGAACTGTCATTCTGAGAAGTCGCTATCCTCTGAAGTAGCAGGAGACATGCAGTAAGATAAGGTTTACAGTGGTGGCTGATAATCCTGTAGTTTTTCCCTTTAAATCAACACCAGCTTTGAGTTTGCCACCTTCAAGGTAATTTTGAGCAAGACTTCTTAAAACATACTGCTACCTTTGCAAAACAATGGAGAAGCATGACAGTCTGAGTATGGGCATTCTGAAGGTGCCCTGGGCCCCAACTTTCTCCACCGACTCTGTGACTAAGAAGGTCTCATTCAGAGGAGTGGAGCTGGTGTCTTCTCTCACCAGAGAAGGAGTCTGGGCCAAATAATTTGCCATGAAGCAATCAAGCGACCATAGTTAATGCTCCAGTGCCCTGCAAGTTGTCGGCACTGTTCTCAAAATCTGTTTCAGCCTCTGACACCAGGGGCTGCTCTCAGAGGCTCTTTATTTAGTTGGTCATCAGAACTAATAGCCCTGAGATAACTCACACACTAAGGGCGAAGCTTCATATAACATCAATACGAAAGGAGTTCAGAGGCAACCCAGAAGGGATGAGCAAATGCGCAAGCCTTCTCTGAGGCAGACCGGACTAATTGTGAAGGATGGATTGGCTTCAGAAATCCAGAGGAAATACTAGGAACATTCCGGAGTCAGAAGACCATAGTTCATGGACTTGAACATCATGTACACACTCCAGGAAACCACAGCCTGTTATGTGCTCCATCTCATTCTCTCCTCTGGGAGTTAGTTCAATGCCAGGAAGAGTGAAGTTTTATTACCTCTAAATGCATGATTATATATTAGATCATTCATTACCTTTCTCATCCAGCTTTCTAGCTCTGAAATGTATGGTGTGCGGCAATTAGTTTAGTAAGAGGCTGCATGATAAATGAAAGCTCTTCCACCTACTCTCAAATTTTGTCCAATTGTGAAGAAATCATAACCCACCAAGAGAAGAAGTAAGAGACTGTAGGGATGAGCCAATAACAATCAAGCTAGTAGGCTCAGTAAGCAAGGAAAAAATTCTGGGTCATAACGAGGTCAAGGTGAAGACCAATGTAAGTCAGGGGTTGATGTTTCTGTTTGTGACAGTCTGGTGGGTCCTCTGGGGCCAACCCTTCTCGGCAGTGACTCAGCACATTGATTTCAGAGGCAGCCTCGGGCACTTACACGCCTCTGATGGCTTTATAATGAAAATGCTGACGCACTGCCGGGTTGCACTGGGACTGCTGAGCAGCACTACAGAATTGAGTGCGTCATTTCCCCCTGAACAATGAGTCTCATTCATTGCTTGAAGTGTGACCATTCATGTTGAAAATGAAATTCCGAAGAGTGATCTGCTTGGGGAAATTATTCAGAGCTACTCACTTGAAGATCTTGCTATCTTTTGTGGTCCTCAATTAAGGCTCACAAGAACCTCTCCAGGGTAAATTGGTGCCAATCTCAGCACTGAGCATAGAAGAAAAAGGGATGAAAACCCCAAAGCTTGTATGAACTTTCAAAAGTCATCTCTAAAGACTCCAGGGAGCAGCTAGCATTGATTATAACTAAAACACCTAGAATATTGGTAGAAAAGAAAGAACCATGGACTTGAAATTAGGAAACCTCAGTGCTAGTCCTGATTCAACCTGTGGTTACCTGGGCGCGTTTGGGTAATTCAGAAACATATATTTTCAGACATATTTTTGTAAAAAAAGCACAAAAAATATAAGGTACATGGAAAAAAATCTAATAATATCTGGTTTCCATACCCCTAATTAATGAGCTGGAATGTTTTGCTATATTTGTGTTTTCTCTTTTTAAATATACAAATAATATGCTATAGCTAAAGGAAGTCTTCTTGGACCTCTCACCCAACACGCATCCATGGTCATAAGTTTATGTCTCTCAGTCTGTTTAAAATTCTAGAGAGTTGGT
The DNA here is from genome assembly GCA_028533065.1 of Trachops cirrhosus. Lineage (NCBI taxonomy): Eukaryota > Metazoa > Chordata > Mammalia > Chiroptera > Phyllostomidae > Trachops > Trachops cirrhosus. The sequence continues at coordinate 18,430,658 of CM052547.1, read as the reverse complement.
TACATGTATGTACATGGGCACTATAATTATTTTATCAGGGATTTAAGACTTTTACCTACTCGGCATCAATGCTGTGTACCAAGTATTATTCTGAGACTGACCTCCACGTGCACCTTTGGATGTACTTCTACCACTTTATTTGGTGCGTCCTTTCCACGTTACTTTCACTTGTCTTTCCCCCTCATGAGCTATCTTCATTAGGTTGATACAATTTTCGTTCTTTTGTTTTCCTTCCTCTTATACAGGCTGGTAACTAATGTATTTTATTTCCGCTATTTTAGTGGCTCGCCTCAAATTTTTAATATACATATTCCATCATGAATCTCCTAACAAAGTTCAGTAGGAGGGGCTGTAGAATGCCTCACACCCCTTAGATCCCTTCACTCCCCATGTTCATGATACTGCTGTCTAGAATTTTAATTTTAACATGTGTACACACAAAAGAAACCTATTTTCTTTAATATTTCAAGAAACCACCCTGTATTTTTATTATCACCATATTTTGTTTCTTTGCTCACCAATTCTCTTGAACCCCACTCCTTACTTCTGGATTTATTTTCCTTTGTGATGAACTATATCCCTAATAGTTCCTGCAGTGAGGACCTGATAGTAATGAACTTCGTCCTCGTGTCTGAAGATGCCTTCATTTCACATCTACTCTTGAAGGCATAACATTCTACACTCAGTTATTTTCCCACTCTGAACTAGTTCTGTTATTAGTGAAAAACTGAGCTGTCAACCAGACTGCTGTTCTTTTTGGGTAATTTGTCTCCTCTGGTTGGATTTTACAGTCTTCTCTCCGTTACAACATCTATGTGTGGATATATTTTTATTTCTCCTTCTGTGCACACAGTAGGTTTCCCTAATCAGAAAACTCCTATCTGTCTAATTCTGTAAAATTTCAGCCATTACTACCTTCTACACTTTAAGTTTTTTCATTTTTATTGAATTATGGGGGTGACACTGGTTAATAAAATTATATAAGGTTCCAGTGCATGATTCTACAACACATCACCTGTGCTATTGTGTGTTCACCACCCAAAGTCAAGTCTCATCCATCACCATTAACCCACCCTATACCCTTCTTCACCTTGTCCTCTCTCCTCCCTCTGGGCAATCACCACACCATTGTCCACGTCCAGGAGTTTTTCCTCTTTTTTTCTTTTTCGCTCAGTCCCTCGACCTGCCCCCCAACCTCCATGACCCTGACCGTGTTCTCTATTTATGAGTCTGTCTCTATTTTGCTTGTTAGTTCATTTTGTTCATTAGATTCCACATATGAGTGAAAACATATAGTACCTGCCTTTCTCTGACAGGTTTACTTCACTAATGTTCTCCAGGTCCATCCACGCTGTCGCAAAGGGTAAGGGTTCCTTCTTTTTTACAGCTGAGCAGTATTCCGTTGTGTAAATGTACCTCCTACTGATGGGCACTCTTTCATCCACTCATCTGCTAATGGGCACTTGGGCTGCTTCCAAATCTTTCTATTGTGAATGACGCTGCAATGAACATAGGAGTGCACATATTCTTTTGAATCAGTGTTTCGGGTTTCTGTGGGTAAATTTCCAGAAGTGAAATCACTGGCTCATAAGGCAATTCTATGTTTAATTTTGAGGTAATTCCATACTGCTTTCCACAGTGGGTGCACCTTCTGAAATTCTTATTAGACATGTTGTTTCTTGGCCTCCATGGTAATTTCTTTCATTTTCCATCGCTTTGTCTTTTTGTTTTCATCCTAGGAAATTTCCTCAATTCTATCTTTCATTTTGCAAATTCTTTGGGTTGTGTTAGCCTAAATTTAGTCCACTGTCAAGTTTCCTATTCCCCCCCTTTATTACTTTGATGATTTTAAAGATATCAATGTTTTCAAAACATCTATCCAGATTTTTCTATTATTTAGATTTCTTGAATGAGAGTTCTCCCACTTCTTTGATTTCACTCATCTCTGGAAAGTGGCCTACTATGCCCCTTTCATAGACAGCAATTTTATCTATCTATTTATCTATCTATCTATCTATCCATCTATCTATTATCTTTCTATCTATCTATCTTAGAGAAGGGAGAGGAAGGGACAAAGAGAGGGAGAGAAACATCAGGGTGAGAGAGGATCATCGATTGGTTGCCTTTTTGTTCATGCCCCCAACTGGGACTGAACGCACAACCCAGGCATGTGCCCTGACTGGGAATCAAACCGACAACCCTTTGCATTGCCGGACAATGCCCAACCAAATGAGCCACTCGGGCCAGGGCTAAAAGGGCATTTTATGATTGCTTCAGCCCATGGACCCACTGGAAGCCTTAAGTTAGCAGCTCAGCTCCATTCTCAGTGCCTGTGCCTGCAACAGCCCAGAAACTAGGATCAGGTGGGAATCTTGACTTAGGCCTTAGGCTTTAAGAAAGGGCTATGTTTCTAGAAGCCACCTGCGCAGATAAGAGAGGATGTCCCAAATCTCTGTGAAGTACAGTGTGAGCCCAAGTTGGAGCTCACACCCTCCCATCTGAGGGCCCCAGCTGGATCATCCATACACAGTGAGTCTCATCCTCTCGGTGACCCTGGCGCTTCAGCCTCTGCCTCTGCCTGCGCCTGTAATTTCCATTCCTTTTAGGCCCTTGGATTTGGGGGTAATATTTAGTGCAGTTCTGTATTTATTTTAAAATAAGTAAATAAATTTATTTTATTTTATTTCATGTGTTTGTAGTGGGAGGGTATATAATACCTAAACTTCCCTTTACCATGAAAGCACCCTTAATTTTTCAGACAGGGAAACTAAACCCCAGAAAAGTGAGACAGCTTTCCCAAGCCACAACCTAATTACCGCCAACGCAGGCACGCCTTGGCTACATTGCAGGTTTTCTTCCAGACCACTGCAATAAAGTGAATATCGCGATAAGTCACACACATTTTTCGTTTTCTTGGTGCATGTAAAAGTTGTGTTTACACAATATTGTAGTCTATTTAGTATTCAATAGAATATTTCTTAAAAAAAGTAATGTACATACTTTAATTAGAAAATATTTTATTGCTAAAAAAATGTTAACCATTATCTAAGCTGGTTGGAAAAACGGCCCCAATAGACTTACCCAACTCAGGGCTGCTACAAAGTTTCAATGCATGAAAACTGCAGTATCTGCAAAGTGCAGTGAAGTGAAGAACAATGAAATGAGGTGTGCCTGTCTGTGGATTACGAAGCACCTCTCTACCTTGCACACACTGGGCATTGTCTCTTTAACTCGAGGTATTTGATGTTCCAAATGGAGAACATAATATCTATCTTGCCTTTTTCAATTCAGTATTCAGAACTGCAGGAATTGACATTGCAAATAAATGTGAAAGTATTTTGGAAATAAAAGGCTTAGTCTCTTATTAGCATTATCATTTTTAAAGTTCTATTGTTATGGAGATTACAAGTGATGTCAATATTTACTTTCATTGCTAAGAAATTACTTCTGACTTTTTTCCATGGCAGAGTTTGTTCTTTGCATATACCATTTCTACCCTCAAAGTCATTTTTATATTAAATAAGAAAAGAACCTCTTGGATAGAAGGTAATGTACGAAGGTCAACTCACAGAGACCAAAGAACAAATTTTATTTTCATGCATTTCACAAACATTTGTTGAATGCCAATGTGTCCACGCACCTAGGTTTTGCCTGAAATACAGCAAGTATTTCTTTTTGTAAGGAATAGACTTTTTAATTTTAGATTTATGGAAAACTTTACATTTACAGTATAATTGCAAAGACAGAGTTCCCACTTACCCTACACCCATTTTCCCCTACTGTTAACATCTTATATCAGTGTGCTACTTTTTATCACAATTAATGACCCAATATTAATATTTTCATACTTTTATTCAGATATCCTTAATGCTTACCTTTTTCTCTTCCAGCGTCCCATCCAGGACCCCACATTACATTTAGTCAGCATATTTCATTAGGCTCCTCTTGCCTGTGACAGAAAGTCAGAGTGTCCATTTACACACGACCTCAATGGTTTTGAGGGCTCCTGGCCAGGCGTTCAGTAGAATGTCCCTCAAATGGGATTTGTCTGTTGTTTTCCTCATTATTAGAGTGGAGCTGTGGCTGCTTTGAGGAAGATCACAGAGGTAACGTGCCATTCTCATTACTTCCTATCAAGGTTACGTGCTACTCAGAGATCGTTTTTTATGTCTGAGGTAAAGTTTGCGAGGACAAAGTAAGTGGAAAGTTACTTTTTCCTTTGTCGGTGCTGTATGCAGTCTCCGGGAAGGAAGTCGGTGTGAGCAGAGTTATGCTCGACCTTCTCCAGGGCCGATTATCCAAATAAGTTACTTGAAATGCTTCTGCTTGGGAGATTTGTCCATTCTACATACTGACTTACTTACTTATATCAGTATGCATTTGAAGAGGTTCCGAACATCCGCCTCAGAATTTGCCACTGTGGCATGCTGATTACCTTGAGTTGAAGGCACTAGAGAAAAAGCAGGTGCAGAGAGTGCTCTCTGACCTCCCCTTCTTCTACCTAAATCCAGGTCCTAAAATTCCCCATAACAAAGGGGCCCACTCAGTATCTTTGCAGAGAGGATGAGAAGAACAGTCCCATCACCAGAGAGTAAGAATGAGCTCTGACATGGACGTGGTGAACAAACCTACCAAATCACCGGGCTTCTCTCTAGTTTCCCCCAGCTGTTTCCTAGTTGCTGCCTCCAGTGTACACCTCTCTGTCTTGTCGCATCCCCACAGTTTATCACTCTTTGTTCAAAAAGGTATTTAAGCTTTAGGGCCTGCCATCTTCGGGTCTTCATTTCCCTTCTGAAGACTCTCATGTACATGGAATGATGCTAAATGAAAATCGTGTGCTTTTCTCTAACTCATCTGTCTTAAGTCAGTTGAATTCTTAGCCCTCTGTGCAGCACCTAAGAGAACAGAAGGAAGTTTCTTCCTCCCCTACAGACTCCTTGATATTTATTTTCTTTTACTACTTTATTTATTTTGTTGTCCAAATTATTTCAGCTTTGGCTGTTGGAAACTCTTGCCTCTTGTGTTTCTTTGACATTCCTGCTGTGTCTGTATTTAAACACTTTCGTACTTTTTTGGTGCCGCAAGATTCTCCAGGTTTACCTTGTGTATTTCCTGTCTCAGTCCCAGAACCAGCTATTTCTCCAAGGAGCCCTGATTGCTTTTAGTGAGGAGATTATTGACTAAGAGGAAACAAAACATTGCATAGAATCTGCTTACAACTAGACATTATTTTCTTTATTCATTTCCACTTATAAAATATTTGGTTCTTGTTCTGTCATTCTCACAGGAATGCTGAGAGGAGGCTGAAGGTTCACAGAGCCATCAGCTTTTTTTGTGACTTTTAAAATGGAGATGTAAAACTCCTGCAGAAATTTAGGAAATTCTGCAGAGATAACAGAGAACTTTACCCTCAATTGCCAATTGAGACCATCTAAGTCTTCTAAACATGGGTCTAATATTGAATTATCAATGGAAATGTCTTTAATGCAAAAGTAAATTAACTTGGAAGTATACTAAATTTCAAGAAATAGAGTTCTTTTTCATTAGTCAGAACCAAGGACAATAGTTATTAATAAGCTAGTGTTGCTGGTTTAAACAAAGAAAGTAAAATGTTTATTATTGCAATGTATCTTTTTATATGTGCCTAGACTCCAAAGCCTAGTTTTATTTGTAAGGTTCCCCAACAGAGTGGTTGCTATAGATATAGCAAAAGCCCAAAGGACAGCATGCTGAGCCTTTGGAAAAACACTTTGATTTCCAAAAGCAAGGGATAGACATTGAGGCTTAAAGGGAGTTGATCCTTAGGACAGGGGTCCCCAACCTCTGGGCCATAGACAGGCACCAGTTTGGGCCTGTTAGGAGCCAGGCAGCACAGCAGGATGTGAGCTTGAAGCTAATGTGCTTGAGTCATCCTGCACCCATCTCGCCTACTCTGGGATGGGAAACTTACCCCATCCTGGAGAGAATTATCTTCCACAAAACCATCCCTGGTGCCAAAATGTGTGGGACTGCTGCTTAGGATAAACTCGTAGCTAATGTAAGGTTTCCAGAATAAAATCTAAGGTTTTCAGGGAAATCCAGGGAATAATTGTGTGATGTTCAAAAGAAACAGTGAATACGAGTGAGGTTTAGTTTTTACCCTATGCTTAAGGCAAATATGTGCAAATCATTCTACTCAACGTCAGGGAATAAACGATTATTTTTGTCTCTTTTTGTGATAATGATTATGAAGAGGAGAATGGCATGAAGCTGATGGAAACTGGGGTGCTAGGTGTCTGAGCTTTAAGTTGCTTCAGTTCAGCAATAATCACAGTAATGGAGCTTGACTTTGGTATGGTCCTCTTTCAAAGAGAAAGGAACCAGATCCTATGGGAAGGTTCCTCTTGATATTTTCTCTGAACCTGCCTTCCCACCTGAATTTCATGGTAAAGTATGCTCATGTACCAATATTTAGCATAGCCAATTCATCTCTCAAATGGAGTTTTCCATCCTGGGAAGGCCAGGTGTATGAGCCCTTCTTATCTCTCATCAGCTCAAAGACAAAAAAATGTCTTGTGAATATAAGATTTGTAAAACTTTAACCTCTGAGTACGTGTAAAGGAAAAATAAGGAGGAAGCAATGCGGCAAAGGGGAAGCCAAGCAGAACCAGAGTGACCCCAGGAAGAATGATCTTCCAATGGATCTCGATGGGGCCCCTGAGATGGGTTGTCTGGCTAGTTAACAGGGAGCAAATTCTCCAGTGGGAAAACACCCTGGTACTCACATATCACTTAACCATTGAAGGAGAACGGGATGCTAATGAGAGCAGTCCAAGGGGAGGGACTTCAGAAGCAAATCTCCTAGAATGGCAGACCCACATTAGTGTCAGTCACCGAAAACGAGTGAGGAAGGACCCCGTGAGCCAGGATAGCAAACACCTGGACACCCACGTGTCCTCTGTGTTGGCTGCCCTCCTTGCCTTAATCAACTGAGAAGGATCCCAAATTCTTACTCAAAGTTGTCTCTTTGGCAACATTGGCTACTCTTCCCCAAACTGTCGTTTCAAGGCTCAAGAGGAACTGTGGGGTAAGTCATACCGTTTTTTCTGACTTTGTCCACTTCTGTTAACATTTGGAAATTCTTTTCTACCAGTTCATGGGGGAAATTACTGACTTCTAAGCTTCTTTTTCATTTCTTTCTCCTTAACCAAAGTTAAAATGCAACATTGTATATATGTGTGTGTGTTTGTGTGTGTGTATAGATAGAGAGGGAGAGAGAGAGAGAGAGAGAATCATTTTCCTAGTATTAAGACATTTGATACTTGTATCCAATAATGTAATGATTTGAAAGACTTTTGAGGATGGGATCCCATTTTTGATGGCATAGAATGATATAGCTGTTATTTCACCAAGAGCATCTTTCAATTAGTTTACTCTTCACACCTCAACTTCAACCCCAGTTTAGATTATAGTGTTAAAAAGATCATCAGAAAATGTGGCCTTGTACAAGGAGATGATCTAATTATTCAGCCTTGCTGCACCAGCCGAATACATTAGGCAACTTTGCCCACCGTGTTTCACCTGAGAAGGGGTGTGTCAAACACTATAGCGCACGAATTCTCCAGCCAGCCTGTGTAGATGCCAGAGCGCATGTTTAGTGCCACGATCTGGGAGTTGGTTTTGCAGAGCTTGAAGAGTGAGTTAACAACTTTTTTTGGTTGGAATTTAAATTTTCATTATCCTGAAGGGGCTTATATGCACATAGGATATGCTATACGTGATCATTGTTGTATATTTAATAATGTTCAAGTAAAGGGCATGCTGTCACCTAATTATCTGCATATTATTTCAGAGTGGTAATGAAAAAGCTAAAGGGAATCCCCCAAGAGTTCGAACAAGTGTATTTGAGACAGATGAGTATCAGCCTCTCGAGGCTCCTGTCAGTAGAACAAGAGGGCATATTTACAGCTCTATCTATGCACAGGGGAGGATGCTCCAAAATCTGTTCCAACTATTCAGGCTTACTGAATGGCCGTAAAATAGAAGCCTTCTGGTCTACCTGATGGCTTGTGCTACCTTCACCATTGTGTGATTATAGAGCTGACGTGTATGGCTCCCTGTTGACTGTGCAATCTTCTAACAGGTCTGATGAAGAACTGGTATTTGATGACCTTTGAGAAACTTGTACTGTGGCGTGTTAGATCCTGGATAAGGGTAGATTTAAAGGCAATGAGGATGAGCATGCAGTCTCATTTTGTCTTATCAATAACACTCTCAAGAGTAAAGTGGATAATGTAACCGTACCATAGCTAAAATGTTGAATGGTAACTGGAATCAGCAAAAAAAAAAAAAAAAAAAGCTAGTTAACAAATAATTGCCTTATATTCAGGTTAACTGGCTAATGTCAAGTAAATTCTTATTGGACATGTAAGCCATGATTTTATATCAGTGAACCAAATTCAATCGATATATTTGTATGAAGTAAAAGCAACTTCTAATTTTTAAACCTCTACTTGAAGTTTTTAAAAACCCTTTCTAGGTTAGGTACCTGCCCAGTTGCTTGCCAAAAATTCCTTCTGCCATATGTTCCATCTCTACAAATTTTTCATGAAGAGAGAATGAGGTGAGGAGGAATGGGAAATAGGGGGTATTTTGCTGAGAGGCGGGATTCCTTTCTTTGGTAGCGGCTCTCTCGGTTTTGTTTAGAATATCTAGAGTGGAGATATAGGTATGCAGGCACATATGACCCTCACTGTGCTATGGAACTAGTGAGAATAGAGGGCTGCCACTTGGTGCTGAACATAAGGACCACTGTGTCTTGAGATCTTTTCCTCCAGCATCCCAGCATCGCAGCATTGCAACATCATAGCACTGCCACATCCCAGCAGGAGAGGGGACCGGGACCCTTCCCTGCAGCACCAGCTGTCAGGCAGCCCAGAGGGCCAGAGATCAGTATTACCTTTCATCGCTGATGGATGATACCCTCAAATCAGCGGTTTAGGTACAGTGTGTAAAAGCATGGGTTGCATGGACTTTGAGTCAGTGAATGTGAAGGACAAGCTGGAATGTTCTTCTATCAATTACCTGACATAGGCTCTTTTACAACTTTATGCATTAAATTGCAAAACATGTTATTATAGTCAACTCTAAATTATATGAGGATGGGATGAAAATTTTCTGCACAGAGCAATATATGAGGGCTGTTGGGGGTTAAACACAGAAGTAAAGAAAAGATCATTGTCTTTGTGGTGCTTATGAGCCCTTGATGGCAAATCGATCAAGCAGGTTCAATTCGAAGAAGTAAACCTCAAGACTTCACTGCTTGCATTGAAACTGAAATCCTATCACTAGAAAACCAATAAATCCTATCACTAGAAAACCAATTCTGAGTTTACAGATCTTCCCAACCTTTCACATCTTAAAAATGCAAAGATCCAGTAGAACATGGAACACATCTGAGAACGAGGTCTTCTAGAGTAGATTCTCATTCTGGAATCCATTCATTCTTTTATTCAATAAACATAGAGTGAGCACTTCACATAGGTGAATCCCCAGGATCACAACAAGGGAATCTGCTGCAGAAACCCTCTGATCTGGTGCAAGAAGGTGGGAGCATGGGAAGACGGGGGCACTTCACGGGGAGAAGAGGGAGAGAAGAAGGGGAATGGCTCAGTTCATGAGTTCCGATCTGCAGTTCTGCTTGAAGCAGAAAAGTCTATTAGAGTGTGAGGTAGAAAAATGACTCGGAGAGGCTGGTGGGGACAGGAAGGCCATGAAAATGGAGGAACCAAGTGTGTTGTTTCTTTTGCACATGTGAGACAGTAGTCACTCAAGACAGAATTTATCTTTATATTGAAATTCAGGAGATAATTTTTCCAATAGACCAGATGGGGATAGGATCAGGTTCTGATCATCTCCCCAGAATACCCCATGTAGCTCTCCCTTAGCTTAAGTTACCCACTGGAGAACAGTTTCCTGAGAGGCTGTGGGACATGAGGGCAGTGGATTAAGCAGGCTCCAACAATGACCCTCCAGGAAAATCGGTACGTGTATGGACACACACACAGAATTTTAAAAAATGCTTGTCTTTAATCCACCAAGACTAGCCTTAATGTATACTAGGTTGTAAACAATGTTATTGTATTTCACTCTAGCTTGAAAGTTCTATGATTTTATATATATATATATATATTATAGGTCTTTCTTGTTTATACTTGTGTGTCTATGGAAATTCACTTATTATGTCCTGGGGGTGTCCCTTTCCCTGACCTTGTATGTTTTAAGGAAGGCTGAAATATTACACTTGAAAGACAAACATTGTCTGAGCAATTGAGTGCCATAAGCTGCTGCTGGGCTGGTGCTGGTTCGGGCAGTTCTGAGACTCCAGGGAGGTTACACATACGTTGAGCAAAGGACACCCAGAGGAGGAAGACTTGATTCATTATCTGATCAATAATCTGTGAACTGTGAATATGCAGGAAACCAGGGTCTCTTGGCTTTTTAATCCACTGTGGAAATAAGGGTCATTATGTGGACTCCAAGAGCATTCTGGTCCAGTGAGTCAATACTGCCCATCATATCATAGAAAATGTATTGCCCCTGTAAGCTGTAGAATGCCTGGGGAATGTTCTTTGATAATCAGGTTTCCTGCATAGTAGATTATGCATTAACATCATAATCCACGCTGGGACCCAACTGGTAAATAACACACAGTCAGGTACATGTACCTACTAGTATGCTCTGGAGAAAAAGACAAGGCCTTTACAGGTGTTTTAAGAAGACTCAGGCAGGAGAGAATTACAAATAGTCACTCTGGTCAAAGATTCAGTGGTGCTTACTGGTGTGAATGTTCCTAGACTTTCATTGGAGGAAAGGAAGAGATGGAGGCATGAAGGAGGAAAGAGGAGGGTAGGCAGGTAGGAAGGAAAGGAGGGAAGAAGGGAAGGAGGGAGAGAAAGAGGGAGAAAAGGAAGTCTGATGGTGTGTGTGCACGTAGTTTCAAGTTCGAGGTTGGAGTCAACATCTCAAGTGGAAAATTTAGCCATAAAACTTAATACTTAATTGGGTTACTAACAACAGCATGAGCAGCAGTCTTCAAACAATAAAGAGAAGAATTTTTCGTTAAAATGGTGACTCTGGTAATTCTAAATATGGACAGAGAACCGGGACAGGGAGCAATTACACAAACACAAGAAAAATCACACACTTCATAACAGAAGTTATTCTAGGGCAGTTGTAAACACCTATTATTGCCTAAAACAAGCAAACAAACAAACAAACCAACAAACCAAAAAAACCTGGAGATGTCCATAATGTTTTCTTAGTAATGACTAACATTTGCAAAGCCCCTTATAATTTACAAGGCATTTTACAGCAATTACCACAGTTAATTCCCACAATAACCCTGTGAGCTTAAATATTAGACTTGCTATTTTACAGCTGAGGGAACTGCAGCCCAAGGAGGTTAAGTGGCTGTTGCCAAGGCCACTCAGGAGTCAGCCATAAAACCAGAACCCAACACCAGACCTTGTGACAAAGACTGTCCAGCTACCTCAGCCCCTCTGCCTTCATATCCACTGATCTCTCTTCAAACAGTTACTTCTAGAAGGTAGAGATGCAGCTACCTGGAGGACAGAGTAGATGCTTGCCACAAGCCCATGAGTACCTAAAGCTGCTCTTACAAGCAACGCAAAACTTGGGCTTGGAGGCTTAGAATTACAATATGTATGCACTTTTGAAGGCGGAAGTAAAATATGTGTTGCTCCCCACCTCCAACAAATGCAATTCTTGTCAGTATTTCTAACTTTTATATGATAAAGCTTTGCCACCCATAGTTAAAATTAAAAATACCCCCCCCACCTGAGTTGCTGAGTGTCAGGCCATAACATGGGACTCTGTTTGTGGACATTCATTTTTCGGGGGCTGGAGATGGGAGCTGAAAGCAGTGCAGGCAGATGACTCGGGTCGTTCCAATGTCCTGGCAGAAGGCAGGGGCCAGGTGCTGTGGGGAAGTCCTGATGGCCAGGAACAGCCTCTGCTCTCAAGGGGCCTGCACTCTACCGGGAAACACACCTGCACAGGCAGAACGGGGGAGGACATGTGGCGGGAAAGGGAGCAAGCATGCACTCTGGTTAGGGCTCAGAGAGTGGGTCAGGTGCTTAAACCAAAGGGTTTGCCTTGGAGAGCAGTGGGGGGAAAACTGGAGAGAGAGAAAGATGGAAACAGCAGACCGAGAGGCTGGATTTCATAATGAGAACATTGGCGCATCGTGGTGAGTGACCGAGGGGGAGGGGGGCATAGTGCAAGTGCGTCTAGGGAAGGAGAATGTAGGGCAATCCATCAGACAGGAGATGCCGGGGTTCGGAAAGACTGTTACAGTGATATGGTAATATTCTGAGGTGAAATAGTACGAATGTACAAATCCCAATAAGAGGACTATCATTATTATTTATGCTACTGGTATTGATAAGAAGTGTTCCAGAACTCTTTCTGAATTGTTGTGAGATGCATTTCTAAAAATGGGCTTTGAGGAATACTAGTGCCTCTGGATATTGACAGGTGTTTGCAAAATGAACTGTGTTCAAAAGTATGGAATTCATGCGGGCAATAATAGCCACCTTTCACGGCTACTGTAAAGGGTGAATTAGAAAGCACATAAAAAGGCCTGGCACACAGAACACATTCAAAAGAAGCTAGTCCCCTTCCTCCAACATGATTTCCATTTATTGTAATAATGTCCCCCAGTCCATACCTATACCTATAACCTAATACATAGGTATGAATACTTGTGTACATGCATATGTGTATGCATGTGTATATGGTGTTCACACACATGCACATTCATACCCACATACGTTGTCATACTCATAAGAACATACACATGTGCCATCCCAGGTATACCTTCAATGTGGGACTAAACCTAAGGAGGTATGAAATACCCACATATACTACCTTGAACCCCATGGCACTCTCTCTAGGGCCTTGCTTACAGAGATGTGTGAAAGCTGACCCTCTCCCTCTGTTCTGCCTTGGTAGCAGTCCCAATGGGTGCCACAGATGTGTCCTAGTGCCATCTAGTGGGGAATCCCATTTTCTGCCCCATAGTGCCTCCTTGTGTGGCCTCCAGTCACGGCCCCAACTCCTCACCATTTCACAGGCTGCTTCCATCACCCTAAGAAACAACAGGGCTAAATGAGCTCCTCTCTATTTCTATTTAGGTTCTTTCCAGTTTTCCTTCTGGGTGTTTCTGCACATGGGTACCTGTCATTAAAATATTGCCACCTCTACCTGCAGGCAAAGAAAAGGCTTGGAGCACCTCAGTCCACTGTGCCAACAGGAGCTGAACAACCGTGAGTACATGGCTCATTTCTAAGTCCATGTCTTCAGGATCTAGAAGGAAAACTCTGTCGTATAATGAAAGCTTCTTGCATTCGCCAAATTTAGGGATACTTTATGTATGTATAAACCTTTCTTTAGTTCAATGAGAACTTTGGCTCACAAAAGATGCTCCATGCCAATTGTCTCGAAGAGATGAGATGGTTTGGTCTCCCTTTGTCCGTGAAGAAAGCCATGTTGGTTGTAGAAACTGCCACACACTGATTAACCCATGGAATTCAACACTCGGTTCCTTTAGCTAGTGGGTTTAATGCGTCAGAAAAGATTAATAACAGTAGAGGGAAAAAAAGACATTAGAGCTGTGTCTACGTGGCCAATTCACTTCACAATTTCTTTAATCCATTCAAAATTTGAAAGGTGACTGCAAAACACAGTAGTGGAGGAAATAAAGAATAAATGTGTAAGTTCAAATCTTGTTGGTTGCTTAATTAGGCCAAAGAGCTAGTAAATACTACGGAATCACTATCAGTATTCCCCTGAAGTGATCAGTTAAATTCATCATAGATTCTGGCTGTCCCTGTGACAACGAAGCATGGATAAGTTGGGGGCAGGGGTGGGAATGTCAGTCTGTGTGGCCCTCACTGGGTCCTCCCTTTGCCTGACTTCTCAGCCCAGGGCCCAGGACTTTTGGATTGGTCTGATTGATTTTCATCCCCGCTTCATATCAGTTAGACCAACGCTAGGGCTGAGCATGTTACCTATACAAATAAATGTGGTGGAGCCTTCTGCCTGAGAGATCCCCACCTCCGGGATCAAAGAAGGGCGCAAGCACAGAAAGGGCAAACAGGAGTGACAGAGAAGGGCAGTGTGAGGTTCACTGCTGGAATGGACCCGGCCCAGGTTTTCTACCACGAAGTTAGTAAATCAAATGTTATGGAAGAAGACAGAAAACCAGACAGAGGTAAGTAGATTGTTCTACTCTCTTTGTGTGTGTAAATGAAAATTGTATGAATTTACTCAGGCTGATTCTCATCGTGAGAACATAACTCAATTGAAAGGGTTGGGTTTGTTTTGGCAAAGGTTGAATGCCCCAGTTTGCCTTCCTGCTCCTTTGTTTAAGGGACAAGTGACGCTCCTGCGACCTATCTTGCAAGAAATCAGCATCTCAGTATCTGGGCTGTGGAGATAGAGAAGGCGGAAATGAAAGCACCGTGTTTTTATTATGCTTGAAGTTACTTATTTGCAAAGAGGTTCTTCATCCCCTTAATCTATCTGTTCCTCTGAATAGCTTCTCAGCTCTGTTGCCTTGGTTGTAGTGTTACATTTTGTATCTAATATTTCTTGCTACTGTTTAGAAATCATTGTGACTACATTGCTCTTTATCGATAATTTTATGTAGCATAATCCATCACCATGTTGGATGTTGGGGCAGGGAGGAGGGCATTACTTTGTCTTTCACTTGGGGCTCAGACGGCTCTCTTGTATTGATTTCTTGGCTTCCACGTTCGTTAGATGATGATTTGCACTTTTCCTGTATTGTGTTCATCCAGATTATGTTTCGGATGTGTCGACAACATATCATCATTAACAACAAACATTTATTGAACACTTATGGGCTGCGGACCAGGCTCCAGGCTAGGTACTGGGGATAATAAAAGGAATTGAGCGTGATCCCTACCCTGGAGAATTTTGTTATCTATTGGACTATGTTTGTTTGTTTGTTTGTTTTTAAAGATACCTTAACGGCTTATACCGACTGAGTGCTGCAGGCAATAAACGCTCTTGGAGCTCAGAGCAGGGAGTGATGGTGAGGGCCGGACTGGTCAGGGGAGGGTTTATGAGATGTAAGTGGCTTCTTAAAGGATGAGAAGGATATTTTTATGGGATACTGCATATAGAGTTTCTGAATACCATTGTGCCAGATTTTTGTAAAAAAGTAATGCCCATATCTTTAAACCTCAATTGTCTTATTAATAATTTATGAGCTTAAGTCAGAGAATCAATATTCACCTGCTTTCCACAGTGTTTTTTGCACAGAGTTCTATTGTTAATAGCCGTGCACGCCTAGTCATACACACCAAGGAAAAGCCAGGCAGTGCGTTAACTTTCTCATTAGCTCTTGCCTGGCCTGTGTGCTGGCTCTTCAGATTGCCTTTGGCTTTGTCTAAAATTCACCCCCCTTCCCCCCGTTGGAATCAGGAAAAAAAAAAGTGTATTCAATGACTTCTCAAAGCAAAGTAGATTTAAAAGTAAGAGAATAGGGAAGAAAAAGTGACTTTCTTGTAGAAGTCGCCTCACTGAATCTCCAGGAGAATGCTGGTTTGACCCTGGAGAGGATATTAGTTCCCCAAGGGAAATATCCATTTATGAGAAGTTCCAAGCTTTTCCACTATAAGGGAGAGATGTTCAAACATTTTTGAAGATTGAAAACTTTGCTTATTACTTTCGCAGGACTTTACTGGTCGGATAGATATTTACCTGAGCTTATTGACAGAAAGGTTGGCAGGAAGACTGTCAGTGGCCAGCAGTATCAATATTCTACAGACAAAGCCCTGTGACTTTCCTAATACCAGGTCTTTTTCCAGAACTCTCTCTCTCTGATTTCTTTTATGTCATTTTTTTTTTAAAAGTCTGTCTCTCGGTTTCATAATTTATTTTGGCTCTGGTGGAATGACAGGCCAAGAAGGAATGAATTCACATTTTCCTCCTTTCAGTTCTTCTTGTAGCATCTGTTTCAGGGCACCCGCTCTCCACGTGTGATGAGGCACACCTCAGATCTCCAGCAGGTCACACCCCACCTGTTGTGTTACACAGGTGAAGAGTGATGAACATTTGCACGTGTTAAGCGAAGTGGGTCCAAAAATAAAAATGAAAGGATACATTTCTTTTCTATACCTATTCTCAGTCCTACCAATTTAAATTTTCCAGTTAAAGGCAATTCAATCTTCTTCATCTAAGAATTGTTTCTTAAGTGTAATTTAGTCTAATTTGGGCAACATTTAGTGAATTTGAAGTATAAATGCTCAATCAGGGATTGTCTTTCTCCAGAAGCATCTCTGTGTCTCTCCCCAAGGTGGTCGAATGCATGCGGTGCCCCCTGGGGGTAAGGTGGGCTGCCCTGTAGGCTGC
Source organism: Trachops cirrhosus (assembly GCA_028533065.1). Taxonomy (NCBI): domain Eukaryota; kingdom Metazoa; phylum Chordata; class Mammalia; order Chiroptera; family Phyllostomidae; genus Trachops; species Trachops cirrhosus. The sequence continues at coordinate 18,414,215 of CM052547.1, read as the reverse complement.
TCTCCCTGCCGACCACCAGAAGGAGGCTGGTCCAGTCTGGCTCCTGAACACTCTGTACTGGTATCTTCCACATGGCTAATGCCATGTCACCTGTTTTGTTGTAGTGGTTGTGGTTGTGGATATTACACTGTTGCTCACATCATCGACGTACACGGACATAGTCATCAAATAGAATATCTGTGGGAAAGGGCCCTGCATTTTTGCCCCTCCCATCTAACTCAAGGTTTCAGGGCCCAGCACCTCTGCGTGTCCACAGAGAAGTCGAGGGAATGTAAGAGACCCTGACATGCAATGCACACATCGTGTGGACCCAGAGCTCTTCATCTCAGACTTTTGTGGCATCTTTCCTAGCCAGCTGGGGTGTAGAGGGACAGAACAGTAGCCTGGGTGCTCCAGAACACCTAGTCTAGGGTTTTAGTCAACTAACTTCCCCCCTTTGGTCAAGGCCTAAGAAAGTCCAGGCCTTTAATTCTCGGAGACCCCAACTACCATATATTCTTATCCTGAGGGCATCCACACGAAGTCCTTCTCCTCTTCCTTGCCTGGGAATGCTTTCTCCTCAGCTTACCTGGTGGGAACTTCCCTATTGTCTCTGTTCTGTGACAGTTCTGTGAGTTAGGGTAAAAATTCTACCACTGAGTTCTCCAGGCTTGGCTTTGGATCTGATAAGGGGAGCTTTTGGAATTTAGAAAACCATTCCTCTTTTGACTACACCTGCTTTCAAAACCAGGTGTTTTATTTGCTTTATGGACTCAAACCTCAGTTCTACTTTTGCAATATGAATCATCCCCAAAGCGATGGATGCCTCTAACCAGATAAGGGAAACACGTGGAAATACCTAAAAACATATACTAGCCATTATCCAATGTCTACCTAAAACTATAGAGGGAGAAGGGCAAGACCCTGAATAGTTACCAGGGCACCATTGTAGGAAGAGTTCAAAAGCCGGACCTCAGGACCAGAGGCAGCGGGGCTGGGTCCGGCTCTCACGGGTGAAGGACTTAGTGGGCACGAGAAGAGGGAACGGAGCTGCCATCAGACGGGTCATCTTCCTCCTCCACACTCCACACTCTCAGAGCAGAGTCTGTGCCTCGGGGCACAGTTCCTTTTGTCTCCAGCTTACTCATGGGCGTGTCTTCCTGAAGATGATAAACTCCGGGAGGACAGGGATCCAAAGTTTTTGTATTTTCGTTAATATTAGCCCTGTGCTTGTATACATCAGGCCTTGATGCACACTTAAAATTTAACAACATGAAGTGTTGTCCGGAACATGTATAAAGGACACAGGGACAAAACCAAATGGGGGTGGGATCAAGGGTGGGAAGTGGGGTGGGTGGGGTGGGGGAAAATTCTGGGGGGAAAATGGACACAACTGTACTTGAACAACAATTAAAAATGTGGGAAAAACCCAGAATTTTAACATTATTTTACCTTCACTCTCCCTTTCAAAACTGCTGTGTTGCTTTATCTCTTATATTAAAGAAAGATATTTTCAAAAAGGAAGTCTGAACAGAGATTTTATAGTCTTCAGATACCAGGTACCCAGATTCTCTTATCTTCTTGATGTCCCGCCATCCCATCTATGGGATTTCCATAGGGTGGTCACCCCAAGTTGCCACTTCCTTCATTTCCTTTGTTGTGGTAAGATATACCTAACATGAAATCTACCATTTTAACCATTTTTAGGTGTACAGTTCAGTGGCTTTAAGTACATTCACATCGCTGTGCAACCATCACCACCATCCATCTCAGGAAATTATTTATTTTCCCAAGTGGAAACTCTACACTGCTCAGACAGCAACTCCCTATTCCCGCTTCCCGCCCCTCCAGCCCCTGACAACCACCATTCTATTTTCTGTGAATATGACAACTGCATGTAACTTTTATGGGTGAAATCATACGCCATTTGCCCTTTTGTGTCTAACTTATTTCATTTAGCATAATATCTTCAGGGTTCATCCCTGTTGTGGCATGTGTCAGAAGTTCATGTCTCGTTAAGGCTGAGTAACATTTTATTTTATATACAGACCACACTTGGTTTATCTGTTACCCCACGATTGTGGTGAAGGTAAAATGCTCATGACCATTCAGTGGGCATCTATACATACCTCGGAGTATTTTTGGTGACTTTATTCTTTTTATATTATGATATATTTGAGCATTTGGCTCAAGGGTTTAAATATGGTCCTTTCTGTAAAGAATGTGCATTGTGGTACCAGCAGAAATAGCCCTTCTTCTAAGACAGTTAATAGTAATTACAAGGTTAAATGACTTAGATTTTTAAAAGAAAAAGAAAAATGTTTTTATTGTATTCCTTTAAGGTTGCTTCTGTAAGTCACTGAAGTGGCTAGACACATCCGACTGAGGATCCCCAAACCACTACTTCTAAAAGCTCCTTTCTGCGGGGAGGTCACAAACATTTGGGAGCATTGCTACCCGTGCCCCCCGGTGTAGGTTCTCATTCTTCACTAGCATTTTACAAAGCTCTGAGAAGGCTTGCTGCTAATTTATTTTATCCAGCATCTTCAGGTGCATCTAAATTCAAGATCATTTTTAGTTGTTATTTTGCTAAGGCTTTGAAATATTATGCATTGAAACAAGGTAAACTTGTTAAGATAACAAAAGTGAGAGCTTCTGAAAAAGTGGAAAAGAGCGTCCTTTCAGAGCCTTGAGATGAGTGGATAGTGACACAGAGACCAATAAATTTTTCTCTATTTTCTGCAAATTAGGACAAAGGCACTTAGAGGCATAGTCAGAGAATTCATTTGTTATGTGTTGAAAAAATCCTTTAGTTAAACTCAAGAATTTGTCTTTGTCCATATAAAAACACTGAAAAATAGATATAGTAAACAATTTTAATATTTTCTGTCTGCATTTTTGTGGAAGGCATAGTAATGCTTTTTAAACACATTTATTTCTTTAAATAAATATATAAAAATTTATTGAAATGGAAAGTTGTTTAAATACAAATTTACTTACGGTCTCTTGATCTGTGAGGCAATAAGTGAAGGCAGTTAAGTGCTTTATTAGAAGCATGTTCACTACAAAGAACTGAGTTGTAGTCATGATTTCCCAAGTCGTAGAATCTAGTGAGTAAGAATTTGTGAAAGGTAGAAGGAGGTTCTCTGGGGTGGGGTTGGGGTGAGGGTGTCAGTTAAGACTTCACATAGGCAATTACTTTAAAGGTAAATCATAGGAGGAGGAGGCTAGTGGAGTGGAGTGAAGTGAGGCATGGAGAAGATGTGCAAAGAGTTTCAGGGGACAGAGGGTATTTCCACAGAGTGGAATGGAATGTAGAAATTGAGGCAGGATATCTCATGTCTTCAAAGTCGGGAGAGTTTGGAAGGCCCACAGTTCATCTGAAGTGAGCATATGTTTTTTTACTGTTTCCCAACAAAACAGCAAAGCTCAGAACTTCCATTAAGATGAAGGTCTGAGGGATAGAGGGGACAACATGGAAAGCATAGTCTGGTTTGGGTTCTGTTATAAAGCTTAACGTTTCCCACAGCCCGAGTGGAGAAACACTACTCTAGGCTCTGACATTAACTGACTCTGGGCTGGGAACATCCCCTCTTTTGTTCTCAGTCTACTTACTTATTTACTTCACATGAAAGGATTTAGCCTGGATGAACTTTTAAGGCCCTGCCAGGTCAGTTGGTTGCTACTTATCTTTCTGTCTAACAAGTATGTAAACTGATTATCAGCTCCATCTGGCCTCGTTACTGACCTCAGTTTTGGAAGGCAAAAATCTGTATTTGGCACAGGTCCTGCCCATGAAGGACTGGAGATTAATCATCAAGGCTTAAGTGTGCACAATGGAATATCAGTGCAAAGCCACCATACTGAATATGACGTGTGTGAAACCCCGGCAGCGCTGATGTAAGGGTTCAGGAAGGAGAGGAGCGGAACGTGTGGACTGCCATCTGAGGAAAGCTTCACAGAGCTGGGGGTGTTCCCACTGAGCTGAAGAATTGTTGTGATTACTGTGGACGAAGACAGGGAGCACAGATCTGGAGAGTGGGGGTTGGGCACCAGCCAGAGGGGGTTGTGAACAAGAGAGTAGAGGTGAGAAAGGGCATTTATCCCAGAGAGAGACACTCAAGCCAGAGAGATAATGTATCACTATACACTATCTCTTTTAAATCTTCCACACCCTTTTTATCCCATTGTTTGACACTTCTTATGTCACCCGCTAGGGATTAACCTCCCAGGAAGTTGGTCCTACTCATGGGAAGCAGCCACTTATAGAACTTAAATAGTGAAAGATGGTGTCCCCTTTGACATTCCCTGCATTCCCAAGTGACACTCAGCTGAGGTCACTGAAAACCCTTTACTTCCCTCTCAGTCCCACACAGGGCATCAGCCAATCCATCTGGACTATGGCCACAGAAGGGGCACACGAGGGACACCATCTCTGTCACCCTACTCCTCATCACTGATAACCACAGCCAACATGACTACCTGCCGAGTGGTGCTAAGACTTTTATAGTTATTATTCTAGTGAGTCCTTCCAATAACACTATGAGATTGGTCCTGTAGTATTAATCTCCAGCTTTCCAAATGAGAAAATCACACTAACAGATGTTCAGTGACCTGCCTGCTATCATACAAGCAGTAACTAGTAGAGCCGGGACTTGGACCCTGGCATCTGACTGCAGGGAGCTCACAACCACTGTGTGTGCCAGGTCACAAAGGATGGACGTTCAGGACAGGGAACAACCCTACCATGGGTGGGATGGGGCCGCTTGCTTTCCCACAGAATATCCACTGTGTTCGTTGCCGTGGGATCCCTGCTCTCCCTTCTTTGACAGAGTATTTGGTGGGTGGCTGTGCTGGGGCATAGCCTGAACACTGGAAGATCAGAGGGCTGAGTTGGGCTCTGAAGAAAAGACAGTATGTTAGCTAAATAAAAGAGGGAACATATTTCAAGTCTAATTTTCATGGAATAAGCATGATGTGGACATAATGGTGGAAAGATCAGGCAGGACCATGGATGGAAGGACACAGGATGCATTGAGTTAAAGCATGAATTTGGAGCCAGGTAGAGCTGGGCTCCAACCTTGACCTTATCAAATCCATGGACAAGGCACAACTTCCCTGAACCTCAGTTTCCTGTTCTCCAGAGTGGTGCTAATAGAGGTGAAGATTGTACTTTCAAAATCATATTAAATTCTGGAACAGAGCCAAGCAAAAGAGTGCCAAGCTACCATTTCAATAAATGGTAGGTAGCTATATTTTTTAATTGCTTTTATGATTGAGGAATGAAATCCTGTCCAGTTCCCTAGACACAAAGTGATCACTCCTACCTGGAAACTCCCTCTTGCCATCTCCTTGATCCACCTTCGCCCTTCATCAGTTCATCTGTGCTGTTATTTCATTAAAGAACACTTACTTAACCCTTCCTATATAGCAAGCACATGGGGAGAGAGACATAGAAAAGATTTGAGGATACTTTGATAGATGCTTTAGCTTTTCAATCTATAAATATGCATACGTCTTATCTCCTATCTAGAATACAAGGAAAGAAAAAGTTCTTTATCACTGTTCTGCCCGTCTGGGGGAAACACAGGGGGAAACCAAGCATAGTCAGAAATCCCGGTTTTTGCTAATGGGTAGTTGGGGAGCAATCCCAACCCCAGACAGTTCTTATTTCTAACAGTTTTCTCTGGGCCTGTGTGTGTATGGGTGGGATCAGCTATCCCAATTCATCTTCCTTGACCTGTTTCCACTAGAAGTCCTTATGTGGCCGCTTTCTTCCCCACCCTCCCAGCTCCCAAACCAAGCCAGCCCTGAGATCCAGAGACGGGAGGTCATCCGCCGTGGTCAGAGCCTGAGGCTGGGCTTTGGAGGCCGGCAGATCCCCCAGGCTCCATGGGGTAGCTCTAGGGAAACCGGCCTTTGTGAAAGGCTTCTTTGATGAGAAGCACAATATAAATACAAATTGCTGTTATGTCAGCTTCTGAGGAGCCACTTCAATCCATTTGGGCACCTTTGATTTTATTCTCAAATTGCTCTCCTACTTTAAAAATCTTAATAAGAGCATGTTTTCATCTGGCCTCAAGGGAGTAATTTATTTATTTAAAGTAATAATAAAGTTACAGCATAATCCCTCGGTCCCAAGGGGGAAGGAGACTCTTTGAACGATTTCTTTTTCCCATCCTTGAAGTGCAGGGAGACCAAGCGGCCACGGTGGTGGTGTCCTGGCGCCCGCTGCCATGGCAACGGCTGGAGCCTCTTGGGCCACTGGGAAACAGGCAAGGAGAATGGTCTTGTAACTCTCTCCTTTCCCTTTTTCTGCTGCACGTTCCTGTTCCTCCTTTAAAGAAACTGAGGAGTAAAGTATGTCAAGTCCCTAAATCAGCTGTGGGAGACACACAGCAACTGGGATGCCCGTCAGGGTGAAGTCCCACTCTGGCTCTAGAGGGAGGCCCAGGAGGAGCTGATCCAGACACACGGTGGGGGCAGGGGCTCTGGGAGGGACCTGCTCTGGATTCTCTCTTCCCAGTGCAGAGTCAGGGGTGGGGCTTGGAGAGCTGGAGGAGTGGCCCAGCTGAGACTCTGGGGGAGTTCAGAAATCTCAGTCCGCTCTGGGTGCTGGGGATGAGAGTAGCACCTCTAAAAAGACAACCTGTGTTATATGACACTTACCTGCCGGCCAGCATTTTAAGTATTACATGTGCATTATCTCTTTTAGCATGTATGTGAAGCATATACTACTGAGATTCCCATTTTAGGGATAAGTATAATGAAGCTCTGGAAATCAGGTAACTTGTCCAAAGTCATACAGTTAGAATGGATAGACCTGGAATTCAAAACTAAGGTTGGTTCCAGAAGCCAAGCTTGTAGCCACTATACGCATTGCCTCTCACGATGGGTTGCTTAGGGAAGGCTGATGAGGGTGATGTCAGTTAGGAATACTTTTGATTACAAGTAATAGAAAAACTGGCCTGCAGTGACTTAAATAAACAGGAGTTAATTTTTATCTCCTAAAAGGGTTCTGCTGGTACAGAGGAACTCAGTGGGAGGGAGGCTGTCTCCTTGCCCTTCTTCTCATGCACAGCACCTTCTTGTCACAAGAAGGCCAAGCCCCTCCAGACTTCACATCTGTATTTGAGGCAGGAAAATGAAAAGGGGAAAGGTTGGGGCCAACACTGTCTTCTTCCTGCAGCAAAAAAAAAATGCATTTTAGGGCCCACCTCGCCCCAATAACAGCAGACTTGTCTCATTGAAGACAAAGGGGCCACACAGCCTCCCTTAGCTGGAAAGCAAGAATTTGTCTTTCTACCTTCTACATTGGAAGAACAGGAATAGCTTTGTGCTCACAGCTAAAATGTGATGGGGCAGCGGATGCTCAAAGACAAGGGGAAGGTGACAGAGAGGACAGGTGCGAGTATTAAGACGGTGAGGCTGGGCTAGGTCCAGACCCCAGTTTGCATGGGGTGTATGTTGGAAAGCCAGCTGGCACTTGGATGGTAGTGGAATTTAAGTACAAATCCTGAGAGCCAAGCTCCATTTCCACAGGCAGGTACTCGTTTCTGTGCCCCCATCAGCCACATTCTCTTGCTTCCTGTTTTAACAATATGCATGCATTAATTACTGTAACTGGCTACATTTTAAGAACTTGCTATAAGACTTGGGGCTGGATTCCACTGTAGGAAAATAAGGATTCATATATGAATAGGTCGTGTGCACTCCATTTAAAGTATCACTTTAAATAGTTAATGGAAGGATTCTTCCCTTTCTACTTCCATTTTCTCACTAGAAATGTCCCTTCTGTGAGACAAGAGAGAATCTGTCATTGATTAGGGGAATTAAGAATAAGAGACAATGACAATACTGCTTATGTTAGGTGACAGGATAGGGGGTGATTTAGTATTATTAAAACATTTTCTTTGAAGTTGAATTGTATTTTGGTAAAAAGAAAAGAAAACTATTTAGAGTCACAAAAAAAGAATATATGGTCAAGTTACCATGAACTGTGGTTCTAGCAGAGAAAGGAATGAGTCTTAGTAAATGCAGTTTCCAGAAACTTTTCTAGAAATAGCACTCGTAGCAGTAGGGTTGGGGTGCTCTTAGGAAGCCTGCTTTTGGCTTCCTCTTTCCCATTTTTGCCCCCAGATGAGGCCCTCTGTGGCTTTCCGATTCTTTCAGCCTCTCAAACTATTCTAAGACTCTATATGACACAGAGGCCATGCCCAACTCATTGCCACAGACTCAGAACACAAATGCTCAGTGTCCTCTTAGATTGAGATATCTTCATAAGAGTCCCTGAGCTTGGCCCCTTCTCCTTAGTGTAAGTGGGGAGTGGAGGGGGAGACACTGTTCTCTAACCTGGTGGGTAACCGAAAGTCCAGAGTGTCTCTCACAGAGTCCCCTGCTAAGATCTTTCCTGGCATCAGTCTGCCCTTCACTTTTATCACACCTGAAGTAAAATGCCCCCCTTTGCCATATTCCGTAAGCACTGAGTTCAGACCCTTAATGGATACTTTGGGAGGCTGCAGGAAACACCCCAGTGCATACAGCCTAGCTCGGCTCTCATTTAGATGTCTCGCTTCTCAGGCCCCACCCCTTCAGTATCCAGCACACTTGTCACGTTACTGTCCATGGTCATCTCCTGAGCATGTGGCCCAGTCCACTTCTCCATGGTTTCCATGGCTGAGAGCAGGCCTGGTTTGCCAACTGGCCTTCCCCAGCTCCCACATCCCCTCGCTACCATCACCATGTCTCCCAGGTGACTGCCGGTGATCCAGTATCACAGAAACTGCTGAGGTCTGGCATCCTGAGACCCTCTCCATATTTACCCAGACTGCTTGGTTTGGCACAAACATTTCCCCGTACCTCTGTTCTGCGTTATTGGTCAGTAGTCTTTTCAGACAAGACACAGGCATACATCTCCAATAATGCATGACTGGAACCAAATGTTCACTCGTTTATGGATTTCTATAGTAAATCTAATGCTGAGTCAGACCCTATGGTAGGTCACGGGGATACACCTAAATAGAATCCATTTCTTGCCTTCTAGAAGATCAGCACTCAGACGTTAGTAATTAAGGAGTCAAATTGTTGGGGAAAAATCCAGAATTTGGGGTGTGAATAAAAGCTACAGATCTTGAGAGTCAAGCCAGTAATTTTTCCCACAGAGTAGGCTTTTTAAAAAATAAATAACCCACCCTGGCTACTACCTTCTAACACTTGCTTTCTTGGTGGATCAGACGAAAGTTAAATGAATTCTTTCATGCCACTCCTCCATGTAGAAACATTCTATAACTCCCATCTACCTACAACCTGGAACCCAAGTGCCTAGCATCATGGCCAGACCTCCATGACTTGTTTTGAACTCCCTTCTCCAGCCTGTATCTACCAGTACACCCTCTGGCACGCTACGTGATGTCTTGCTTAGGATCCCTCCTGTGTGTCATGGAAATGCTTGTGAAGAAAGAACCATCTAAATGCCTCTGAAGAGAAACAAATTGAAGCTGTGATTGGGCAGTTTGTCAGGCAGGACTCTCACTGTTTGTAGGGGTTGTTTGGTTTGTGTGTGTGTGTGTGTGTGGCTTGCTGGGTTGATTTTTTGTGAGTGCCTCTTAGCCTCGTTACGTCCCAAGGATGTCTTTATGTTTCGGGGTTTATTCCCAAGTACTCTTCAGTTTTCACCTGCCCTTCTGCCCTCACCTAAAAGCATTTGCCAGTGACCACAGCGCCTTTATGTAGTAAAGTGGAGTAGTTTCTTATCTCCACACACTTTCCTGTGCTTTTTGGGAACACAGGTTGACTTTAGAGGAACCATTCAGAAAAGTGAGAAATAAGCTCATTAAGAGAATGCAGGCTTAATATTAGATAAAAAAAAGCCATCTGAACAATTCATTATCTAGACTGCTTATGGCCTTCTAAGCATTATCAGAGATAATTTCTTCACATTATACCTCTGACCAGAGTCAATTATTCTCTCTATTCGAAAAATTAGGAAAATTAAGTGCTGATTACAAAATTCCTTTATCTGCCCAACGTTGTCAGATTACTCAAGAAGCTCGATAGAACTGCAGATACAATCCTGGGCTGCGGATCTGGGTCTTGGCCACCAGAGATCACTGCCCCCAGGCAACTCCGAAGGGCTGCGCTGGAGTTGCTAGGTAGGGCAGAATCTCCTCCTGTAAGGAATGAACTAATTTGGGAAGATCACCATGATTCTCTGCCTATATATTTTTAGAGTTCAAATACTCTATTTCAGTGGATTTACTTATTTAGTGTGTTTGCTGGTACATGGCATTCTAGGATTTTAAAGTGTTCAAAAACTACTGATTTTAGTCTAAATCCTTCATTTCACATTTAGGAAACTAAATCCATGAGTGGTTCGATGGCTTCAGAAATATACAGAATTTTGGAGGAAAGGCTAAGGAAAGAGCAATTATTTAAGTAGGAGATGGATAATGTAAATTAGTAATACTGTCCTTGTAACCATTTTCATTGTCATTCCATTCTTTTGGCTTCCCCTCTGTGTTTGCACCACAAATCAAGTTTGCTCTGTTCTTGACCTCCCTTGGGGAACCAAGTTGGATTCTCTACTTCTTGTTGCAAAAACCTACCTGCCTAGAAGTCCACCCAGAGTGTCTATCTAGAACCAAACTCTCTTTCTAATGGTATGAATCGTCTATATAGCAATTCCTTGTGTTTATTATTTAGCTTTCTTTTTTTGCTTTTCAACATGCATGTTTTTATCAAATGCCTTATTGGATCTTTATAACATCCCAGTGAGATAGATGAAGCAAGTGTTAGTAAGGCACATTATACACAGAGGAAAAAAACCTATAATAAGACAGAACTTATATTTTTAACAAGAGAATTTATCTGCTATTTCATTGTGTAGGTGGGCATAGGAAGTTACTTTGGAACCCTTCAAATCTGTCTCTTTCCTGAACAAACAGGCCACCCCTACTAATTAGGAAACGTAAGATGTAAAGGGCATAAGCCTTTCCATACTTTCACACCTTCTAGTATGCATAGCAGGAGAGGAGATGAGTATGTTGGCATAGGTGCCAGAGGGTCCCCTGGAAGGCCAAGGAGACCCAGATTCTAAGCATCCCCTTTTAGATCATTTATGATAACATGGGACAGGTCAACTGATATCTGTTGGTAATGGAGAACTTCAAACATTCTGTAATTATTTGATCTGAAAGAACAGAAAGCCTAGAAATAGCACTGCTGAGCATAGGCATTTAACCTCCAATAGCTGTAAGTAGGAGGTCAAAAGTAAGGAGACTCACTGCAACCTATAACTGCATCCGGGCCAGAAAAGGAAGGTATCATCTCAGCTATGAAATGAACACAGGGGAGTGGGTGCTGTGGGACCCTTTCCAATGGCAACACGTGTGCTCACAATAGAAAACAACAGCAGCTCCCCTGGGGACCTGTTAATAGACACATCCAGCTCCCAAATTCTCTCCCGACATTGGAGTGAAGACTGGCCGAGTGACAGAAGTTCTTGCACGATTAAAGAAGGAAATGCCTCAGGCGTGCGACACCAGACTCCTCTGATCTCCAGGCAGGTGTTTGTGATTATCTATAGAGAAGTACAGATTAGGTGTGATGTGGGATCCAGGGGAAGGTCACGTGGTGGCCCAGCCTCCTCGCTTCCCTTCCCAGCGCATTGTTAGCTCTCCAGCTGGCACAGCACACTCAGCTCACTCCTAATGACTCTGCCTTAACCATGCTCCCCATTTCTCATGCCTATGAGTAGAAATGTGACCTTGGAGTGTGGTGGCAAATCATAAATCCTCCCGAGCCTCTCTCCTGCTCATGCACTGGCTGTTTCCCATCTAATTTTTCATATTGGTGGGGACACTTCTCGGAAACCATTAGATGTATCATTTAAGGGCCCTTAAGCACAGCCCTGGAATGCTGAGAGCTCTGGTGTGCTGCTTGTGGAGCCTGGAGGTAAAAGATGATCCTTCTTCTCCAGCCCCTCCCCTGAGAGACTGACAGCAAGACCAGGGGCACCTTAAGGTTTCAACAGAGTCTGAGGGGCCCCAGGGAGTGCACTGTCCTGGCTCCAGCAGACTTCCATTGTGGTTATTTGTATGCATGAAAATGGCAGTTTAGTTCTTTTCCCTTGAACATAGCTTTTAAATTTGCTGTGTTGGCCTCTTGATGAAATAGCTTCATGCATATTAATGACATCTTTTATTTACTGAGGAACACCATTAAGCACTTTGAAATACCAGATTCTACCCAAGGTCTCCCAGGAGATAAGCCAGTATCTCCAGACTTACTGGATGAATGGGAAACTGAGGAAACAAAAAAAGCTCAGTAACTTCCTGAAAGCAACATAGGAAGTCCCTCAACTATTGTACATATGCTGTTCATCTAGCAGGTGGAAGGTCTTGGTTGGGTGACATTAGAGTGGGGTTCCTGAATGTCCACTCATCCTGATAACAGCCTGTTGCTGAGTACTTGCTATGCGTACAACGCGGTACAGGGCACAGGTGCAGAGGAAGGTGAATATAAGACTAACAAGGCACAAGAGGTACAGGGGAGGATGTACTCTATTCAAGGAACAGCCAAGTCCCTGGTAACCTGAGAGAGAGTTTGGAGAGGGAAAAACAATGTCTGAAAGGTAAGTTGGCACCAGACTGTGCAGAATTTGAGGGGTTGCTACCCCCAAATGCCCATGCCTCTTGATGGCATTTCTAGGAGTGCAGCCACTAAAAAAAAAAAAGAATTAGATACAGATGACTTGGAAAAGTATCCATGCTATAGCATTAAATGAGAAAAAAAGTCTGACAGTCAATGATTTTGTGTTTATTAACTGGGTGTGTATGTATGTTTACAGGATCATATGCATATATTATGCATATAGACAAATAGATGGAGATAGATAGAGATAGATAGAGAGAGAGATGATAGATCAATTGACAGATAGACAAGAGAGAAAGCAAGAGAGGGACAACTAGAGAAATGTAGGAAGAATTCATATTCGACTGATAGCGGTGTGGGGGGCGAGGTGGAAAAGAGCACATTCCTATTTTTTATGTCACATAATATTTTAAAAGTCAGCTCAGCAGTGATTTCTTTGTGTTTTAGCATGTTAAATATAAAAGTTTCAAAAGTAAACACCTAAAATGCATAGTCCCCAACCTCAAGGACCTTACAACCCAGACAAGCGAGCAAAAGGGCACAACTACGTGATCAGAACAAGTAAAGTAAAGACACAATTAGTCCACAAGGAGAGTTTTCTTGAAAAGGTGTGCATAAAATAAAATTTAAAAAAGTTTCCCACCAGGAATATCGCACGAGGGTTTTATCCTTTCCTCTCTAGAGAGGTAGCTGCCCGTGAATTGCCTCTTTGCTCTGGGGTGGCTGCACTCAGCTCCTCTGGAGGAAGCCACGAGCCACCCCAGATCCCACCTAGACAGGAAAGTGTTGTACCCACTCTCCTAGACCCCTGTTCCGATCCTACTACTACTGCCCATCTGTCTGGAAGATGGCCTGTGGGTGAGTGAGGAAGATGTGGGCTGCTTCACTGATTTAAATTTTCTCTGGAACCTTGAGCATTTCCTGACATGAGTCTCGACCAAGTCACATGTAATGTAACAGACATGAACTTTGTGCCGTGTGTGTGTGCATCCCACCACAGGACCCCAGCGGTGGCCAACCTGTAGGGTGAGGAAGGCACACTAGACTGACCCTCGGTGTGGGTTGCCTGCTGTGACCCCTCACACAGGGGCTCCTGCTGCCGATGGAAATCCTGCCTTTCAGGGCAGAGACGCATGTCACCTCAGTAAACAATGAAAGTAAATAACGCATGTATAGAGTAAAAAGAGCACAGAAGAATAACTTATTCTACAGGAAAACCTAGGATGGCTTCATGGGGAAGAAAGAGGCTAACTCTGAAAGGACTGAAAGAAGAAAAGGATCTAGAAGAAGAAATGCAGAAGAATCCAACATCCAAATAGCAGCTAACACTTCAGTTGCTGTTACTCTGCCAGATCCTGCCCTAAGTTCTTCACATATATTAAATGAGTCAATTTCCATAAGAATCCAGTCCTGCTATTATACCCATTTAGCAGATGAGGAAACTGAAACACAGAAAAGTTAAGCAATTTTTCAGAGTCCCAAAGGTAGTAAGTGGTACAATTGGGATTCGAAACTAGGGTATTTGGCCCTAGGGTCTACGTCTTGACCTCTCACAACATTTTAGTACATGGAGTCCAGGTTAAAAAAAAAAAAAAAACAGTGATTGGGAACACTAAACGTAAAAATGTGCTGGGGCACAGAGCAGGTCCTCCCTGGCATGGCTGGAATAGAGGCAGTACCCTTAAAGAATAGGAGGCTGTGATGTGGCTACTACCCTTAGATGCTGAGAAAAGGGTTGAGAACTTCCTCTGAAGGAACAGGAAGCCACTGGACATGTTTTTGGAAGAGAATTGACATTTGCCGGCAGATGTATTAGAAAAATCTCTCTATTGAGCACAGAGAGGCAAGAAACTGAAGATTTGGAGGCCGGTTAGATAGGAGATGCTGAGGGCCTGATTTAGACAGAGTCATCTCAATTAGAGGGGACAGTGGAAGTGAGGGTCCTTTGTAGATGAGGGTCCTTTGTGGCCTTGCATTTGTTTTCACCTCACTGCTGGGTCCCTGGTAGGATGTGAATGGTGAAGACTGAGGTGCCAGCCTATGAAAAGGTGACAGTGACAGTCCCTCAGTAGTAGCATCATCATCAATCAGTTTCTGGGCCCACTTTAGGCCTCAGTTGACTTATTTGGGTTTCAAAACCATCCTGCCTCATGGGCACCCTCCCTTTCCCCAACTTTGAAGCTAGAAAATTGTTCTACGTTCTACAATGTCTAAGAAAGTATTTTGGAGCACCTGGTGCAGCTTTGGCTTTTCCCAGTCCAGATTCTGTAGGCATGCAGCTGGGACAATTTGCTGGGCGATTTTGGAAGCAGATGACTCCAAGCCCAGGCCCAGTTTGCTCTGCCCGGTGTGTAATGTCCTCACACTGTAAATTGCAGACATTATAGCCAGGCACTCTCTTTATGGCTTCCTTTCATCCTGAAATGTTCCCGTGCTACATTTTCATGTAACTTATGCACCTCGAATGTTGTAAAAACTGCCGTAAAAGTCAATATAAATGCAATAATGTCACGTCAGTCAAAGGCAGCGGAGCAGCCCTTTTGAGCAAACAATTGGGAAACCAGAGGGAAAACTCAATTGCTCCATGTTGCAAATTGATTAAAGATATGAATCAGAAAATTAAAGGGCTTTTGGAGTTTAGGTTATTACTAACTGCTTTACTTTATGGAGCAATTACTTTGATTCTATCTCGAGTCCAGTAAAGTGACTGCTGGCCTATGGCAAGATGAGGCCCTGTGTCTTTCTTATTAATGTGAATTAGTCAATATCAAACTAAATGAATGCATACATGCATCATGTGAGTTTATTTCGTAAGCTCTGTATTTAAAGTTACACAGAAACAATATATAGTGAGGGTCATATCTCTACTAGACTAAACCTGCATACTCTTTGCATTAGGACCATCATATTTTTAAAGAAAGAGAGGTTGTGACAGTCACCTGCATGTTTAGTTCATGTTTTCTTAGGCTGTGCTGGGAACCCGGAGGTATTGTCAAGGTGGGTTGATTTGTGTTATGCTACCATCAGGTTTGGCCCATTGGCCACTGAGGTATCATCCTCCTCTGACTGGTATCTGAAAGCCCATAATCAGACAACCATTCCTTTAGAACTTAAACTTGTATAAGTACCGTAAGATCGAATCAACTTGAGCACAGAAAACACTAGCAATAATTAATATGGCGCTTTGGGCCATGACAGCCAGGAGGCTAAGATCTAAATTTAATATTCAGCTGTAGTGATTACCCTGTGCGGGATTCCTGGTCTAGTGCAGGGCCAGGCACATTTGGTGAGCGCTCAGTGAAGAATGGCTGAGTGGAGGAATGAGCGATAATGACTAACAGTGATGTTTTTATTGCTTCCTCTGAGTGAGAGTTTTCAGGTGTGCTAGGTGCATTCCATCTTTAATGACTGTAATTAATCTTAACAATAGTCTCCACGGCTATTTTCATGACCATTTTACAGATAAAAAAGTAGGCTCCTAGAGGTTACATGACCTGTCCATATTCACCCAGCTTGGATTTGAAACCAGGTCTCTCTGACCTCAGAACCAGCACCCGTAGCTACAAACTGATCACACGATGGGACAAAAGTAGGATGCTCATACAGACTTGAAATTAAGGGAACTCGGATTGTTCTGAGAATATTTTAGAAACATGTGGTATATCACAACAGATACTACCTGTCTTCTTATAAAGACGAGTTTTGCATTGAGTAGATCTTGATTATAAGTGGATTGAGAGTTCTAAGACATCTTAGGAAAAAATGAATCAGGCAGAAGGCATGCTGCTCAGCAGTAGAAGCACTGACCAAATGAGCATCAGGGGAGCTGGTGTGGGTGGTGCCCACCCAGCAATGTCTAAGAGTCTGGGGGCCATAGCCTAGGCTTTGCACGTGGGCTTTGTCACAATTCTATTTGCAACTGAATCTAAAACCACTGTCAAAATTCCCTTGTTTTAATCCCAGAGCCGAGCAATTCACTGGTTTGGTTTTGACATGCAGGGTATGTTTGTCTACAGGCAGGAATGTGCTGGCTGTACCAAATCTGATTGGCACAGCAGTTATGGTGTTGGGGGTTAGTTAATTAATGAGCAGTCTGATTCACACAATGTCTCTGAGGTTACCTGGAGACCGTTCCTGACTGGCCCGTACATTCTAGAGTGCTGACCAAACTTGAGTCTGCAAGCCTGAGAGGCTGACCCTGCACTGCGAAGTTCACCGAGGTTAGGAAGGCAAGGCTGGGAGTTCCTTCCTCCCAGGAAGGATAAAGGCATCACCTTTATTCAAATTTTTACAAATTATCCCTTCGTCTTTCTTTCATAGTAACTATGAATATTCTGGTTACTACAGTCATACACCACTTAACAATGGGGATATGTTCTGAAAAGTGCATCAATAGATGACTTTGTCATTGTGCAAACATAATAGAGTTAACTGACACAAACTTAGATGTTCTAGTCCACTACACACTTGGGCTATGTGGTCCAGCTTATTGCTCCTAGGTTACAAGCTTGCATAGCCTGCACAAAACAACACACGATTAAATCAAGCACCAGAGAAAATGACGCAATCAAGATGCAGCAAACACAAGATGCATGAGGCTGCTGCCAGCATGACACAGCACACAGCTTGACAGCAAACTTTTGTCCAAGTAGAAAGAGTACACTCTAAAATAATAATAAAAAGGATAGTATAGTAAGTACATAAACCAGTAACATAGTTTACTGTATTATGAAGTATTATGTACTGTGCATAATTGTACATAATATACTGTTATACGACTGGCAGTGCAGAGGGTTTCTTCATACCAGCATCACCACAAGCACGTGAGTAGTGTGCTGTGCCGCGACATGGCCGGGGCTGCGATGGCACTTGCTCTGTTATAATCTGTAGGACCACCATCAACGTCTGTCATTGAATGAAACATCAGTACATGGCACATGGCTGGATTTTATTTGTTTGGCTTTCGATGTGCCTTATAAATAAGTTATTTCAGATGCTTTTTGTTTTAAAGGTAAGTAGTGTTGACATAAGCATGAGTATATGGATATGCCCATATGAGAAAAGCCAGAATCAGCAAGGCCATTGTTAGGATGCAGGGACATGGATTCTATAGCACCCTGCTGTGATAGGTGTCCTGAAGGAATATGGTACAGAGAAGTTACAGTGAAAAACAGCAGAAAAAAGCAGGAGAGACAGTGCCAGACACCCACCCTCTCTGAAACTTTGCCAAAGGAAGACTCAACTGTCTTGCATCTACTCATTCATCCATCCATATTCCCATCCATTTATTCATTCCTTCCAACTAATACTTACTAAGAATCATCATGTGCCAAAAACTGTTGAGCATGGGGATATAGACAACAATTAGTGACAATTTAAAAAAGAGGCAATTTAACTTTTTCTTGATAAATTTTTGATGCCAGGTACCATGGTCAGATATACTCAGCACACAATTATATGAAGAGTATTTTAGGGACCCTACACCTCTCCACTCGGTGCCTCTCTTAAACTCCTGTGTCTCCTTGCATCCCAGCCCTTCCTGTCTCCTCTCTGCCAGGGAGCAAGAGGACTACAATACACAGAGGACTAAACTTCTAAGTGAAGTTCCCAGCTAGGTGGGAAAAGTGTTTGAGGAGATCTTCAAATTATTTCACAGCTCCTGGTTGCCTGTGGGTGTGACCAGTTCGAAGAGTACAGCTGGAGACAGTCTCCACACTCCCCAGGCCCTCACAGCAGCTGGAGCCTGAGGGCTCCGTGCTGCAGTAACTGTGTGTTCTTGTCCCTTGGCACCATCTCCACTATCTTTGCTTTACCTTTTCTTCCTCTGGCCCCATAATTATCTCATCTCTTCAATTTACCAGTGCTTTGGGCAGGATAATTTCATCAAGGATAGTCTCAAGAGGAACTGAACCTGTTGGACATTTGGGAAATCAAAAAGCTTTAAGAGTGTCCTATCTTCACGCCTCTGGATTTTGCTTCTACTCTCTGACTTGGCCTTTACTTGGTGGCTACAACTGACTGACAAATGGGTAGGTAGAATGCAGATGAAGGGGTGAGGGTTCAGTAAATAGTGCCAGTTTTCTCTGTGAAAATATTCCTAGCAGGGAGGTCATTTCTACACAACTAATTCATCATTTCTTCATGCACTACCATTCATTCATTCATCACCCATTCCTAATTAGCCATTCATTTCTTTACTTAGTAAGTTCTGTTGAACACATCTTCTACCCAGCTATAAGTTGGTGGAATTTGCAAACTGTCAGACTTGGTATATTTTATTAAAAAATGTACACTCTTTTAAAAGATACTTATGTATTTTCCCTGTGTAAAAATTACCTATTTTTTAAAGTAAGTTATAACATTTTTGCGTATTTTATTATGGTATGGTGTTAGAGACTGAATTGTGTCCCCCAAATTCATATGTTAAAGCAACCTGTAATATGACTGTATTATGAGACAGGGCCTTTGAGAAGGTAATAAAGGTTAAATGAGGTCATAAGAGTTGGGTCCCAATTCAATAGGATGGGTGTCCTTACAAAAATGCAAACATCAGGAGTGCATACAAAGGAAAGGCCCTGTGACGGCATAGAGAAGACAGCTACCTACAAGCCAAGGACAGAGACCTAAGAAGAAACCAAATCTGCTGACACCTTGACCTTGGACTTCTAGCCTCCTGAACTATGTGAAAATACATTTCTGCTATTTATGCCATTCAGTCCATGCTATTGTGTGTTTGCAGCCCAAGCAGGCTAATAAACATAGTAAGAAGGAAAAATATAATATGATCCTAGGTAATAAGAAACATAATATTAACTCATACATATTTTATATAACATATTAGTGTTAGTGTCTTACAGTAATGTACAATTTAAAATATTTTTCTAGGCTTATGTCATTTTGAAACTCTCACATTATAAAGTAGAAATAACTATTGTTATAATCCTTGTTTTGCTGATGAGGGAAATGAGATTCAACAGAGAAAACTGACTTGTTCAAGGTCATCTAGTTAGAAGGAAAAGAAACTGGGAACTGAATTCTTACAGTACAGAGGCTAGGCTTACTAGTAGTGACAGGAAAAAAGCATGTGATGCAACAAAAAAAAATGTTATTTTAGGACATCAGATTAACAGAATTTCAAGCGATATGTATAGGTATTTCCCGTCTTGACCCTACTCCCTTTCAATTTAAGTAAGTCCCATGTAAAAATCTGTTTTCAAACACAAAGTAAATTCTAGGGCTATTTCAACATTGTAAGCAATACTATCACTTTCTTTAAAAGATGACTTAAACAGAAAACTCCCCCCGTTCACTTACAATTTGATTCTTTCTTTAGAAAAATTGATTTACTTGCACTTTCCATAAACACACACATCATGTAAGAAGATTCAGCTGCACTAGAATCGAGCAAGCAATGCTGAAGAGCTGTGGATGCGGAGAGAAGGGAATCTGGTCTCTGTAGTGGAAGGTGGGGGCCTGGAACCCTCAGATTCTGGCTTCAGCTACTCACCTGCATTCCAACTTAAATGTGAGCAACAGATTTGCTTTTCATATAGTTGCAGATTTCTCTGAGAAACATGTACAACTTTGTCTACTCCTTCCTGCCTACCTTCCTTATTCTAGAAATCCTCTTCTTCCCTCCTCCCTTAATGAGTTCAATGGGCACTGCCGTTTTCCAACACATCCACCCTTGACGAAG
Organism: Trachops cirrhosus; assembly: GCA_028533065.1. Taxonomy (NCBI): domain Eukaryota; kingdom Metazoa; phylum Chordata; class Mammalia; order Chiroptera; family Phyllostomidae; genus Trachops; species Trachops cirrhosus. The sequence goes on along the minus strand of CM052547.1, from coordinate 18,393,889 downwards.
TGGAGGCCCATTATAGAACAGCATGCTGCCAGCATGGTTGGTTAGTCTGGTCATGGGCACCTGACTGACATTAACCCAATCACAGCCCTTCCTCTGCACCTTAAAATTTGGGCTTCAAAAGAGGAGAACCTCTCCTGAGATGTGATCCAAGGCACTGGAGTTACAGGTAACCATGTCCCCCTTATATAGAAGCCATCTATGGGGAGAGGATGGAGCTGGCTGAGCCAGAAGTACAGGTGAGAGAGGGAGAGGAGGAAGGTGATGGAATTGCAGTCCCTTATTCCATTCCAAGTGTCCCTGAGGCCCAGACTATGCATGCCCTTCCAGCAGCTGGGTGAGGGAGGAAGGTCCCTTTGTGCCTAGACTAGCTCAGGTTAGATTCATCCGTTATTAATAAAAGACCCTGTGATATTCATTTATAATAAGAAATGTATATTTGTTTCTGATACAGAGCTCCCAAAGCCTTGAAATTTCCTAAGTGATGAGAGAGAGGTGTCTTGTTAATCATCACAAACCCCTTCCGACCACACCACAGTTTATGTTAATAAGGTGACTTTTGGAAACACCTAAGGATGGGGACTATTTGCCAAGGGAACCAACCATGAGACCAGAAAGTTAAAATTTTAGTCCCACTCTCAGACCTTTGGGGAGGAGAGAGGGCAGAGGGACTGGAGGTTGAACCAATCACCCATGGGCAATGATTTAATTGGCCATATGTAATGCATATGTAATGCATATGTAATGAAGTCTCCTAAAACCCAAAGTGATAGGGTTCAGAGAGTTTCTGGGTTGGTGAACACGTGGAGAGGCTCATGGAGTGGCACCCTTGGAGAGCAGGAAAGCACCGAGGCCCTTCCCACGCACCTTGCCCTGTGCATCTCTTGCATATGCTATTCCTGAGTTGTATCCTTGTTTAATAAACTGACAATCCAGTAAATAAAATATTCTCTCAGTCTGTAAGTCACTCTAGCAAATTAATCAAACCTAAGGAGAAAGTAGTGGAAACCTTCAGTCTACAACCTAGGCTTGCAATTGGTGTCTAGAGTTGGGTTGGAGACCGTCTTATAGGACTGAGCTCCTAACCTAATCCTGTGGGATCTGACACTATCTCCAGATAGAGAGTGTCCGAATTGAGTCCATTGCTTGGTGGTGGTAGAAAAACACACGCTGGAGAACCCCTTCATCAATGAGATTCAGAGGTAAGGACATAGAGCAATTACTCAATACTACCTTGAAAAGATGGTAGCAGGCTGGTCTGAATTTGTGCAGTGAATGCTTAGCTGGGAGGGGTCACTGCATAGAGGAGGAGGGGGCAAGATAGGGAAATGGCAAAAAGGAAACATTCTCTTCCAGTTTTGCCAAAGATAAACGTTGCCTTAGAGAAGAAAGCTGCTCCAACACAGAAAAAGTTCTTACTATCATCACACCTATTTTGTTTGCAAGTAGAAAATGCTGGATGCTTTGGCTTGATTTTTATTTCTTCTTTTTGAGACATTCTGAGGCCCATGGAAGGCACTCACCCGTGCAGAAAGACCTTGATCCTCAGATCATGGGATTTGAACTTGATTCTTCTCATCCCAGAGCAGAACAGGAAGACTTGGCCTGTCCCTTCAGAAATGTCAGCACACATAAGACCCCTTTACCGCAGAATGAGAGACTATGAAATTCGTTGAGCTTGTTCAAACAAAGTCTCCATTTCCCGACAAGCAATTGAAACTTGGGGTTACGTGTTGAGGTAGACTTCAGACTCTTTTAATGGCATTCGGAGACATGGTTCTCCAACCAATTGGCATTCAGGAAATGTTTATCAGTTCTGACAGCCACACGTTCCGCCCTGGCCAATTTTAGCTCCTGTGACTGGAAGTGACTTGGATGTTTGAAATTCTGCAAAATACAGGCTAGTTTTGAAATGGAGCCGCAGAGCTACAATGGTATTCTGGCTTAGCTCTTAGGCAATTTAGGTCAAGAATTCTCTCATTTCTGAATAAGGAAAAGCTTCCCTGAAAGGACTGGTGATAAATTTTCAATAAATCTGCTGGGTGGCGGGAAATGAAAGAAGAATTTTTTTAATGATTTATGAACCTGAGTGAAATGATATTTTCATTGCTGTCCACTTTCCATAATTTTTCTCTTTTAAATTCCCTTTACTGTCTTTTCAAGGAAATAGAAGAAAGGATCCAGCATCCTTTGGGGGATTGTCTTCAAGATAGTCAGCACAGGACTGTAAATACGCACTCTTTCTGTACATGTGTGAAAGCAAACTTCACTCGGGAGCACCTGGTAACTGTTTAAAAGTGCGTTTGCTTCAGTATCAATAGAAAAGGATATTTTTTCATAAACATTTTTGAGATAATTGTTTCCTTCCTTAAGGACTTTCATAAAAAATAGTTAGTCTATTTTTAAACTCAGGAGGGGAAGTCAATTTCTTCCTTTCATTTATTTATTCATTTATTCACTCACTCACTCTTTTTCTGTTAACTCACATTTGGCTCGCCCCAAAGGACACTGAGATTCCAGTCAACACCTCAGTCTTATTTCTCACCTGCCCCACATGCATGTGCAAGGAGCGGGGTGTCGTTGGCTGTCCGTGTGTGTGCGTGCGTGCTCCACATTTACTGAGTGCCTACTCTGGTTTTGTGCTATCTGCCTCTCAAGCAATCCTTTTTTAAAAAAAAATTTTTTTATTTTAGTTTATTCAGTACAGTTTCTATCTTTTATTCCCATTCCAGCCCACCCACCCATCCCTCCCCACTTCCCCTCCATTTCCAAGCCCCGTAGTTTTGTCCATGTGTCCTCTATATTTGTTTCTGCAAACCCTTCCCTTCTCCCCTGAAATTCCCTCCCCTCTCCCCTCTGATCAATGACATCCCATCCTCCATTTCAGTGTCCTTTGTTATATTTTACTTGTTTCTTTGTTTTGTTGTTTAGGTTCCTGTTAAAGGCGAGATCATATGGTATTTGTCTTTCACTGCCTGGCGTA
>CM052547.1:18332553-18390809 GCA_028533065.1 Trachops cirrhosus | reverse complement strand
TCCACAACCTCTCCAACACTTGTTGTCTGTTGTTTTATTTATGATGGCCATTCTGACTGGTGTGAAGTGGTATCTCATTGTGGTTTTAATTTGCATCTCTCTGATAGCTAGTGATATTGAGCATCTTTTCATGTGTTTCTGGATCAAGCATTCCTTTTTTCATCTTATCAAAAACCCTTGCAGCAAATATTATAACACTCATTTGAGAGAAAATATAAGTAGGCTCAGAGAGGTCGAGTGACTTGCTGGTGCTTCAGTGAGAGGCAGAGCTGGAATGGGTGGCCTCCTGAAAACCACCCGACACAGCTGGTCTTCCTTTTCTCTTAGATCCAATGAATGGCCTCTCTCCTTCCTTCCAGCTACAACAGTAACTTTCATAACTGAATTTAGAAAATGTTGCATTTATTCCACAAATCAGAGGCAATGACTAAATATCAAATGGGTCTAATAACCCCCCACTCACCCAACCAAAAGAAGGATCCTCACTAAGGCCAAATCCTGGATTTGAAATAGAACAAAAGGGAATGTAAACCCACATGCAGGAATTCAAACAATATGATTTATCAATAAGCCCTGACAACTCTACTGAAGGTATGATCACCTTAAGAAGCAAGTGACTACAATAGGCGCTTAAATGGGTCCTCCTGAGCATCTCTGTGAATGTTTCTTTGCTCAGAGCTTTAGCCTCAGTTGTATCTGTGGGTTTTAGATCAAGGACAGCATTGACAGACACTGATGCGTGTGTGGGTGCACACATTTGAGGGTGCATTTTAATTAGTCCTCATTTGATTTTTAATCTTGCTTTATTTCCATGACCACTTTAAGATGTTTTATTTTCACATGTAGCCTAATTCTCTTCCATCTTTATTCTTTTTTCCTTCTTTTCTACTCCCTCTTTTCTTTTTTGCTCTTCTTTCTTTGCCCTAATTTTATCAATTACTCATTTCATCTCTAACCTTGAGAGTTTTATTTTTCTTCTCCATCCTTCTGGCTGTACTCATTTCCTTTCTGCCAGTTTTCTAGATGTCCTTTTTTATTTCTCTTGTCTCCAAGCACTAACTGGAGATGGATAGGGTTAGGTCAGGGCTTTCCATGGGAAATCCATGGGGTGGTTCTGGCTGGGATTAATAAATGGTCCAGGAGGTTAAAGGGGCTGATGTTCTTGTACTTATTACTAAAACCTTGTCCTACAACTGAATCCTCTGGCTGGTTGCTTTTTTGGCTCTGAGACACCTTGCGGGGAAAAGAACTGTTATCTTTACAGGTCTGTTTCCCTGAACTGAGAGTCAGCTGTGAACATTATTGGACACTTTGAAGATGAGCTGCCTGAGGCAGGTTAACTGGGAAAATGTGTGGGCCCCACCAGAAATAATATTTCAGCTCTTCCAGAAGAGTTAGTAGAAGGCTGCCTGCACAGAGAAGTTTCATAGGGAAGCCCCAGGAGATTAAGAGAAACAAGTTGTCGCCTCCTTTGGAGCTGAGGTTTCCATTCTTCTCCCTCCTTCTCTCTCTGTCTCTGTCTCAGTCACTCTCTCACACAGGCACACACCCTCCCCATTTATTCAGCTGTGAGCCAGTTTCTGAGTCTTGGTAGCACAATCACCTCTCTTCCCTAAAATGCAGACTGGATGCACGTCACTGACCTTGAATTTCAACTCTGTGAATTCTTTGATATCTTCAGGCAAAGCACATGGGTGAGCTGGTATAAAGGAATAAACTTTTCTCACCCTGATGTTGTCAAACTAGATGTTTATGTAGACAGAAGCTGTGAGGTCCTTCGTTCGATGGAGTCAGAGTAAAGACAACTTCCTGATCTTTCCATCTCCCTCTCCAGATATGCCCTCTTTTATATTGTGAGGTAACATTGTTCTTTCACTCGGGTGCTAATCTGCAGCCATTCATGACTACAATCCAGTCATATTCTAGTGTTCAACAGTGAGCACACCTTAGAGAGAGCACTTGCTACATGCCAGCCACTGATTTGGGTGCTTTGCTTACATTATGGAAAACCTATTCTAATAATCCTGCCAACACACATTTGTAGAGCAATAGGCATTCACAAGAAAGGAACATCAATATGAGTGAGAAATCCTGAAATAACTAGACTTCTTTTACAAAAGGAATGTCATTGTCACTATCCTCACTATGTTTTGTAACACGTTGTTAAGTTTGGTCAGTTTGGGGTACCATCAGGTCAATTGTTTGGAGTCTCAGTGATGTTGGGGTACCTTCTCTGCATCTTCTCCCTACCCTGGCTATAAGCACCTACACTCCCACTTGATCCTCAAAACACATCTCATCACCACTGACCTGCATGAGAGATGGGAGATACTGGAGAAACTGCACTTTCTGGTTTTTCCTCCAGAAAGACAAGTCAGGTGGGGAGGGAGTTGTTATGGGAAAGGCTGAAGAATAAATAAATAAGCAGAAAAATATGGAGAGTGAGGGGAGAGAGAGAGAAAGAGAGGGAGATTAAGTTGCAGAGATTACTCTGCCAGAGAGTGAACTGCACTGAAAGGACATTGCGTGGCACTGTCTTTCCTTTCCTGGTCTCCAGTTAGGTGGTACTGGGTGAGTCATTTACCCGATCTGAAGGTCCGCTTCTCTGGCTCCCGTTGCCTCTCCCATTATCACCTTTCACTTCCCCTTAAATGCTGGTGTTCCACAGAGTTTTGTCTTTATACTTTCTCTCTTCTTACCCTTCAGATTCTCAAACTCTGTCTGGTGGATTTTACCCACTCCTTTTGCTTCTGCGTTAGCCTTTCTGATAAAAACCCACGCACAGGTGCAGACATAGTTAAATGTGCATACTCTGTGGCACAGAGTTGCCTTTCAAGAATTTTTGCATACTTACTAAAAATTGGGCTGCTGGAACAGACAAGTCTGGGTGTCATTTACATGAACTACAGTGGGAATGATGGCTCTTGGCGATTTGCAATGTAGTGACCAATATGTAAAGTGAATACGCAGCACTGTGCAACATGGTTGTTATAGGAAATGATTGGAATCACCCAAACACCCATTAATAGAAAACTGGTTAACTAAATTATGGTGCTTTCTTGTCATGAAATAAAATGCAGACATTAAAATATGTTGTGCTATAACATATTTTGCTACAGGTGGCTGAAATTAAAAAGATCAACCATCCCAAGTATTGGTGAGGATGTGGCGAAACTGGAACTCAAATTGCTGGTGGGAATAAAAAATAGTACATCCATAGTTCTCCAGTTTCTTAAAAAAGTAATCATCTATGTACCAGATTTGGATTCAGTATGTCTGTGGTAGGAGCCTGGCATTTGAGTTTGGACAAATCTCACCATATGCTTCTGATGTATTTTATTTATTTATTTATTTATTTATTTATTTATTTATTTAATCTTTATTGTATTTTTTCCATTACCCTTTAGTCCCCTTATACTCCCCTCCCCCAAGCAATCACCTCACTGCTGTCCATGTCCATGAGTCCTTTCTTCTTTTTGCTCAGTCCCTCCAGCCCCTAACTCCCTCCCCCTACTAGTTGTCATCTGTTCTCCATCCATGAGTCTGTCTCATTTGGCTTCTAAGTTCAGTTTGTTCATTAGATTCCACATATGAGTGAAACCATATGGTATCATCTTTCTTTGACTGGCTTATTTCACTCAGTATAATGTTCTCCAGGTCCATCCATACTGTCGCAAAGACTAAAATTTTCTTCTTTTTTATGGCCGAGTAGTATTCCATTGTGTAAATGTCCCATAGTTGTTTTACCCACTCATCTACTGATGGAAACTCTCACACCTGTCAGAACAACTATCAATAAATCAACAAACAAGTGCTAGTAAGGATTTGGAGAAAGGGGAACCCTTTTGCACTGTTGGTGGGAATGCAGATTGGTGCAGCCTCTCTGAAAAGCAGTATGGAGATATCTCAAAAAATTAAAAATAGATCTCCCTTTTGATGCAGTGATTCCAATTCTGGTAATATATCCAAAGGAAACCCAAATACTAATTTGAATGAACATAAGCACCCCTATGTTCATTTACAATTGCTAAGACATGATGTACAGTCTTGAGTAACAGATATCATCCTTAACCTAAAGCCGGTATCACAGAACCTATATACAGTAGTTCAACAAGTGTGTGCAGAGAAAGAATCAAGGGCAGTTTGATATGGTAAAAAAAAAAAAAACCTAGGATTTGGGTCAAGACTTTGGACCAACTTCTGTCTCTGCCAGTAACTAGCCAATGACTCGATATAATTAAAACTTCAGTTTTCTTTCTATTGGGTTAGCAAAAAAAATCTGTATGATCTTTTCCAAAAATAGGACACATTTTTCATTTTCACCAATAACCTTATTGAGGTGGATATTTTGAGTATGTGGGCTATCTCCCACATGGTAGAACATTGATTGTTCTCAATAAATGCCTCAATTTGGTCACTATCAACTTCAACTGGTCCACTAGACCATGAAGAATCATCCAGCAAGAAATCTCCAGCAAAACTTCACGAACCACTTTTGACATGTTTGATCAGTCACTGAACCTTTTCCATACACTGCACAAATCCTTTTTTGCATTTCAGTTGTGTTTTTAGCTTTCTTGAAATAATAAATCAAAATACACCAAAAATGTTGCTTATTTTCTTCATCTTCAATATTAAAATGGCTACACAAAAATTCACCAGTTTTGATAAGATTTTTTTTAAATGCATGCTGACATGACAGCTGTCACAACACAGTCTAACAAAATTGCTTCAAATGAAGTTAAAAACAACTAGATGCTACTAGAACCATCTTACAGAAAAAAACAAACAAACTTTTTGACCAACCCAATATAAACAAGCGGTGGAGAAGGCAGGTAGACCAGATATCACTTTAATCTCTTCAGCTCTATCATTCTAGGAAGGTTAGTGATTTGAAATATAAAAGATTACAAGCTCATATACTGTGAAACCAGGTTGAGAAAACCTCATATTTCAGTCATAGACATTAGAGGAAAAACCTTACTGAAAGATTTTCCACTTTACTCAAGGAATTCAAACTATGCTCATTGTCAGGATGCAACTATTCCATTGCAAGTGAATTCTAATTCACAGCGTGGATAGGGTATTATTTTCCTGGGATGCCATGACAAAGAACCACACACCCTGTGTGCCTTAAAGAACTGAAACTCATTTTCTCATGATTCTGGAAGCTAAGGGTCCAAAATCAAGGTGTCAACAGGTTTGTTTTTTTCTAAGACCTCTCTCCTTGGTTGTAACTGGCCACCTTCTCCCTGTGTCTTCACCTGTCTTCCCTCTGTATGTGTTTGTGTCCTGATTCCCATCTTCTTATAAAGATACCAGTCATATTAAATGACGGCCCACTCTAATGACATCATTTTAACTTAATCACATCATTAAAACCCTGTCTTCAAATACAATGGCATTCTGAGGTACCAGATTTTAGGGATTCCATATATGAACTTGGGTAGAAAACAATTCAATCTCTAATAGGTAGTGAAAAGAATATATTAATGACATACTCCAACTAACTATGGTGGCAGAGTCTTTTCTGGTCTGAAGCTTGAAGGAACAGAGAAACATTAGCTTAAAGAACATTAATGTTCATATATTGAAGCTCTAACCCCCATTAAAATCAAAATTGGATATTGTCACTTCACATTTTATCTTGGTGCCCATATACTTACAGCATTTTGATGAGGAATTCTTTCTACAGACAAGAGAGTTCAATGGGAGAGGGCATAAAGAATTAGAAAGTGGGATTGGGTGCATTTTTCCTCACATTACATATTTAAATACAAGATTTGAACATTTCCACAGTTAGGCTAAAATAAGGAGAGTCATTCAAAAAGGTTGAGAGTTGAGGTTGTCAGGAAGCAAATCAATGTCTGATGAATGAAAAAGTCTGCGGTCTTTTACTCCACAACCTTCTATTTCCATTCCTAATCACTTCCTTGAACCCCAGATTCTCAGAGATGAGCATCAGACGCCAAGGAAACTTGTTAAAACCAGATTATTGAGCCACACATCAAGAATTTCTGATTCCACAGGTCAGAGTGGGGCCCAATTATTTGCATTGGTGATTAGTGCTCAGGTGAGGCTGATGGCTGGAGGGCCACACTTAGAGAACCTCTGCTCTCACACAGTTTGGTAAGGGGAGTGTCTCCGTGGGCCACTATTGAGAAGCAGGAGGAAGCCAGTGTGGAGACTAGTGGAGGGAAGAGAGGATTGCAGAGCAAGAAGTAGCTCAAAGCACTTTCAGAAAGATCCATGGATTTAGAGAAATGAGCAGATTACTTTTACATAATACTTCTTAAAGTATTTACTGTCTGAATTATGCTGGATGCTTTGAAAACAGACATTCATGATAATTTTAAAAGTCAAATGACTGCAAAAAAAAAATCTTAATTTGAAAGCACAGAACCCAGGCACTTTAAAATTTGGTACGCACGCATGATTTTCCATCAGCAGCTGTTAGAAGGATAATTAAGGATTAAATTTTCATTTAATCATTTTCAGATATGAATATACTTTCTCCCTCACCCCCACCCCAAGTCATTTGAAAAATGGAACTGAACCTCTAGCTCCAGGTCTTATCTTTAGAGAACAAATAGATTTACTTCAATTTTGTAAACTCATTAAAGTGATTTAAGAAATATTTAATTTAATTCCTATTTTCCTAAATTAAATTTTCATAATGAATAGTTTTTCTATCAGAGTTCTCATGTGATTGAATGGGTGAGAAAATCCTATTCCATGCCTAAAAAGAAATCTGGGCAAATTGTATCTTATTTGATTCCAAGGCTTGTTAGGAGTTGGTGGAAGTGGGCATGAGGTGGGATGCAGGGGAGTGAGGAGGTTTTGTAGCCAAATCACAAAACTGGAACACTAGAAGGGGCCCTATAGGTCACATAGTCCCACAGCTTCACTCTACACATGGGAAATCCAAGGTCCTGGGCAGAACCCTTGCAGCCAAGGTCACTCAGCCACACAGTGAATTCCTGAGACTATAACCCCGGTTGTTTCAGGTAGAACCCAGGTGTTCTTTGGCAGGTGCATTGTAGTGTCCTTGCTCTTCCAGTTTCAACTCAATGTCCTGAGATTTTAAAAAAGACATAAGAACGTGGGAGACTTTGTAGGCAACCTGAAGACAGGCCCCGGGCGCGTGTCAGTCAATCAGCATTTCCTGCACAGAGCCAGTGAACAAACACACTGTAGGCCACATGCATATTTTAATCAAATGAGCTGAGATGCTTAACATTTGGAAAGGGGCCCTGGGAGGAGGAGGAGAGAGGTGCAAATATAAACCATCCAACTGCAAAATTTGGCCAAGATTTTGTTTCCATATACTGTGAAACGCTAGACCTCAATTTTAATGTTTTGAAGGCCTGAAGGCAGCTGACTGGGTTTTGCTTTTTCCCCTTGGCCACTCCCTTGGAAGAAAGACATTTTCCTATTTGAAGCTTTATTCTGCCATTCCAGGTGAAAATATGGGCAGGGCCTCTGCTGTCCGCAGGAGCCTGGGTTTCAGTTCTGCTGAAGGGTATGGTCGGGCCAAGTTCTTGCTCTCCATGGCTGCCCCTAGGAAGCTGATGATTCTGGCAGGCAGGAGCCAGACCTTGCCAAACCAGAGGGACGGGCTTCCCACAGCTTCCCCGGGGCAGGCCTGGGCAGCCGCCCATGTTCACATCAATTGATTCCAGCTGTGTGGGGCCATGCGGGCCAAGTCTCCCCTTTACTGAAGGGAAAGGGGCCTTCCATAAAGTGCCTAGCAAGGGGATACTGTCGCTCTGCTTATCCCCTTTGCTGCCTTAGCCTTTTGCCAAATTTCTCCCTGCATTCACTTCCATTCCCTATCCTTTCCTTCTCTTTTTCCCATTCCCTCTCCCCTTTCATCTCCATCATTCCCCTTTCTCCTTTATATTTTCCCCTCACACTGAATCACCCTTTCACTTTTTCTCTGCATTTTTTTGACTCTCCCTTTCCATCCACACATCCTTTCTCCCTCCCTTGGCTCCTTCTATCACTATTATGTGATTTCGTCCCATCCCTGGCTCACATAACCTCTAGAATCATACTGGAGTTAAGCTACAGTTCTCACCCTTTAAAAATAAGAGATCTTGGTTTTGCACAGCTACAAGCAGGATTGAGCAAGATGGTACTTAATAGGATGATCTTGTGGCCAAAAAGGAAAAGGGTGCTTGTGTGTGTTTAGTAGCTTTGTCTGGGCTTTCATTGTCCAGCATTCAAGAGCAGATCCTTAATTTGCTAGAGAATCACAGCTGAATAGTCAATTTGCTTTAAAAGACTCTTGATTTAAGCCTTCTGAGAACTCTACCTCTGGCCGTGGTTTTGGAAAGCGATTGCCTGTCATCTCAAAATGTTAGAGTAAACAGCGGGTCTGCTCAGCATCATATGTTTATTTTCCACAGTGGCATTTGCTAGGTCACGTGGTGGCCATTTAATTTCCACAACTGACATTCCACAGGTCTGAGATTTCGTTTCTTTGGAAGGATTTCAAATACTTGTGGTTTTAACCAAGATGAAAAAATATATATTTAAAATAGAAACGCGTAGCCACCAGCCCCATTCAGTGGTGTCCCTAGCAGAGTCTCCTGGGCAGCTCCTCTGCCCCTCCGCTCTCAGACACTAACAGACACTGAGAGGGCGGGAAGGCCCAGACACCTGCTTTTCAGAGCTCTCACAAGACGAGGGGACTCCAGCCTTTCACACGTGTGGATTTCATTTTGCTTTTGATTCCTAATAACCTGTTTGGTCTCATCCACTGGAGAGCTAGGGGATGGTGCTATCCTGGGTTTCAGGACTCACTGTGCTGCAGGAGCCGGGACAGATGCCCACTGTACCCCCAGGATCCTTGGTTTGCCTTAGTAAAGAGACCGGTGGTCTTCTGTCTAAAATTCCCTAGTTAGATTTCAGACCATAGAGGACAGGAATACATTCTTATTGGAGGGTTTGGAGTGCTGCTCTCTCACTGGGAGTTAAAATGAAGGAACATACACAGTTAGATAAACTGTGGCTGCTAAGGAATGAGGTGCCAGAGACAGGGCCAGCCCAAAGCCACATCATAGAAGAAAATAAGATTTCAGTACATCACTGCTGTTCCAACCACCCCTTCGAGCTCCTTGAGTTCCACTGGAACTTGGCACCTTTTCATTATCTTCCAACTGCTTCGAGAGCTCCTGATGGGTGTGTTCTGCTGGGGCTGAGAATAGCTTTCTGCCTCCTGCCTCTCATGCTCTGCAACGCTTTCAAGTCCATTGTTTCATTCCCTCTTAGCCTGTCCTCTACCAGGGGACCAATAAACTCCACTGAATGAAGGCATCTTAAGTGATCGTGCATCTGTGTTGCCTTTTTAATGCAATAATTTCATTTCAACAAAGACAGAGTTACTAATTATGTAACTATTAAGACAGATAGAAGAAAGTTCAAGTCCAGTAGGGAACTTTCTATCACCAGTTGATAGCTAAAATAAGAACCTAATAGTTAGTGGTTTTCACTTCTCAAAGCTATTTTACTTCACTATCTAGGAAAAGAAAGGGGGAAAGGTGAAATCACAGGTACGACATGAATTAGGGCCTTCAGATGTCAGTGCTGGAAAGGCTCCAAATGAAAAGCCACTCAAACATCATTTATATACTCTAAGTCCTTTCAAAGCCTGGGGCTGTCAGTTTGTCAGTCCCTTGGAAGGGCCATATATTCTTTTACAGGAACCAGTGTTGGTATTGTCTTTAGATTACATGCTCCAAACTGGAAACATTATGTTTATTTATATATATTTCAAGACAATGTCAGAAATTAAATTTTGCCAGATCCTGCTACTCTTACCTTCTTTCCTGAGACCTCCACCATTGTTCTGCCAAAGGACATATCTTCTAAAAACGTGGCACGTGGTCAAGGTGGGTCTGTGCAGAGACTGGCAATGATGACACATTTTCAAAGAGGGGTGGGGTATGGACATTAAGCTGATTGCAACATCTGAACACATTGACCCTAAAATTGTCCTACAATGGGGCAATTTGACTTATGAAATTAATTGTTCAAGGGATGATAAAAGCTGAAGAGTTTTAGATAAATTCACACCATAATAGGCGGGTTTAAGTTATCTAGGAGGGTATTCCCAACTTTTGTGTTTACCAGTGAGTGAGGTATATGTATTCTTCGACATATTCCTTGTGGCCTTTTGTCTTCTGTGAGACTGAAAATGACCCAATTTTAAACACTCTCTCCTTAAAAAAAATTGTAGGTTAACTGTTGGCCAGAGAGGAAACTCAATAGTTTAGCTGATTTTAATCTCTCAAATAAAAAACTAACAATTATATCAAAATGTGCAAACCATTTATTTGATAACTTTCTAAAGAAATTATTTATAATATCATTAATATTTCCAACTTATTTCCTGTTGCTGTGCAGTCCTTGACTGAGCTTCAAATATTTATAAATTGGATAGTTCCCCCAAGTTCTAACACCAAGTTCTAACCCCTTAGAGGACAGTTCCTCCAAGTTCTAACCCTTGGAACTAACTCCAAGGGTTCCTTTACTCCAAGTACCTTTGGAAGTAAAAGGAACCTTTACTTAGAGTAAAGGAACCTTTGGAGTAAGTTCCTTTAAATGCACTCTGTGGAGAGAGCCTAAGATCACTGGCATTCTGTGGGCACCTCCTAGGAGCCCCGTAGCCAAGTACGTAAGTTTAGATAACCTGGGTTGGTTAAAGTTAATGCATTTCTTTAGGGATTTCTTCCATGTTTCAATGCCCTTGTGCATTTTTATATACAGAATGCAGCAATTACCACATATATGAACCATAGAACCCCATCTGTAAGAACTATCTTACAGGATGAATGTACTCTAAGCATATTTTGGAAAACACTATTGTAATAATAATTGCAATGGTGACAATAACCACAACTATAACTAGTATTTACTGAACATGTACCATATGCCCAGCACTATTCTCAATACTTGCCATGTATTAACGCATTATCCTCACCATCATCCTCTGATAGGTACAATTATGAGACCAAGGCTGAAAGAGCATAAGTAATTTATCCAAGGTCACCAGCTGTTACATTTGGGGGTGTGGTTTGAACAAGACTGACTGGCCCTATAGCTTACACTCTTCCCTCTTCCACTGCTTCTGTCATTCTTTTCTGAGACAGGAGATTTCATAGCAGGAGAACACAGCTGCCAAGAGCCTGAGTCCCCTGAGCTAGGAACTTGGATGCCTAAGAGGGGCCTGCATCTTATGGATCACCCCTTGTTGCAGTCTAATTAACCATTACCAGGGCTTATAAGTTGAAGTGTGTGGTCAATATTATTATTTCCTGAAGTATTTAAACCTCTGACTTCTTAGCACCATTGCAGAATACGCTACAACATACATACCCTTAGCACCAGATTTTATTGGCCTTCCCATGGATTCAGCTGAGTATGTTTGGACAAGCTTGCAAGTTTTGTCTTAAATGGATTTTAAGCTTCTGTGGACAAGGACCTTATCAAAGCTTCTTGCTGATGTAGTAAATGCAAATCATATTGATCCATGCACTTGAATGGTTATATTAATAACTATCCTTTAACTCATTGCTTTAAATCTACTTTTGAATAACCATCTGCATGGCACTTTGTATTTCATGGATGTTTTGACAAGTGCTGAGTTTCTTGACCTCCATGACAGCCCAGTGAGAGAGATGTGCGTTATCTCTCCCCTTTCTAAACATGACCAAGTATGTGATTTGATCAAGGTTACAGAGAAGAGTTTGAAGGTTTTGGAAGCGGAACCCAATGCAGGTTCTTCAAATCCAGACCTCGGTTTCCCTCATTGTCTTGGTCTCCACGTCACCATAAAGAGGTGGAGTGTCTCATTTAGGAGTTGCCATTCTCTTTGGAGTGTGTTCCTCCACCCATGCACCTCGTGGGTAGGTGTGCTTCACACTACATTGCTGTCTAAACTCCCACGCTTGCCCTTTTTGAAATAGAAGACAGTGGTTTTGGCCCAGCAGAAGTCAGGCAAAAAAAGAAAGGAAGGGAGATTTACGGGATTTTGGTGTTAGTGTTTTATATTCTTCTTCTCCTCCCAGAGGATGGACAAGAACCTCTATCATCTTGGGACGATGTTTAGGGTCAAGAGAGCAGCAAATTTTCTTGGAATCATGAAATATTTCCACTCCCAAGCCATAGAGGCAACACAGGAGGAAATAATATGTTGGAGTGAAATGACAACCAGGGGTGGGGGATGGGGCTGGCGGCATATGAATAATTCTCTAGTACAATTGCTTGCTGTCTGCAAAAATGAAGTAGCCTGCAATGTGCCTCAAATCTATGGGACTTCATTTCACAAAAATGGCAACAAAGAAATGATCGTGACAATAGCCACAGAGCCAGGATTCCAACTTGGCTGCCTCATGTTTGGCCAAAAATAATTTAGAAGTATGTAAGTGGAAGGAGCACAAAGGGAAGGGAAGGTGAAGAGTAAAGATAAGAGTGATTCATAAATTGAAAGATGATATTTTTTTCCTCTGTGGAATAAGGCACTCAGTGAGGAAACAAGTCCATCTTCAAGGGCGCTGAGGAGCTCTGCACTTTAGATACTGAAAATGGAAACACCAAGAAGAACGTGGCCAAAGTGCTTAACGAAGAGGGTAATATTTTATTACTTCAATAATTGGCAAGCTCAGGTTGACTGCGAAGATGTATTCTTGGAAACAGGAACAAAAAAAAAACATAAAGAGATAATTATAGGAAAATGGATGACAAGACTCTTTTTTCCTTCCAGACAAGAGGAAAGAGAAGGGCAGAGCTCAGTCCAAGACTGAGTGTCGGGTGTCTTATTTCTGAGTTCATCTTCTCAGACACGGTGCTGACAGAAAGATTTTGGGTGGAGGGGGATGGGAGGAAGAGATGTCAAAAAGCTAACGACTCCCATAGCAAACTCTGACAGAGTTCAGGAAAGACCAGTCCTAACACTAGAGGATTTTCTATTTTCCAAGTTTGTTTAAATATACACAGATGACAAGTTGGCCTGAAGCAAAATTGTGAAGTAAGAGAACATTGGCTTTAGGGCCTTATTAATCAATCAATCATCAGATATTTATTGAGCACCTCCTCTGCACACAGCATCATGCTGGGGAAGGCTGATGCACGAGGCATTCACATCCCTGCCCTCAAACAATCTACTGCTGTTTAGTTAGGGAGGCACACATTGCTACACCCAGAGGTTAAAGGGTATTCTGAAGAATGTCATGAAGCATCAGGAAAAACGGTCTTAAACCAATGCGCAGAGCAAACACTATGCAGCATTCACCAAGCTGCAAAACAACTTTGAAAAGCTTTATACATATTCCCTTCCTTAATCCTCACAACAGTCCCGTGGTGTAGGTTCTGTCACTGCCCTCACTTTATAGCTGAGGAAATTACGACACAGCTAGTAAGCAGTGGCGCTGGGATGGGAACCAGGCAGTATAAACCCAGAGCCTGGGGCCTGGCCACTACACATGCGGCCCCTCGTAAAACACTACTACGTACAACGAAAAGTAAGTGAGCCAGACAGGCAATAAATGCCATAGTCATTCTGAGTAAGGTGATGCTCTGTCGTTACTTTGGTCCAGTCTCTCACTAAGTCCTTTGATCCTAACTAAAAATAGCCTTGTGACAGAGGAAGGAAAGGTCACTCCCTATGCGTATTTCTACAGTAGAAATGACTGAGCAACTTTCTCAAGGTCATATCACCAAAAACAACAATGTGAAGAAGCCAGAACTAGAATTAAGGTCTCTTACTGCTGTCAGAGCTTCCAAGTCGGGTGGTGGTGGGAGGGGGATTTGGGGTGCGGGAGTTGTACCACTTGCAGTCCAGACACAAGGCCCAGACCTGGGTACTTTCTGTCTCACCACCATTTTTTCCTTCTATCTACAACACTGAATGAGCGTGTGGCCACACGCTGGACATCAAGGAGAGGAAGGCACCAAGGTAATGCCAGCATGAGTCAGAAGGAGTAATCAACCCCCAAAATGTTATGTTTGTGTTAAACTTCTTATTTTGATATAATTTTGGACTTAGAGAAAAGTTGCTCAACTAGTACAGAGGATTGCAACACAGGCCCCACCTAGCTGCCCCTGAAGCTAGTGTCTCGTATAACCATAGCACAGACATCAAGGCTACGCGATTAACGTTGGCACAACTCTGTGAACCAACCATAAAACCCAGCCTTTCCACGAATGTCCTTTTTCTCTTCTGGAAACTGACCCAGCACCCTATATTGCATTTAGTTCCCATCCATCACTCCTGGAAATATCTCACTTTTTCTTCATTCTAATGGCTTTAAAACTTTTGAAAAGTACTGGTCATTAATTTTGTAGAATGTCCCTCAACCTGGGGATATCTTATATTTTCTTATGATTAAATGGTGGTTATGCATTTTTGGTAAGAAATTTACTAAGGAAGCAATATATTCTTCTCAGTGTATCAGTCAGGTGTTATGTTGTGTTAATATATTTATTTATTGGTGATGTAAACCCTTATCATATGGGTAAGTTGGTGTTTGATGATTTGCTCTATTTTTTCTTCTTGAAATTTATAAATATATTATGGAAATATCTTAAGTTTATTAAAATATCCTGTTTTTCCTCAGACTTTCCCCCAGTAATTTTAGCATGCATGGAGGATCTCACCAATAACAATTCTAATATAGTATTTTAATCATGATTATCCATTTCCCAAATTTTTGTGCATATTTAAGTGAAATTATTCTAGAAGAAAAAGTAGTTTTCTTCTTTCACATTTATTTATACAAATATTTATTTATATTAGTATGGACTCACGGATATTTATTATATTTGATTGTTAAAGATTTTGGTCATTGAGAGCTTTTTCAGATTAGTGCCGGTGCCATGTTGACACATCCACATCCTTTTTAAAGCACGTCTTTACTTTTTTATGTAACATGTTCTGGTCCATCTTGTGTGTTCTCTGACCCAGTCTTGGAATCATCAGAGTTCTCCAAGGAGCTCTAACTCCTTTTATTGGAGAGCAGTATTAGAAACCAAGATCTGGGCCCTAGATGTGCTCATTGCTGCTGCAATGTCATTGCTCTTAAATCCTCTCAGCAGAGCTGGCAAATATGTGAGTGGACCTTAAACCATTTGTACACATGCATCTCTATTTATTGTTGTATCTTTCTACATCCATATACATGAAAAAGCCATGAGTTCATACTCTTACCTTTGATTCTAATCCAATGCCACAGGGTTCATTTTAGTCTTTCTGCTTTCCCGATCTGTAATTTCATTTTCCAACAGTGAAAAGGAACAGATTTTCCAACAGATTTTCAGGTTTTTCCCAACCTGATTCTCATTATCTACAATATATTTGCATTATTGTCACTGTTCCTAAAATTCATTTCAGGTCAACAAATATTTTTGAACATCTAATTTATACTGGGCATTGTTTTAGGTGCTAAAGAAATAGCGATTATCAAGAGACAAAAAATTCTTGCTATCGTGGAGTGTACATTCTACAAGGCTGAGACAGACAACAAGTATAGTGGTTGATTAACCAGGTAGGATACTGTGATATAAAATGAAAAGGTCAGCCCTGGCTGGTGTGACTCAGTGGACTGAGTGCCGGCCTGCAAACCAAAGGGGTGCTGGTTTGATTCCCAGTCAGGGCACATGCCTGGGTCACAGGCCAGGCCCCCAGTAGGGGGCACGTGAGAGGCAACCACACAATGGTGTTTCTCTCCCTCTGTTTCTCCCTCTCTTCACCTCTCTGTAAAAATAAATTTTTAAAAGTAAAATCTTTAAAATGAGAAAGTCAGTGTGGGTCTCTTTAAGAAGGTGACTTTGACCACAGACTTACAGGAAGGGTGGATGTCATTACTGCTTGCTCCTGGACCCCTTCTGCTTCAGTGAGGCCATGTGACCAGTCCTGACTAGTGAGCTAAGAGAAGAAGGGACCACATCCCATTTGGGCTGGAGCATATGACGGCATTGAATTTAAGGAATTAGAGTGTAAATGTTGACGGATTCATTTCCCAATCACATCACACTAGTACTTGAGATGGGGAGCAGGTGTTCGATCTGCCATGGTAATTGTAAGGTTCTTTTTAGTTGTTGGCTTTATTCACACGTCCCCACTCCTCTCATTTGCATTCTTTAAAGTTCTGTCCAGACTGAGTTATCTAAAATTCACTGAGTGTGGGGTCTCGTCATAGCTGTTAACTAAGGCTTCATTTTCATGGAGAGCTCAACCAAAACTCCTTTTTTAAAAATTATATTATATATCAAACATACTTCAGCAAAAGAATAGTTGGAAGATCAGATTTTCACACTTTCTACATGCCCTTTCATGGCCACCATACTAGGAAAAGCTCACTATAGAGTTTATTAGCTAGTATGTGGTTATTCTCTGGGTACCAAACACCCTTCCCCTGCCCAATTATACATACGGGCTATGTGGAAACTAACTTTATTACAACTGAGGATCCACAATTTTATAGGCATGGCTGTCAGGCTGGATGCTGCACTCAGTAATTTGAATAATTCTTGCTACAACTCAGGGCTAAGGAATGTGGTGTGTGATCAAACAATACCAGGAAAACATCCTGTGTTGTCTACAACATGTGAGAACATTGCCTTGTGAGTTAATGAGATTTGAGTCTGGACAGTGACCAGGTCCCCTCAAACAGCAAATGTGAAGGAGAACCAGGTGAACAGCGTGTACATTTATGAGGATGCCTTTATGGACACTGCATGATTCTTGAATTATGAGCCCCGGGATGCCTTTATGGGTACTGGCGAATGTCTTTTCCTCATTGACAACTGGTTTAGGAACATTTAGTATTTAGTGTTCTGCCAAAGTTCTCAACTATTCAATTCTGTCTAAAAAACTCTGACATGTACAGTCGCAGACTTGCCCCATACGGTCACTTTCTCAAACATGAGATACGTGTGTATGGACGGGGCAGCAGACAGAGCAGAGACTCTGACTCCACCTCCTCAGACCTCTTAGTCAATGCATCATACCGCCTCACTGGATAACGCCACAGCACTGTGTGAGCTACCAGCCTTCTCTTATTGTCCTCACTGTGTTCTTCCTGATCCCAAGAGCATGAAGACAATGTCCGCGACCCCACTGTGCTATCATCCCTCTTAGACTCATGGCAGCAATTGCTGGGAGAACTAGGTACTTTTAAGAAGGTGAGCTAACCTATGTACCTACTATGTGCCAGTGCTAGGCAGTGAAATGCAACCATGAACTGGAAATGTCTAGATGTCAAAGAATATCAGAGCTGTTTATTCTGAAGTATTCTGCATCCTGCAAGCCACAGTGTAACCGTTTATTTAATATGGAGGACATTGCAGGGCAGGAATATAATCATCATTGTTAGAGGATATATACAGGAGAGAAACCAAAGGATGAAGGGCAAGAGAGATGAAATACCTGGAACTCTGGGCCAACCACATCCAGCAGATGGAAAACAAGTTACTAGAAGATGTAGCTGGAGAAATGATTAAATTAAACTGTGAAAGGCAGTAAGAGGTGGAGCAATAAAAGGTGAATGCTGGAAAAAACTTCCGGAGACAAGGGACACTTAGACTGCAAAGGTGTTTCTCAATAGCTGTGTGGAAACTGGATCCCCAGCAGCATTCAAGAGTAGACTAAACAGAACTGAAAAGAGAACTGAAAATTGTAGGGAGCAGTTTGCCGTGGACAGGAGGATGGGCCTGTTTTGTGTTCTTCCATCTCAAGTCCATGACTGTAAAAACCTCCATAGGTCAGGCTGCCCAAAGGTCGAGCTCCACATGACAGGTGAGACTGATGGTCAAGCAGGAACCATAAGAGTGATTGGAAAGGCTCAGAGTCCAGCGGATTAGAGGCGCGGAGGTACAGGACCAACGTGGAGGTACCCATGGGAGTTCTGGTCTGAAGGAGAGGCTCTCCATCATCATTTGCCTTACTTTATGCTGTGTGAGTGTGTTTGTGTGTGTGTGTGCAAAATAGAATGGGAGGGGGCTAAGGTCAGTAGTAATGATTATTGACAGATGGAGGCGAGGCCCTGAGGGTAAGTTCTGCTTCCAGAAAAACCTGAGTGAGCATGCTTTGCAGTGCAAAATCAAGATAAAACTTTGAGAATGACCCGAACCTCATTCCCAGGGCTCTGCCCTTTTATTTCCATAACTGAGGCCCTCCTTACCCAAAAGTATCAGGGATGGAGAGGATTCCAGATGTACCAGGGATATTCTTCTTTTTCATTTAAGGCTGATGCCTAAGGGTCTTTTCTTTGGTGTAAGACTGTTTTAAAACAGTGATTTGCCGTATAAGAGAACACAGTAAGCTTTTAACTGCTATTGTACATGAGTGCGGTGTTCTTCAAAGTCATCTGTGTGATGTCACAAGTACACAGCAGGCATTGGTAAATGACTGCACTAGTACTCACATCTCCCAGCCTCACCATCTCCACCCCACCCCCCATTCAGGGAATCACACTTCCAGGTAAAGAAGTGTAATTTCAGTGATGCCTCTGCCTGAAAGTCAAACTGCATTTGCATGTCTTAACCAAGTCATAAAAGCAAGGGAAAAGTAGTTCTTTTCAGATCAAACAGCGCTTCCCAAGGGCAAGACCCTCTGTTGTGTAGATAGATCTTAATGGTTGGGTCAGTTTAGCTCTAGCTCTCTCTACCAGGGGCTGTTTTCCCTTTCTCCTTCAGAAGTGATTCTAGAATCTCAGAAGACTACGCTAACCTAGATTCTGGAAAAAACAAGAGATTCACAACTTGAATGCAAATACAAGCTGATGGTTAATTGCAATTCATGACATTATGAAAAACCATATAGCAATGAACTGAAAAGTGACTTTTAAAGTATCTGCAAAACCTACCTAAGCCAGCAACTGAATCCCTTGTAGGTGAGCTTAGCCATTAGAGAAAATTGATACTTCAGAATCTGTCAGGTATCTTGCAATTGCAAGTATTAGAATAATGAACCCAACTGGCTTAAATAAGAGGATGATTTATTTGATTCATTAACTGAAATGTCTAAGGGTTTTAAGCTCAGATGGATCAAGGAGTTCTAACAATATCATCAGAATGGGTTTTTCTTCATTCCTTCACACTGCTTTGCTATGCATTGATTCATTCTTAGTGGTTCCATTCTTGCAAAAGCAAAATGATCAACCAGCAGTTCCACGCTTATATTTCAGGAGCTGTAGGGTCAGCAGGAAAGAAAGAATGTCTCTAATACAGTACTCCCAACAAGTCTTGGGACTGCCTTGCTGGGTCTAACTGGGTCACAGTCTTATTCCTGAATCAATGTCTGTGGCCAGGGCAATGGGCTGCTGTGATTGGTCAGGTTTGAGTCACATTCCTCTCCCTGAAGCTGGAGGTAAAGTCAAGGGGAGACTACTGTGCTATGCACACCGTGGAGACTGAAATGGGTGGAGAGAGTATTTCCCAGGAGGAAAAGAGAGTTTTCCCTACCAGATCAAGAGCAAATGTGTGGTGTGCTGCCATAAAACCATCAAACGCCACTATACTCTAGATTCAAATTGTCCTCTAATAATGTTCGGGGGCAGTGGGAAACAGAGAGAAGGCACGAACAGGTGAGCAAAGTAAGCAGGTCCAAAGAAATGTCTGAGAAGTCCATAAAGAAAGCATTAGCGAGGAGCTGGAGGCAAGACGTTGGCCGAGTACAATAGAGCAAACCAGATTCTGTGTGTCGGCACAGGTTGCCCTTTGCGTGAAGCAAAATTTTCTTAAAACTTCACTGTGACTTTCCACAAGACACTTTTCTTCTCTGGCATGGAAGGGTGAAGAGAAGTGAGAGCAACTGAACGCTCAGGTTCCATTATGTTACAAATGCATGTCATATTTAATGTTTAATGAATGTTCATTTAAATTATAATTCCAAGACAGGACTAATGAGCATTAGCTAACACAGGAAATACTTAATTTAAGAAACTAATATAATTCACCACTACTTTCTTAAATTTTTGGATTCCATTTGTGTGATATTGGGCTTGCCAGGAGTCCCTCCTGCTGGGGATAGCACAGCCAAACTGACCAACAGTGGTACCCAGAACTCTGAGACCAGAGTCTGTATAGTGCTCGACATCAAGGCAAAAGTGAATTAATCAGCTGTGATTTGGCTGGATGCTTTCACCCCTGTTGACCTTTCCTGGGTCCATTCAGGAGAAATGTGGGTTGTTCTCATTAATGAGATTGTACATCTGGCTTAAAGAGAAAATTTAAGTCTGGTACTTACTTAAATAGCAGAAGTTAAACAATTTACTAAACCAAATTTTTTTCTCTTATATTATTGGAATTCTTTGGAGTGATGACTGAAAAATAATAACGAGTAGGTGTTTCATCACCAAAAAGGATTTATTTGGGAAAAAGAAAGGGTTGCAACCCAGTGTGTGCAGACATGGCAAGTCATGTGCACACTCTGGCCTGCTGAGAGAGGAACATTTGTGTAAGGGAAGAGAAAGTTAAGGGAAGGGAAAGTTGGAACCACAGAGCTTTATTGTAAGCATAGAATTCTTCCTGTAGGGTTCTCACATGCAGGGTTCTCCGAGATAGAGTGGGAGAACTTCCATAAGCCCTAGCTCCTCCCATAAGCCCTCCCCACTGATTATGCTTTCTTAAAGTTCCATGGGTTAAAAGATGCCTTAGCCATTGTTTTCCAGGGCTAAGAGCCAGCTACAGATCTTTTATTAAATTTCTTCATAGTTGTAGTCCAAGCTTTTATAAGATCCAGGTTTTCCAAATGTTTGATTTCTCCACTTATGAATGCAACATTTTGTTCAGCTGTCTTTATTCTTTAAGTCATCCACAGGGTAGGAAATCCATATTTTTTTCAGGGCAGGATATTGCCAGTCAACAGATGTCTAAGGTGGGACCACCATAGCCCAAAAGAGGTAACTGTTCTTGGATCCAAATTTACAATTAGATCTGTTATAGTATTTCAGTCCTTGCCCATGGGAGTCTGGCTCACTTATTTCTCTGTGACTGCCTTGCTAGCTCAACTCTCTTGTCCTCTTGAACATCACTTACTTCTTATTGAACACATCTCAGGCTCCCTTGAGAATTTTATTCTCGGTGTGTTTCTCAAGCACAGCTCTTCCAAGAAAAGTTTTTCCAGACTTGATTCTCTGCCCAATGAGTGCATCTGAAGGTCTCTTCCAGGAAAAAGCTGTAGAGGTACATTAACTGAATTCTCTTTTAAGCTCCTTCCTTAGTTGTTCTCTTCCCTTTTCTCATGTGAAGACTGTGTTTCTCCACAATACCTACTTAAACCAGAACATGACAGAAGTCAAGGCCTGTAAAGGGGTGGCAGTCACTGGGGACAAGTAAAGCACGATTTTTCATGTTTCATGTTTCATGGAATATGAAGTAGTTGTTCCACATTTTCAGTGACTTTACTGTTGAATGAAAGTGAAAGAGTACTTGTAAATAATAGGAAGAAGAAACAAATACTTGTAAATTTTCTCTTAGGTTTTTAAAAAATATATTTCTCTACTAGCTTGAAAGTAGTTAGGGAATGTATGTAATTTCAGCACTATTGACATTGGAGGCGGGAAAATTCTTTGTTGTGGAGAGCTGCCCTGTGCATTTAGGATATGTAACATCATTCCTGGTCTTTACTGACTAGATGCCAGAGTTGACCTCCCTTCCTGCCCTTGTGACAGTCGAGAATGTCTGCAAACATTGCCGAATGTCTCCTAGGGGACCAAATGCCCCTGCTTGAGGGTAGCTGAATTAGATTGCATAAGCCTGCTACTCGTACTGCATATTTTTTATTGTAAACCAGGAACGGAGGCTCCAAGAGAGTCACTAATGTGTGCAGGTACACGAGCCTGAGGGGCAGAGGCGACACTTGGGTGGAACTTTGGTGACTTCGTGTAGTGCTGTAGCCACGCCACCACACTGCCTGCTGGATGCTCAAGTCAGGGATGCTCACCAGGAGAAATCAGAACAAGGACATCGCGTCCATGTGAGAGGCTGGGCATGTGGGAGAAAGGGCCTCAGTGCAGGCAGGCAAGATTGGAGAAGAGGGGAAGACAACCCAGGTTCAGGTCTATACCGAGCTTCTCAGGAACGGTGGGCAGCGTGGAGGGGTTGGCTGAGGATAGTTCGGTTCAAGCAGGTTGTAACTACGCATTCTGAGAGGCATATGTCTCTATGGAGGTGTCCCACCTCGCAGACCACAGTTTATAGTGCTTTTCCACCCCTCCAAGCTGTAGTTTCCCTCCTGGGTAACATTTCCACAGTCCTGGCAGAGGAACACACTCTGTATGGTTGCCTCTGGTTGAGCTGTGCTCTCTGGTCCTCGGCCCTCATGGGAGGCATTTGTCACCAGGGTTTCCCTTTCTGGAGCACTAAGCAGGCCTGCCAGCTCCATGAAATAAAACAC
This sequence comes from Trachops cirrhosus, assembly GCA_028533065.1. Classification (NCBI taxonomy): domain Eukaryota; kingdom Metazoa; phylum Chordata; class Mammalia; order Chiroptera; family Phyllostomidae; genus Trachops; species Trachops cirrhosus. The sequence goes on along the minus strand of CM052547.1, from coordinate 18,368,407 downwards.
TGGGAAGTGATGCTTATCTCCATTGAGGTCTGGCTTTTGGCCCCTGCCTTTTCCTCCTTAATAATCCCAAAGAGGCAGACGTGGTAAATGCAGCTCTGCCCTTCTCACCTCACCCTGCCACCAGCATCCCAGTCTCGCTGTGCCTTTATCTTCATATCCTCTCTCTTTCCTCCCTCCACTCCGAGAATTCCTGCACAGGCTTGTCAATCTGTCATGGAGGTCTCCACCCCACCCCCCCAACGCCCCACCACCCAGCACCTCCTTGGCTCTGTCCTGAACATCAGCCTGTGGCTGTCAAAACACTGACAGCGCTTCTCCCTGCTCTGAGAGCATCAGATCCCATCTGTACTGCAAACAGTCTCCCAGGTTTATTTTGCCTATCACTTCCGAACACTTGCTATTTAAATTCCAAATCATTTTTCTGGGGGTTAACAGTGTCCCTGCTATTCTTGGAGTTTACTCACTACATCTCCAACTCAGCCACCTTATTTGTATGCTCCTAGACTCATATATACACACACTTGCACACATAAATGTACATTTGTACACACGCACATGCACACGCAGACACACAAATGACCACACCATCACTGCCACAAGCATCAGGCTGGGTTACCATTGGTTTGCCTGTTACATGAACAACAAAAATACTTTCAGAGACAATTTGAATTATTTGGGGAGGAAGAAAGAAATAGGGAATAGTTTAGATATTTTTGTTTGTTTCTTCAGTCCCTTTCCAATCAAAATTTAATTATGTGAATCTGTCAGTTGAAATGTGTCAGGAATGCCTGTCATCATTCTCTCTCTCCTCTCTGAGATGCTGGGTGGGGGGTGGTGTGTATTTAGAAGTATTTCTTGGTAAATAAAGCATGCTCATCACTTTTTCTATTTATGAGTAGAAACAAGATTACTTGATGGCAGCAGGGGGAAAGTAATCCTACCCTTTCGAAGCACTGGACTCCCTGACATCTTTCTGTTAATGTTAAACACTTCTAGGTCCAATGAGACTGTCATGCAACCAAGAGCATAAAACAGAGGAGGGCAAACCGTCTTAGGTCTAGGAATAGAAGTCAGCAGTGTTTACCAGAGCTCCAGTGAATGGCTTGGCCTCTGACCAGGTCAAGCCCTGCATCCCTCTCCAGCATCCCTGACCTGGCCCAGGCTTGCTGCCTGCTCCTCCCTCAATAAAGCTGCTCTCCTGCTGGACTCAAGCCTTCCTTCCACCTTGAATCTGCCTGGAGTGCTGAGTCCTAGCCAGCTTCATGTTGATGCAGCTCACTCCCCTGTGGCAGTGAGGGTCTTTGGGCCAAGGATTTGGCATCACCGGGCTAACATGGACAGAATGAGGTGCTGAGCCATTGCCACCTGGGGCTTTGGTGTAGGAGATGAAGCTTGAGAACTGGTGCCAGCTTCAAAAGAGAAGTCCACCCTGTTCCCTTTAGTAAGGCCCGTGGGGAGTCCACTGTGAGTGAGAGAAGTTCTAGCCACTGGGGTGCCTCTGGGAGGAGTCGCGAGGTGCTCAAGAGTTACTTGGATCCCAGTGTAAACACAGACACTGTTTTCTTTGAGTCTGGAGTTATCCCAAGAGCTAGGGGAAGGTCCCTGATGGATTGTAGACTCAGTTAATAGTAGAATCTATGTTGCATCCTTCCGTCACATTAACACTGTCCCAGTCTTTGCAAAACATGTGCCTTTCCTTTCTTCTCATAATGCCAACCAAAGGGTCCGCCCTCAAAGAATCATCTCATTGAGGACATAGGACTGTCAAATGATAATGGACTTTGCCAGAGGGAAATGCCAAGGCCCAGGCTCCTCCACCCTGGGGTATCTCCATGTCTAGGAGACATCTGCCCTAGGTGTGTAAATCTGAACAGTGGGGGAAACCGCAAAATACAACAAGGCGTCTCCGTGGTTAGTATGCTCTGGGAAGGGTTAATTCACACTAGTTGTATTTTCTGCCTTCTTTCGGTTTCCCCTCATTCAATCCCTCCCTTCTTTCCTTCCTTCTTTCCTCTTTTCCTTCCTTCCTTTCTCTTCTTTTATCTTCTTTATTTACTTTGTATGCATTTGTGTGGGTATCATCTGTGATTTTATTAAGTACCAAAAGAATATACAATCATTTATAAAGTCATGTGGGCTGTGAAAACTAGCAATGCAATCAATACCCGTGCACCCATCACTAGTAAAAGAAGACACGTCCACAACGTGAAACTCCCATCCGTTCTCTTCCCTCCCCCGTCAGAACTAATCATTACCCCCACACTGTGTGTATCTGACATGTGACACTCACGGCCCATTGACACAGTGACAAGTCTGAAGTTCCCCAGACGCTGAGTTGTATAAGGAAAATTTCCCTCTGACTTTGAGATCACAAAAGGGAAGTTTCAGAACTCTTCCATCCTTCTTATTAATAAAAGTGAAAGCTATTTAAACTAATGTATCATCATAACTATCATCCAAAAGAGCCCACAAATCAATAAGAAAGCCCAGGATTTTAAAATTATTTAATATGAGTGAAATAGTTTTAAATGTTATCGAATCTGGAATATATTGCACTGCCTTTCTCCAAATTCCTTAGATCTATGTTGAACAGGTTTCTGCTGTATTTTCTTCTTCCTCTTCAAGTTTAAGTTCAACAAGAACTTGCTAAAATTTTCGCTCATGTGAGGTTTCTCTTATATTTGGAGATGTTCATGGTGGATTCTTGTCCTGTGCTTGTTCAAAACTTAGAAATCATATGAAATCACTCAAAATTTCTCTAAGGGAGCCACTAGCTACATGGAACTATACGCATTTGAAATGTCCAAATTGAGATGTGCTGTAAATGTAAGAGACACACTGAATTTCAATGACTTAGTATAAAAAAACATGTAAATTCTCTCATTCGACCAGGTAAAATTGATTACATGTTGAAATGATAATATTTTGGATATATTAGGTGAAATAAAATATCTTATTACAATTAATTGCACATACTTTTAATTTTTTTAACATAGCTACTAGAAAACTTAAAAGAGCATATGCGGCCCACGTTTCGTGGCTTGCATATATTTCTACTGCACACTCTGTCTTAGAGTATCAGACAAAACAGGATACATTCAAACGGTAGATTGCATTGTACAAGCTGTTAGTACAATGTGGGCTCTTGGCCTCTTGCCCTCAAACCCATTCCTTGTCCTATTCTCACTTTGCTCTGTATCAGGACAGGGGGCTGCTTCCTGCAAGATTCTATTTCCCAAGTTTCTGTGATACCTGGCTTTTGCCTGGATTGGCCAATTGGAAGCACTGTTGGGAGGGTGGAGGGCGAGAGGAAAGAAGAAACCAGTCTTCCTTCCAGTTTTCCTTTCTCTCTGCTTTGGGCAGTGGTTTGGCAAGTACCACCTCATCTTCACGCTCCAGGTCCTACTAGCCCCCTCATGGCTCCAATTCCCCACCGGGAAGAGGGTTACCCGGACCCTGGGCTCTGGGAACACTACCTTAGCTTCACTTTCCAACATGGCTTTTCATCTCTTGTATCACTTGTGTCACACATCCCCTCTGTTTCTTTTTCCCTGGTTGGAAACTGACTGATCCAAAACCTAAATGAAGGGAGAGATCAGTCAGGGGTGGAGGAAATGATGAAATACAAAATGAGGGCTTGACGGCCGGAAGAACCTCAAAAGTGATCAATGAATATTTTAGACCACAAATGAGGAACTGAATGGAATGGTAGGTGAAGGGAAAAGGGAAAGGAAAAGACAAATTCAGGGCAGGGAATTAGCCTGGGGAAACTTTCAAACATGGGAGTTTGTGGGGTCTGTTCAGAAAAATAGGGAATAAACCAGCTGATGGGGTAGAGTTTTTTTACATAAACTTTTAATTCTGGAATATTTTGGGCATCCCAGGTTTACAGACAAGTTGTCAACATATTACAGAGATTTCTCATAGACTCCTCTCCCCCAGCTTCCTCTAATATTAACACTGTACACAACTATGGTGCCCTGGAAGATTTATTTTTGTACAGTCAATAAGTTGTATTAGTAGAAGCAGATTATAGAGAATCTATATTAGTTTCCAAATTTTATAATTTGAAGGGGCTTTGGAGATCTATGATCTAGTCTTTTCATTTTATAATAGAAGACACCCAGGCCTGCCAGAGCTCTGTGACTTTTATTGATTCGGTAAATATGAATTATAATCCAGGCGCTGGAAGACTTGAGAATAAAGCCAAATCTACTTCTTTGCAATCCAGAAACTATTCTGTCAGCCACCGTGTTGTTCTTGGGGCAAACGGATTTACCTGCTGACAACAGGGAACCACAGTCAGAGTTTTATGGGTGACATTTCTGGGGACCTGGGTCTGTGCCTGTGTCCTCTCTGAGGACATGTTGGGTCACCAGTCAAGGGGATGAGCCACCGCCCCACAGAGTGGCAGATCTCGGCCTTTACTGCCCATTAGAATCAGCTGGGGGGCTTGGAACATGCCAGTGCCTAGGCCCCAGCTTCTCACCATTGGCCTGGCAATGTGCATTTTTAAAAAGTTCCCCAGGTATTCCTAACATGTGGCCAGGGTTGAGAGCCAGACACAAAATGTTGTGGCAGCTCTAGAAGTTGACACTTTGCGGCCTAACAACTCCCCCGGCTATTGAGGAGCTGACAGCTGATGCTAGTGGTGCATTTCCACGGGCACTGTATTTAGTCAGGAGCCCTTCCAAGACTGGCCTTCCTAGCTTCCTCAGAAACATTCACATTCCCTTCTGGGAGCTTCCCATTTGGCTTTATCGCTGTTAGCATACAACTGAATATGAACTCTTTACCATGGTCCATTACTTCCATCTTTGTTCATAGAAACACGTGGCTTTGATAGGACACTCAGAGCTGTAGTGTCCAGAAATACACCAGAGTTTTGAATGTTGTCTTTGCCACCTCCAGCCTCTTCATTTGGTGCTATTATGCCCCATATCCACGCATGTCCGAAGTTTCCATTGCACTGTGACCTCTCTTCTCTCCTTCATTAAAATTTCATTTGTAATTCCTCATTTATGCTAAGTCTCAAATCTTAGACTCAAAGAACCTGGTGATGGCAAAAACCAAAAGACTACATTTGCCCTTATTGTACAGAAAAATGCAGGAGAGTGCCCTCATTCTAGGTTGAGTGTTGGCTTTGCTTACCTCATGCCTCTTCTCCCTCTCAGAAGTTGAGAGACTGAAAGGGTTTCCAGTGTTCATAAATTCCTGTTTCTTTTTATTGGCATTCGTTGTTCTAATGTATGCATGACTGGGTGTATGTATGTGCACGCGCATGCCCGCACGTGTGTGCACATGTTATGGTCTATAATACGCAGTACCTGTAAATGCTCGTGGATGTTATGGAAATGATGGAAGGGCTGTGCCAATCTCGCAAACACAGAGCATGCATTATTGCGAGACTTTGGCTTTCCAAATGGGACCCTGTAAAAACAGCTGATAGATTTATGTTCACATATTAAACAGGCCACCCAGCCCCGGTGTAAAATCAGGGTGACAACTGAATACATCACTTTTCCCAGCAGCTACCTGGGTGCGCTCATTACCCAGTGGAAAATGGGCCAGGCTTGTTCATTAGAACTCCCTTTCCTAAGGAGAGCCATTTACACGCTGTCTCATTTAAAACAAACAAACCAACCCCACAGAGGTTTAAAAGAAACCAGAAAGACCTTTTCCTTTATAGCCTCTGGAAGGTGGTACACAGTACCTCTGTCTGCCTGTGTCTGAGCTGTCGTGAGTGAAGGATCACTGCACACCTGCTCAGAAGAAGGAATGTTTTCCTGTGGGCGGAGGGATTACCTGTCGGCATTAATTAGAAAGATGTAGAGGCTTGTAAATATTTTGGGGAGAAATTACTGCAACTTGCTCAAACAGCATACTGATTGTCACCCATGTCGCCTCAAAGAAACAAATGGACTAATTCCTGTGAAGGTAGCATGCAGGCAAAGGCCCTGTAGGTGAGCTACCGCACAGACACCTGAAGAGCAACAACTCATGGCCCACGGTAGGGGGCTTATCGTTAGACCAGGGGGCAGTCCATGAGGGCCGGAGGAGGGGTTACATTCTGGACTTCACTGCCTGCAGCTTTACTGTCTTAAATTGTGACACTGTAGAGTTGCAGAGGGCAGTGGCCCTAAGAATCAAACGATGGCTCCTCATTCCACCCCATCTGTCCTCGTACTCCCACCTCACTGACTGCTCCAGACTTGCACCTTCTTTCTCTGATCCTCTGACTCCTCGTCTGGACTTCCTTCTTCCCACTGGGGCCCTTCTTGCTCTGACAAGCCATTTGCTTTGAGATTCTCTTTATACCACAAATGTGCTCCCTCTCTCCCTGGCATATTCCACCAACTCGGCTAAATGCAAATAAAAGAGTCCTGGGGCGCACTGAGGCAGGAGCTCCCTGGCCTGTGCAGGCCTTAGACCTTCAAGCCCTGAGCAAACAGGTGCTCAGGACACCTGCGGGGCATGCTCGGCCCCCTCACCAAGAACCCCCATGTCTGTTCTGTGGAGGAGTATCGGCAGGGACCTGGTGCGCTGCTCATCCTTTGCTTAAGCATTGCATCCAGCTTCCTTTTATGACCTTTTAGTGCTTAATTTCTTATCACATTTTATAGTTTTTTTTCACCCTTTTCTGTTAGCCTGTTAGATGAGCCCACCAGCCTAAGGGGGAGGCGGCAAGGATGCTACTGGAAGACTTAAACAAAAGAGAATGGACACCTACCCCCCACCTCCAGTCACTTCCATGATGGTCCTTTAAGTTCCCTGGAAGGTGGGATTTAAGAAAAGGCCCTAATTAAATGTCCCAGGGATTCCTGTTACCAAAAAACATCCATCTGTACAATATAAGAGGGTTCACCCTGGCTAGGTGGCTCAGTTGGTTGGAGCATTTTCCCATAACCAAAAGGTTGTGGATTTGATCCCCAGGCAGGGCACACACCTAGGTTGCAGGTTCCCTCCCCCATCTGGGTGCTACAACCTCTGGTCTGGGCATGTATGGAAGGCAACCAGTTGATGTCTCTCTCTCTCTCTCCCTTCCTCTCTCCTTTCTCTCTCTCTAAAAGCAACGAAAAAATGTCCTCGGGTAAGGATATATATATGTTATAGATGGGTTACCTTCCCTCCGTCCCCAGGTCCCCTGGCCAGAACACCTAGTACTCCTGCCCTAGGAGAAACTTGGCTAGATTTCTGAAATATAATCTATATCCTCATATGAAAACCTCCTCCCTCAATGAATTCCTGATAATAACGTTGACAGGCCTTCAACTGCCACGATCCGTCTGTAGCTGATCTTCCCTCCTCCCACCAACCTTTAAAAGTTTTCACTGCACTATTTTAAGCTCACATTGTTAAAAGCAAGGCAAACTAAACTTCTGAGCTTTCCGGGCTTTGCATGACTATGAGCTTCTCAGGGGCATTTGCTGCGCTTCTCTTCGTGACTGAGGCCAGCGTGCACTGCAGGAGACAGGAGAAAGGCAACCAGCGCTGCTGGGTGTAGTGGGAAGAATCCTTGCAGGAGCGTTAGGACATCCGGGTTCCAGAACCGCTCTGTCTCGCACAGCAGCCACCAGCCCCGTGGGGCTACTGAGCACTCGGGACATGGCCAGGTTGGAGATGCTACTTTGGGTATGTCAAGTTAAACAAATTACGTTATTAATTTCATTGTTAAATAAATTACATTTTAATTTCTTAAAAGTATTTTTTACTTTTTCAATGTGGCTACTAGAAAAGTTTAAAATTCACATGTGGCTTGCATTATATTTCTAAGGTTCAGCACTTCCCTAGACAAACCTGCATAGCTTTCCAAACTGGTAAAATTAAGTGCATTAGAAACTACCTTCGAGCGTCAGTATTTTCCTTGTATACACTATATCACAGGTGGCAAATACAAGGCCCGCAGACCAAATCCAGCCCTCCACCTTTTTTTTATCCGGCCTGGCACCTCGTTTCTACCTGGAGGCAGTGCCAAGCTCTCGCTTAACTGCTAGGGAGTAAGTTACATTTAGACAGTCCTAAAATTATATTCAGCCTTTTGAAGGCAACTGCGAGACTGATGTGGCCTCTGGTGAAAATGAGTTTGACACCCTGCACTATATATCCTTCAAGGTTCACTATCTGTTTTCATACCTTAAAAATGATTCCCTGGTATTCATCAATGACTGTTAAAGAATTTTGCATACAAAACACCTGTCTTGTGGTTCACACTGGGGACATACAGGCACCAGAAAGTTATAAAAAAAAAAAAATGTAAGTCTTTCCTTCAAGCAACAAATGCTGGGACGAAGATATAGGACATGGAAACACAAAAACACTCACTAATGATACAAAGTCAGATGTCGTTAAGAGCCAAGTTAGTGTTTGTCACAATAAGGATGTGCAAGGCTGTGATGGGTCCAGGACACTTTCAATTGGGAGACTATTTCTAGTGGGGAGTTCAGCGAGAGCCAAGCAAAAGTGAGACTATTGTTTCTCATTCTCCCATAATATAATAATGGGGAATGATGAGTGAGAACGGGTGAGTTAATGTGTTTTCAGGAGCAGAAAGTGGCTTTGAGTCACTATCCTTCCCTCTAAGAATATTTTTCCAATCCGCCCCACCACCCCGTCAGGATTGGGAAAGTTGGATGATGATCCCCATAGCTCCGAACCTCAGCCACCGTCTCCAGACCTCTCAGTGTGGGAAGCCAGGGATGACGTGAGCCTCCCAGAGGCCGTTGGGGGATTATATCAGAGGATTCTGGCGGCAACTGGGCAATAAAGGTATGAGGCATCTTTCACTCTTCAAGAAGAGGGAGAAAATAGTGGTTGAATACCACTCCTTGGCCCATTGGGCTGCTTCCCAACTTGTGTCGTGACCTTCACCACCACCACCAGGGACAAATGCCCCCTCAGCAAATGCACTGTAGCATTTCATGAAGTTTACGTAGGAGTTACAGTGATGAATCAATTGGACTGTCTTGCTATTCTGGGTTCCTTTAGGGGAAAAATAAAAAAGAAGAAAGCCTTTGGAGAAAACCACGAACTGACCAACGTCCCCTCTCTCCTTCAAAGTTATCCTCCCAGCTAATTCAGGAAATAGCATCTCAGAGGTTCCCATCTCGGTGTGTGTGGTGGTTTTAAATCCTCTTTAAATGGCTAAGAAGGCAATTCTTTTCAGTCATTTGTTTTGTGCAGCCCTCCCCTTCCTGGCAGAGACACTGTATGCACTCTATTAGAGCATTTTTTTTTCCCTACATATAATGGCACCAATTAAATTACCTTGCAGCCCGACCTTAATCTGGCAGGAATGATTATTCCATGAAACAGTTAGGGCTCTAATTGACATGAAGTGCCTGCAAAATATGTCTTTTGCAGCAACCCCTGTCAAAGTCACATTGATATGCTAATCCCTATAGCTGGCAGAATCACTTCATAAAGAGAGACATTGAAAATTGAATTATTTCAATTTCAGTACCTAGGAATCTAGTGATCTGTCTGTATATGTAACTAAGTAGGTGCAATGCTTTATATGGGTAAACAGCTGTACTAGGGCGTTGCCATGGAAACTGCTTGACTCATGGCAGTTGTGTTAGTGATGAAGTCATTAGCAGTGTGAAATGTACTTTGAGGTTGTCAAGTGTAACACTCCAGGAATATTTCAGCGGTATTAGTGGAGCCTTTTCATTTACATAATTTAGGCTTTCACACATGATCTCATTATGGTGCAAGAAAGGATTGGGTTACGGGGGCAATTGTACCCAGACCAGATGAATCTCCATTATATCATTGAATTGTTATTCTACCCCTCAAATAGAGCCCCCCAAATAAGTCTTATGAGAAATTGATCACTCCCTCAGAACAATGACTTTGAGAAACACTACTGGTGATGGGATAGGCTAGGTTACCCTAGAAACCATTGAGGATATTGGGACGCTTTCTCTTCAGGTGCATTATTTATATTTGTTCTGATGTTTTATTAATCCTATAAATTAAGAAATAAAACTTGAAAGTCACAAGACTTATTTTTAGCCAATATCCAAGTGCATCCCCATTCATATACATCCCCAGTGAATCCTTAATGATCCCAGTGATGGAGTGATGTGCGGTATTAGTAGATTTCCAGTTTGAAAATCATCCTCCAAGTCAAATTTTGAGCTCTGTTGTTTGGGCCCCCCAAACATGACTCAACTTCCTCTGAGCTCTCCAGAGTCAGTTCTTAATGATTTCTGGCTGTTTCACAAAATTAGATTACCTTGAATCCGGCTCTGAACATTCTTCCAAAAGAAGAATTCTAAACATATTTTAAGCAGTGATTACATTATTAGAGTAAACAGACAGCTTCCCACGGGAACTTTCTTGACATGCAAAGCACTGAGATCTGTGAGTTTAGGTGTATGAGTTTATAGCTACATCTCAATTTTTAGTTCAGTGTTCTAATTTTTTCATCCATCCCTCCATTCATGTATTCATTCATCAGATATTTACTGAATATCTGTAAAGTACACCAAGAAGTGCTGTAGGTGGTGGGGATGAAGTGGTAAACATAATAGACACAGCCCCTGACTTCAGGAAGCTTAATCTAATGGGGAAGACATATTCTCAAATATGGCTCTATGGAGAAGTGCCTTTTGTCTGAGACTGAAAAGAGGAGGAGCCAGGGAGAGTAAACAGGAAACACATTTCACACAGAAGGAGACAATCCGTGGGAGACCCTGAGGCCAGAGGAGTTTGCTGGGATGAAAGAATTCAAAGAAAGGGAGTGATCAGGGGATGAGTTCCCCTAGGCCTCACCTTCAGGGAGGAAAATATACGTCTCTGGAAAGGGTTATTGTGCTTACCACATCCAGGTAAGTGCTGATTTATCAAAGAGTGCCATCCACAGGGGACTAGCGTCTTCATTGTTTTTTAGAAATTTAAGTGTTTGTCAAAATCTCAAATAGCTACACATTTTAATTCCTGCTTTTTCCCTTGTATGTAGTAAGTCCTTAAGCAGGTATTAGAAATTTACTCAAGCAAGTAAGTTCCAGGCTATACCATAGTGTCTGCTATAATTTATTCTTCTTCCCTTGACTTCTAAATACAGTTACTTTCTAATGAAATTGCCCTGTACTTTGCATACCCTTTGTGAATGTGAGCTGTAAAGTAATATCAGTATTATCAGTACCTGTTGCTGTTCCCATTCAATTATAAGGTGTTTAAGGATACGAATAAGCTGTTGTTTGTTTTGCATCCTCCTCAATTATCTCTTAGAACTATACTCCATAGATGTTGTAGAAATTTCTGGAAGCAGTGTATGAAGGGTAACTAATATGCACCATGGCATGCCTTGCCCCTATAAAATTCCTAAGTTCCTGCTAAGCTAAACTGTTTTCTGCAGAAGAATTTTGCAAATGTTAATAGGAGTAACTCAAAAATGACTTCCATGGTCCAATAGATCGGGGTACACAGCATAACACATGTGTGAAGACACACAGTACGTACTGGAATCTTACCAGCCTGGACTCCTGCTCTGAAGATCACGCATTACTTTGTTGAACTCTAAATTTCCAAGTTTAGTTGATCATGGATGAACCTCCTTCTACTCCCCACTCCATTTTTGGCTGAAGATATCTCATCATTCATGAAATGCAATTCAGGGAACCCAGTTCACTTTAAGGCTTTTACAAAACATTTGAAATATACATTTTTTAAAAGGTTTTTTTGAAAGCATACGACATTCTTTAGGTCAAATGAATTCTTAACGAACTAAAACTTACCATTCATTCTATTGCTCACTGGTCAAATATACATTGACCTGCAATGGATGGCAGTGTGCCAGGAACTCACAGTTTAGGTGGAGCAGCTGACAAGAGATCGTGCTCTTGCAGAGAAACAGGGTGAGTGGTGATGGAGCTGTCCCAAGGCCAGTCTTAGCACAGAGGCACAAGCCCCTCCCATTCTACTTTGACCCAATGAAAGACTGTGATATATGGTAATGCTGGGTCATTTTCTGACTTGATTCCCCATTTTCTATTCACTCAGCATCCCTTTTAAATGTTCCTCAATATTCACTTTTTTAAATGTATTAGTTTTAGAGAGAGAGAAAAAAAACTTTGAACTGTGGTTCCATTAATTGATGCATTCATTGGTTGATTCTTGTATGTGCCCTGACCAGGGATCAAACCTGCAACCTTGGCATAGGGAGATGATGCTCTAACCAACTGAGTTACATGGCCATGGCTCAATGTACACTTTTAAAGCATATTTTTTTGAGAGAAGGGGACTACCCCTGGAAAGGACAGCTGCCCCCAGCCCTTTAAGTCCCTCTACACTCGACTTAGAGCAGTGGGGGTGATTGTGCCCATGATCAGTATATTACAGGTTATCACAGAGCTGCCCAATAATGCCATCAAGAAGCTACCCATCCTCTTCACAGCCCGTAGCTTTCTGAAAAGAAGAACAAGGGAAGAGCCCACTATAACACATTTTCCTGGATATGTTTCCACAGAGAAATCAGAGTCTCTGTTGGATAAGAATCAGCACATTTCTCGGAAGCAATCCCAATCCTTTCCATCAGTCCTCCCAGTGAGGCATGTCATGTTCTGTCCATTTTTACAGGCCTTATCTCTCTGCCGCCTGCCTTTTTGCCTTGATAACTGATTTCTGCACCATCAATCGCATTGGCTATGGGAACCATCCAAAGGACCACAGAAGTGGGCGTAACACCAGGTTTTCACTTTTCCTGTCTGGCGTCTTTTCTCACAGAAACATTTTGTTAGAGCCTGATTTTTGCTATACAACCGTGGGCTACTGAGTTCATCTCTATGCCCATCTGCAGAATGGGAATAGGAGCTAATACTGAGCTCAAGGGCCTGTTACGAGCACAAATAAGATGACAGAAGGAAGTCAGGTGCGTGTGGAGGGGGTGTTCTATCACTAAGTAAATCCTAAACAATGCAAGCTATTATTTTTACTCTTATTATATCTTAATGCTCTTCATCAGAGGCAGTTTGGAATTAATTTTTGAAGGCTCACCTTCTGTTTGAATTAACTAAGGCTTCAGTGAGCTCTGTATATGTAATTCAGCAAATATTTGTTAACTACCCGTGATGTGCAAGGCTTTGCACAGAGCTCTGGGAAAATAAAGGTAAAAAGGTAGAATCCTGCCCCTAAAGGGAAGCACCATGGAGTAAAGGACCAAGAGTTCACTGTGTGTTCAGTCCTGTGCTAGGCCCTGGAATGGGGCAGCACAGAGACGAATGTAGGAAAACAGTCCTTGTCTTCCTAGGACCCTGTAACTTTGCTGCTGTACAGAGACATCAGCTTTGTACCCAGGGAGTAAGTTAAGTTGGGATAAAACTGGATGCCTAATTGACAAAAGTATTTCTGTGACATGAAGTACAAAAGTGAGAGGTGATGACAGCATCTGTCACCCTGGGTTCATTTGGTATCTCAGGGTTAGCTAAGCCAGTGTCCTGCTCCCTTCACCCTTTTAGATGGCCACTCCCAAGTGAGTGCTGGATCAGGGAGAAAACCTACCCTCTGGAATTCGGGGTTCATCAATTACAAGTAACCGTAACCCCACCAAGCACCTCAAACCAGCTCTCTAGGCCCATCGATAGGAGTTGATGCTCCCCAGGCTCTGCTTTCAGGGGCGGAGAGGGAGCGCTGTTTCTGAAAGTGGTGGTCTCCGTTTCCCCAGTTTAGGGAGAAATGTCAGGCAACTTCTCTGAATGTATTTTTCCCAGGGTAACCATCATAAAAGTGTTCATCTCTGTTGGCTGAGATATTTTTCTCCTTTTCAAATATCCTATTGTTCTTTTCATGTTTATTGTTTCCTTTATGCCTCTTTGATAGCTTCTTTTTGAGGCCTTGTAAGATATTTTGATACTGAGCAAGGAAGGCAGATGTGAGACCCTCTATTATTCTGCCTCTTATTTTGATTTAAAGTTACATGCTCCCCATGGAAGGAAACAATAAAAATACAATGCTGGAAGAAGGGAAGAATGTGGGAAGATGAATAGGAACCTGTTCCATTGGAGAACAAAAGAAGAAAGCTATTGGGCATGACAATCAATGCAAGTGATCATGAGTGACATTTAGATAGTCTATTAACTTGATAATAATTGCCTTGTTTGAAGACTGTATTTCTTGAAGGTGCAGCAACTATTGGAAGATGGTCTAAAGCTGTGGTTTCTCTCGATATGTTGTCTAATTCAGTGTAATCACCATCTTTTATGTATTAATTACAGCTTAGCTTTGCAATCGAGATGAACGGAAGAGCTGACATCAAATCAGGCCAGATCTGATTAGCATTCTTTACCAGGATTCTTATCCAGGATAGCATTTCGAATCTCACATCCTCTGAGGACGAATGTGGACGAGAGGTTTTGTTGGTAACCTTGAGCAGGGTAGTCCATCAGACCAGGATGCTCCGTGTGGAAGTTGCCTGCAGTGGCAGAGACAGAAGCATTCAAGAAAGGCTTAGTTCTAGTTACCTGCTAGCTGTGGATTTGGGATAGGCCACTGAACTTCCCTGAGTGTCTGGTGCTTACTCTCCAAAATGAGAGTAGGGATAGGGACTCTGTTGATCCAACAGGATTATGTGGAGGATACCATGGAATAATGTAGGTGAAAGTACATTTTGTAAACCTTAAACTGTTAAATAGGTGCTCACATCAGTCTCTGCATAACCAGAGACACCACCCCCTGCTGGACAAATAGCTCCTTCTTGGCTGGTCTTCTTCAAGGTCCAGGTCAGGAGTTTCTGTGAACGGAAGACACTCAATTCCTGGGACTGACTGAATGGCTGGCAGCCAGCTGCCTGGTGGCACGGGCACAGCCCTGAAGGAGAGAGTTTACAATCCCATTTAGGACACAGATAAAATGTGACGAGCCACTCATTCAAAAGGTCAAAGTAAGTTCACTTTAAAGACAAAGAGGCATTTTATACTCTGGGCCCATGTCTCCATTTTAAAAGTAAGTGGGAAAATCCTTCAAAGATAAATTTACTTAATCAAGCCACAGTTGGAACCATGAAAAACCTATAATCATAATATAATATCTTCTGAATATTTATTGCTTTTCACCAGACATACGCATCATTTCTTTTATTCCGAACATCATTCTCTACAAAGTAGCGAGAGAGATCATTGCAGATGGAGGAAAATGTGTCGGAGCCCCGTTTGTCCGAGGAGACGTCCTGTAATTAGCGGAGCAGCACTGAGAGAGCAGGTCATCCAGGGCAGTCCTCACCGCTGTTTCTTGGAGAAAAAGCTAATCAAATACCCATTTGTTTAAAGTGGCTTGTTTGTTTTGTTTTCCCCTTGATGAGAATATGACAGTGTAGCATGAAAAAATCTACTGCAAGCCCAGGTCGCTCCTAGCCAAGGACAATGTCAAAAAGTTCAGGCCTGTTTCCCCTCTAGTGCTCAAATCATTTCAAAATGGAATTTTCTTTTCCTGGGGTCCCTTTAGCTAATTTCTATTCTCCAGCCCTTGTCCCTCGTAGCTTCCTCTTCCTTCCTCTTGTTTAGGTAGTAAATCTGATCGAAGACCATCTGCCTGCTGACTTTCCACGTAGGCGAGCGTGTGTCAGAACATGATTAATGTTTGATTGTCTATTAACATCATTTTAATTATGAAAATGGAAATTTGAGTGAAAATGCCCAATTTAAATCTCTCCTAAAGTCAGTCTCCTGTGTGGTTCTCTGGGAGAAAAGGAAGAGGAATTCTCTGACCTAATTTGGTGGGAAGAATGGGAGCTCTTATACCCCCAAAGACAGGTTTCCCTGCTTTTCAGTATGACAATGACATCTTTCTCAGCTTTTAAAAGATTTTATTTATTTATTTTTGGAGAGAGGGAAGCAAGGGAGAGAGAGGGAGAGAGAAACATTGATATGCAGGAGAAACATCTATTGGTTTCTCTCATGTGCCTCTTGCACACCCCCCACCGGGGACCTGGCCTTCAACCCAGGCATGTGCCCTCACTGGGAATCTAACCCATGACCTTTCGGGCAGAACAACGCCCAGCCCACTGAGCCACACCAGTCAGGGCACTTCTTCCTCATTCTTGACTGAGAAACCATTCTCCAAATTTGTGTAGTTTTAAAGACACAAAATCCGGAGCTGAGTTACTTGACCCATTAGTTGAAGAGCCATTGTGTAGCCATGAAAAAGTACAGAGTAACTGATAAAGCTCATCACAAGCCTCTGGCTAGAAGGTAGTTTTGTTTTGCAAATCAGATCCTTTGACACATTAGAAATTCAGTAAGAGATATGGCATTCAGCCTGGATTCTGAATAGAAAATGTTCAGGGGAGATAGCTCAGCTCCTAATACATAACCCCGTGGGGTACATTGGAGTGCTGCTGGCATTGCTGATGACATTAAGCTGCCATCAGTAAATGAGAATCCCTTTCTCTTCAGAGGGTTTCCAGCATTCTGCGCAAGTGTCTAATGTTCTGTGTAAAAACAGGGAGCGAGGGAGCGGCACTGCAGGCCAGGTTGGCTAGTGTCTTCTTGGGTCTTTGCTGTTGTTGTGATGTAGATTAGACTCCAGGAAAAGCTAGGAGCACACCCCACCCCCTACTTAACCACTTAGCTCAGGAAAAAGTCGGCAGTACAAAGGGCCCTTCTACTGCCCTTTGTTGCCTCAAGTCCTGGCCTAATAGTCGGTTTCTGATACTTGTGTCTTTGGACTGTCTTTGGTGGCTGTCCCAGTGGGTGCTAATGCTTGAGGCTGGCATAAAGGTGCTCAGGGCATGGCTTCCTGTGTTTTTAATTATTTTTAGTTATTTGGCTGATAACTAGGTCTGTGGTTTTTGCTTTATGCATTTTGGGCAAGAATAAAAGTAACGATTCCATCCTAATTAGTGTCCCTTTGGAGCAGACCCTGACAATAGGCCTAGGTTTGACCTGGGTACATTTCAGAAGAGAGGACCATGGTGTGAAAGGAAGGGATAGGCTGTTTCATCTGGCCTTTCTTTGTTTCTCTCATTGTTATTTTTGTTGTCAGTATCCCCTGGGCCCTTTCTAAGGACCTGCAGAAGTGAAACTTGTGTATTATAGGTTTAACTTCTCCTTCCATTTTTCAACATAACTAGTGAGATATAGACTGTTGTAGCTTCATATTACAGTTGAGGGCACTGAAGCTCAGAAAGGTTAAGTGACTTGTTCAAGTTTGCACAGCTCCTTATATGGCAGAGCCTGCCATATCTGTCTCCAGCTCCCTGTAACTAACCAATATACTCTCCTACTGAGCCCTCCCAAATTGAAGTGCTAAGAAACCACATAATTTCTTTCCCATTTAATCTGAAACTAATGACAATACTATGTTGTAGGCATTCATTCACTTAATCAGAAAAAGCTTATTCATTACTATCTTAGTCCATTCAGGCTGCTACAACAAAATACCACAGACTGGGTAGCTTATAAACAACAGAAATTTATTGCTCATAGTTCTCGAGGCTGAGAAGTCTGCAATCAATATACCAGCCTGGTCTGTTGAGGGATCTCTTCCTAGTTCATAGTGCAGGGGAGGAAAAAAATATTTCCCTCTACCCTTTTGAGTCCTCACCTGAGATCCCTGTAATAAAAGGCAGATTATCAAGAGGAAAACAAACAGTAGTTGATTAACATATGTATTTCATATATACTCGGGAGATACCCAGGGGAAAATGATTAATTCTCCAAGGTGGCTTAGATTTCAGGTTTTCTTTATGGAGAAAGGGGAGTATATAGGTATCTTAGGGGAGAACAAATGATTTTTAGGAAAGATGAATCAACCCTTGGAAGAGTAGATAGGAGGAATGATAATTTGTAACAAAGTTTGTCTGGATGCTGAGGGTTGGAATAAATAGATCATGGATTTATACTCTTGCTTGAAGGCAAGTGCCACAGAATTATCAGATGTCCACCAGTCAGAACCTTACAGAACAGCTTTTCCAATGGCTTCTTTCAATACATGAAGACACTGAATTTCAAAGAGGGACAATGACTTTGTCAAAATTGCTTCAGAACATTATGGACGGAGACCCCAAGCTCCCTTGCCTGGGCCCCTTGTCTCCTTCCCACCATAATACCAGATCCTTCCAAGATGTCTGGCCTCCTGACATCTCGAGGGGCAGGAACCTTTACGTCTTTCTTTGTTATTCATTCTTCTGTTTTACAAAAATCCTAGGTTAGGGTCTTCTCTCTATAGCCAACAGAAACTCAGTTTTTATTACCAAAAGAAAAATAATACTTACTGTAAACTTATATGCTCATCCTCGTACAAACCAGTGAGAGAAATCTAAGATATGTTAGATGCAGTTTTTATTTATAAAAATATGTGTGGCATAAGTGAGGAGATGGGAATTGGAAATTGTTAACAAAAATATAAAGCTGTAAGTGATCGTGTGCAAACTAAATTCACTGGCCAAACAAAACAACCAAAATAATTTCTCAGAAAGACTCTTCCTGCAGAGGCCAGGACTAACTGTGCATAAAAGCAATCACGTGTGTCAAACGACAAAGCCAGAGCCTGAGGTCACTGTGGATCAAGGGACTTTCACAAAGGTGTCTAGGCATGGAGATCTTAGAAGAGACAAGACCCCTGTGATGGACATTCCCAAGGACAGCCACCAATACTGGCTGCTGCTCTTTATTTCTGTTGCATTTATACGGCCTTGACTTGTATCCAAGATGGGCCAGAGAAGATACCCCTGCCCTTTTCCACAACCCCGTGTGTCCTTTATATTGATGGGTCTGGAATGTCACAATATCGTTCCCTGCAGAACCACCTCGGCAACTTAGTTTGTGGGTTGCTTGAACAGTTGAAACACACAGTATTATTTTAATACATGTTTCTGTATCAATATATTATTGTTTCTTTTTTCTTCCATTTGGCAAAAAGATCACAAGATTCAAGCTTTATACCAAGAAGATAGTCTAGAAACAGACATTTGAGTGAGGTTTGGCTGTCCCCACCAGTCAATCAATGGTGCGTCCATCCCCAAGGAACTGTGATGTGACTCAGATGTGTTACATATCCATTGCCCTTGAAAGCCTTCCACATACTTATAGTAATAGACAAATTAGACCTATCTATTTAAAGATACTGATGACACACCAGTTGGACTATTGTAATTTTAACTTAAAGTGTGTGTACTTTGAACAATTTGAGAAAACTGAGTGTTGAAAAAAATCCTGCTCTGCAGAATTTGGGGTACTTTTCCCTTTTCTTCCCCATTTTCTTTTTCAGTATGTCTAAGATGAGAGCCTCCAGAAAGTCATTCTCTGCTGTTTCAGACCGGCTTCATCCCATCTCCATTATCCTGCCTGTGCTGCCCTTTTGGCCCCGCCCATAGATCCCCTTGGTTTATGTTGTAGGTGTGTCTGACTGCATTCCTGACTAGATTCCACACCCACTGGGGACAAGCACTGTGTATTATGCTCCTTTGCTTATGATAAGGTTATATCTCGATAAACCATTGTAAGTTTAAAATCTTGTGAGTCAAAAATGCATTTAATACACCTCATCTTCCAGAACATCATAGCTTAGCCTAGACTACCTTAAATGTGGTCAAACATTTGCATTAGCCCACAGTGTTGAATATCCCATGCACTTTATTATGAGAATCACTTTTGCATCACGGTAAAGTCTATAAACCCTAAGTCAAACCATCCTAAGTCAGATACCATCTATACTTACATTCTGCCTCCTCCAGCATCTAACACAGCTTCTTGCAAACCATGGGAACTTTAAGAAGATATGATGATTAATTAATAACTGAAATATTTTTCTAATACTGACATCTTGGCTCATGGAGAAGATGATACAGAAATCTTGTCATTTAGGGTTTTAATTTCCTACAAATGAAAATTGAATGATCTAGAATAGTTTTCCAACCTGTGGGCCACTGCCCCCTGAGTTGAAGAGTCACTGCACAGGGATTTTAGCTACACATATACATAAATATTTTCCTGACAAACACATAACAGAAATAAAAATATTTCATTTGGGGGTTTGGTTTGTTTGTAAAGACTGTTACACTAAACAAATATTAGGAATCAATCTAGAAACTGTAAGAAGAGAGTGAGACTACTTTTTGTAGGCTTCTTATGGCCCAGGGGACACAGTTGGTGAAATGACATCAGCCCCAAGACCGCACTGGTTCCTGTTCATGGACTGGGGCCTGATTTGTGCTGTGGCTAGCAATGCAGTTTTGGATTTTGTCTCTATTTTTAATCTTTTTCCAAAAAGAAACAAGCAAAACTGAACTTAAACAGATGCAACAATGAGGCATTTTAAGTGGCTGAAGAAAGTTCTGAGGCCCTTCTGACTATGCCATTTCCACCTTGACATTTAGGTTAAGGCTTCGGAAGTAACCAGGCAAACCTTATGCGGTGCTGCCCCTGGACCCTGAGATGCAGACAACACTCGGGGTACGCTCCCAGTCTGGATTCAGCTGCTAGAGAGGAACATTCAGAGGCCCACAAAGTTCAAGAACCACCTCTGAGTAAAGGTTCCTGCTCTCTATTTCACCTGAAAGCATGGGTTAACTCTTCATTAACACATTGATCATGTCTAACACAGATCAAATGGTACTTGGTGAAAGAATACGGACATTTTTCCTTGCCATCAGGGAGTCCATAAGAGACTGTTTGAGAGACAGAAACTAGCCCCTCGACCTCTTTGCACAAACTGTGCTCTTGACAAAACGAGAGCCTCCAACCTGAGCTGTGACAGGGGTTGGGAAAGGGGCTGAGGGGCTTCAGATGGAGGTGGTCCTGGGAAGGGATGGGACTTGCTCAGATAGAGAGAACTAATAGGGATGGGACGCCAAAGCATTTCAAAAGCAACGGCAAATTCTAGGTCAATAGTAGGGAAGAGCATGGTTCCTGGGGAGATAAGATACAGAGCTCAAGGTGAATGTCATTGACACTTCCCAGCTGAATGTGTCCTTCAAAGGTCACGGAATTTCAAAATCCTAATCTGCACCTGGTTGTCATCTAGTCTGACCTCCATCCATGGTAGCAATCTCCACCCCAGGATTCTAAGGAGACTGTGCTTGGTTCTTCCAGTGACCAAGAGTCCACGGCTTCCTGAGGCTCTTCTTTCTTTCTGGATGGGTGTCTTTATCAGAACACCCTCCCCATGATTTTCTGATTCTCTGTCCTCTCGTGTTCCCTCCCCACCGCCCATCGCAAACCTCTCCAACCCACCACACAGTACTCCAGACCACCCGACCCCCCCCGTTCATCACACTTCCACCCACTCCCTGAGATTTAGAACTCTAAGTGAGACCTGCTTCTTTGACCAAGTCACCAGCTTAGGGCTTCTTATTATATTAATTGCTATGTGAAGCAAAGATGATATTTTTTCCGGCCAGATTTCTCCTCAGCCTTATTATTGTTCGGAAACCATAAAACTGAAAACTGCATTTTTATGACTCCAAATGACCTTCAGAATTCCAGACACAGCTGACTCCTGCTTAGCTATAATATTTTGGCTCATTAATTTCAGAGGAGATATTCCGATTTATAATTTTATTAAGTTTCTAAGGATTTTTAATACTGTGTTTCTAAATATGATGAACTCCTCACTACCAAATTTTAATTAGGGAACATATTAAATCCTCAATTAATGCCACGGTAATGCATATTTAATATCCAATAACGTGCGATCAGGATTCTTTCAGCAAGGAATGGACTGAGGTGCTCGGGGTCTTTGGCCTTCACTCAGGGCAACCATACCAGCCCCTCGTTCTCTCCCTGCGCAGTAGAGTCTATTATGAGGTATCGGTCAGGAGCAATTAACAGTCTCATTATTAGCTTCTTTCCTGGAGTGAGCGGGGCATGTTCTGATACTGCGTATGCAAGACACAGATTCTTCTGAACAAGTCAGTCCATAGCGCATGAAGGAACTGTTAAAACTACGTACCTTAGAGGTACTTTATTTCTTCTCTAATCCATTTTCTCATGCGCAGGAATAACATGTATTAGTGCAGGGGTGTGTGAACATTTTCTGTAAAGGGCCAAGAAGTAAATATTTTAGGCAATGCAGCGTAATGTCACTGCCCCAGCTGCTCGGTTCTGCCCTTGGAGCAAAAGGGCACTATAGACAATACATAATGGATACGTGTGGCTGTATTTCAATAAAACTTATTTGTGGACACTGATATATGAATTTCGTATCATTTTCACAGGTCAGGAAATACTATTATTAATTTTTTCAACCATTAAAAAGTGTAAAAGTCATTCCTAGCTCATGATTTGGCCCATGGCCATAGTTTGCTACCCCTTGCTTGAGTGGAAAGCATCCAGAACTGAGGTCAGAAGGCCTGACCCCTTGGTGCAGCTCTGCCACTAGATCACCGAGGCAGGGAAGCTGCTGCCCTCTCTTGTGAGCCAGTTTCTTCATTTCTACATAAAGCGTTGTCCTGGACAGTAGCTGAGATCTTGATCTAAGAACGAGTGGTTCCTTCCAAAGCAGTCACTTGCTCGGGTACTCTCTCCAGAGGCCCTCAGAACCATCTGTTTCATTCCCCTCTCCTTAAAGCAGCCCCTCTCCTCTATCACATGATTGGAAAGAAGACCGAGGCAGCCAGGCCATCAGGAATGCCTGGGGCTCAAGGCCTGCAGTTCTAGAGACAGGAGCTTCATTCTGGCCTCAGTTGCAATAGGAAAGATTTCTCCCTCTGCTCTCTTGGGAACCTTTATTCTCTTGAGAGCTTCAGAAACTTCATCCAGAAAACCCATCCAAGGAGGGCTACCCACTGGGAGAAGCCTATAGAATTCAGAAGCAAACAACATGGCTGTGGAATGGAGAACATGCTTCTCCTTCCAAGAGCTGGCCCTCAGCTCTATTGAAGCCGCCAAAAGAGGTTGAACTCCCTCCAGTTTCCCACGTTGGCTCTCATCCCTTCTATAGCCAGGCTTGTCTCCTCATACCCTTCTCCCTCCTGTAAAAGCCCACCCTCAGGATAGGACATAATTTGGTCATTTGTGTTGAGATGAGAACAATAGTTGAAAACTTGTAACACTGGAGAAAGCTGGAGAACTTAGGTTTCGGTCACTGTGGGAACCAACAGTTCATGAGTCCTCACTGTCTGCTAAGCTCTCTGTGTGTGCACACACACGTGTGTGCATGTGTGTTCCCCTCTAAAGTCCCTGCTATGCAGATGAAGAAATCAAGACTTAAAGAATCTTGTTGACTTGCCCAAGGTCAGCATCTATGAAGTGGCAGAACTTGGATTTGAACCCCAGCAGTCTGACTCCAAAGCTGCCATTCTTAAATTACACTGTCTCTACAACAGTAAAATTTAGAGAATCTGCAAGCAGAAGAACAAATGTATTTGGAAGAGCTTGCCTGACTTTTCATATCACATGTACTGTGTGGCTGCCACTCATTTTGTCTCTGTGTGAGGTTGTGTCTCCAGTCACACGCTCTCCTTCCCCCATTCAGAGTTTGCCAAGAGGGAGGGTACTGGTACCAGAATCTGGGAGGTGATTTTTCCCTAGAGCTGTTGGTTCTGCCTCCGCCACTTCCTTTCAGGTTGTCTTGCCATCGCTTGCAAGATGATTTCATCCCAATGCCAAATAATATATTCATTATAAAAATAACTAGGTAACTAAAGCTAATATTTATGATTTATACTCAGAATTTTCTTTCCCCTTGTTCTGAACATAGCAAAAACATACACTTTAAAATGCCACCCGGGCCATCTGCTGTTTCCTATCAGTCCTTGACGTCATTTAAGTGGCTTGGTTATTTTAGGGTTTCCAAAATCGTGATTGCAACAAGAAGGCATTTCAGAGTGTTAAGACCACTGAACAAGAGACTCAGACTTGCAAGAGATGCAGAAGTCATCTACTTCGTTTCCTGTTCTCCAAGCATTTCTTTCTGACAGAGTGGAGCCTAAGTTTGGAGATTCCTGGTCTAGTGGTGGAACGATTGTTTATTAGGAAGTTCCTCCCTTTCCATGCCAGTCAATTTCTCCTGTGTGCAGCATCTGCCCATGTGTCCAGACTCTCCCTGTGAGAACTACACAAAATAAGGTGCTGGACCTGAGCAGATGTCCCAAAATCCTAAAACCCTGCTCACGTCATCTTGGAGGCGTCCTCCGTCCGTGGCAAGCATCCTGTACTCCTTCAAAGCCTCTTATATGATTTGGCAGAGATCGTGCTTACTTTCCTAATCTTTCTCCTCCTGTTAGACTCCAGGGCTCCTCTTAATGAGGGTGAGCATGATTCCCAGAAGCACTTTAAGACTGTTGTCTCACTTAATCTTCATAACCACCTGTGAATAGGAAGAACATTACGATTCCATTGTTCAGATGAGGAAACTGATACCAAGGGGGATCGAACGATGTGTTCAACATCAATCCTGACTTCTTCACCGTCCAGTAAAGAGTAGCTCCTTGCCCACTGCTCTTCTCTCTGCAGCCTGTTACCTGTTCATGGTATGACACCTTGTAATGAAGGTGCTCACAGCATTTGTTTCTGACTAATTTGTATATTTTCTGCTCATTTTAAAATGAAACACTTCAGACAAACTAAAAGAGTATAATTAATACCTTAATGAATACCCTGGTAGCCACTCCCCAACTTAAGAAATAAAACAAAAAACGTGGCAAATAATAGCTTGTGTACCTTTCTGTAATGACCCAAATCCCATACCCCTCCTTCAACCCCAGAAGGAACCCTAATTCTAAATCTCATGCTGATCATTCTCCATCTTTATCTATCCCTACACAACACATGGAATCATTTCATGTTTTATTACACTGCATGTAAATGCCGTTCATAGGTGACCTGATGTTTTCTTTCACTCAATAGTTTGGTTTTGAGACTCATCCTCATTGATACATGTGACTGTGGTTCATATTTTTATGTCCTATATAATCCAGCTAATGTATATTCTATTTATTTGCCTGTTTCACTGATGATGAATAGTCTTTTCCCCCATTTTTACCATTACAATAATGCTTTATTATACACGGTACTTGTTTCCCTGACCCCAAGTATGTCTAAGTAAGGTTTACTTAGAAATGGAATTACCAGGTCATAGACTCTGTGCACCCCCAAATGGGCAGTGTCTCTACCCAGTCACAGAGGCCAAGGGACTCCATGGCGCTACCTCTTCATCCCACTTAACACACTTTTACAGCCTGACAGGTATGCTGATCGTTGTTTTGAGAAAAACAGATGTTATTATTTCTATTATAGTGCAAAAGACTAAACTTAGTTGAAGTTAACTGGCCTGACCAAGCCACACAGGTCCAAACTGGAATGTAAGCTCCTTGACAGGAGTTAGACTTGGGTCTGCTGCGATCAGCCATTTTTCAGTATTTCCTGGGCATTGGTTTATGAAGGAGGCTATCTCGGGTGTCATGAGACATTCACTGGGAATGAATTTGTTAATGCTGGTGGAGGTTGAGTGGGTTTGCGATTTGGACTCATGCTGCTTTTGGAGACATAACTGGCATGTGTGCTATGTCAGGCTAGAGAGCAGCATGTGATCGCGTGGTTCTGTGGACGTGGACACCCTCCACACTATTCCTGTCACTGGAGAGTGGAGAAGGTGAAGCCCGCACGCAGTAGCCCAGATAGAGGGGACATGGTATTGCTGGGGCTCAAGTCATAGGAATGGGAAGTCAACCCACCTTTGAAGATGTGCACAGAGATGTGCCCTGCTAACCTACGGGTGACGAGAAGGCACAGGTCACCTGGGCAAGGATGTGAAGACTTGCTGGCCAGGGAGGGTCAGGCAGATAATGAAAGCCAAGACAGGGTGGCTAATGCAGGAAAAAGCAAGGAGGTCCAGCAGGCGGAATGTCGCACGTCTGCCAGGTCAGTTGCACTGAGAGGGCATTACAGGCACACGGCACAGGCAGGGTCGCAGTGGCATTTCCCTCGGCACCGTGTAGTGGCTTAGAAAGGCCTGGAACGAGGCTACTGACTAGATCCAGGGGCTGACCTGCAAACCCACAGGTGAGGCCTGCACAATGTTCACCATGCACCTGCCTTCTCAGGACACTTGAGAGGTACTGGGGTCCTTGCCTCGGATTTGGTGTCTAATCAGAGAGTGAGAACAAGGAAAGTAAGAAGGAATCCTAGGCTTTTTACACTCATGTATTCAAAAGTAGAAGTAAAACTACAGTAGAAGGTCCATGATGGGAGTAGCAGCACCAAAAGTTGAAGCAAAGAGCCAGAACCGGGGTGGGGAGCCTTGAATGCCGAGCAAAGGAATTGAAACATCATCCAGTTACAGTATGAGCACGCTTTATTTTTTTAAATATATTGGGGTGACATTGGTTCATAGGGTCATGTAGGTTTAGATGTATATTTCTATGACCCATGATCTGTAAATTGCACCATATGCCCACCCCCCAAAGTCAAATCATCTTCCTTCACCATGTAATTGGCCTCCTCAGCACACTTTACAGCACTTGTTATATTCTAGTCATTAAACACTCTCAATACTTTATCTTATTTAATCCTCTCAATTACCCTATCATGTAGGTATACTTTTACTCCCATTTCATAGACCAGGACACAGAGAGGTTAGGAGAATTACCCTCAAATCTTCCAGCTACTGAGAGGCAGGGTGTGGATTTGGACCTAGGTTGGGTGGCTAAAAGATCTGGACTCCTCATCACTAGGCTATATTCCCATTATAGGTTCTGGGGGTTCCTAAGTAAGATTAATTAAAGACTCACAGTAAGGACTCACAGCTTTTTCAAAAGTCCCAAATATCTGGTCCCATCCTTGGATATTCCACGCATTGAGAAACTGAACAGCCTCCTGGATAAGTCTGATGCGCATGCTCCTACCTGGTCGACAATCACTGCTGTTAGCCACTAGGGTTTACATGGGTTTCTGATAAGCCCAGCAGCATCCCTGACATTGAATGTTCGAGCAAGGAAGTGTCACAAGCAGAGCGGTATTTTAGAACTGATCTGGCGGTGGCGCTTGGCAGGGACTAAGCTAGTCCACAGAGTTGAGGTGGGGCAAGACTGGCAGAGTGTTCAGAGGCCAAGTCATGGAAGAGGAAGGGCTGAACCTGAAGAAGGGAACAGAAACAAAATAAGCCATTGATGCTCGAGGCCAGCTAGGACCGTCTACGAAGAGTCATGGATGCTTTCGAGTTGGGAAGGCTCACAGAGTGACAAAATCCTCGTGCCACTGAGTCCCCCACAGCTGTTAAAACATGGTCTATGGTCCCTGCCCCTGCTCCCTCACTGACAAGCTGTGTGACTATGGGCAAGTTGCTTAACCATTCTGTACTTTGCTTGGTTCATTTATTGTATAAAATGAAAATAATGACAACACCTCTCTCGTTGGGTGATTAATACACATATGGTGTTTATAGCAGCGTTTTGCTTATACTATGTGCTCAGTGAATGCTAGTTCTTATTATTTTTATTGGTAGGAGAGGGAAATTTGGTATGTGAGCAATGTGAGAGATAATAAACTAAGATTTAGAGATTTTGGTCATAGATGCAGCAAGATCTCTGATCTTACTATAGACTACCTTCAGATTAATAATAAAAAGAAAACCCAAACCACTGCTTTTTCCAAAATGACAGCAGCTTCGTTTTCAATAAAAAATGATGCTAATTACTGGGTATTGACCCAAGATGAATTTCTCTTTGATGAACTACACACCACTCTTCAGAAAACCTAGCCAAATCATCTCAAATACCAGGAAGTGTGGGGGTAATATAGCAAATTGGGGGAAAATGCGTATCAGAAAAAAATTATTGCTACAAAAATATTTTCAGTAAGTTTGTTCCCTTCATAAATAGTGTGAATGGAATGCCTCAGCAATCAGCTGAAAGCCCGTCTTTGCTGTGGGCTAATTGCTTGTCTGGTTAGTGCAGAATTTAATTTGTGCTATTGTGCAGGCAAGGCTGAGAGCGTGAAATAAACAATGTGTGTTAATTTCACGTTTTCCAGTCTACTTAGCCAAAGAGAGAGCTTAGGCTCCTCTCCCGACTCACCCCACCCTCTCCCAGCTTCTCATCCAGGATCCTGCAGACCACAGAGGGTGGGATATTTGCTGGCTGCAGGTGTGGGGTTCTTGCTTCAAGACCAAAGGCTCAGGAAAGCCAGCTGATCCCAGCAGTGATGCTGACCAAAGACACACCGGACCTCCCTCCCCCTTCACCTCATGCCCAGGGCTGGTGCTGAGATCTTTCTTCTAAGACAAATGGGCACCTGCTGGTGACAGGCAACTGGCTTTGTGCTCTCGGGTTCGAGGATGCCCCTGGCCCCCTGTGGAGCAGCTTCCACTGGGGCACACAGAGCTACTAATTGGAAGTATCCACAGTAAATGGATTAATTTCATGAACTAAGGGGATTCTTTTCTGTCAAGGGCAACAGAGGTAGCTTTATAAAGAGTCGGAGGAGATGCCCACATTCAAAATGGTGCTCGAGGGAGGTTGGGATGGCCCCCCACCCACCTGCCTCCCTCCCTGCTTCACTGTAGGAATCAGAGGAGTCAGAACTGGAGCCTTGGCACAGATGGTGACCAAGGACACACAACTGCTCTGACCTCTTTTCTCTATGGCTCAAAGCCCCAAGGCCCAAGAGAACTGACTACTCGGGGTGAGAGAGGCAATTAGTGTTTTGACTAGGTTAGAACTCAAGGACCCCATTGCCCTTCCAGTTCACTTTCAGACATGCTATTTCTCATCAGGTCTTTAAAGTGAACCAAATTTTCTTCTTGATAGCTAAGTTGTGAGCAGGGACCCTTGAGTCAGGCTGCCTGAGTTCAAACCCTGGTTCCAGTTAGGTAGCACTGGTGCAGCAGTAGCTCACACTGCACAAGGTCTCTATGAGTGTCGAACTGGTTCATACACGTGCAGTGCGTAGTACAGTGCCTGGCAAGACCGTAAGTGCTCAGGAAATGGTGGCTATTGTTTGTGTTAGTATTGGGGATATTCTAAACTTCCAATCTGCTCTACTGTAAGAGTATTTGTATGCACGTCTGTGTGATCAGATATCCCTGCCCTCCCCAAAAGAAGAGGCAGTGTGTTCCCTTGCCTTCACTTTTCATCTGTCCTGACTTTATTATTCAAAGCCTAAATGGGAATTCCAGTGTTTGGCAATGTGTGAGGTATGCTTTGAATGAGAGAAGAGCAGAAGAACTTCAGTCACTGGCACAAACGGTTGGATCGGCAGGGAGCTTGCCCTATTTGTCTCTGTCTCCCCAGTGACCAGCGCAGGCCTGGCGCACGGTGCACCTTGAATGTGTGCGGAACCACCAGGGCAGCCAGCAGGAGGGGTACAACACAGTTTTCAAAGCTAAAGAGGCCAAAGAACCAAATGATGAAAAAAATCTCCTTTCCCTTCAGGCCTTCCTTGAGTGTGGGTATAACTGGTACTTCTTTTCAGGAAAAAGCAAGATTAGTCTTACTGTAACCATTGAAGTATATGGTAGAACCACCGCCCCTGGCCTAAGAGACACTGCAGTATGTGCTGTCAGTGGGGCTGCCATAAATATAATTAAGCCCCTGCCTTTGACTGGTTACAACACCAAACACCAAAGATAACAAAGACTTTGCCGATCCTCAGGGAGGCCACAGTCCCCATAAGTAGGGATTGTAACCATATAATGGAACTTGACCGTGAAGCAACATCCTGTAGTTTGTAAAGCACTGTGTTGACCATTCCTACTGTACAGGTAAGGTCACTAGGATAATGAGGGATTGAGGGACTTGCTCAAGGTCACTCAGCTAGCATGTGACCTCAGGTCTCTGAACTTGAGCTCTTGTCTGCTCTCTGCTGCACTGATCTTTCCCTCCATGAAATACTGGGTATTGACCTGACAAGCTTGCCCCACTGACTAGTAGCAATGGCAAAAATTTGTTTTAAAAGCACACTTGATGATAGTACAAGATGGAGCTGTGTCACCTGAAAATAAAAGAACAAAACTGTTTCCCCAATGTTGCAACTGTGCCTGGGAGCCTAGGGAAAATTACTGTTATCAGCAAAGCAGCCAATAGTTATGGAGCACCAACTGCACACAAGACACGGTGGGCTAGAGTTATGGGAGGGGGCATGGTGATGAGTAAGAGGTGCCCTGCCTTCTGGTGCATCATGAACTCCAGGAGAAGACACATGAGTATCCACAGAAGAAAACATTATATTAATAAGTGGTAGTTCCTTCCTGGGTTGCATGGACTGGGGTGGGGGTGGGAGGCTTAAAATTTGAAAGGAGGTGAGAATCTTCAAAGGCAGGGCTGGATTTAAGCATGCAAAAGGAGAACCAAGGGAGAGATGAGCCCAGGAAGCACATCACCCACCGTGTGCCCGACAGGAAGAAACTGTACCTACTGCAAGGGCGTCTTATGGAAGCAGGGGAACCCACAGGGGCCCCAGGGAAGAAGAATTTGAATAGCTGGAGGACTGGGACCATAGATTCATTCCAGACAGAAGGAATGTCAAGATCAAAGGCATTAGAAAAGCTAGGACAGCATCAAATCTGTCCCTAGTTGTAGGCTAATTGGAAAGGTCTTTTGGCTCTAACTGCAGACAGGCTTTGACACTCAAGGATGAAGAAAATGGCTGTTAAGGGCTTCATGCAGCAGAAGCAGTGGGAGAATGCAAGGGGAACGTAGAATGAGCCCACTACCAGGGGACTTTTCTCCATGACTGCCCTTGTCTGGTTGGCACTCACAGATTCAACAGCAGACCACAGGCTGAACCTCATCGGGCAAGTTGAACGACAAACTGGAAATTTCCTTAGTTTGCTGGCACCTGAGAACCCCCTCCCTAATCATGTCTTCCTAGCTTAGAAGCACCCCATGGCCCTGTTATACATGATTACTCCTGGCCTGGGGCTTGAGGGTTCCCTTAAAGCTGGTATGCTGGTAATCAAGAGGAGAAAGGGGGTGCCCTGGGCTTGGCAGGTGACTCCACTCCTGTCTGTAGCCCTGATTTATTTCTACGACATTATCCCCAGCTTCCATCTGAGCTTGGCCTCTTGTGGTCTTCCTTTCCTCCTTTAGATCATGATGGGGGCTTCTGAACCACATGGACAAGAGGACTCATGATGCATCTTCCTAAACAGGGAGCCCTGAGCTATCAGAGCCCCCATCTGGAGAGCTTTGCTTTTGTTTACCTCCCTCTCCCCAGCCTCTGCAGGGGAGCTAGGACCTGGGAAGACTGTAAATTGTATACATTATTTCCTTTTTGATTAGGTGAATAAATAACTTGATTGAGATGCGCCTCTTTGGAGGGCGATGCTGGCAGGCTTCCAGGAGTGGGAGGCAGCTGGCTGGCTCTGAGCAGAGAGGAGATAGCTACAAAGGCCCAAGGGACAGATACATTGTGGGCAGGCTTGGGATCCTTCCCTGTCCCTGAGAGGGCAGGTTTAGGTTTGCGCTTCCTTTCCAAGCATTGGGACATCAGTCCCAGCCCGCTATGCACCTGAGGGACAAGCTTCAGCTGGGAGGAACGGGCACAGGCTCAGGGTGGCTGATGATTATGCTACCCAAGCAAGCTGGTCCATGGAAAAGTTCTCCACATGACTGGTATGATTTTTAAGAAAGGCCTTTTGACCTTGTACATCTCCAAATGTACAGGGGATGGAGATGTTGGGGCATGGAACGTATTCACTAGCCTCTGATCTCAGCTTCCCTTTATCGATTTCTAAATTTAACGTGTGAATCTAAGCTGTGATTCCCTGCCCTTCCCCAACCCAAGAGACACTGCTGGCCACCTCCACAGCCTCAAAGTGGCTCTGTCCCACCTGAAAGCTATGACAAGCTCTGGTCCTAACCACCCATGATGCTTTGTAGCAAGGGGCAGTTTCAAAGGAGGGAGAAATGACATGTGAGACTCTAAGTGATTCAGATACAAGCTCCACCCCCAAGTGCTACACTTGAGATTCACTACTCTGAAGACAGGGGAGGTGGCAGGCTAAGATTTGAAGCACCTAAAATAGGCCTCTCAGTGTAAAATTGGTTTCCTTGCTGGTTACTAGTCTGCCACTAGAGAACTCTTCCTTGGAGTTAAGTCACAGTGACTTCAGGAATGCCCAGTTAAAACATCCTTAAGATGGAAAACACATCAATCCAATTTCCATCATTAATGCCTTCGGTTGGAGAGCAGTTAAGAACTACATTTTGGATATAGTCTGCAGGTCCCAAGAAGATAAATGAGAGTATAAAACACTTTGCTGCAATTTATGGAGCCCATTACAAGCCTAGGAGAGCACTGGGTCCTTCATGTATGTCTTTCCATTTAATCCCCAAGGTTTGAACCCGGGTTTGTGTAGGAAAACCACTATAACCTCTCCATTGTTCCTTCTGCCTTGGTGTGAATGAGCTGTTGGGGAAATGAGACTGTTTGGGGGAAACACCAGCCCTGGAAAACCTCTGAGAGAGCTTCTCTGAGTATCCGGGCTCCTAGGTTGGAAGGAAGGCAGTGCAAGCCAGCAATGTCCCTGATTTGGCTCTGGTCAACCTGCAGTCCATGTCTTGCATTGTAACCACATGCCTGTGCTCCTGGTCCAGAAAAGGTCTTTGCAAGGCTATAGGTATCACTTAGTACCAGTCAGGAAGCTGGCTTCCAATGAGACACCTTGGAGTTCCAGGAATGGCCACATGCACAGCCAGAATAAGGAGCTACATGTGAGCACAGCAGGATGAGGAAGACGTCCAGGGGGCTGGAGAATCTGACTCCAAGTTGAAGTGCATGGAGACTGCGTTGCTATCTCTGTGAACACGCTTCACTCCTGCAGGGGAGCCCCATGCCTGACTCCATGCAGGAGAAGACCTCTCACCCATGTGATTCTATCTACCTTTGACCCTGACCTCCCGTCTTTCCATGTGCTCCCGCTCCTTTTTATGACAACCGGCTCCAGTCATTTTGTGTGCATGGTGAATTCCTTTCCTTGCTTTGGGGCTCAGCTCAAAGATGGTCATCTTGATGATACATGGCCCCACACATCCCTGTCTTCTGTGTTGCATAACACAAAGGTGTTGTCCCACTCCTGGGACTGTATCAATCACTCTGTTTCGAGTATTTGTCATCCCCTGTAGAGGGGAGGCATCATGAAGGCAGAGTCTGTTACATTCCTGGCCTCTAATACCATGTCTGGCATATGATAGCTCTTGTGAGAAGACTTTTCTGATCTCTCCTCCCACTCCCACTTTGGGTTTGTTATGGCTTCTCTGTACCCCCACATTACACCATCCATACATGTGGCACGACGGGGACTGTATGTTTATTTGAATGCACCATCCATAGGCCAGGGCTGGGCCTATGACTGCCTAGTTCATCAGTCAATTTCTAATGCCTAGCACCTAATGTCTGACACCTAGGAGGTTCTCAGTAAATATATGTTATATGAATGAATGAGTCCATCTGGGCTTCTGAACACCAATTTGGTTGTAGACTTCACTGGCATCAGATGCCTTATGCCAGTAAACACCTTATTCTCTCAGTTCAAGCCCTTTGCAAGGCACATTTGATATGCAATTGCCCACATTCCCAATATTGTCAAACTGTACTCACTTCAACCACTCTGCTGGGGATAGTAGTTATAGATTAATAGCTTTGATAGAATATATAATTTTTTTCCAGAAGCTCTGGGTTTTTTCCTTTGCACTAGTACAAATAGAACATCAGCAATTGATGGGCTTTGTTCACTATGCGCAAGGAAAGAAGAGAAACATACTTTATCCTGTGGTAGGTTTGATACTAGGCAAAACAGAAATCTGTGAGTGATGTCTTGGAAAAAGCTTTCTTCCCAAGAGTTAGGAGATCAGCCTCCACTATTAAATTGCTAGGAGGCCTCAGGCAAATTCACCCAAGTGGCCTAGTTTCCTAGATTCAAGTGCTGATTTCTACATACCTCCCCTTTCTTTTAGTCTGCTTTTTCTAGACTGCTTTTCTAGTCTGTTTAATAATTGTTGCAAAGATACTAAAAACTGCTTCCATCAGTGCCACCTTTTAAATATTTATTAAAATTATTTATGTGCTTTATCTCTTATATCCTGGATCTGTGAGGTATTGATAAACAAGGTAGTGGAATTATTCTTAATAGGACTTTGAACTAGATGATCTCTAAAATTTGGCCTAGCTTTCAGGGCCTAAAAGATTTGTGTTCAAAGACTTGTGTCCTTTGACCCTTCCCCATCACATGAGTCACAGAACACACACTCATTCACATGGGAGGTTAAGAAAGAAAACCCAAAGGGGCTCATTCTCCAAAGACATGACACCCTGGTGGAGACATTTCCCACAGTGATAATGGTTTGTGTTTTTTGGCAAGAGCATCTTCCTACTTCCCTATCAGTCACAGACAAGGGCTACTAATTTCTTGTAGTGTATCAGGCTGACCTCGACTTGTGATTACGGTCCAATGACCCTGGCACTGGACCTTTTGAGCCTGGCAGGAATCATGGAAGGGATTAATGCTGAGACGTTCTAGACTCTTAATTGAGTCCCAGTTAAGGGCCCAGCTCAAGTAATTTCAGCCATGTTACATCAATTGCCATCATAAGGAAAGAAAGGGTGGCAGGTTTGTTACACTCTTTGAAATAGAAGGCTTGGAGAGGTGTGGTGGCTGGCCCAAAGAACTATCAAAATTCAGTGGTCAAGACACATGACTACAACTGCCTCCCCGCACCATCATTGTCAGGAGAGAAATCTGCCTTCTCATCTAAAAGTGCCTTTGAATGTGGATTCAAAAGCATCTATTGAATCACCAGTGCTCACAGGTTTGACCTCAGTGGAAACCATGTGATCTTGTATGGAAAGCATTCTGGACAAGAAGACAGCAAACTGGGCTTCTAGCAGCTGCCCTAGTTAGAGAACTGCTTCCAGGTTCTGGACCTCGGTTTTCTCATCTTTACATAACAGAGTTAGTTCAGAGAAGTGGTCCTGACCAGTGAGTTTGAGAACCAGTGGCATCCCGATCATCTGGGTTTCTGTCTATGAATGTGGATCCCTAGTCTCCTTCTAAGGCCTATGGGATCAGAATATTAAGGGGTGGACATGAATAGTAGCACTTACAGCAAGCTTACCAGAGAAGATTGTGAAGCATACCAAGGTTCCATAGGCCCAGGACCAGATGATCTCTGAGCTTCCCTCAAGAGATGTTATCTTAGGGTTTTATGAACAGAAAAGGAACAATAGCTAGGAACCAAACTGCACTTTTAGCCTCCTGATTTTTTATTCCCACCCATGTGTGCCAGTTCTATGTGGGAAATGGTTGCATTTGAAAAACCTAGTACATTAGGTGAGTGGGGGTGGCACCCCAACCTCAGACTCGTCCTGCGGTTCCCTCTAGGCCATTAGGCCATTTGGGAGCATGAAGCTGGTAATGTGGGGTGAGAGGGGAAGAAAGTCTGCTCTGAGGGAGAGAAAGAGTCCCTAGAAACGGCAGCCCCGGAATTATCCTCCAGATCCCACACTATTGTAAAGAAAAGCTGATATAGCAGAGTCCAGGGAAGCTGAGTGTCTGCAGAGCACTAATCACTGAGGCAGGCAGGCTAAATGCAAAGAGAACATTTCCACAAACAGCACCTGTGCAGAGCAGTCATCCACTGTTTTTAGAGATGCTACAAAAAGGCAGAGGGACATTTGGAGAGATTTGCAAAAGGCAGGAAGAAGGTGGAGAGGTTTGGGCACATTCTCTCTGGCTGATTCTATAAAGCCCTGTCGATTGAGTCATTGAAAACCTGGCCAGCCTGGCTGGCGTAGCTCAGTGGATTGAGCGCGGGCTGCGAACCAAAGCATCGCAGGTTCGATTCCCAGTCAGGGCACATGCCTGGGTTGCAGGCCAGGTCCCCAGTGGGGACCACATGAGAGGCAACCACACATTGATGTTTCTCTCTCTCTCCTTCTCCCTCCCTTCCCCTCTCTAAAAATAAATAAATAAAATCTTT